>JACEVL010001161.1:5921929-6541518 GCA_020284085.1 Aporrectodea caliginosa
CATATGGGTAATTGTGTGGATTAAGAATATATTACATGCGTGTCGCATAGTTAGCCAGGAAGAGCAGCAGCAGCGTTGGAGAGGCGACGACCTTTGACCTTGTGGGTGGGAGGGGGAAGCAAGGGGGAGGGTGTTGACGGAGGTGGAGTCTGACGGTTCATCGGTTGACAGAGAGCGCTGACTGGCCAGACCAGATGATCGATGGACGGACAGACGATGGAGGAATTCCAAAGCGACGGAAGAAGGGGAGGGGGAAGGAGTGTGGAGGCGTAAGCTTGGTTTATTTAGCGCCTATTCTTCTTTGTATCGGAAAACATTTGTAGTGGATGAACGATGGAACGATTAACGGACGAAAATAGCAACTGTGATTATCTGTCTGACAACCTGTAGATGATCATCTGTCTTTCTATTTGTCTGTTTATCTGTCTGTATATCTCTGTGTCTATGTCAATACCTTTGAGTCTTTCTCTGTCCGTCTGTCTGCTTGGCTGTTTTTCTATAGGCCTACATGTATATCTGTCTGTTTGTCTATCTGTCCATCTCTATCCGTCTCTTTCTGTCTGATATTCTGGATTTCTGTCTGACTGTGTGTGTGCCTACGTGATCATGTATAATTTTGTCTACTTGCATGTCTCTCTGTTTCTCTTAGATTGTTAGTCTGTATGTCTGCTTGACTGTCTGCATATGTGTCGTTGCTTTAGTCAATGAACGCCCGTGTATGAATGCATGTGTGTTTTATTGTGTGTCATTTTGTGGATTCATTAGTTTAAATATGCATATATTATGTGTGTGTGTGTGTGTGTGTGTGTGTGTGTGTGTGTGTGTGTGTGTGTGTCGGCGTGTGTGTATGAATAGTTTCGTGTGAGCCGGTGTTTGTGTATTGGTCTGCGCATATTGATGGGTGCGTGTGTGTATTGTATTGTATTGTATTTTCGTTTATTCAAAACTGGCTGTCATAACGCAGCCAACGACAAAAGTGCGTAACTTATGGTTATAAGTAAAGGGCCTTGACAAGTTATAGATATGGATATTGTTCATATCTGTCCTGGATAATGTATTGTTAATGTGTTGGATTGTTATACACTATATGGGATGTGAGGCCACACAGGGCAGCTAGTAAGTGTTTTTGTGCAGCATGCGCGGTAGAAAGTTCTTGCTGTCCTTTGCTGGAATGACGAAAGGGTGGGGCCTAGGTCGGAGGTCATATCGACTTATCGGTCGCTCCTGGCACATTCGACGTAACACATGCCCGGGATCATTTATGATGGCGTTGAACAACACATCATCAGCTTGGCTGGCCAGGCCTTCGACAGTCGGGGCGTCCCCCGGCAGAAACCCCGCACTCCTCAGTCGCTGAGTGAAACGCTCCAGGCGATCTCGGTCTCCTGCTCCCATGTACCCCCACCAGGCTGGAGACGCATACATCATTCTCGCCATGGTGGTAGCACGCGTCACCACGTGCAAGGCCTGTGCTAGCATACCACGTCCTCTCAGAGTTTTCAGAGCATACATTGATGAAGAGCAGGAGCTGAGGATGTTGTTGACATGTTCAGTGACTGTCAGTTTCTCGCCGATGGTTATCCCGAGGATCTTCATAGTCGTCACTCTCTTAACACCTGAGACCGATGGCTGCGAAGCGAGGGATGGCATGTTTCGGCGCACGACAACCATCTCGCGGGTTTTGGCGGAGTTGATGCGCAGGTTCTTACCATCAGCCCAAGAGTGGATATTGCGGAGCTCATTCTGGGCTGTACTGATGTTTCGCGACCCAATAAGCAGGTAAGAATCATCTGCATATGCTAACAGCCGGTTCAGATCGTCCACAGGATGGAGGTCGGCTGTTCCGGTTATGTATTCAGGCGGACCAAGGACCGAACCCTGAACCACACTGGCGTTGATGGTGGCTGGCAAGGATGTTAGGCTTTCGAAACTGGTTACATGCCTTCTGTCGTCCAGGTAATTAACAAGCCAGTTGTAAATGCTGTCAGGCATGTTTAGCCCGGAGAGTGCTTCGGTAATGGCAGCATGTCGGATGGAATCAATTGGTGGATATTGTTATAGCGCCTATACGGAGATCGGTCCTTACATATGCAGGCGTTTGCTTAACGAGTTCTCGAGTTGTTTACGTTCCGCCCTCCAATCAAAGGCAATGGAAGCGAAAGAGAAACGATCGTCCTCATTCTCCTAATGGTTGTCTAGTCTTCGCTTGCAACATCTTCTCTCCCTCCTTCTCTCTCTGTCTCTCTCTGTCTCTGTCTCTGTCTCTGTCTCTCTCTGTCTCTCTCTGTCTCTCTCTCTCTCTCTCTGTCTCTCTCTGTCTCTGTCTGTCTGTCTGTCTGTCTGTCTGTCTCTCTGTCTGTCTGTCTCTCTGTCTCTGTCTCTCTCTCTCTCTCTCTGGTCTACTCTATCTGTCAGTCAGTCTCACTTGCCGTCTCTTATATCATTGGTAATGGCAAATTTAAATACCGCCACTGCAAGAGAGGCTCATCAGAGGCTCTCCCGACCTAACAGAATGAAACCGCTATCGAAGAGAATGGTCTTCAAGCGTTTGCCGAAAAGAGGCAATAGTGGGGTCCGGGAGCTGCCAATATTGGCGAAATTGTTCACATCTGGCAACCAACGCGCCCTTTTGGTTCCAGATAGTACATCGGTAGACGAGTCCAAAAAGCCTGGGACACAAATATTCACGGCCCTCTACCGGAAATGGCAGCCATTTTTCAAAATGGCCGCAAAATTTCTTATCAGAATACATGTTGTTCAATATCTCCACTTCTTCTTTGCATAAAATCGTGATTTTGGTGTCTAAACATACATATTTAGGGGCAAGGATACCAACGTAACTAATTGCAAACACTTATCTACCGGAAATTGACAGCCATTTTCCAAAATGGCGACTAAAATATAACTTTTTCAATATCTCAGCTTTTAGTTCACTTAGAATCGTGATCTTGGTGTCTAAACATACATATTTAGGGCCAAGGATTCCAATAAAACTATTTGCAAACACTTATCTACAAAATGGCTGCTATTGCCGCTAAAGGGCCGTGAAAATTTGTGTCCCGGGCTTTTTGGACTCATCTACCGATGTACTATCTGGAACCAAAAGGGTGCCAGATGTGAAATATGTTTCAGCTCCTGTACCCCACTTAATAAAAGCTGAGATATTAACAAAGTTTTATTTCCGTCGGCCATTTTGGAAAATGGCTGCCAATTTCGTGTAGATAAGTGTTTGCAATTAGTTTTATTGGATATATATAGAGAGAGAGAGAGAGACAGATATATACAGACAGACAGACAGACAGACAGACAGACAGACAGACAGACAGACAGACAGACAGACAGACAGACAGAGACAGACAGACACAGACAGACACAGACAGACACAGACAGACACAGACAGACACAGACAGACAGACAACTGGACCCAGACAAATGGACCCTGCACTCTACGGAAGAAGTTAACTCTTACTGAAAATTTCACTCAATTGTTTTCTACTTTTTTCTCAGTTCTTTCGGACTTGAAGGGTTAGGCTCCTTTATAACGGTTATACTTTTGTAACTATTAGCAGGGCTTTTTAGCGTGCAGTTCTACACAAAATGTGCAGTTCTAAATCAATTTGTGCAACTGTAAAAGCATTTTTGTACAGTATAAAATTGCTAAAAAGGTCATTGTCATCCAATTGGGAAAAATTTACCATGGGTTTTTGAAAAAGAGAGAAGAGGTTGTGCAGTTCTAAAAATTCCTTTAAAAAAGCCCTGACTATTAGTGCTCAGTCTTCTTCAAATTGTAATTGTAATTGTAATTGTAATTGTAATTACGACAATTTATAGAGCATCGTCAGTAGCAAGCTACTTCTAGGATGCTTTACACACATACACAAAGTCAATATTATTGTCACCACATTATGCTAAGAGCTTGAGAGCAAGTAGAGTTTTAACTGTTTTTTAAAAACATAATAGCTCTTTATTTCCTGAATAGCTGCGGGAAGACTGTTCCAGGCACGTGGGCCAGCAACCCGAAAGGCCCGATCGCCCGCTTTAGTTTTTGTTGCAGGAATGAAAACATCAGCAGACTTCGATGAGCGCAGCCGTGACCTGTTGGAATCATCTGATAGTGGCCTGATGTTGTCTGCGAGATAGTGTGGTGCGCAGTTGTTTAGACATTTATGCACCAGGATGCAGAGCTTGAAATTGATGCGCTCGCCAACTCTCAGCCACTGAAGCTCGCCTTGAATCGCGGTTGTAATGTGGTCGAATTTTTTCAATCGCAAGACCAGACGAGCAGCAGCGTTGATGACCGCCTGAAGCCGAATGATACTGCGCTGTGGCAAGCCAGCAAAGGCGACATTGCAGTAATCGATTCGGCTCAGGATTAGACTTTGCACGAGATGGCGAGTCACTTCCTGTGTGAGAGACCGCGAAACAGACCTCAGCTGTCTCAGGATTCCAAAGCTGGTCCTCACAAGGCCTGTGATATGTGACGTCATTGACAAGTCGCTGTCGAGGAAAAAACCAAGATCGCGGACTTTGTTCTTTGGCTCGACAGTATCCGCACCAATGACGAAAGGGTTTCGATCTAATTTTGCCACCCTACGTGAAGACGAGCACCACAGGAATTCTGATTTTGATGAATTCAGCTGTAGTCGATTGCATTTCATCCAGTCAGCGATGTCACTGATGCAGCTCACTGAGACGGACCGAAGATGATTGACGTCAGTGGAGTCAGGACGACAGAAGCCATAGATCTGTGAGTCATCCGCATAGAGATGACCATGCAGACCATGCTTGGATATTATGGCCAAGATGTCGGCAGTGTAAAGGAGGAAAAGAATGGGTCCCAGGACTGAGCCTTGAGGAACGCCACAGGTAAGGATAGTCGCTGTGGACGTGGAGCCGGCATGGCGGACGCATTGCTGTCTGTCAGTCAGGTAGGACGCCATCCACTCCAGCGCAGTGGATGACATGCCAAAAGATAGATGCAGTCGCTGGAGCAGAATGTCGTGGTCGACCGTGTCGAATGCGGCAGACAGATCGAGGAGTGAGAGAAGAGAGAAGTTTCCAGAGTCGATTGCAAGGAGAATGTCGGACAGAACATCTGCGAGTACCGTCTCAGTAGAGTGGAAAGCACGGTAGGCCGACTGTCTGTCTGGGAACAACTGGTTGATGTTAAGGTAATTAACCAGTTGCCTGGATACAACCCTTTCCAGCATTTTCGACAGAACAGACAGGTTGGATATTGGGCGATAGTTTTTCACATCTGCGGTGTCTAGGTCAGGTTTCTTTGGTAGCGGTGTAATTGTTGCAACTTTGAAGACCGTTGGCACTCTTCCAGTCGCGATGGAACAGTTTACCAGTTGGGTGATAAATGGGGCAATCGTACCAGCGCATTCCTTCAGCAGCCACGTAGGAAGCGGGTCGGACGTTGACTGCTTGTTTGGAGTGCCCTGGATGAGCCCCAGAATGTCACCAACGGAAACAGGCGAGAACGATGGTAAACGGTGGGAAGTAGTTGAGTAGGTTGGGTCCGCAGCGTCGGCAGTAGACTCTCTCACATCAGCCACTTTCTTGTCGAAGAAGTGGTGGAATTCGTCGGCTGAGATGAGATTGTCCGCTGGCGTGCGTCCCCTACCAAGCACCTTGTCGATGGTTTGCCACAGTTTGCGAGGTGCAGAACGCTGGGTCTTCAATGTATGTAGCCAGAATTCAGAGCGTCTAGTATTTAAAGTCTGGCGATACTGACGAAGCCCCTCAAGCCATTCTGAGCGACGCAAAGACCTAGCCACATCAGTCTTGGCACTGTGGACACGGCGCTCTAGGCGTCGCGCTCGCTTCTTCTGGTCGCGACAGACGTCATCAAACCAGGGATCTGATGGTCTTTTCCGGATGGTCACCTTACGAATGTTCCATCGACGTTTCCTTTTAGTTAGTCGCTGTTTAACGAGACTGTGTCATAGCAAGGATGATCAACGTGGCCCTCCTATATCCAGGCTTGGGACTGGCATTACCACATTGCGAGCAGTGGCGTAGTTTCATTTCATTTCCTTTCATGTTTTGTCTTCTCCTTATGATATTTCAAATAGACAAGTTTGTGCCCGTTCTAATTGAGGTGCTGTTAATGGAACTTTCGCTTTAATAGCCGTGGAAGAAACCGATGTAAAGGTGTCTAAAGTCCACTGACTATATCTTTTCACTCCGCCATTCTGAAATTGTGTCATTTCCGAAAATATGTATTCATTTGGGTCTGCATAATTTGTGCGAAATAAAGTATATATAATTAATATTGAATAATATTCATAATAATATAGTAGTCGAGAAACACGATTCTATTTATGACAAATTACTGCCATCAAGGTATCACCTTACGAAACCTCCACATTCAAAATTCAATGTCAACGCTAAAAGTTATTTAATGACCGCAAATTTCACGCCAATTAATTGTATTAACGTGTTTTCTGACAGCACGTGGAAAGAAGTCATCCACTGTAACATATTAATTTTTTCGAATAAAACATTTAAAGAGGTTTTTTCAATCGATTCCAGAAGTAACCCGGTGAAACCCGAGAAAGTAGTTTACAGAATTAGATGTCGTTAAACACCTGAAACTATGAGTCAGTTTATTATTATAAACCCACGTCCGGCGGCAGTGTGTTTACAAGCTAAAATAATGGCCGTTCATAGCGATCGAATATAGTTTTGAAAGCTTCAAATGACTGCAGTAGGTTACATATTTTTTCTAATAGAAGTTAAATTTAGATTTGTCTTGAATATATCGCGAATATCACAATTACTGCTCTGAAATTCTCCATAAAAATCACGATATACTCGATTATCTACGGCAAAGGTCGGACTTCATGTCTTGTCGATTTGTCGCCTTCCATGCCTCTGTATTGTCTGTAAAAAAAACTTTTTATAGCAGTTTCTGACCATGACCTGAAAATAATCCACTACAAGATATCGTTTATGATGACATTGTCATAAGACGATGTTACACTTTGAAAAAATTTAACTGCATGACTGCTCGTATTCTGGCAGTGCCAGTCCCAAGCCTGGATGAAGGAGGAGGACGACGCTAATGATCTTTGTTATCACACAGTGTCGTTAAACTGAAACTACTAGCCTACTGTTGCGCTGCATTAGGCAGGTGAAGACTGAACAGGTAATAGGTTGTGTATGGATAGTTAAAATCCGCTACTGCCTGTACTCTGGTAGTGCCAGACGCAAGTCTGGAGAAAGAGGAGAGCGACGCTGATAATCTTTATTGTGATACAGTGTCGTTAAACAGGGACTAACAACGGGAACAGGCGCTGCGTTAAGGAGTTTAACGACATCTTATAGTAACAAAATCTGTTGCATTATGCAAAAAAAATTCCAAGGTCAACGACCTTTGTAGCCGGAAGATGTCGCTAACACTGCGTTGCCTATCCTGTCTGTGTGAATATTGAAGACTGCCTTCTTCCGAGCAATGACCCTGAGGTGCCGCAATTCGTAGCAGCAGCTGTGGCACACCTGATCTTTAGGACTTCTTCAGTATTCTTAGAATATTAAATTTTCATCGACGTTATGTCACTTCCTTTTCGTTGGTTAGTTGCTGTTTAACGACACTGTGTCATAACACGGATGATTAACGTCGCCCTCCTTTAACCAGTCTTTGGACTGGCACTACCAGAGTACGATCAGTAGCGGAGTTTCATTTTCGTTTCAGTTTTTGTTTTCTCTTTTTGATTATTCAAATGGACACACATTTTCTGCCGAGAAGGGTTCAATGACGATTAGGATCCAGAGTTTAACGGCAGCTTATGAGAACATAGGCCGTAGCCGCCGACAATTATTATTTTTGGCATATTATATTATCTGGAATAATCTTCCCTCAGATCTGCGTGTTCTTCTAGCTGGAGACTCTGCATACACCTTTTACCAGAATTTGAAAACTGTTCTCTATCGCCGTAGTTGGGCTGGGAGCGCCTCTGAGTAGGTTATCTTGGAGGGGCGCTATATAAATCCTCTGAATGAGTGAATGAATTAATGAATGAATTACAGCTCTTATTATTAGAGTTAAGCGAAATTCCTTCGAATATTGCTTTGACAAACGAAATTTTCAGTTTTATAGCCATAGAAGAACCCGATATAGAGGTGTCTAAAGTCGACTTTCTTCGTCTTTCACTCTACCCTTCAGAAATGGCGTCATTTCTGAACATTTTTATTGCTTTTGGTCCGCATTAATACTCAATAATAGAGTTGTCAAGAGTTTACGATTGCAATTAAAGTTACGATTACGATGACTGTAGTAAACGCTTCCTTTCCTGCTTCTCATGCACAGCTCAGGGAAACAGCAGAGGACTTATCTTAATAGCCATGGCAGCGATTTCCAAACGAAATATTTCTGTTTGGGAGTTTTTACAGGTTGATCAGTGGTCTAGTGGTTAACATGATGGACTGTCAGTCGGCGTGTTGGGGTTCAAATCCACGCCAGGGCAGAAATATGTTTCTAGATTTCGGCTTCACTTGCGCCACCTAGTCAACTCAGCTGTTTCGGTGTTAGTGGGGAGACGCAGTGGCGGCGCCAGGCACTTGTTGTAACCAGGGCATAGCCAGGGCAGTCATACAAGTAACCAGTGCAAAGGTGATTTATGGCAAGTCTGGTAGCGCGAGCTTATATGAGTGACATATATGATATATATATATATATATATATATATATATATATATATATATATATATATATATATATATATTCGTTTATTGAAATCTGAGTGACAAACCGCATTCAGTGACAATTGAGGTAATTAATATGCATGGTGACCATTTAATTTCGCGCTACCGCGCTCGCCATAAGTCCACCCTCTGCACTATTATACTTGTCAGGTCAGAGGGCTCAGATGGGCAAAGCCCTCTGAAGCTGAACGCTTTTTCACATTTGTAAAGCAAATTTTAACATCTCAGTGAACTTAGTGAAGCATTACTAAAAAAATTATCTTTTGGGTAGCATGCACAACAGTTTTCAAAAGCAAAAAGTTTAACAAATAGAGCCACTGATTCAGGTATTGTTTACGCAATTGCTCAAGTAACACGTGTTATATGAGATGCAATTAGACAACAGTTAGGCCTATACTGTCTGTAAGTTGTATGCGGAAATGTGGTTACGGAGCTTCAAATTTCTCTACAACTTAGTCCAAATCCAATTAACGAGCTCTAGCAGGAATCAACAAAACTGCTACATCTGACAATCTACAGTGTATCATCGAGCATTGTAGTTCTCTGGTGTGTCTTTATAAGCTTGAGGCAACTGAATGAGCGCTCTGATTGAGCAGATGTAACTGGGATAGTGCACGCAATTGAAGCTAGCCTGTTTAGTTTTGTATTGTATTGTATTTGAACACTTGTTATAGCGCCCCTACCAGATTTCCCATTCAGAGGCGCTCCCGACTACTGCAGTCGGAGTTTCACGCCGAAGCGCATGAGCAATTGCGAGTGAAGGACTTGCCCAGGGTCCCTACGCGGCGGCTTTGAGGTGGATTCGAACCCGCAACCCTCCAGCTGCAAGGCACCGAACATACCCCAAACCACCGCGCCCCAGTATGTTGTACGTGTTGTGTTGTGTGTTGTATTGTACTCCACGTTTATAATGCGACCGAGCCACCCGCGTAAAGATGAAATTAATCTCTGATAAACCGACCCGACCCGGAAGCGAACCCGGGGCGCCGGCGTGACGAGCGGGCACCAACCCAATCGGCCAGTTTGTCTCAGGATCCTTGGCATAGAAAGCCGTTAATCAAACGCTGCAATTCACCTTCAACTGCCGCAATTCCAGTTTTACAAAATCCATGTTTGCTTTGTAATTGCATGCACAGGGTGAAAGATAGAGATAGGCCGACAGAGATGGAGATAGATCTGAAGTCTCTGAGATTGAAGAAAGAGGATACCATTGACAGAAAAAAAAAGCAGAAGGAACCGAGCGGCTGACCCCTTCGCAGGGAGGGACTAATTCAAGCCTGAGGAATATATATATATATATAAAGAAAGAGACAGAGAGACAGAGACAGAGAGAGAGAGACAGACATAGACAGAGAGACAGACAGAGAGAGACAGACAGACAGAGAGACAGAGAGAGAGACAGACAGACAGAGAGAGAGAGAGAGGAGGGAGGGAGGGAGGGAGGGCATATATTATTTCAAGCATTCCTTAAAACCATGGAACAGATCTCGAGTGGTAGGAAAATGAGAGGTTAACGGGTCGCATGTTTATACGCCTGAACGAAGAATCATCTCTGGCCGAAACTATATCGAGCGTGTCTCCGTGTACAACTGATACTCCGACACATGTGTGGGTGACTTAGACTATATATATATAGGTGCCCTTGCTTAGACAAACACCATACATATATATAATACGTCTGTGGACCTGCAGTTGTGTATCGTGTGTATCATGAATCATCCGTCAAATACAGGCTGTATAGCAAAATATTTGGCTGTATATTGCCAAAATTTGTATATTGCCCTGCCAACATTTTTGGCAGGGCAACGACCAGGGCAAAGGCTTTTTTACCAGTGCATTTGCCCTGGCATGCCCTGGTGTAGTGCCGCCACTGGGGAGACGAGACGGACAGATATAGGTAGCTGAGATAGTCTCATAAGGTCACAGAGGTAGTGTGGAGCTCGACCCAAAACATTTTACACGTAAATCAATAAGATATAGGGCCCTATGCATACATGCAGGGCCGTAGCGAGGCATGTGCCAACGGTGCCACGGCACAGGGCGCAACTCAAGAGGGGGCGCAAATTTTGAGTTGAAATGAATTAATTAATAATTACTTGATCTTGAAATATGAAATATACATTATAAATAAAATAAAATAAAATAATACCAATTTAACACATCTGCAGGCATAGACCGAAATGGGCTCAGAAGCCAAATAGAACGAACTGCAGTGATTGGTGGATATTTACGCGGGGGAAAGGGCGCTTGCGATATACTGTGCTGCGAGTGGTGGAAAAGCGAGCGAAAGAATGCCGTTCTTTAGACACGTTGCTTAGCCTATAAAACGAGGCGAGGCACTGAGAAGTGGCTCTTAGATGATTTTGCATGTATTGTCCCTGCTTACTGAAAAATGCATTGCTATTGAATGGACGTTAGCCAATTCGATCCAGATGAAACTAAGTTTGGAAAAGACAGCCAACTGATAAATATAATTTTCGCGTAATTGGATGTGGAAACCGCTATTAGTAGCCTATTACGCTATACGATATCTCCCGTGAATTTGTTTTAATTAATCTATGATCAGAACTATCGAAATGGCGGATGTTAATTACTTGTCAGTGCCAGCAAATGCAGAGCTAGATGATTTAATCCAGAAAGTTATACAGCGTCAAGAAGAACAGGCAGAATTGCTATGGAGTAAAGTAAGTTCTAAGACCAGGAGTGAACCCTAAAGGCCTAGACCGATAGGCCGAGTGAAAGTCCTGGTGTTGGGACGAGGATCCCAATCAGAGCGGACAATTTTCTGTCGCCACCAAAGCCGGTCGTAGGCTCGAAGCTCGGCCTAGTATCTGAAGAGCTGAAAATATAGCGTATAGTGGCGCTATAAAAGTCACTGTAGAGGCCCCGAAGGAGCGCACGCCTGTTTCATAAACCCCGTGTTGATTACAAAATGGGACACCCATGCCTTACGGGGGGTCGAACCCGAGGGAAGTCGAATCCTTTCCTCATGGAACTTGTCCAAACATCCCTGTCCTCAAAGTACCTTCAAACTAAATCTGAAGTGACTAAAATGAAATGTTAATAGAAGCACAGAAACTTCGTTTCCATTTTCTTTAAAAGACAAATAATAATAATAATAATAATAATAATAATAATAATAATAATAATAATAATAATAATAATAATAATAATAATAATAATAATAATAATAATAATAAGACGATTTCTATAGCGCCGTAGCTCAGCCGAGGCCGAAGGAAAGGGCGCTGTACATGAGTTCAAAGATAATGGCAGTCATATGATTGTTTAAAAGATAAGTCTTGAGCTGGGCTTTAAATGTCTCCAGGGATGTCGCGTTCTTCACATAGTTGGGAAGACTGTTCCATGCAGTTGGACCTGAAACAGAAAAGGAACAGTCACCAAACCTCGTGGAAGATTCCTTTTCTTGTTTCAGGTCCAACAAAGCCTTCTATTAGGCCTATTCGAGTCCGAGATAACAAATTTGGTCGCTATTGGTTAAGTTGATCTTTGAGGGTGGGGCGCTAGATTTACGCTTGGCACAGGGCGCAATTATAGCTTGCTACGGCCCTGCATACATGAAACAATCCCTTCCAGTATATTGGTATTGGTTCTAAATACCTATTCTAAATATATATCGTCCAATCATTATAGATTCTGATCTCACGATAGTTCTATATAATTTACATAAACACAGTAAAAACCGTAGCATAAGTTCTTATTAAGTCAGGGGTTCCCAATCTTTTCTATGACCCGCACCCCTGGGAAATGTTTGACAAATGTTGGCACTCCTACAAAAGTATTATGACGTTTGAAGACGCATGCATGAAATTGTTACTACTGAAACTTGTGCTTACAAACCTTAGGATAGCCTTACAGGCCTACAATGTTACATGGAAATAAACTTCTAATCTTACGGTTTTACCCATTCTAATCTTACGGTCTTACGGTCTTACCCATTCTAATCTTACGGTCTTACCCATTCTAATCTTACCCATTCTAATTTTACGGTCTTACCTATTATACTTATCCTATGACAGCTCAAAAATTATAATGTATTAGCAATGCCTTCTTATAATTCATACTTCCCCTCTTTGTCATACTTCCCCTCTGAAATGACATGTCGCACCCCCTAAGGGTGCGTGCACCCCAGTTTGGGAACCCCTGTATTAAGTGGTAACACAGTATGTTCATATCACGGTGTATATGACAGAGGTAGAGGCGGAGACAGACAGATGGAGAGACAGGGTATTGCCCTATGCTCTGAGGAAGTAGTTTACCCTTCCTCCAAATTTCAATTATTTTTGTTCTTATCTTCATTCTTCTTCTCACGTTTCAATAAACGTTTACTTCTCTTCCTTTCGTTTCGAATGGACAAACTTTCCTTATTGTCTACCAGCTAACAAAGAATGAACAAAATTTTCTTCTTAAATAGCGTTTGAAGAAGAAATACAAAGGTATCTAAATTCAACAGCCAACGTCATTTCGCTCAATCCCTCAGAAATGGCATAATATCTTAAATATTTCATTTTTTTAGGAAAGCTGAATTAATTTTCATAATGCAATAGTCGAGAAACACGGCCCTAGTTATGAGGTATTACTGTCTTCAAGGTACGTTAATATATAATAATAATAATACCACTTAAGCTCTGCTTTTTACTTGTAAGCCATCTGACAGGGTTCTACAAGTCCCTCAAGTCTTTTTTCTTTAGTCGTGGCTGGGTCGGGAGCGCTCCTGAGTAGTTTCTTGAAGGGGCGCTATATAAATGCTCTGAATGAATGAATGAATGAATGAATGAATGAATGAATAATAATAATAATAATAAAATAATAATAATAATAATAATAATAATAATAATAATAATAATAATAATAATAATAATAATAATAATAATAATAATATAATGTTGTCACCAAGAGGGTCAAATATTCCACCATCACTACTACCCACGTCTTTTGTAGCGGTCGCCTTAGAAACTGGCGGCGCTTGGAGCAGAGAGGGACTACAGTTCGTTTCTGAGTTGGGAAGACGGACAAGTGACGCAACCCATGATCCAATGGAGTCATCATACCTATTCCAGCGGATCTCAGTGGCTCTTCAACGAGGGAACGCCATCTGCCTCTCCGGGACACTGCCACCGATCTCTGAACTCTGCTGAAATGACACTACATAATAATAATAATAATAATAATAATAATAATAATAATAATAATAATAATAATAATAATAATAATAATAATAATAATAATAATAATATTATTATTATTAATAATAATAATAATAATAATAATAATAATAATAATAATAATAATAATAATAATAATAATAATAATATCCAGCGGTTCAACTCGGTGGCTTTCCGCGGCACTTTAGCGGAGCCAGACCTTAGGGAGATGTGCCACTAACGGCACTTATGACGCTCATTTTAGACTGCTACTGCATGCTTGTCTATTGTAGCTTTCAGTATTGATGTTGATTGATGGAGAGAATAAATATTGTTGATAATAATAATAATAATAACAACAATAATAATAATAATAATAATAATAATAATAATAATAACTTTTCTTTAATCAAGCGCCTGACAAACGCACTGCGCTGTACATTTACATGTTATGCAATTGAAACAATCTTAACTAGTTAACTACTAACAGAACAGACAGCTTGTAATACACGGCGCTAATAGCAGCCTACAAAGCAAATCCGCCCTACGGGGCTCGAACTCGGTACCTCGCGCTCTCTACGCCAGATGTTATCAAATGCGCTATCGGGCATATTGCCTTTGGAAACCTTCAAATTCAAAATTCGTTGTCACCGCTCATAGTTATTTAATATGCGCACATTTCACGCTAATAATTTGTATTATCAAGTCATCCTTACCAAAATAGTAATTTTAAGGAAACCCTTTAAGCAATCTGGACTTCTGGAAAGGTTCTTTGTTGTCGATTGCGGAACCAAGCCGGTGAAAACCCGGGAACGTACTTTACAGGTTTATCGTAATCGTAAACTCGAAACTTCTACAGCGCCCACAAAAGCGAAGTCGCGGGAACCAGCTTATTCACAGGCGCTCAATCAAAACAAAATTGATAGGCAGAGGGTCAAAATCCAGAGAATCAGGCAGGCAGGCAGGCGGCTAAGGTGGATGGTGTTTGCTTTTAAGACGGCGAGGTAGGCAGGGAGAAGTGTTCGATTCAGGATAGGATTTGTAAAAAAAACAGTGTTTTCAGTTTCGAGTGAAAGACCTGTGGAGAGATAGCGAGAGGTTGAGCTTTTGGTGACTTCGTAAGATGGGTGAGATAGGCCTATTTGTCGTAGTGCTGGAAGTGTTTAGTGTTCAAATGTCGTAAAACATCCGAAACTATTGTTCAACGTTTTATTATTAAGCAACGGCCGCAAGCGAGCCGCATTAATTGAGTAAGAAACGATCGAACTATGAAATTGTTTAAAAATTACATACCTCTTTTAAGGTTGGTATTCTCCTTATAAAAGAAAGTAGAAGACCGGTGCAGTAGCGGCAGTAATAATTTATCGGTATAAAATATTAATTCCATTCAGAGCGTATTATGTGACCCTAGGAATCACATCTCGAAAATGATTTTAGAATAATGAGTATTTTAGAAATTTAATAAAGCCACTTTTTTGCTTTAAAATGACACCAGGTTCTAACAATTTGACAAAGTTATGAAGGATTATGTGTCCAATATTTGGAAATTAATTAAAATTAATTTTAATATGTAATCACGAAAACTAAAGCAATAACTTTAAAAAAAACCTGAAAATGCACATTAAAATTATGAATTTCATCAGATATATGAGATATTAGAAATGCAATCTTCCCGATTTCCATTAAAATCTGAAAATGAGCAAACTGACTCTCTTCATATTTTGCTGTTTTCCTAATAATTTGATTTGCCGACATCCGCCTCATTTTGATTCCCTGGATCACACAGCATACCATGCGAACAGTGAAAAACTCTTCAAAAATAATTTTTAAGTCAACGGCCTTTGATGCCATACGATTTCGTTAAATTCTGCACCCAGTTCAAAAATAATTACGCACCTCTTTTAAGCGCAATATTCCTCTGTAAGAGGAAACAGACGCGCGGTCCTGTATTGTTTCTATAATGCATAAAAGTAAGCCGACATTGAATAATATTGATGCTTTGATTGTCATGTTGAAATTAATAATTGAATCTAAGTAAGTATATTCTTTATTCAACCAATTGCATATCCGCACTTTGGTGTACATACATTTATACAGAGTATAACATTCTTATTATAAACGATTTGCGTGAAAGATTGTCAGCTTGTGGAATAATACGGTCATGTAATCTCGGGCGCAGGGTGTAGGGGAGCGACTTTTTGGGGGAAGTAGTCCATGGAGTACATGCCCCGGGTTTCCTAGGACCGCAGAGAAAAGGCGTGAGTCGGCAGTGTTGCAAAGATGCTCAAACGAAGGACTGTCCTCTGGCAGGTACCGTATGTATGTACTATGATTGATGGATAATTAATATTGAACATCACCTGTAAATGTAATATTGATAGTTTGATAGTAATTTAGATAGATGAATGTAATATTGTTAATAAGATTGAAGAGAAAACAGTTATTAAAAGAGCCTGTTTGGCCACAAAAAAGTGAGTGGAAAGCCTGCCAGAAACGGAATCCAAGCCAAGAAAAAAAACTGATGATAGACATTAGCCTATACGAAAATGAACCGTCAGAAACTTTAAATACGTCAACATCCTATCAGAAACGGAATCAAAGACGAGAAAAGAGAAAGAAAACTTATGAGAACATTACAAGAAAATGGACTGAAATACATCAAACACTTTAAAGACGTCACCAGCCTTTGTAGCTATAGGATGTCGTTAAATATTGGATTAAATAAATAAGTCCTGAATTGATAAAAGAACTTGTAATTAGCAACTTCTGTTGCGCCGGTGTCTAATGCACAAGGCATCAACCGATGGCGCATCAAAACCAAGCCGTAATTAGGTCAACATCCAGAAGATCAGTCCGTAAGAGATAGAGAGACAGCCTACGGTCGATAAGCAATTTGAAAGAGGAAAGTTTTCAGCCGAGAACCAAATGACCCAAGCGACTGAGCACAGCATACAGACACAGGAGAGCGTCCAAAAGTAGGTCCAGCAACTGAAATAGCTCGTTTGCCAAGAACAGTTCTTGATTTCGGTATGACCAGACAGGTAGCTGTAACTAAATCTTCATTCTTCGACCTATTTTAATTCTGTTGTATGAATCTTACACGGTTCATAAGACTGTTTAAAAAATAATTCCAAACCTCTTTTAAGTGTAATATCAGGCCTATAAGAGATAACAGAAAAGTGGTTCTGTATTATTTGATTCTGCCAAAAGAACGTGAGAACTGTTCAAAAATATTTCTGTCGACGTCAACGAACTTTGTCGCTATAAGACAGTGTTTCTTAATCAGTGCTCGACCGAACCCCTGGGGTTCGGTGAGCCAGTGCCAGGGGTTCGGCAGAGGTCCTCTGAAATATATACATATTCAGGGTCAGTGAGTGTGAGTGAAAAATCATTTGCTATTTTATTTTGATTTTTCGACTTTTATTTAATAAAATAGTTAACTGTAAGTAGTTCATGTATTGAAAGTATTAATGTTGTATCACATTTTGGTACAATTTTTTATTTCCTTTTGTTCCCATTAGTTAAAAAATTATTGTTCAAACTTGAGGGGTTCGGTGAGTGGTCATGGCTTTCTCTTGGGGTTCGGCTCCCTTGAAAAGGTTAAGAACCACTGCTATAAGATGTCGTTGTAAGCGTCGTTCCATTCAGAAACCTCGACTTCACAGACTGGAGGTACTATTACGGAGTACTTGACATGGTTAAGCAGTACTTGTTTGTAGCCATAACTTTATATAGCCTCCGTTAACCACATTTTACAGGTGTCTACATGTTGCGTATTAATTTTGCGGCATATTTTAAGAATTTTTTGTAATCTAAATGAAATTCCACCGCTGCCCGTAGTACATTTAGTGCCAGTAAGTGCCAGTCACAAGTCTGGAGAGGGAGACAAAATCCTAGCTTAATGATAACTGTAATCTTGATCGTAATCGTAAACTCTGAATTTCTGAAGCGCTACTCTAAAGCTAAGCGCAGGGCAACAGCTTATTCACGAGCGCTGCTGCAAAGGTGTTGCCCGAAGATGTTGAAGGAGATCTGAGTCCAGTTTTCCACAGAAAGGAGAATTGGGAAACAGTTGCCAGTGCAGGCATTTTGAGGATCAGATCGTCACTGCCATCTGCACTGTCATCTTCACCTCCATCTTACTTGCCATCTTCACTGTCATCTTCACCTCCATCTTACTTGCTATCTTCACTGTCATCTTCACCTCCATCTTACTTGCCATCTGCACTGTCATCTTCACCTCCATCTTACTTGCCATCTGCACTGTCATCTTCACCTCCATCTTACTTTCCATCTGCACTGTCATCTTCACCTCCAACTTACTTCGATTCTACACAAGCCGCTGCTGACTAGAGTTCGCACGCGAGATGCGCCACTCCTCAACCAGAGTTATCAATATAATTATTACGCCACGAAAGGCGTCATAAGTTGACGTCAATGAAAGACCGCCTATTCTCGGCGTCCATATGCTCGAGCGAAGTTTTTTCTTTTTTTTATTCCATGGTTTAACGTCATCGTATGACATCAAAGGCCGTTGACGACAATTCAAAATTATGTACAATGCAGTTGAAACAAAATTGATAGAGTTAAAGGCATCTAAACAGTACTTTACAATGTCACTAATATTAATCGTTTAGCAGCATAATATTATAATTCAGATACTAATGTCAATGTTACTTGCATAAGATAATATACTGTAAGATGGTCTTTCAGGAAAATTATACACTGTTTTGCAGCAATTATCACACATAAAATTTTTTAATGTAAAATGAAAAGATTCCTGATAAACAACAATAATGTACACGAGATTTCCAATCCAGCTATTCAATGATATAACAGCATTGGTTTCAAGTTTACAACACCTGAAATTATGATATGAAATTTATATTTTAATTTTTAATTTTCAAACATTTTTTTCCATTCAATGCAACCAGACATCATAATTAAAATACACGCATAGGCAATTAGGCATACAATGAAAAAGACAGCTCCCACCACACGTCAAAGGCACGAACAGAAAAGAGCACTGCAATCTGACCTGATATTCTCAATCTTTCACTTTTAATTTTTAATTTCAGTTTAATGGTTATGAAATTTTATTATATATGTTATTTTGACATGAAGTTCTTAGTTTAGTTATAAATGTTTACATAGGTAATCAATCATTACAAACAAGCAATGTTAGTATAATATATACAAATGGCTTCAAAATAACAAACTTATAAAGCATTCACATATTACACCCTAACAACAAAGCGTCTACACAAGGGCAAAACTAACCATCATCAACATCCACTGACATTATAAACAGTACAACCTAAAAAACCCTTCCCTTACCGATAAGGTTGACCAGCCTAAAGACTTCACCTTGCAAGCAGCCCACACCATGCAAGCAAGGTCCTAATATTAAATTCTAACTTGAATACTTTACATTTATCTGTTAATAATTATATTCGAGATATTTTCTTTGTTACAGTGCAACAATAGATGAGTTATATTTTCTTTGACTTTACAAGAAGTGCATAATCCATTTTCGTGCTTCTTCATTAGAAAAAGTCTTTCGTTAAGGTTTACCTTTCCCAATCTTAGTCTGGAGATTTGCACTTCTTTTTTTCTACTAAAATCTAGAAATGTATTGCTTGTATCTACAACAGGACAAATGCTCTTATACTGAAGACCCTTGATATCACTATCATATTCCTTCTGCCATTTAGAGATTATATACGATTTAATTATTGAAAATACTTCTTGTAATTCTAGATAATCTGTTGAGTTAATTATGGGTAACTCCAATGATTGCCCTGCCAATAAATCAGCTCTTTCATTACCCAGTATACGTACATGACTAGGGATCCATATCGATACCGAGCGAAATTTAACGAAATTTTATGAATTTATTCGGTCTCAGAAACTGAATTAAAGGTGTATAAAGTAGTACATTTGGCAATGGGCCAATAAATTTACTTCGTTTATTATTATATTTATTTTTATCATCATCATCATCATCATTATTATATATATATGCATATTTATTTATTTGGACGACACCTCCGTTGCAAGGTCAATGGGCGTTGCTGAGCAAGATTATGAATCTAAAGCTAATAATGTTTTGATAGTGATTAATTAAGCAGCGTTCTAATATTGATAATTATGCATCATGTTTTGGTAGTGATTAATTAGTCACGATATTTTGTTGGTGATTAGGAATGCAGTCTTCATACAATTTTCGTTCCAAAGTTAATTTTATATTTCTACAATATCTTTTGCATGGCTTTAACACTTTACATATCAGCAAGAACATTAAGACGTATTGGATTGGATTCACCGTTTAACGGTAGCTTATGACAACATAGGCCGTTTCCGCCGACAAAGATTAGTTTTGGCATATTACAGCTCTTATTCAACAGAATCAACACGTATTAAGACGTATTTATTTGTCCGTTGTTTAACGTCGTCTTATGACATCAAAGGCCGTTGACGACAATACAGAAAATATACAATACAATCAGAACAAAAAACTTATAGCATCCGAACAACACGTATTAAGACGTATTGGGTTTCTCATTATATATAGTTATCTTTGAAGTCGATTAAAAGGTGTCGAATGACAGCGTTGCATTATTTCCATGAGAGGTAATAATCTCATAGAAAACTAAATAATGCAATTTCAGGGTCTTTGACGTCGACTCACCTTACCTTGTAATTTAGTCTGGTTTTCATTTTCATGACAAGCAACTTCTAAGACTTTCAATTTTTTTATATCGTAATATTTAAAAAGCGAAAAGGGAGATTAACGGTTGCGTGTTTGTTAAAATTAATTACGTCGTCTGATCAACTGCCTATTGTGCTGCCACCTTTCGTCGGTCGAAGGCGAAAACAAAGGATAACAGATTGGATGATGCCAACAAAGACGATGCATGTTGTGAGATACGACGAGTGACGACGCCACCTGTCGACCTCTAAGTAAACTAATCAAATGAACTGAAAAATCCATTTCCTGAGATGCGTTCGTTTAATTCTGTCGTCTTCTTATCTGTTCGTGGCTGAGTTGGCGTCTTACACGATCTGTTGGACATAACAGCGGTTCAGGAAAAGGATGTTTTTTTCTGCTTGGATTTAATGACTCTGAATCCAACATCGAATTGAGTTAATGCTCCCTGGCAGAAGAACGGAAGGAGAGGAAAGGACAGAAGGAGAGGGAAAGACAGGAGAGGGAAGGATGAACGGAAGGAGGGAATGACGGAAGGAGATGGAGAGACGGATGGAGGGAGAGAGGGAAGGTGGTAGGCATGGAGGCAGAGAAGTAGGCAGGGAAGCAGATAGGTAGGCAGAGAGGCAAAGAGGCAGACAGACAGACAGAGTGCCCCTCTGGGCAGGGAGGCAGGCAGGCAGGCAGGCAGGCAGGCAGGCAGGCAGGCAGGCAGAGAGACAGGCAGAGAAGCAGAGAAGCAGAGAGGCAGAGAGGCAGAGAGGCAGGGAGGCAGAGATGCGGCCAGTTAAATTGGGAGGGAGGATTGGCTGGAGGAAAGGAGAGACGTGTCAAATCGAGCATAATAAGTGAGATAAGTTAAATTTTGCTGCCGACATTTCCTTCGTGTTGCTCGTTATCATCGAACTGACTCGACAGATTAGCTTCTAATATTTCCTGAGAGCTGTGTTTCCCGCGTCTGTCAGTGGCTCCACCTACGCTGTTCAGTTGAGCAGACGACAGCTGCTTCCGGTTTCCGACGTTTCCGGATGCGATGATTCTGCTAATCAAGGAAACGGCGAAAGGAAGACAGTTTCCGCTTAAGTATCATATTTAGTTATTCAAGATAGAAGTGTCTCGGTTCCTTTTAGAGGTTCTTTGCACAATGCAATACAAAATACTGTAAAACACAAAACAATGAAATACAATGCAATAAAACTTCAGATTACAATACACGACAATGTGTAACTATTCATGACAATACAATGCATATCGCACAATGCGATATGACAGCATAATAGGATACACGACAACACAATAGGAGACGTTACAACACAATAGGATATGTGATAACACAATGGGATATCATTATGACAACACAATTGGAGACGTGTCAACACGGATTACGATATGAAAGTCGTTAGGTTTGATCTTATTTAGATCTGACTATCAACCTGTTTCATTTTTGTTTATTTGCCTGTTTTTAATTACCTGTTTATATTTGTTTTTTCTTGTTTATTAACCTGTTTATTGTTGTTTTCAGGTCATCAAGATGCTCATCGTGGTTGTCGCCCTCTTTGCTTCTTGTTGGCTGCCACTTCAGATCTACCATCTGCTCTCCTTCATTGTACCGGAAATCAATGAGTAAGTACTATCGGTCTTTATCGAGGTCGAAATGGTGGCGGTGTCTGGAGATGGCGGTGGTGGTAATGTTGTTTGTGGCGGTGGAAGTGGTGTTGGTGTTGGTGGTGGTTGTGGTTATAGTATTAGTGTGTGGTAGTGTTGGTGGTGGTGGTAGTGTTGGTAGTGGTGGTGGCGGCGGCGGTGGTGGTGGTGGTGGTGATAGTGGTGGTGGTGGTGATAGTGTTGGTGGTAGTGTTTGTCGTGATAGTAGTGCTAACGGAAGTTATGATGGTAGAGGGTTATTGGTGATACAGGTGGTGGTGTGAACAGTGTAATTTGTATTCTCTGTGGTGACATCATCTGACACCTATCTTGATTCATTATGATTTCACTCAAGTTTTCTGCTCGTAATTCATAATAGCATGTTATCTTTGACCTAAAATACAGACAGACAGACAGACAGAGACAACAGACAGACAGACAGACAGACAGATACAGAGACAGACAGACACAGACAGACAGACAGACAGACTGAGACATACAGAGAGACATAGACAGACTGAGACAGACACAGAGAGACAGCCACCCATACGCTAAACTAATCCTTTAACATCTGTCCCTCAGCCTCCCTTCCATCCACTTTTTCACCAGTCAATCCATCCATCCACCCATCTATCATCCATCCATCCACCCATCCACCCCAAACGACCATACCATCCATCCTTCCAGTCGCCCATTCACCCATTCACCCGCCTACCCATTTATCAACCTACCCATACGCCCACTCATCCACCCTTTCCCTCTCCTCTCCACTTGCCAACTATAGCACAGTGGAGACACGTGACAGCTCATAATGACCCTATTATCGCCCACTTCCACTTCCATCTCCAAGAATCCTCTGCGACGAATCTGCAATGGAAAACTTCGCCTTCGAAAGACGCAATCACACGTCGATAATTATGCGACTGAAATCAATCTTCCACTAATTAGGAAATTAAATTGTGTAATAAATTGTGTTTTTATATTATATCCGATCCGAATTGCAATAGTAAAGAGAAATAATATCTGTTCTATGTTTTACAAGTTATACACGCAGACAGACGGACAGACAGACGGTCAGAAAGACAGACAGACAGACGGTCAGAAAGACAAATTATATACGGACGGACAGACAGACAGATGTCCCTGTATACATCATACATTAATTCATATATGTATAGATATGCACATGCTTGCTTATATGCATACATACAGACATCCCAGCATACATTTATGCATCCATACATACATACTACGTGCATACCTACAAACATACATACACTCACATATCTACATACACCTACCGTAGATACATTGACACATTCATACATAATTATTATACGCTTAAGCTAATACTTATACTTATATATAGACTATTGCTAATTCTAATAGGCCTACTATAGCTAGTAATAATTTTAAAACTAAAGCTAATACCGATACTATACAGTCATTAACACCAGGGTGGCGACAGAAATTCCTGGTCCTAGGCAGAACAGTCACGAGCCTCTAAACTATCTTTAGGCTTCGTGAGGTAATTCAAACAACCAAATTGAAGTAGTTTAAGTGCGAGTACGACCGTACGATATCATATTTATTTAAACAACTACGACTTTATTCAGTTGCTAATTCTAAAATTTTAATTTTAAAATTTATGCAAAATCAAAAGGCAACTTTTCTGGATATAGTCGCAGCAAAATCGTTTAAAATATCTTCGTAGTTCAAAGATTTTTCCAGATCATATTCAAGATCATTCAGTCTGTCTCGCTTCATAGCAGATCGTTGAACATTTTTAAGTTGCTTGAGCTTATAAAATTTTGCATAAGTTCCTGGCGGGCCCAGCCCGTACCGCTTAAAGTCGCCCACCTCTGGGCATTAAATTTGCCGGCTGACCCCCTCTCGGCTGGCCTGACTAACACAAGCACTAACACTAAACTAACACTGACACTGATACTTGTTCTAATACTAATGTGTTGACTGGTAACGCAGATGACATGTCGACTTAACTCGCCAAATATCTCCACCGCAGATATTAATTTCTGATACGTAAGGGACTCTTTTCAATCGCATTTAATTCTCCAATATCCTTCTTCTGACATAAACACTAGCGCGAACGACGCTCTAAGCAGCTGGAGACCTTCGGGGGCCGCGGGATATCTTCGCTCCGCAGTGTCACGTAATAATCGAGGTTTATGTTGCAGAAGCTTTTTCCTCGAGTTTTTAACCTAAGACTTTGATTATAATAGTTGCAGAAACGATCGTGATGGTCGTAGAAGACGAATATGGTTTCAGCCTTTAAGATGATTGCAACTTTACCGCAAGAGTTGACCCGATAAATGCCGGGTGAAGACCGTTGCATTGGTTCCTGGTGGTGTTGGGTTCGATAGAAAGAGAGTGAGTGGCGAAGGCTGATGGCTCACACCTCTGTGATCGAAACGAGAAACCGGAAGTTGTAAATGGAAGGGTTTACGTCGCTGGAAATTGAGGTTTAAGGTTGAGTGTGTTTATTACGAGTTGGAGATAGAAGGGTTAGGCGTCGATGGAAAAAATGCTGACAGGTGTCAGAGGTTAAGGGTCTGAACGCCATCTTTATGGTTTTGATTGGGCTGTTATATGAACCATGTTCAACCATCACGAACCTCTTTGGACCAAGCCATAGTCCATGGAAAGACCTATCTGGTTATGTCATAGAACTATTTGGTTCAAATAAAGCCCTGTTTGATTCAATCAAAGACCGTTTTGGTTCAATTAACGCCTGTTTGTTCGAATCCTTCGTCTTTCCTAAACCATTCGCCGGATCAAACGCCTCTTTTGGTTGGTTGGTTGAAATATATGCAATGACGTCGAATTTGTTATTTCTTAAGCTGCAAGTAATTTTACGCTAACTAATAAGTTTCTAGCGTCGGATGAATTTGTATAGAAAGAGTGATGTAAAGAACGATTTCTAGATTTATGTGATAATTCCTTCGCTTATTATATTCATTGCTTAGCGACATCTTGTGATTAACCGCGATTTGCCGAATATATCATCATCATCATCATCATCAGGATCCATGGGCCGAAGGCCCGTAGGTGTCCAACGCTTGCATCAGATCCATGGGCCGAGGCCCGTTTGAGTCCAATGCTTGCATTGGATTTCATACAATAATATTTTTCTTTTTGAACGGAGTATCTGCACCCATCCGTTCGACCTTCGCACTTCTCCCTTAAAAGAGTTCCAGGCTTAGGACTGGCTCTGATATCCACTATCTTGTGGTATCAGAGGCGGCGATGCCGCCCACGTTTGCCAGCTTTTCAGGGTTCCTGCTGAGCCTGTCCACCTCGCGTAGCGCCCTAGGTGGTACTTCAGCCAAGACCTTCACCACTGATGGCATAGCCTCAGCAGGCACTCCCCTACTTACTGTTGCCACCCCCTCACCACGTTGAGGTGTGAGTCGGACTTTGGGAGGGGGCTATATGAATATATAGCCAACGCTAAACAGTTTAAAGGTGTCTAAAAAGGACAACAACCATTATTTAGGGTCAATGTCAGTTTCAATCGCTTAGCAACATCTTGTGGCTATCACGTCGACCTTACCATACTCTACGGTTTTCAAGACCTATTAGGTTAGGTTAGTTGCTGTTTAACTACACTGTGTTATAACAGATATGATTAGCGTCGCTCTGCCAGAATACAAGCAGTGGCGGATTCATGTTGTTGTCGTTGTTGTTGTTGTTGTTGTTGTTGTTGTTGTTTGTTGTTGTTGATGTGTTGTTGATGTTGTTGTTGTTGTTGTTGATGATGAATATGTTGTTGTTGTTGATGATGATGTTGTTGTTGTTGTTGTTGTTGATGATGATGTTGTTGTTGTTGTTGATGATGATGTTGTTGTTGTTATTGTTGTTTTGGAGCTTGGGGAACAGTCATAACTAAATGATGGCCCCCTTATGCAGTATAGGCTACAAGATATTAAACATTTGTCTCTAAGAACGTATAATATTATACAAAAGTTTCTGTCCGCTATTACTTATGTTTTCGCATAATCCACTCTTGGAGCTAATTAATTTTGGGGATTGCTGCGAGCCGACTACCAACCCTAGTCCCTGCAATTTCGGGATGAGGGAGGTAGGATTGTCCTGTGCTTTTGACCAACTTAAGGAAGTTTACTCTTCCTCCCCAGTTCAGCTGTCTTCTTGGAGCTTGGCTTGGTTGTTTCAGGCTGTTTCAACGTATCGATGCTGTTGGTTATTATCTTTGTCACCTTGTCTTTTTCATATTGCATTTCTGAAAATATCAAATAAATCTAGGTTTTTATTCTATCTTCGTTATTGTGGTATATTTCGATCAAGTCATTGCCACGCATAACTTTCGTTTCGACGCCGTCGAAGGTACATATAGCGCCCGTGACAAGAGTTTTAAAGGTGTGTAAACAGGATCTCGCATCATCCGCGGTCTAGCGACATCTTGTGGCCTCCAAGACAGTTGAGTTGTCCTACCTATCCTTAAATGTTAAATCTAAAAATCCCATACGTTACTCTAGTTACTTCACCCGCTCGTGCTCCCCGTCAAAAAGTATCGCATTCCGAACGTACTCCGAGCATCCTAGGAGCAGCACTAGAACACACCCCTAGTAAACAACCCTAGGTGTGGTTCGTGAGCCTTGATCTTTTTTGCAGTGTCACTTTTTGCAGTGTCACTCTGCCAGCTATTTGATTTAAAAGCCCTACACGTTTGTAGGTTTCCATAACGTTCCGTTATGTTCCTTATTAAGTTAAAATTAATGGTGTGTGGTCATATGATCGATTGGATAGGAACTATAGTCACTTAGCGATTCAGTCTGTTTCAACTTTCAACTGCTTCATAAGATCTTGTGGCTGTCAGAACCGCTCACGTCGACGTTATCATACTCTACAGGAGCAACTTGGAGACTATGCAGCGAATAAACGGCAATTGAGCATATTAAATATATAGCTAAGATGGTATTAAAGGTGTTTAAAGAGGGCATCCATTATATTATCAAGGGTTATGGCGATCATCATCATCATCATCATCATCATCATCATCATCATCATCATCATCATCATCATCATCATCATCATCATCATCATCATCATCATCATCATCATCATAATCATCATCATCATCATCATCATCATCATCATCATCATCATCATCATCAGTGTTGTTGTTGTTTATGTTGTTTCTATTATAATTGGTCGCCATGCAATACTGTATCACCACCTCTCAGACAGCTTACAACAGCTGCACAGACGAGTTACAATACAAACTGTGAAATGAAATGAAGAGTTCGACATCATCAGAATAGAGAAGATATCACATTGAACGATTGTCGAAAAGCTGCTGTTTAATGACACTGTGTCATAAAAAAATAATTAGCGTCGCCCTCCTCCTTTATTCCTATTTGGGACTGGCACAACCAGAGTTCAAGCAGTGACGGAGTTTCCATTTTTAGCACAATCGAAGGCCGTTTATATCCGCTGAACATCGCTTTGGTCCGACAGAACCAAAAGAGGAAAGAAAGGTCGAACGCAAGTCATGGCTAACGACCACGTGGCGCTTGGCCAGTCAAGCAGATGGATCGTAAATGAAGCCATATAGAGCCATTGATGGCTATGGACATAAATGAGCAGATGGTTGTGAACCCATAAAACAATCGACGCTTTGTGGAGAAGGGGAGGGATGCTGGAAAACGCGGAAAAGATGGACAGACGATGGAAGAAATGGAGATAGAGAGTGGGAGAGAGAGACAGAGAGAGACAGAGACAGAGAGACAGAGACAGAGAGATAGAGACAGAGACAGAGAGACAGAGACAGAGACAGAGTCAGAGTCAGAGACAGACAGAGACAGAGACAGAGACAGAGACAGAGACAGACTTCGCATTAGCCAGGATCCTCGAATGCGAAGACAGAGGCCAATTACAAGGTCTTCGTACAACATCGCAACATCCTGTCCTCGTTGGAGTGGATTCCAAATATGGTGCCAAAGAAATCCCATTCGTGATGCGGCATCCATTTCAAAAGGTCTTCTCCTCCTCCTTCTTCTTCTCCTCCTCCTCCTCCTTCTTTCTCCTCCTCCTCCTTCTTCTTCTCCTCCTCCTCCTTCTTCTTCTCCTTCTCCTTCTCCTTCTCCTTCTCCTTCTCCATCTCCTTCTCCTCCTCCTTCTTCTTCTCCTCCTCCTTCTTCTTCTCCTTCTCCTCCTCCTTCTTCTTCTCCTCCTTCTTCTTCTCCTCTTCCTCCTTCTTCTCCTTCTTCTCCTCCTCCTTCTCCTTCTCCACCTTCTCCTCATTTTCCTCCCTCCCTTCTCCTCCTCTTCCCTTTCCTCCCCTCCTTCTCCACCCCTCCTTCTTCCTCCTTCTTCTTCTCCTCCTCCTCCTCCTCCTGCTTCTTCTTCCCTTCGTGCCCCTCCTCCACTAGTTACGATTTCGATTACGATAGCTGGAGTGAACATTATGTATGAAGGACGTCCGACTCAGAAATACAATACTACAGTACAATAATTCAACTGCATTTGATATTCCCTTCTTCCAAAGCTCAGAAGTTACCACGTCTCGATGGCACAGATGCAATTACTGTATATTGCAGAGAAATTGTGCGCGAAGGACATGCTAACGGTCACAGTTATCTCATCGGACGAGGATCGAATCCGTATTCTTCGTGTTAAAAGTCTAACTCTAACCAATCGGTCACAGTGCCACATGGGTTGGACGGACTTAAGTCGTGCTTCTGCTTATCAAATCGTCTTATCATCTTTACTTATCTTCTCTTCTTTTCTTATCTTCTCTTTTTTCTTATATTCTCTTTTTTTCTTATCTTCTCTTTTTTTCTTATCTTCTCTTCTTTTCTTATCTTCTCTTTTTTTCTTATCGTCTCTTTTTTTCTTATCTTCTCTTTTTCTTATCTTCTCTTGCCTCGTTGTCTGATCTTTACCTGGTCTGAAAACTTCTTCTTCTGTCGCCTTTTAGCTTATTCCTAATCCGTTTTATCTTGTCCTTCTACGTCGGTCTTGAGGCGTCTAATCCGCTGCATACATGCATGTGTACGAGTATATATATTATTATATATATATATATATTTATACATACATACATATATGTATACACATCGGGATAGACAGAGACAGAGAGCAAGAGAGACTGCGAGAGAGAGAGAGAGGTGGAGAGACAAGCAGAGAGGTAGAGACAGACAGCCATACAGCCAGCCAGAGAGTATAAAATGTCTGCACGAATGTATGCATGTATGTCTGATTATTTGTAGCCTATAGCGCCATCAGATACCAAGAGGGGATTTAACAATCAGCCGCCTCAGGTCACGTTTTGCTTACCGTCTCTGATATTTAAGTTTTTATCAGTGGCGGCGCCAGGGAGGGGTTGGGGGGCTTAGCCCTTATAACTGCGGCTCAGCGCCCCTCCCCAAACAGAAAGTGGGAAATCACTGCCAATGCCAGAAAGGAGGGAGAAAGGGAAGGAGTTGGAGCTTTAGCCCCCCCAACCTGAAATCCTGGCGCCGACACTGGTTCTTATCCTATTATTTCCTGTCCTTTCTCATCTCGTTGTCACTCTTCTCATCCATAGCATTCTTCGTAGTTCATCTGCCTACGATGGATTGATCGATAGATTGATCGATCGATCGATCGATTGACTGATCGATAGATTAATTGATCGATAGAGTGATTGATTGATAGATTGATTGATTGATTGATCGATAGATTGATTGATCGAGAGATTGATTGATCGAGAGATTGACTTATTGACACATTAATTTTATAGATCGACTTACTCTGTCATATGTTGATTGATTTCTTGTTCGATTGAATTACTGATATACTGATAGATCGATCTATCGATTGATTCGTATAATTAATTGATCCTCTATTTGGTTCTTATGTATCCAGGTATAAGTTCATCAACATCATCTGGTTCTGTTCCAATTGGCTGGCTATGAGCAACTCCTGCTACAATCCGTTCATCTACGGATTGCTCAACGTAAGCACTCGATCACGAATGATCATTTATGATCACACGTGATCACGAATGTTCGTTCATGGTCATACGTGATCACCAGTCATCGTTTGCGATCATACATGATCAACGTAAGCGCTTGATCACCGATGACCATTTATGATCACACATGATCGTCTATGATCAAACATGATCACGAATGATCATATGCGTTCATACACGATCACGGAGGATTGTTAATTATCAGAGGTTATCACGGAGGATTATTATTGATCACGTGTGATCGCGGGGTATAGTTTCTTATAAAAGATGATCCTAAAATAATTATATTCGTTTATTGGTAAAAAAAACTTATAGTCACACCGCTATCAGGTACATTGTGATCAAACAAGGATCACTTATAATCACAGATGATCACTGAGGATCATTTTTATCATAGATATTCAATGAACATCATCTTTGATCACAGATGATACGGAGATTCATCGTTATATCACACTCATGAGACAATCGCGATTAATCAAATTTAATGCCAAATTCACAACTGTAAATTTGTATCATTTTGTCATTATCATATTCCTGCAATCGTCGTCGTCACCATCCTCATCATCATCATCATCATCATCATCATCATCATCATCATCATCATCATCATCATCATCATCACGACCACCACCACCATCATCATCATTATCATCGTAATCATCTTGTCGTTGTCTTGCAGGAGAAATTCAAGCACGGTTTTCGTCAGCTGTTCCTTCGCATCCATTGCCAAGGTCTCTGTTGTCGGCGGAAGCATCTCCCGGAAGACCCATTCGCCGCCGAAGTGTCCGGTGTATCCCTCCGCCAGACCTACAGCGCCACCTGTAATGCTAACCTGACGACGACCCGGCTCCACTCCTCCTGGCGTTCGGGGGACGAAGCCCCGCTGGCCACCAAGCGCAGCTACGTCTAACTCACCCTAGGACGAAACTCCGCCGCTGCCCGTCATCTGGAAGTGCCAGTCTCAAGACTGGTAAAGGAGGAGGGCTACGTCAGTCATCGTTGCTATGATAGCGTCGTAATACATCAACCAAACAATCGCCGCTTAGCTCAGCCGCTGCAGTACTCTGGTCGTGCCAGTCCAAAACCTGGAAACAGAGGAGGGCGACTTCCACTGTCCTAGCAGGCATGATATATCGTTAGACACTGGAAACTACCACTGCAGTAGAAACCCAAACTGTCCGCTGCCCGTGATTTGGTAGTGCCAGTCTTAAGATGCAGAAAGGAGGAGGGCGACGTTAGTCATCGTTGTTATGACACAGCGCTGTAATACAGCAACCAAACAATCGCCGCTGAACTTCGCCGATGCCTGGTCGTGCCAGTCCAAAGCCGGTATAGAGGAGGTGGGCAACGACAGCTGCAGCCATGAGATGTCGTTGAACATTTGGATCGACTAACTCTCAACCGTTAAGAGACCGAAGGGTTCAGTCGCTTTGCTTGATGGGAATAAGACACAGGCAGACACAGGCAGACAGACAGAGACACAGACAGACAGAGGCAGACACAGCCACAGACAGACAGAGCCAGACACAGCCACAGACACAGACAGACAGAGACAGACACACAGACACAGACACAGACAGACTTAGACAGACACAGACAGACACAGGCACAATAACCAGATATACAGACACACAGACAGAGACAGAGGGAAGTCATAACCAGACAGACAGACAGACATCTGGCTATTATTCCCTTAACTGAAGCGGCCAAACTGTTTTTCATTGTATTTAATTATTTAATTTTTATGATTATTATTATATTCATGACAATAATTATATATTACTCGCTCTATTATACATTACGTAATGTTTATGACTTTCGTAAGTTTCGTTACTTCTCTAATAAAGCGGAATTCCTGTCATATACACAGCTGCTGTTATGGGTGGTTTTTCTGTTTAACGACTAGCTGTGTGGTAACAGAGACCATTAGCGTCGCCCTCCTCCTTTATCCAGGCTTGGGACTGGCACTGTCAGAAAGCAAACAGTGGCGGAGTTAGCTGCTGTTATTGCGCGTCTACTCTTACTTATAAATATTATAGCAAGCGCACAAATTAAAAGAGGTATGCAAGGAACATCGCTACTTTCAATGTCATTTGCGAAAACTAAGTAGGTAAGTATATTCTTTATTACGACCATCTGCTTATACCTCACTTTGGTTTACATGACATTCAATATAATGCACAATATAAAGCATAAAGCTGTCTTAAACGCTGCAGCCAGACTTATTGCACGTCTTCCTCGGTACTCTCACATCTCCACATACATGAGTAATGATCTTCACTGGCTCCCTCTCTCGGCTAGAATCAAGTACAAGATCCTGGTCCTAGTTACTAAGTCCCAGCAGGGCTTGGCTCCTAGGTACCTTTGTGACTTATGTGTAAGCCACTATCTGCACGTTCTTCTCGCCCTCTTCGTTCTGCTGACCGGCTTGATCTTTTCGTACCTCGGTCGCGAACCTCATTAACCCAGCATCGGGCTTTTGCTGTAGTGGGTCCCTCAATATGGAATGACCTTCCCCTGCAATTCGTAGCAGGATTCTGGAGGGATTTCACTGGCATCTCTTCACTGGTTAAAGACCTTTCTCTTTTCTCGGGCCTGTCACGCTGAGAGCGCTTCTGAATAGCTCTGCTGTGAGAAGCGCTTTGCAGTGGCGTAACGACGGGGGGCACGAATAGTTAAAAAGTAATTGTTTGAACATAAGTTTTGCACGGGGAGGGGCGGGGGCGCAAAGTGAGATCTGACAACTTTCTTCTTGAAAAAGAGATTGTAAAGCAAAAAAAAGTCATCAGAATTTTTGGCGGAACTAAGAAAGAAAATTTCAGGAAATTCTTGCCCCCGGGCGCACGAATCCATAGTTACGCCACTGGCGCTTTGCAAATGTTCAGATTAGATTAGATTAGATTAGATTAGATTACATTAGATTAGATTAGATTAGATTAGATTAGATTAGATTAGATTCTTGCCAGAAACGTTTTCCTCATAGTCTATTTCTAGCATCAGAAGCGTTGTTTTAAACTCGTGAATTATGTATGTTAGTTATAGCTACTGCTACTGCTGCTGCTACTACTACTATACCACTACTGCTATTACTACTACTACTGCTGCTGCCACCGCCACCACCACCACCACCACCACCACCACAATTACTACCACTACAACTACTACTACTACTACTACATTTACTACTACTACTACTACTACTACTACTACTACTATTACTAATAATAATAATAATAATAATAATAATAATAATAATAATAATAATAATAATAATAATAATAATAATAATAATAATAATAATAATAATAATAATAATAATAATAATAATAATAATAATAATAATAAGAATTTTATGCAATTTAAATCTTAACTACTAACAGAACAGACAGACTGCAATATAGGCAAAACAGGTAGTCAGATAACAGCTGTGAAGTCACGCAAAACTATCCTTAACAATAATAGTAATAATAATAATAGTAATAATAATAATAATAATAATAATAATAATAATAATAATAATAATAATAATAATAATAATAATAATAATAATAATAATAATAAACCAAGTAAATCTAATAGCCCATTACCAGTATGTGCTTCTTTCGACACCTTTAATTCAGATTACGGGACGGAATAAATTCTTAAATTTCGTTAGGCCTGCATGTTCAAAGGTACTACGTGACAGACCTTTTTCAATGAAATCAACCGCATTTGGTGGCGTTATGATATTATATTGTTAACTCTAACCGTACGCGACTGGTGCCAGTCCTACGCCTAGATGCTATAGGAGGACGATGCCTTTGATATCATAGGATGACGTGTAACGTGAAATTGACTGCCTTGCAATCAGAGGCGGCGCCAAGCATTTTTTTTAACCAGGGCATAGCCAGGGCAGGCATACAATTGACCAGTGCAGGGACGGGTTATGCCCCAAATAAATTCTCGGCAGGGCAACAATTCTGGCAGGGCAACGACCAGGGCAAAGGCTTTTTTACCAGGGCATTTGCCCTGGCTTGCCCTGGTGTAGTGCCGCCACTGCTTGCAATATTCACCATTTGGTGATTTCTTATGTCTGCCACAGCAGATGAATGGCGACCTTTCTGTTTAACGACGTTGTGCAATATCAAAATTTACAACCATCGCCCTCCTCCTCCATCCAGCCGTGGGACTGGCGCCACTCGAGTACGGCAGTTTTTGGCAGTGAAGATGGTACTTATCAGTAGTTTATGTATACGGACGTTTGGTTCATATTCTCTTTTCTCCTCTTCTATTTTCTCAAACGTTTCATCGTTTATTCTTTTACTTTTCATTTTTTATGTCATGCTCTTCTTTCTTTTCACGGAGTACGTCATAACATCCATTTTCTGTAGTTTCTCATTATCTTCCTTTTACAGCCCTTTCTCTATCTTAACTTTTTCAATTTTTTCTATCTTTTTCCACAAAACATAATCCGAATTTAATCTCCTAGTCACAGAATCCATCTGTCTTCAGATCTATCACAAACGTAGTCAAATGTACAACCATTAAAATTCACAGCGTTACTATTTTACGCCATCAGAGTATAATAAGCTAGGGTTGCAGTAGGGCACCAAAGATTTATCCTGCAGTTTATCGACATCATATGACATAAGACGTTTTTGACGCTGATAGGAAAAGTGATCGATCGAGAGTTTAGCGATATCTTCTGGCGCTAAAGTCCGATGACGTAGACAGAAATTATTTTGAACTGTTTCTCGCCGTTCCTTTGGCATAGTGCAGCCTTAGGTAAAGTTCTATTGATAAAATAACGATTGCCGCTTTAGAACCTTCTGCGTGAATAATAATAATTATTATGATTGTAATAACCTTATAAAGTAATTTGCTCAATATTGCACGTCTGCTCTTATAAAGCGACTGGTAGCCTTAAAAGAGGTATGCAAGGGTCAGCGCTTCTTACAGTGTCATTTTGCGAAAACTAGTCAATTCCTAGGCGTACGAAGTTTTTTATTTTTCAACTCATGAAGTTTTATATGTTAGTAATACTGCCAATACTATTAAACTCGGTGCTTAACGCGACGGCGAGGTTGATCTGTCAAAGGGGGAAGTACATGTAAGATCATGTTCTGTGTGATATCGTATCGTATTTAAGTATTTGTAAAGCGCCTCTCGTAGGGTGAACCGTTCAGAAGCGCTCCCAGTGTGCTAAGCCCCGCGAAAATAAACAGGTTTTGAGAAAAGCGAAGGAAGAATAGAGACTGCCACAGAGAATTTTAGAGCGAACAGAAGGAGAAAGAGCATTCCAAAGAGAAGGACCAACTGAAGCAAAGGAACGAGCCTGAGCCATAGCAGTTCTACTACGGGGAACCAAGAGGTCAAGTCTATTGCAGGAACGAAGTGGACGGTGGGAGGAAGCTGAGTGAGGCCGAAGAATTACACCAACCAGATATTGAGGGGCAAGACCCTTCTGAGCCTTGAAGATCAGAGAGAGGATTTTAAATTGTATGCGAGCATGCAGAGGGATGTCCTTCACTGGCTTCCTGTATTATGCCGCGTGGAGTTTAAACTTCAAGGCACTTCATGGAGCTGCACCGAAATAATTTATCTTAGTGACTAATGTGTCGAAACGTCTTCATCTGAGGCAGGAGGAAGATGATGATGATGATGACGACGACGACGGTGATGATGATGATGACGACGACGACGACGATGGTGATGATGATGATGACGATGATGATGATGATGATGATGATGATGATGATGATGATGATGATGATGATGATGATGATGATGATGATGATGATGATGATGATGATGATGATGATGATGATGATGATGATGATGACAAAGATGATGATGATGATGATGATGATGGGAATAAACCAGCTTTCTATAATAACTATTTATCAAACTATCATTGTTTTGCTTTTAGACACCTTTTAATCAAGTGATCCTACCTCATAAATAACAGCAATCTCACAAAATTTCAATTACTTGTCTGGGACTATATGTTCTCAGTTCTTCATATCTAATTAATATCTCATTATATATCGTTTGTAACTTTAACTAGGTTGTTATTATGACTGTGTTCCAAGGTACTGGAATTATGTATAATTCCTGCATTTCTTCAATCCAACTATTTTGTAACAAAATAAATATTGTGAAATAATTCACAATTAAAATATGAACATATTAATCTATAGCTGTCTATATAATTTGAGGTATATATATGTTTATGTACATATATGTGTGTGTGTGTGTGTGTGTGTGTGTGTGTGTGTGTGTGTGTGTGTGTGTGTGTGTGTGTGTGTGTGTGTGTGTGTGTGTGTGTGTGTGTGTGTGTGTGTGTGTGTGTGTGTGTGTGTGTGTGTGTGTGTGTGTGTGTGTGTACGCGCGCCTTTTCAACACCTACCAAATGAACAGTAATATAACTGACGCTAGACAACCGGAAGAAGTGTTTTGAGTTAATTCTTCTTCTTTATTGTACCACTCATCTCATCAAAGCAAACATAATCTCAGTCAAGTACAAAAGGAGCCCTACAAAAGCTAACGCTTATACAGAGTTAGGCCCCTATTTCTGTGTTATAGTCTTCACATTTCTGTTAACATGAGCAAATAGTTCAGTTCTTGAAACAATCATTAATCCTAATTATAGTAGCAAGAATAATATAATAATAATAAAAATAATATGATGATGATGATGATAATGTAATAATAATAATAATAATAATAATAATAATAATAATAATAATAATAATAATAATAATAATAATAATAATAATAATAATAATGTGTAATAATAATAATAATAATAATAATAATAATAATAATAATAATAATAATAATAATAATAATAATAATAATAACAAAAGAATCTTATAGCGCCTTTTCAAGACCTACCAAATGAGTACAGAACCCCATCTACAATAGACAAGTCCCTGAGGATCATGTTTACCTCGGGGCATAAAAGAAATAATAATAAAATAATTAATAGTAATGAATCAATTGAAGCAGTGCTTATTTATTTCCAAGAGCAAGACTATCCAATGCCTCGATTTGCGGAATCCACGAACCTGTAAATCTCCACTGGCAGCAGAGCGCAATGATTGTCGACTACAGAGACTTTGGCTGAAATACTGACCTTCTTGACGATACACGGTAACCAGTTTGTTAAAGCGCTTGCCTCATAACGCGGAGAGTAATAGTTCGAGCTTCCACTTATTTTTTACACACCCTTTTACCGGTGTTTGCCAATTCAATATAAAGGCAAGACATGTCGCAGTAATATAATTATTTCTTTTTGCAGGGCTCAGTAGATAACGCGCTTAACAAATGCGTCGTAGAAATGATGTCTTGAGGCGGTCTAACAAATATTGATCGACAATTCAGCGCTTTAACGCCGTGGCCTTCGCTGGGTCTTTTGTTGAAAAGCCCGAAATGGAAGAGGGATAGCCATTCCAGTAATAATAATAATAATAATAATAATAATAATAATAATAATAATAATAATAATAATAATAATAATAATAATAATAATAATAATAATAATGATAATAATAATAATAATAATAATAATAATAATAATAATAATAATAATAATAATAATAATAATAAATAAAATAAATAATAATAATAATAAATAATAATAATAAATAATAATAAATAATAATAATAAATAATAAATAAATAATAATAATAATAATAATAATAATAATAATAATAATAATAATAATAATAAATAATAAATAATAATAATAAATAATAATAATAATAAAGTAATAATAATCCGTAATAATAATAATGTTTGCAATAAATCGCTGTAATAAATAAAGGCTCCGAATACGGTAATTAGCGAGTTGAATAATAATAATAAAATAAATTATTACGCAACGTCTAGGTCAACGCGACTATTAGTTCGCAATTTTATAATAAACCCGATGTCTGGCCATTTTAAATTTAACTCCTTCAGCGCTGTCTACAATCTCAGCTCCTCTGCCCCACCAATCCCATTCCCTCAAGTCCTTGGTGGTGATGGGATCACGAGCAATCATAGCTCACCGGAAGCCGCCTAAGACGCTGGACGCTTCGGCCGGAAGGACGGACCATCCCCTGTTATCGCTCACAGTTCTTTGCCAAATTTACACGGCGAATTATTGTCCGAGCGACTAGAGAACAATCCTGACAAATCGTTTTGTCTGTCGTCTGGTCATTCATCTCGAAATGGAGGCAGCGGGGGCGATAATGGGGGCTGGCAGTGACCGATAATAGGGGTTATAAACGATCGACGTCTGGCCCCGGCTATTTGTCTTCGGGTGCACGGGTTGCGCTTCGGTGTCACGCGTCCTGTTACGTGTCGTGTCACGTGTCACGCTACCTGTCACACGTGATCTCCCGTGTCACGTTTTATCTGTCAAACGTGGTGTCTCATATCAAACTATCTGTCACATTCGGTGTCACCTGTCACGCTTCCTGTCACTTGTGGTGTCCCGTGTCACGCTTCCTGTCACGTTTGGTATCACAGAAGAAATGAACTCTATGTTGTGCGATTCAGTTTCAATTGCTTAACGACATCTTCAGGCTGTTGATGTCAACCTCACTATACCATACAAAAAATAACGAAAGTTGTCGGTCATTAGGCCTAGTAGTAGTAGTTTCAGTTTAACGACACTGTGTGATAACAAAGATCATTAGCGTCGCCCTCCTCCTTTATCCAGGCTGCGGACTGGCACTGACAGAGTACGATCAGTTGCGCAGTTCTATTACCAATTATTGGGCTGTTTCTTGCCTATAATTATAGAATCAATCCGTGCACCCGAAGACAAATGGACACAACTGTTACCAATTGGCTGTTGCACGCCTTTAAAGAATCAGTTGATCTCTTTTAAAAGGTGTTTAAAGATGGCTCTTACCCAGTACGATTGTGCAGAATGATTCTCAGTGCGCCAGATTCTTTAAGTATAAAAAATATTGTATTAAGATCTTTTATAGCTCACACTTAAATTTTAAGAAGACAATATTATTCGAATTCTGTTTAATGAAAGCTTCATTCGATGGCACTCCACAATTGTTTGTTTGGCGATTTATTGAATGGCAACTGCTTCGGGAAGGATCGAACCTACAAACGCTGCGTCACTGGAAAGTCGATTGACCAACTGGCCATCGTGTGGCAACGAAACTATAATATACATCAATGAATGAAGAAAGAAAGAAATCCACACAGGTTTACTTACTGAGTTCAGACTTGGTCAATCACTCACTCAAATCAATCACTCAATTACTCACTCAATCAATCAATCAATGACTCTCTCACTCAAAAGGTTTAGATTTTACATGAAAGGATGTTCTCTCTTACGAAGTGTTACGATTACCATTACAATTGCAATTACGATAATGGTTGTCAGTTACGATTACCAATTACGATCATAGTTACAATTACGACAAATTACAAACTTCATCGACGCCCATAATCAGCAGACTAGAGTAAATGATGAATGGCAACATGAGTAATGACGTCAGCACTTATTCAGCTGACGTCATTTGCTCTCCATGACATTTGGTGTCAGAGAGAGATTTTCCCTGAGGTGCATCGTGGCCTGAACTAAGGAGCGGCAGCGAGTAGAACGGATATTCGCCATCATCATCATCGTCGTCGTCGTCATCGTCATCATGTGTGATTCGGCGTATCACCAGGAAGCCAAGAGACAGGCCAGGTTTCTGGAACGTAAGAAAGAAGCGCTGGCAAAGCTCGCCCAGATGGTTAGTAGTGTTCTATTATTTTAACAACGCTCTATCATAGGTCTGTTATTGTCATTGAAAATGCCGATTTATATAGCGCCTCTTAAAGGAAACTCCTCAGAGGTGCTCCCGACCTGATTACAGAAGACCACGATCGAATAGAATGGTCTTCAACCGCTTACAAAATAGAGTCATGGAAAGTAGAATTAGTCAACCCCACTGAATCGACGCGACCCTCGTGAATAAGCTGGTGCCCTGCACTTGGCTTTCGCGTGGCGCTTTAGAATTTTGGAGTTTATGATTACGAATGCGAAGTTCATATAACAGACTGCATGGGAGCCTGTTCCAGATCGAGGAACCGACCACTGCGAAGCTTAGATAGGATGGAGTTCAACAAACCAGGCAGACATACGCTTATTAGACAACAAGAACATGTCACTTAAATTTTAAGAAGACAATATTGTTCGAATTCTGTTTAATGAAAGCTTCATTCGATGGCACTGCATAATTGTTTTTTGGCGATTTATTGAATGGCGACTGCTTCGGGAAGGATCGAACCTACAAACGCTGCGTCACTGGAAAGTCGCTCAACCAATCTGTCGCCCTACGTGTGGCAACGAAACTATATGCATCAATGCACCACAATTGAAAGAAATAATCCACACTGATTTACTTAAGTATTGACAGTTGTTCAATCACTGTACATCAGTTTGTTGGCTCAATTACTCACTCAATTACTCAATCAATTACTCTCTCAATCAAAAGGTTTAGATTTTACATGAAAGGGTGTCCTCTCTTACGAAGTGTTACGATTACGATTACAATTGCAATACGATCATAGTTACCATATACGACTTAAATTACAAATTCCATCGACGCCCATGTCAGCAGACTATAATAAATGCTGAATGGCAACATGAGTAATGACGTCAGCACTTATTCCGCTGACGTCATTTGCTCTCCATGACAACGGGTCCATACACGGAGCTAATAGAGAGAGAGCAAGTTTCCCTGAGGAACTGAACTCGTAGCCTGAACTAAGGAGTGGCAGCGAGTTAGAACCCATATTCGCCATCATCATCATCGTCGTCGTCGTCATCGTCATCATGTGTGACTCGGCGTATCACCAGGAAGCCAAGAGACAGGCCAGGTTTCTGGAACGTAAGAAAGAAGCGCTGGCAAAACTCGCCCAGATGGTTAGTAGTGTTCAATCGTAGGCCTGTTATTGTCATTGAAAATGCCGATTTATATAGCGCCTCTGAAAGGAAACTCCTCGGATTCTACAGCTGACAAGCTCTATACTTTTGTGGGAATGTAACTTGATATGTACCAATTATCAGAAATGTCTTCATTTGAGTTATATATTTTTAATTATTCCAATGTTTATCATCGTCTTATGACATTTTGCTGAAACCGATCTGCAACCGAATAGGCGAGCGCTGAACATAATTTATAGCATTGGCAGCAAACGTAAAAAAGGTGTATTTAGGCCTAAAACCTGCTACACTATCAAATCATGACAATGGATGAAGCACATTTAAAGATAATAATTATATAGCCTAGATTTCTAATAATTATATAGATTTTTAATTCTCTAAAAATAACGTATAAATATAATTATACGTTCGTTCTACTATAGCCTAAGGATCCTGAGTGGCCGAGTGCGTATTGTTGGTGCCCGCTCGCCGCGCCGGCGCCCCGATTCTATAAGCTTCCTTTTGGGGTCGGGTCGGATTATCAGAGATTGCCAATTTCTCGATTGATCTTTACTGCGGGTGGCTCGGTCGCATTATAAACGTGGAGTACAATACAAACAAACAAACAAACAAGATTGGTTACAAGATTTCCGTAAGTTAAACTGGATGGATAAAAAAGCTGGAGGGTTGCGGGTTAAATCCACCTCAATATCGCCGCGTAGGGACCCTGGATGAAGTCATTTATTGCTCATAATAATCGGCGTAAATTTATAATATGGTCTATAGATTTTTAATTCTCTAAAAAAATGGTTGGGGCGTATAAATATATACGCGTTCTATACTATAATACACATCTTTCGGCTGCCATGACTGATTACGTAGATCACTCATTCATGAATTTAATTAAGAACAAGATTGTTTCGGAGATTGACTTTCCAGCGCATGCGATTATTAGGCCTACTATAACGTCGGTGAAATCATCATTCCATAGGCGTGACATGGCCACTGACGTCTTTTGAAAAAACTATCGTATTTCAGCTGATATTCTTGATTAGAGATATTAGTTCGTTGGTTTGCACTCGTATCTTTCAGAGGATTCTAGGTTTGTGATTTTAGAGGAAAGAAAGACAGTTGAATTCTGTCATCTGGCAGGTAGTGCCTGGCTGCCTGAATTGTTGACACCCGCTTAAATTGCCTCGTTTCAAGTCAGGTTTTTCCATTTGCAAGTAAAGTATATAAAAAATATACAGTTTGGCCGTTTTTCTGTGATCAATTCGAGTCTTCGGTGACCACAAAGGTTATATTCAGTGGCCAAATGGAGGGTTCATATTTTATGACCATAGAATTTTTCAGGCTTCGGACTAGCACCACCACAGAACAATTAAGGCAGTGGCGTAGCTAACCATCTACTACTATGCATTTTAATTGTTTAATAGGCTTAACGAATATAAACACCCTTGCAATGGGTTAACAACATCTTTCCGATTAAAATTTCCGTTGACTTGAACGTTAACTAAAATTTTAATTAAGTTGTTCAATTTCACAGACACCATTTACAATCATTCTTATACGCAACCATGCAAGTATACAAAGCGATTTATCATCAGTTTAATCCTTGTAAATTATATAGATGCGGTTAAAATTGTGTTAACGGTGTCTAAATATGGATTCGCATGATCCATAGTCTAGCGACATGTTGTGGCTGTGGCTATATCAGAACCATTGCCGCCGAAGATTGTTAGTTTTCTTTTAGATTTTCCGAGGCTTCCAATATTATTGTCCCTTCTCCACCCGAGTAGAAGGCAGCGTAGAAGTTTCCTTGGAGGAGAGAGAGATGGTTATTCTTAAACGCCGTCATAACGACGATGATTCTCGCCATCTATTCGAATGGCCAGAATAGGCAGGATACTATGTACATTGCATTCATTGTGTGTGCTGGGCAACGAAGTTCGAATGGAAGCACAGTAAACCTAATTGTCTAGCTGCGTTTTATAGCAGTAGGTAGCGGGATCGCTTCCCGTACCCTCCCAAAGGTCCACTCAGCCTTTCATTTGCGAGATGGCGCGTTGGTAAAATGAGATGTAGGATGGTGATGGGCGCCTTGCATGGCTGCCGTATACAGTTAAATTCGACTTCTGTAATAACTTGTGATCATCCGTTCATACTGATTTGTAATCATACTGCGTAATTGTACTAATTGTCAGTTTGAAAATATTAAACGAAAAGTAGGCCTATTATTAATGTTAATATTCGTATTAATATTATTATTGGAATTTCTGATCGTTTCAGACGGGCGAAGCTAAGCAGTACAACGCACGAGCTCAACCTTTCCCTGACTATCCACACGACGACCGCAAGTGAGCAGCAGCTGCGGCTCTCATCTAATCAAATCAATTCTATTCATCAGATTAGCTCAGATTAGATGAGGTTAAATTAGATTAGATTAGATATAGATTAGACCAGGCTAGACTAGACTAGGCTGGATAGGACGAGATTGGAAAGGAACGAATAGGAGAGAAAATAGCACTAAATAATAAATGGTACCTTCTATTGCGCCGTTGTCTAATGTGCAAGGCATCAAAAGACAGACACAGACAGGCAGACAGACATAATTGTAATTTTAATTTAACTTCAGAAGCGCCGGTGTCTGATGCACAAAGCATCAACCGATCCTATCACCCCTCGGACATTCCACTGAAATCTCAGCTCTTCTAGAATTCATACCACTACTCATCGAATCCTCCACCTTCCTATTATATTATCGACCTAAACAACACCCATCAACAGCTGCTTTGCCACCTCTCTTGGTCTGCTACATTGGAAACATGACCCGGGCCTCTTTTGACCAAGTGGAAACCCCTCTGCCTTGACGCAGCGTTCGTGAATGGACTGGTGCCCTGCGCTTGGCTTTCAAGTGACGCCTTGGAATATTTAAGAGTTTTCCATTAGGATTACAGACGAATATATAATTCCCGTCCATTACATTACACGGACCTAAACCGAAGCCCAGTTCGTATTATAAAATAATGTGAACGATTTTTGTCCAACAGTTGGTCCAACGCTGCCATCTGGGGAATACAATAATAATAGGTTTTGTTAATTAGACACCCGTTTCTACTAGGAAAATCTATAATAAATGCGAGAAATCTGTTGCGTCATTACCGGATGATCACAAGATTATCGCGTATGATTACAATTCGTATTTTTGGAGCGGGAAATTTTTCCTGTCAACTTCTAAACAAAAGAAAGAACTTTTATTTGGGCATAGACTGTGTCTTTTTGTGTTGTGGCGGTAGTATCGGTCACCGCCACGTTTTTAAACCTTGTTCTCTTTGACAATGTCCTGATTTTTTCCCCGGCATAGTAGGCCTATCGTTATTTTCCTTCGAAGCAAGTTCAAGCAACAGTGTAAAGTGTAAAGCATCTTAGAAGAAGCTTGATACTGACGATCAAGAAAGGATTCATAATTACAATTACAATTCCGACAAAAAGTCCTCTTTCTTCTTCTGCTCCTTTTCCTCATCCGTCTCTTCTCCTTCTCCTCTTTCCTCCTTCGTCTTCAACTCCTCCTTCTCCTCCTTCTCCTCCTCCTCTCCTCCTCCTCCTCCTCCTCCTCCTTCTTCACCTCCTCCTTCTCCTTTCCTTCTCCTCTTCTCCTCCTTCTCCTCTCCTCCTCCTCCTTACTCCTTGTCCTTCTCCTCCTTTCTCCTCCTTTTTTCCTCCTTCCTCTTCCTTTTCCTCCTCCTCCATCTCCTCTTCCTTCTCCTCCTTCTCCTCCTTCTCCTCCTTCTCCTCCTTCTCCTCTTCCCTTCTCCTCCTTCTCCTCCTTGAGCCACCTCCTTCTCCTCCTTCAAATCTTCCGACTCCTCCTTCTCCTCCTTCTCCTCCTTCTCTTCAATCTTGTCCTCCTTCTTCTCTTTTTCTCCTCCTCTTCCTCCTTCTCCTCCTAGTCCTCCTCCTCTTAAAAATTCCTCCTCCTTCTCCTCTGCCCAATACTCATCACACGTTATCCAACCCCTCGGAACTTTTTTTATGACTCTGCCCCTGTGAAAACCTGACTCTTTTCGACCATTTGGAAACCCTCGAGATCTGACTTGACGCAGCATTTGTGAATAGACTGGTGCCCTGCGCTTGGCTTTCAAGAGACGCCTTAGAAATTTGGAATTTACGATTACGATTACAGGCGAATATCTATTTCCGGTCTATTATTACATTACACGGACTAATTCGACTAAACCAAAGTCCAGATCGTATTCTAAAAACAGTTTGTCCAACGCTGTCATCTGGGAAGTACAATAATGAATAATAATGTTTTGTTAGACACCCGTTTATACGGATAAAATCTACTATAAATAACAAAAATCTGTTTGGCTTCTATCGGGATATAGGCGCATTTAATTACATTTGGATTTTTGGAGCAGGTTTTCTGCGAACTTCAAAACATGGGAAAGAACTTTCAAAGAAGAGCTTATTGAGGCAGGCATAGAATTTTTCTTTCTGTGTTGTTACGGTTATATCGGGTCACCGCCACGTTTTCCTTTTGACGTATTTCTTTTAAAACCTGTCCTGATTTATTCCTGACATCACATCGTTAATTTGCTTTGAAGCAAGTTGAAGCAACAGTGCATTGTAGGAGAAGCATGCTACTGACTATCAAGGAAGGTCCTAATTACAATTACAATTCCGACAAATAACTCCTCCTTGTCTTCCTTCTTCTCCTTATTTCTTCTACTCTTTCTCCTCCTCCTTCTTCAACTCCTCCTTCTCCTGCTCCTTCTTCTTCTACTCTTTCTCATCCATCTTCTCATCCTCCTTCTTCTTCTCTTCCTTCTTCCTCTCCTCCTCCCTTTCGACCTCCGTCTTCTCCTTTTTATTCTACTTCTTCTCCTCCTCCTCCTTCTTCTCCTCCTCCTTCCTCCTTCTCCTCCTCCTTTCCTCCTCCATCTTCTCTTTCTCTTCTCCTCCTCCTTCTCCTCATTCTTTTCCACCTCCTTCTCCCTCTCCTCCTCCCTCTCCTCCTCCGTCTTCTCCTATTTCTTTTCCTTCTTCTCCTCCTCCTTTTTCTTCTCACGTACTTAAAACCCATCGGCTTAACTGTAATTAGTAATTGATATTGATGATGATGATGACGATGACGATGATGATGATTTGCAGAGATGTGTTCGGCATCGGTGGCTACGACGACGTTCCGATCAACCACGTCAAGCAGGCTGACTTCCTGCATCACCTGCAGCACAAGACGGACACCGGAAGTCAGATGACCCCCGTCGTGTTCCACACGCTGCGTCGCCGCGGAATGAGACTGAAGGACGGCCACATGTACATGGGACCCTACACGGCCTTCGACGACTACTTCGATGAGTACAGCGCCAGCGGAGGAGCTGATGCCTGCGCTCCCAACTAGGACCTCTCGCAATATTCAGCTAGAAATACCCTTCCAACATTTCCAGGGGCATTAGGTGGGACCCACATGAGCTCTACGATCACCATCATCATTCTAGCTGAATATGGATCCTCTTTGAGCTCCATGTGGGCTTGCATGGTCACTGGGTTTTAAGACTGTATTGCAGCAATTATTGTAAAATCGTTTCTTGGAACTACGGCTGGAGTGTATACAGTATGCTTTTTTATTTTATTGATTTATTGGAACATTAGAAAATACAATTAAGCAGTATTGATTTATTGGAACATTAGAGAATACAATTAAGCAGTATTGATTTATTGGAACATTAGAAAATACAATTAAGCAGTATTGATTTATTGGAACATTAGAAAATACAATTAAGCAGTATTGATTTATTGGAACATTAGAAAATACAATTAAGCAGTATTGATTTATTGGAACATTAGAAAATACAATTAAGCAGTATTAATTTATTGGAACATTAGAGAATACAATTAGGCAGTATTGATTTATTGGAACATTAGAAAATACAATTAAGCAGTATTGATTTATTGGAACATTAGAAAATACAATTAAGCAGTATTGATTTATTGGAACATTAGAAAATACAATTAAGCAGTATTAATTTATTGGAACATTAGAGAATACAATTAGGCAGTATTGATTTATTGGAACATTAGAAAATACAATTAAGCAGTATTGATTTATTGGAACATTAGAAAATACAATTAAGCAGTATTGATTTATTGGAACATTAGAAAATACAATTAAGCAGTATTGATTTATTGGAACATTAGAAAATACAATTAAGCAGTATTGATTTATTGGAACATTAGAAAATACAATTAAGCAGTATTGATTTATTGGAACATTTATTAACCCTAGGGCTACCAAGCTTTTTTTGTAACGTTTCTACCGGGTAAAGTGGTTACCACCCCCCCCCTGGATTTCGTGTTTGGTTTCACATATCAGGTAATATAGCAATGGATTCAGCGCATTTATTTCTGCACAGAATGGTATATTTAGTTGCAGGTGAATGCACTGCGAAATTACATCACATTTAACAACGGAACTTTAATTAGCAATATTGTATATTATTGCGTACAGGCATAGCTTTTGGATAAACAAATATAAGATTATGTGTGTTTTGAAACTATTATGTATAAAAGATACACAAATCGCCACATGTTTATATAGTATAAATGTACATATATATCCATACATATTTAAACGGTTTACGTTGTAATGCTGTATTCGGCCATTTTCACACAGATCGTTATTTTTATTTTGAAGCAAGTATTCAAAAGACAACAGATGTAGGTATGTAGAATGAAGCCCTTCATTCCTCTAAAGGATGGTATCTAATTACAATTCAATTCCAGGAAGACAAATAACTCGCTCAGACAAAAAACTAAGGGGGAGTCTTCCATTCATTTTTCACGCATATTACGCGTATTATTATTCCTTTTCCTTCTTCAACTTGCCTCAGGTCAACTCAGTGACCATAGAAATGTAGCCCCACATTCTCCTCTATAGAATGGTATAATTTCTTCTCTTAATATTAAATGACGGATAAGATAATGTTCGAAAATCTAGGGGGTGGTATCTCCCCCTGCCTCTGGTATATTGGGTATAACTTTTGAACGGTGTGAGATATCATCTCACATTTTACCTCAAAACGTGTTAAATGAACCCCCTACAGCTACTTAAAAGGTCCTTTTTATTCCATACGGAAAAAGTTTGAGATCTAGGGGGGTGGCAACCCCCCTTTGGTAGCCCGAGGGTTAAGCAGTATTGATTTATTGGAACATTAGAGAATACAATTAAGCAGTGTTGATTTATTGGAACATTAGAAAATACAATAATTAGGCAGTATTGATTTATTGGAACATTAGAAAATACAATTAAGCAGTATTGATTTATTGGAACATTAGAAAATACAATTAAGCAGTATTGATTTATTGGAACATTAGAAAATACAATTAAGCAGTATTGATTTATTGGAACATTGAAAATGATTAAGCAGTATTGATTATTGGATTGAATACAACGGCAGTATTGATTTATTGGAACATTAGAAAATACAATTAAGCAGTATTGATTTATTGGAACATTAGAAAATACAATTAAGCAGTATTGATTTATTGGAACATTAGAAAATACAATTAAGCAGTATTAATTTATTGGAACATTAGAGAATACAATTAAGCAGTATTGATTTATTGGAACATTAGAAAATACAATTAAGCAGTATTGATTTATTGGAACATTAGAAAATACAATTAAGCAGTATTGATTTATTGGAACATTAGAAAATACAATTAAGCAGTATTGATTTATTGGAACATTAGATACAATTAAGCCGTATTAATTTATTGGAACATTAGAAAATACAATTAAGCAGTATTAATTTATTGGAACATTAGAAAATACAATTAAGCAGTATTGATTTATTGGAACATTAGAAAATACAATGGCAGTATTAATTTATTGGAACATTAGAGAATACAATTAGGCAGTATTGATTTATTGGAACATTAGAAAATACAATTAAGCAGTATTGATTTATTGGAACATTAGAAAATACAATTAAGCACTATTAATTTATTGGAACATTAGAGAATACAATTAGGCAGTATTGATTTATTGGAACATTAGAAAATACAATTAAGCAGTATTGATTTATTGGAACATTAGAAAATACAATTAAGCAGTATTGATTTATTGGAACATTAGAAAATACAATTAAGCAGTATTAATTTATTGGAACATTAGAGAATACAATTAAGCAGTATTGATTTATTGGAACATTAGAAAATACAATTAAGCAGTATTGATTTATTGGCATTAGAAAATACAATTAAGCATGTGGAACATTAGAAAATACAATTAAGCAGTATTGATTTATTGGAACATTAGAAAATACAATTAAGCAGTATTAATTTATTGAACATTAGAGAATACAATTAAGCAGTATTGATTTATTGGAACATTAGAAAATACAATTAAGCAGTATTGATTTATTGGAACATTAGAAAATACAATTACAGTATGATTTTTTATTTTATTGATTTATTGGAACATTAGAGAATACAATTAAGCAGTAGAAAAAGAAAAAAATTGACTAAAGAAGGCGGAGGGTAAACTATATGACCCACTCGACGCCATATTTGTAAATGTCTGATAACTTTTTGAAATAGTGTCTTTACGTAATTTATCCAGGTTCAAAATGGTTGTTGTTAACTCGTTCAAACTTTTACATCTTCGAAGAATTCTGTGATCTTATTGTGATCCTTTTTAGATTAATTAATGGTAATAATAAGTATAACAACAACCTTCGTTTATTGATTAAAACTGACACGAACGCAGTATGATTACAAGTCATAGTATGACGGCCCATTGACGGATGATCACAGGTCATTATTTCAGGAGCAGAATTTAACTGTATGAAAGCCATGCAAGGCGCCCATCTGTCCTACTGCTGATTTTAGCAACGCCATCTCAGCCCATCTGGCGAACGACAGGCTGAGTCGACCTTTGGGAGGGTAGCGTTTATTGAGAAAAACAATCTGACAAAAACGTAGAAATGCTAACATGAGTGATAATGGATAATTAAAGTTCATTAGAAAATTTTAGAATAGGCCTAAACTAGTAAATATTTGTATAGGCTATAATGATCTGGGAATAAATTGAGCATCGTAGATTTAAACTAAGCTCAAAGTCGTAAAAATGTGTCTGCATTACGAAACTTTGTGAAATTAATCGCTGAAGACCCACTAATTATTATGAGAACGACCAACTTCCGTAATTTTTAAACCTATCCCAGATTCCGTAGTTTCATCCAACGACCTCTTATGGTAGGTACATCGCCTTCCGCAAGATATCAATGCGCCCGACGTGACATAGTTCTGCATTTAACAGCAAACTAACAACAATTATTCAGACAAAATTCTTAAAGATTTTACAATTAAAAATGATTATTCGATTTAGTGAAACCTGTTTGAGAAGCAAGATGTTTAATAGCTGTTTTATGGAATTTACAACGCGGAAGTATACGGGGGCTAAGGCGGGAGCTGGTGTTTTCTATAAATAGGGGCGTCGCCGGTCGCTTCTGCCCTTTGTGTGCGTCTTGCAGCTTAGCAGGGTTCAACATTTGTCGCCAAAATTCCTCCTTTACTTTTCTTCGTCCGACATCTGAGCAAGATGGCTAATCCGAGGGTTTTCTTCGACATCGATATCGGTGGAAAGGCAGCTGGAAGAGTCGTCATGGAGGTGAGTGGAAGCGTTTTTGTCGGTCGTTGGATGCAGCCACGCCGGGGACCGGTAACCTCGTGCGGAATAATGGCGGCCGACGGTTAACCATCCCACGCAAAGACAATTTTACCTATTAATTGTTCAATTTCAACAATTTTAACGTTGTTTTCAAAGGATTTGAATTCGTTAAGGCGTTTGCTAGGGAGGGTAGCGATTTTTGTGTTGGGAAAATTGCTGTTGTTTTGATGGAGATAGATTTTCTCAGACGTCCAATGTCCAATAATTTGAGATTTTGTAACCCCGACCTTTCTCCGAACTACCAAAGAACTTGTTTTTCTATCCTAGGTTTGCAGAAATGAGACCCAGAACGGGCCACTTCTGTTTTCCAAATGTATTCGCAAGTTTGTTTCAACACACTGAATATAGCACGTTTTGAGTTTACAGCTCACAAAAGCGCTGCAAATGGCCATTTTTCTCTCGTGTTCTTCCGTATCCCGTAAAGTTGTAAAATTGAAAAATTGACCAAATCCTTGAACAATGTTCTAATCCCGAAAACTTGCAAGGACTATTCGATCAACATCCTGCATTTTATATTAGAAAATATCCACAAAAGTACACAATAATTTTGTTTTCACTTGGAAAATAGATTTTGTCGATTTTGTGGAAATTAAAATTTGGAGATTCGCTACATGCCCATCTGTTACCCTTGCATGTATTGTTACAAATATAATCACGAGACCAGAACAATTGCAAGGCTGTTCTGCTATGTAAGAAGCATAGCAGATTAAAACTGAGTTGATCTGCTAACTTTATGAATTATTATGTGCAAGAATTGAAGGGATTTGTTTATTTTGTTATTTTTAGCTGCGTTCTGACATTGTTCCAAAGACTGCTGGTATGTCAATTATGTTACGACTCCATGTCATTTGTAAATTTAATGTAAATTATAAATACGACTCCATCATGTCTTTTGTAACTTTAATGTCAATTATGTTGACGACTCCAAGTCATTTACAAGTGACTTTAATTTAATGTCAATTATGACCTTATATTGTACAATTTCTGACTGGATGAATGAAGGTTTGATTACACAATGACCCAGTATTCTAATGTAATGTATGATTTAGTCATACTGAAATATTTTATGCATAGTTTAGTTTTACATTTTTTTAAATTATGCTGCAAATAAAAATTACTTGTTTTCTGGGTAATTTGGTGCTCAATAGTGTAGTGGTTAGCATGCTGAGCTGTCAACCGAGAGGTTGGGTTTCAAATCCCCACCAGAGCAGAAATTTGGTTCGAGATTTCTGCTCCATCTATACCCCCCTCTGCTATCTGCTATTTTGAGTCCACTGAACATACACTGTCGGTGGGAAGATGAGACGGTGAGGGAGAGGACTGGCCACCCTCCCTCAAATGCCGAGGCTAAGAAAATGAAGTCTAACACTTCATACCCATGGCTTCCTGAGGACCAGCTTAAGGGCCTGCTCTTCTTTGTAAAAGTCTCTGACAGAGTTAAAAATTCAATTGCGTTTATGCCTATTGCAGAGAACTTCCGTGCTCTGTGCACTGGCGAGAAGGGCTTTGGCTACAAGGACAGCAAGTTCCACCGCATCATTACAGAGTTCATGTGCCAGGGTGGAGACTTCACCAAGGGAGATGGAACCGGCGGAAAGAGCATCTATGGAAACAAGTTCGAGGATGAGAATTTCACACTGAAGCACACGGGAGCAGGTTTGTAGACAACGGGCTTGTTCTTTGGTTAAGCATATGCTAATTTATTGTTTGCTCTGAGAGTGTCATTTGCTGGGTATAACTAATTGTTCATTGAGCATTGGTATATAGAGTCTCTCTCTAAGATTACTACTTAGAGGAAGTCTGTTCCACTTAGATGCACCGGAGGTGCTTCGTTTTTGGGCGTTGCCAGTGCATTGTCTGCTAAGATCGGTTTCAATTAATTTTTGTGAAATCAAGAAACCGTTAAATGGCACCAGTTAGACAAGGACTATTATTAGTATTTTACCTGTATTAATTAAATTTTTAACGTGCACACATTCACACCGCAATGTGAATCTGAGGGATAGTCAGCTGCCAGGAGAAGATGCAGAACTCAAAGTGCTTGAAAGCCAAGGAAAAATAGTAAGTTTGCACCGCTTTTTGAAGGAAGGAAGTGAATTTAAACAAAGATAGAGTGGCAGTCGATTCAATTCCTTTGGAGCAGAGGCATGAAATGCACGTGAGCCCATAACTGTTCTGCATTGTGGCTCAGCTAGAGGACTCTTACTTGACGATCGCAGGAAACAAGGGGGCGATATAAGGAGTTGGTGATGGAAGGTAGATTAGATGGTGGATGTAACCAAGTGAAATGGTGGAGCTGTATGGCAAAATGTTGTGTGGGGCATAGTAGCCAAATGGATTTATTGCTTTCCTTGTGAAGTGGATAGTACAGGTTTGAGCCTCCTTCCCGAGATGGTTACTGCGTAAAGTCTTTCACTCAGTTTCCAAGCACCATCAGTGTTCTATTGTATGGTCATGTGTGCAGTTCTGAACTTTGGACAGAGGGCAAATAGGATTGGGAAGGGGATTGTATTTTAGCTATTGGGATAATGATGCTTGAAGAATGTTGTTGGATGGCAATTGTTTTTGCAGCTATTACAATTTTCATTACTAGTTATAGTTACTATTGTTGAACAATTTTTTAGGAATTCTGTCGATGGCCAACGCTGGCAAGAACACGAATGGATCGCAGTTCTTCATCTGCACTGCCAAGACAACATGGTGCGTACATGTTTCTGTATTTGCAGACACACATCTTTTTTTGGGTGTATTTAATCTTCAGTTCCAGATGTACTTTATTTCTTTCTGGGGTTGTACTTGTTTTCACTTTGTCAAGTCTGCTTGACAGATCTGCTAGGTATAGTTCTATTTGAACTGGACAGGATGTCCAATTAGTTCGAGTGATCCCTTGCAATGCGGAAAGTATGGGTTTGAGCCTCCTCCCCTAAGACTGTCACTGTGTAGGAACCTTGAGCAAGTGCAAGTGCACTTCCAGTTGCTGAGTGCTATTGATAGTGGTGCTACTAATTACATACTAGTAATAATAGTACTACTACTACTACTACTACTATTCCTTTATTTCACTAACTATTGACACAAACGTGACAAGATTACAAAATCAACAGTTTAGATATCGATTAGACAAAAATAATAGTCAAATAGATAAGAGGGTTAGGAATGTATTAATGTGAGACCTATTGCTAAAGAAAATGTTCACAGGCATTGGCGTGTACTAGTGAAATATATATTGGTCATCTCTTTTGGACCTTGTGTTGACAACTGACCAGTTTGTGTGATGCCCTTGATATAGTTTACAACTTTATTGATGCTCCGCATAATTACATCCATCATTTTACGATGATAAAACATTTTCCTGAATACTGTTCTTGTGTGTCTTCAATACATGTAGTTAGGACCAAGCTACATGTAATACACATATACACAGAATGAAAGTGAGATTATGAAGAAGCTGCTCAGTTGTGCCTGCATTTGGCTTGTTATTTAGGGCTTTGTGATATGAGAGGAGTACAGAGCCCATATGCTGTTTGTGGGAAGTTAGTTGTCACAGCGGAGGACTGATAGGCTACCTAGGGATAGGAATTGTGAATATCCTTACCCACTAATATTTATGTATGAGAATATACTTAATATAGCACATTTTAAGTAACTCACAAAGGCGCTGTACCTATGACCAACAGATCTAAACAAGTGTGTTTGTACACAACAAATGTATGCTAATGTTGTTGTGGTTGTTACTGGAAACACTGTTTTTGTTTTATCTGCCCTTGGAACATTTTGTCTTGTTCTGGAATATTTTTTGTGTGAAATATTTAGTTGTTATGGAGTGGAATTATTGTTTTTCCAGGTTGGATGGAAAGCACGTTGTGTTCGGATCAGTTGTTGAAGGTTTGGATATCGTTAAGAAGATGGAAGCCGTTGGGTCGCAGTCTGGAAAGACCTCACAGCCAGTCTCGATCAAGAACTCCGGACAGCTGTAATTTACACTCGCTTCCGAATTCAACCATTTCAAGTCAAAGTGATTTTTTTAATTTTTGCACAGATATGAATATCAAGAGTTAAGGCAGAAGACATTTGGTTTAAAGAATGTAATCTGGATTTTGCAAGTTTGGTCATTTGCCAAAGAATTTAAGCTTTAATTGTGACTTTCATGTGTGTGGTTACATACTGGAGACTGGTTTACGATCTAATCATGGTTTTAACTCCATATTGCACATTTATTAAACTGATCAACCTTGTGAGATTTGTTCATGATGGAAGTTTGATATTCTTTAAATAAAGTTTTGCAGACTAGTTAGGTTGGTGGTTGTTAATTGAGTTTTGAGTTTAACAAGTCTTTGTAAGGACCTTATTTTTTTGTGAGCCTGCCATATCAAATGTGTTTAGATGAATGGATAGGAAGGAGACGCCCAGGATTTTTTTCTGGGAAACTGTGAGGCCGCCAACCAGTCTAGTTTCTTGTGAATTCATCGAGCAGGATATTTCAACATATATCATTGTTCGTTTTAATGGTTGCTGCTTCATCTCCTGTCCGCTGTGAATGACCATGTTAGCCCGCTATACAAATCAATTCATTTATAATGTGAACTTTTGAAAACCTGCTTTATCTTGGACTGAACGCTGAAGCTAACGAGTAGAACTTTGGATGGATTGACGGATGGATGGGTGTGTATGGTTAGAACCTTGATGGTTTTGTATTGTGCGTTTAGTGTATTATTATTATTAAATTTGTAAGGCGCGCAGTCGCACCGAAATGTGAATCTGAGGCGTGGGTTCTATAGTGTACGTACCTATATGGATGTAATGTAAAGTACAATGTAATAACATCGAGTACTTGACAGTGTGTGATGTATGGTCTAGCGACATCTTATGGCTGCCAGGACAGTAAGTTGCCGTCTACGGTTGGTTGTTTCTGTGTAGCGACGCTGTGCATTAGCAATAGCCGTCGGTATCTATAGTTCGATTTTTTGGGTCTTTGGCGCCATATCATGTGCCATAGCAATCAATGCAAGTATAGTTCAGGTCTAGGCTCTGTAAAATCCGTAAAGGCTGTGTAAGCTAAATTCTCTACTCTTAAAAGACGATCAAATACGCTGATGACAGTTGCCTCATGATCCTCTGGAAACCGGACTCCGACCTCCCTCGGACTACTCTTTTGGACAACCCTTCTGACTAGACGCAGCGCTCGTGAATAAGCTGGTGCCCTGCGCTTGGCTTTCGAGTGGCGCTTTAGAAGTTTGGAGATTACGATCTCGCCTGAAAACAGCGACCTTGTGTAATCAGAGATAGACCACGTCTCGGCATGGACAGATACATGGAATAACCCAACTATCCTCGTAAATATGTTCTGACATAATTTAAGTGCGGACCACTCAGTGGCGTAAGTCACGGGGAGGGGACTCTCCCCCAAGTTTTGACAGGCCTATCTGTCCCGAAGATATGCAGAAATCCGGCCCCGAAAAAATCTGTCTCCTCCAAAGTTATGTACAGATTTTCGCCTCTGGGACCACTTGGAACTTTTTTGGTGCAGTTGGCTCTTCTTGCGGCTGCAATAATAATCCTGCTGTTCGCCTGTTTACTTTAGCATGCACGAGATGACTGAAGCGTCATAATGTAAAAGGGGCCGTCCATAAATGACGTCACGCACCTAGGGGAGGGGGTCGGAAATTTGTGACGATGTGTGACATGGGGTGGGGGTCTGAGAAGTGTGACGTCACACCAGGTCTATGTTATTAAATTTTACAATTAACAATAATTTAATGTTAATAATAACAGCACTAATTTTAGGATTAAATTTTCATTATTTTTTAATTATTTTAATGTATACGGGCACCATTATTAATAATTTTCTAATTATTTCAATATTTGGTCACCGTTAGATTTTTAAAATATTCATGCCTTCACTATTTGTTCCATGAAGGAGCATTTTGCTTCGCCATGGAAATTTTTTTGGGGGTCAGAGCTTTGTGACGTCATTTTCACAGGGGTGTTACTTTTGTGACGAAGTGTGACGAGGGGAAAGGGGTTAAAAATCGGCCAAAATTGCGTGACGTCATTTATGGACGGCCCCAAAGCTGGCTTGGAAATGTGTGGCCATAGAGGTTTTTTAGTGGCCATAAGACTGTTTTCGGCAGTAATAAAAAGGCTTGCAGTGGTCATAGGGGATTTTTTGTCACCATGAAGGTTCTTTCTGGGGCCATTAAGGCTCTTTCGATGGCCAATGCCATATACATGTAAATATTTTATGCTCATTTCGTAAATCGTTTTTGACAGTTCTCACCGTTCGTGTGGCTTATGTACAGCCTTACTTTTACGACTTTTTCAGCAAAGAATGAATAACGGAGTGGTGGTGGTTTTCTGTTTAACGACTAGCTGTGTGGTAACAAGACCATTAGCGTCGCCCTCCTCCTTTGTCCAGGCTTGGGACTGGCACTGTCAGAAAGCGAACAGTGGCGGAGTTGAATAACGGAGTACCTGTTTCATGATTATTATAGCTGAAGTTGAATGCGTCTTAAGGGTGTGTAGTGAGGCCAACTCACTATACATTTTGTCTTACAAACTGTTTTCTCGCTCAGTTTAATAACACATGACATGGTTTCATTGTTTCAATATCAAGTAGACTACTTAACACATTGAAATCTTAATCTAAGAAATAAATTTAAATTTAAAATAAGTGTGACAACGAAGAAACAGTTTGAATTGCGTAGGAACTAATTAATATCAAACGCTAAAACCCCAATAGTTCAAACTAATCTTGACGCGAGCCATTACTTTTGCATTTGCACATGAATCTGCTTCAAAGTCCTATCACTAATCTACAACTCCCTACAATACTCCTAGCCCAGATATCTTCGCGACCTCTTCACCATCCAGCGAACCCGCTCTACCCGATCATCCTCCGTTCTCACTCTTTCTCGACCTCCGGTCACTACTGGGGGTCCATAGTGTAGTGGCAACATCACTGGCGTGAAGAGCAGTAGGCCTAGCCTAGGTGGCGGGATCGCTTCCCGCACCCTCCCAAAGATCCACTAAGCCTACTTATTCGCGAGATGACGCTTTGGTAAAATGAGATGTAGGACGTGATGGGCGCCTTGCATGGCTGCCGTATAAGCTTACAGTTAAATTCGACTCCTGTAATAACTTGTGATCATCCGTTCGTACTGATTTATAATCATCCTGTCTTGTGTCAGTTTGAAATTAAACGAAGATTATTATTATTAATTTTACACATCCCAAGTTCTCCAATCGAGCCATATCCAACACTGCACCACGTCCCTGGAACGACCTACCTCCTGAATTCCACACTTTTTCGGTTCCTCCACCATCATCTCCAATCACCCACCATCATACGCATCAGGCTCCTCTATCCATCACCCAAGGCTTCCAACTCGAAACTAAGTCTCTCCTCTTCAAGAACTCTTAACCTGACTCATCCAACTTCCAACTGTCCACCCTAAACGACACCCATCTTAGCATCTACTCTGACCCTCTGATCCTCTGAAAAACGGACTCGGACCTCCTTCGGACTACTCTCTCTGACAACCCTTCTGACTAGACGCAGCGCTCGTGAATAAGCTGGTGCCCTGCGCTTGGCTTTCGAGTGGCGTTTTAGAAGTTTAGATATTACGATTACGGTTTGGTTCAAAACAGAAACATAAAACTTCTGTACTATTGGCCGACGTCCGCGGTACTGAAAGCCACAAGATGTCCCTTGACCGTTGATAATGGCAGTTCCTCCTTAGACAGCTTTAAAACGCTGGTAGGCCTACGCTTAGCCAAATCTTACCCTACCCTTGAGGTACTCTGTAAAAAAAGCCGACCATGACCAGAGGCCCGGGAATCTATAGTATAGAGCCAAAGGCGACGAATCTCACACCAGTTTTGGCTTTGTGGTAACATTAATACAATAAAAATTATCATTTGCGCGCTAAACTGTTTCATGCATAACAATATAGCCTTTGTGAGACAGAACCAAGGGAATGAGACACCTTGTGTATAATGTTCCAAGCCAAGCTGAGGGCAAAATGATCTGACCCGAATCAGAGTCCTCCCTCTCTCTCTCTCTCTCTCTCTCTCTCTCTCTCTCTCTCTCTCTCTCTCTCTCTCTCTCTCTCCACTCTCACTCACACACACACACACACACACACACTCACTCTCACTCACCACTCACTCTCAGTCTTTGTCCGTCTGTCTGTTTCTGTATCTCTCTGCAGTCTCTCTCCAATCTCCGAAAACCTCTCACTCAGTATGGGTAATGCCAGTATTATGAAGAAGATTCACGTTTCAATTAGTTCCAATTATGCATTCATCTTAGCGCTTGCCTTATAAGTCAGAGTCGGTTGACTGATAAGGAATGAGGCTGACGCATAATGTTGCTGTATGTTGTTTAATATTGATGTCACTCGTCTAGCCAAATAGCTACGACGCTCAGTGCCAGCCTTAGGTATAGGAGATATAGGCGGCTGCTTAAGGCGGCATTTTTAAGGGGTGGAAAATTCCGGCAAAACACACGATGGTCACTTCCGTCAAAAGATGTCATTTATGAATAAGGATTTTGAAGAATTAAGAATTAAGAATTAAAGGAACTTGAAATTTTTAATATTCGTTGGCCATTTTATGTGGGGCGCGGTGGTGTAGGGGTATGTTTGGTGCCTTGCAGCCGGAGGGTTGCGGGTTCGAATCCACCTCAAGCCGCCGCGTAGGGACCCTGGGCAAGTCCTTCACTCGCAATTGCTCATGCGCTTTCGGCGTGAAACTCCGATTCAGTGTCCGCGCTGTAGTCGGGAGCGCCTCTGAGTAGAAATCTTGAAGGGGCGCTATAACAAGTGCTCGAAATGAATGAATTTTAATATTCGTCAATATTCGTAAATTTCTAAAAATCTTAATATTCGTAATATGCGCATACTCGTTCTATGGCGAGAGGAGACAAGGGAACAGGCCATTATCAACGGTCATGATAATTCGGTTTCTATGGGTCTCTCAGACCTTGAACTCACCAGGCTGCAACGCATCGAAAACTTCTGAGCTCGCGCAGTGCTGTGTGTTCCACTACGAACAAGCTCCTCACTTCTACAAAATTCTTCATAATTGCCTACGAAAATTGGGGAAACTAGTCGGGCATTTGTGCTTCCGAAAGAATACTGGTGTTTGGGACCATTTTGGCAAAATATCCGGGGTGAAGGCTTCACGTGTAGTGCAAACATAGTCACCACAAAGTGGCCAAGTCGTCGCGAAAAGCGCGAGTTGGGCTACTTTTCAATGCGCTCGCGACTGAAAATTTCGTCCTCGCGACCTCGCGATATTTAGGCTACTTTTGAATTGACCCTCAGTCGCTACGGCGACTTTATGAATTCTCATAAATTGACCGCAGTAGGTTACTAAGTTACTGTTACTAGCTACTAATATTATGCGGTCTTGCTTGCTTGATAATAAATACATGCTGAGCGGTAACAATAAATACATACATCGATCATATGGCACGGTGGCAGACCGGTAAGAGCGGTTGACCTGTAACGCCGAGAGTAAGGGTTCGACCTTGAGCAAGTCCTTCGTGCACAATAATCATTATTGTTCTGCAATATAGGCTAATTGCTTCTGCGCCGCCGAGGGGTGTGCACTTCTGAGCTTGGAGCCACCTTAGGAAGAAGGGCGATAGGCTATCAAAGCAGTTGTATTGAATAATTGTATTGTATGCTAGTCTGCGGTATTAAAGCACTTAGGTGTATGCGATCTAAAATTTTACGTCAATGGTTTCATCACGTGTCTTATGTAAGAAATCGACCTCATGTCAGAATGTTCAGTGCACTAAATGATTTTGCGAACTAACTTGATGTAGCGCGGTGTTGTATTGCAAGAATTTTGAACCGAGTAATGACTAGCTGCATGCATTCCAGAAGTCTATGTAGGCCCTATGGTGAGAAAGTTGACTTCGGTGATGATCTTGTTTATACGCTAGGGCAGTTACTAGCTAATGTACCTAGCAAACATTTATTAATGTCTTCATTTATTTCTTCATCTAGCGACTTTTGAGCTACTTTATGACGTGATTTGGCGACCAAGGACTTCCGAAATATGGCAACTCTGAATCACTCCCATAGTCACTCGAAGTTTAGGCCTAATACAGGCTGCGCAGCTTGATCCAGATAGTCTGAACAAACATGGTGACATCTCTCAACTATGGACGGTAATTATAGTTTGCTCTAGAATTGGCGCAAAACAATTAGGGTGTATTTCCTATTAAAAAATAAACGATAATTGAGGATAAACTGCTTTGTTGTCCTATGTAGCCTAATATCCAGTAATTAGGCCTATAGTGCTTATTGCTAACACTGTAACAGCAATATTGCCTCAAAGAGTTCAATTCGTCTAAGGGATTCTCCAGTCAAAGTCCGATAAGGCCTACAACGTGCGATAGCAGAGAATTCGACAATTAAATTTTCCGAATGTGTTGCTACAATTTATTGTCTATCGTATCGTATCGTATCTAAGGCTTATATAGCGCCTCTCTCAGAATAATTATTCGGAGGCGCTCTCAGCACGAAACCTCGGGAGAAAAGATGCTGTCACCGGAAAGTGAATGGATGTCAGAAGCCTCTTTGTTTAGCAGCCATTCATAATGCTTATTTTTCAGGTTTAATCGTTTTGGTCAAGGATTTTTTGGTGTTGAGTATAGCGCAACTGAATCTGAGGTAGCCTAAATGCGAACGATCCACTGACATCGGTCACAAACACGGTTGGTTAGTTGCTGTTTTATGACACAAAGCTGAATAGCGTCTCCCTCCTCCTTTCTCGAGGCTTGGGACTGGCGTTGCCACAATTAGGAATCGATGGATCCAGAGTTTAACGACATTTTTGGCTACGAAGACCGTTGACGTCGATAGCATACGTTTCTGAATCACACCTGCGATTTATTACAAAGGAGGAGAGCGATGTTAATTAGGCTATCTCTGTTATAACACAGCGATGTTATAGGCTACAGCAAAATATAAATGGAACATTCGACTTTGAACTTCAAGCTCAAGCAACGCAAACGTTCTTAGAAGTCTCAAACATAAGACACGAAATTGCAGGAATTGGATTTGTGGCGAAAGACAGGCAGTGACAATTGCTCGTAAAGTAATGTCATGCAAACACTATTCCTTGATGAGGCGAAACGCTCAATATCGTCTATTATGCCAAACGAAATGTGAGAATTGCTCAGAATGTTTTCTGTGGACATCAACTGCCTCACATTTTGGTGGTGCCAGTCAGAAGCCTGGATAAAAGAGGAGGGCGACGCATATCGTTTTTGCAACAGAACAACATCTTTAAACAAAAACAATAATATACAAACATAGCCAGGTAACGGTTAACATCAAAGGCCATGGCATCAGCATAGCATCACAAGATGTCGCTATAGCGTGGTTAACGCAAAAACCGTATTTAGACACCTTTAAAACGTTTATAACACAAGATATATAAACCCATCATTGTCTCCGAATGGGTGTCTGATTACTGCTCTCACAAATATTGTAGTAAATATTCGGAAGCTGCGACCAGCCGGAGACACTGGTTCATCTCTTCTTCGCCTGCAGAGAGGTCCGCTTCCTGTGGCGATGGACGGACCGAGTAATGACGAACATTTCCGGAAACACAGCGAAGATTGGGGCGGGTTTTGTGCTTTTCCAACAGGATATAGGGATCAACACCATGGACGCTACAACCCTCCTCGTCTTGAGCGGCGAATTAAAACTTGCCATCTGGACTCAGAGAAATCGTGTCAAGTACGACAAAGTGCAACTCGATGGTAGCGATATACTCCGTCTTTATTTACATTCAGTGAAACACCGGATACAGGCGGACTTCGTCAGACTCGAGCGAGGATATTTCTCCAACTTGTGGTGTCGGGGAAATCCACCTCCCTTGGCCGAAGTAAACGGAGACTGTGTAAATATAAATATGAAAACAGATGTAAATAAAACGCGGTAATAAGACTCTTAGAATTTAAAAGGAGCACCAGCTCACAGACGGTTCAAGAACAGTGGTTTTCAATGTCACGCTTTAGCATAAGTACTTAGATCTAAAACTGTAGTTTTTTTATTAATACGTAGAAAAACTGATTGTATACATTCAAATAAGTATTACATTAGTTCAGTGCATATCGACAGTAATTGAACAGTTCTTTCAAGAGATTTATATTGAAAAGCTCATTGTGGACAGTTATATTAGCAGCATATCGCTTCACCGCATATTTTTTCTACAGAGAAAGTTAGTGAGTGTTGTAAATTACATGTAAACATTTTGTACATTTATTAAAAGATAAAAAAAAAATATTCGGAAGATGTCGTATGCTATACTCTTGTGCTATCGCATGCTATCGTATGCTATTATATGTAGGCCTAACTATTTTTCGAGCGATTGATGAGATGGAAAATTAAACGGTATCTCGATGCGATCGAGAGACTCATTCGCAAGTCAACAGGAACTAAACGTAGAATTCAAGACTCATGCGCCTTCTGGATTTAGGAGGATTACGGCATCTGAACGAGCGTGCAAATTCATGTCGTACGGTTTATGAACGATCGAGTGTTCCAATGTGATTTACGTTAAAGAAATGCCTCGTTGCAAAGTCAATAACCGAAGGGGATTGAATCTCTTAAAGAGAGCCCTAATAGTGACGAGAGAGCCAAGGACCAGAGATGATCGAGGAAGGAACGTTGTCCTTTGATGAACATCCTTCGTCTGATACTAAGACCCCAGAGGAACAACCAGAAATAGATCCAATCAGCGACAGGCTGATCGGCGACGTGATGGCCCAACTCTCAAAGAAGAAAATGAAGACGAAGAATTAAGAGGCTGACAAAAGACGACCTCGTGAAGAATCGAACAACAACAGAACAACAAAGCAGCTTCGGTAAACGTCAAAGACGCCAGAATGCTAAGAAAAAGTGTAAATTAAATGTCACCCATAACCTAAATGTCGCTGGCGATAAGCCACCGAATGATGGTGAAATTCAATATTCAAACGATTGAAACCATGTCCACTCGTATACAGGAAATTAAACTCCAATCATGGAAACTCTACTTGAAATACCAACACACACAAACACGTAGGCCTACACAAACATTGAGTGGACAGAACCCTTATGGAATCCCTCTCTCGCACAGTCTACATAGATGGTTAGGAAGGTGAGTTAGTTCAGTTTTTTAAATCAACCCTCCAGACACTAGTCTTGCAGAAGGAGTTGGTTGAGAAAGCGGCGAAGATCCCGAAATCCGTGTCATAACCGTAGAACTCAGACCCCAGTTGGTCAAGGACGCACGGTTTCACAAGAGAGAGAGAGCGTTGAAAATGTAGACGATATATAGTGCCTGGTTTGGATGGTATCTAAAATTGGTTGTCCCTGGTCAGATTTTGTGGGTATTATTTTGGATAGGCAAAAGGATCCGAGAAAGTCGACGCTCTGTCTCCAGACCTTTTCAGCGAAGGTTTCGTTGTGTTTGCATCGTGAAGATTTCTCTCCGTTTATTTCGCCTTCCCGCGCATCTCCGATCGTGCAATATGCCGAGTTGTTTTAGCGTTTTTGAGTTGACTAATTTGGTTCGTTCATTTATATCCCAGTGTACGGCCAAGTAAGCGGAGTTTCTACAGTTCCGCCTCACTGTACATCGGTCGCTTTATTGCGCCGTCTCCTATTGTAAGTCCTTAACTCTATTATTAAGTATACTCAGTTTGCTCTTTAGTTTGTTAGTTTGTACGTTTAGGCTAATGGCATATCCAGTGACTATGCGTGCGTCCGGGATTGGCTTCATCAACAGTAGGCAGTGGCGGCGCCAGATATGCAGTTTCAGCAGGTCGCGTCAGGGTCATGGGAGCTATTTAGCAGGTCGAAGAAATTAATGTTTGAGTTTGACGCATCAATGAGCCTAACTTAGATTTTATATATATATATATATATATATATATATATATATAACGAAGAAAATTATTATGGAATACATAAAGCCCAATTGTTGTAGCATATTCAAATCTAAACAATAGTGCATTAAAACGTTAATCTTAAGTTACATTACTAATCTTTACAGATTTGGAATTACTGATCAGCTACTCAGAACAAATTTAGGCAGGTCATTAAGCAGGTCGGGAGCAAAATAAGCAGATCAAATGACCTGCTGCGACCTGCTGTAGCGCCGCCACTGGCAGTAGGCCTACTGTTGGCAGCTTAAATTGGTCTTCATTTTATGTAACTGTCAATTTACATTTATTTAATAAACGTCATGAATCAATTTTTTAAATATATTGAAATTGTTTCTGCCGTGAGTGAATAACTTGCTGTTTTCTGATTCAAGTCTTCGATTTCATTTGCGGTTTAATTAAAGATTATTATTACGGCATATCTGCTTAAACATGAAAAATTAATTGTTCAGAAGGCGTTTCTAATATTCGGTAGGCCTATGTATACCGACCATTTGAGTGGTAAACTCTGTATCATGTGTAACGTTTTATTGTCTTTCGATGGAATTCAGCTTGCATTCGATTTCGGAATCTGAGTCAAAATAATGCTACGAAGTTTGCCAGGAGTAGCTAGTTGCGCATCTTCTGGATACTGACCTGATTACGGTTTGGTTTTCTTGTGCCATGGGTTGATATCTTGCGTATTAGACACCGGTCGACGTCACAGAAGTTGCTAATTACATTTACAATTCAACGATCACCATTGATTACCTGGAAATATCAAGTAATGAAATAGTCGCCTAACAGAGACAATTCGCTTCTCATGAGATTTTCCTAGGTGTTACTCTTAGAGAAAGGCCTCTCAGAAAAGATAATGCTGCTTTAAATTGATCACATTTTAATGCACAAATATACATTTTAAAGGTTACATTAGAGGTGATTTATTATGGAAGTTTTATATTATACTTAGACATTACTCTAGAAATTTGTTAGATTATTCTAAATAGCACTTAGACTATCATTACACTAAGTAATTCTACTGAAGTTCTGTTTATTATTTCTGCAAACGGTGCAGACAATCTGTAAACTGTGGTATACACTTGTCCTAATGAATTTGATAAACAGCGACTTCTTGTAGTTTGCCAACAAGTATTTGCTTCTTGCGTTCATCGTAATGCAGTGCCCAATTAGGCAAGTTCTCCTCAGATGTTAGAAGAATTTGTTTCCACTCGAGTGAACCTATGTCAAACATAACCACATTGGATTTCAATTTATCCCTTTGAGCCACAAACAGTCGATTGTTCTCTGAATCCAAAGACAAGTGATATGGATTCATGAGCTCTTGATGCTCTTCTCTTGACTGGAATTGGCGAAGTATTTGCCCTTCGCTGTTCAATTCACTGATCACCCAAGATAATATCCCTATCCATGGGTCAAGTTGCGATTTGTGAATCATGAGGAATTGTCCATTGCATTCCTTTATGACATGGACTGGCCAATATATGTCGCCAGACAATGAAATGCTTCGAATGATCTTGGCATCTGATGCGTAGATTTCCAATCGCCTCTCCTCTCCATCAGCTCTCAGTAGCAAAAGATGTCCATCATTGCCCACTGACAGACTGACGATGTCGTTTACGTTTGGCAACCACTGAGTCACTTGACAGTCCTCAACCGTTAGCGTCCAGATGCATTCCCTCTGTGAATCACAGATGTATAGACATTTTGACTTGTAACTTGATATAACCTGCCCGAAATTGTAAATCTCTTTTATCTGGATTTTCTTGTAACCCTCCAGTGGATTTCGGTCGTCAAAGATAAACATCATGGTCCTTCTAGTAAATACTCTGTACACTTCTATGGCAAGAACATAGATTTTTTCGTCCAGTCTAGATACTGCCTTAACATCCAGCGGACATTGAAGTCGTTTGATGCAGTCAACAGAAACTGAAACATTCAAAGATAGAACCTGTTATCTGAGCTTAACCTAAATCATGCATAAACGCCAGTGCTGTGACAGAAGAAACCGAACCAATACAGTAACTTAAGGCAGTAGGACAATAAATAAAACGTAAAAAGAATATAATTGCGTAACTGTGTTTCAGTCGATACTTGATAAACATGTGAAGATATGAAAAACCATAAGCTGGCCATTGCCTACGATCATGACATTTCTTCTCCTCTTTACTTCAAGAAATCGAGATTTTTATTTTTTGCATAGTAATATAATACATTCATATAATACATATAAGACATAAGACATAATACATATAAGACATGGATGGATAATATACGACAGGATCTGGAGAGAATGAAGATGAACATTGCAGAAGCAAAGGAAAAAATCAAGGACAGAGAACTCTGGAGACGACAAGTTGAGGACTCATCGTTGGCCTTGGCCTGACGGAGGAGAAACAAAGAAGAAAAAGAATAATACATTCTGCCAATTGGTAACTTCCAGACTTGAGCAATGATTAGAGTAAGCGTTTAAATTCAACAATTCTTTAAGACATAACTATAAGTAGATTCATGAAATGAATTACGCAACTGAAATACAATTCAGAAGTCTGTTATAATAAATTATATACAGTAACAATTACAAATATTATTTGTAATAGTTGTTACTGTAGCAGCAGATATATATCGCCACTTCCGGAAACTCCACAACTTCTTTTCACAAGAAGGGTTATTTGCGCTGCCGTTAATTAAACAAGGCAGTTATGTCAAGTATACTGTGAAATAGTTACAATTATATCTTTTGAACCATCAGAATGAAACTTAAGTTGCGAGGTGAAAGAAATGAATGAATTTTTAATTTTTCGGAATATTTATCGAATCTTACGTACCTGGTTGTTCTTTGTTCGTATTTAGCGAAGAAAGAGCTTTACGTTGCTCTGCAATTCAAATGGTAAAATGACTTTAAACCGATTAAATTAACTAGCGTCACAACCTATAGAAGCAATGTTGGCATTCCCAGAGTTAGCCTACTTTTATATCGATGTGCGTCGCATTAACTTCCTGCAATTCATTAGCTCTAGCACGCAAATCATGGACAGATGTCCGTAGGAATACTGTAGATTTTTATTTGACTGCAGTTGGCACAGCAGTTACACTCACTGGGAATTGACAAAAGTAACGTTTATAAATTAAACTACACAGTTATCGTCTTTAACCCGTTTTTGCCCCAAAATTTATTTTGGCTTCATTTTCATTTATCTTACACTGTTTGATGCTAGAATAGCTATGCCACCTCAATTTTGCATTTATTTTAAGAAATTCCATATAATTTTTGATTCTGTTCCTATGTTCCAGTATTGGAACACTGGGCACAAGTGGCACTACACAATAACACTATCCACGTCAACACCACCAAGTAGGCCTACAGCAATGATTATTTTAAGTGAAATAACCTATGTTTTAGCTGCTATCACAGTGCTGTATAGAAAGAGTTGAGGGTCATATACTCATATTCAGTATATTTGTGCCTTATTTCAAACAGAGAACTGAAAAATATTTTTAAAATGACCATTTTCCTAGAAAACAAGCGGAGTAAGAAATTCTCGTGGAAGGGAATGCCGATCAGAACCACACTGGCACTTGGAACCAAATCCTTGAAACCTATCATTTGCTCACAATGTTTACTGTTTCACCAGTTTCTTCATCAGCACTATCTTCTTCGCTCCGTTGTGCTTGAAATAGCCTATGTATGTATGTATGTATGTATGTATGTATGTATGTATGTATGTATGTATGTATGTATGCATGTATATATTGTTACATACAAGACCTATGATGATATTTGACTACTTGAGGATAGTTAGCATTGTATGTAACAGGTAGAATTGCACCTGTCTTTCTGGCTTGTCGTTTCATGGAAGGATGGGCTGGAAGGTTAGAGTTGTAGCAGCTGCATGTTTGGCGGGAAAGATCCTTTGGTTGGGATGGTAAAGGGATGAGTGCGTAGACAGTGGGTTGCGTGAATCTACCCATCCTTGTTTTATGTGTATAAAAGTGGCTGATATGTGAACTCTGGAGTTCAGTTCCGTCTAACTCTAGAGTGCAGCTTGATGTCTGTTGCTGATCGTTTGATGTTTTACAAAGAATACTGAACTTTGACAAGACTTGTTGTGCTGTTCATACTGGCTTGGACCTCTTTGCGAGAATCTAGGACACGAGTTACGACCAGTATGTAACAATATGTATGCATGTAACTATGTACTTATGTATGCAGGGATGGATCTATGTATGGATAGATGTATGTATGTATGTATGTACGTGTATGTATGTATGTAAGTATGTACGTATGTACGTATGTACGTATGTACGTATGTACGTACGTATGTATGTATGTATGTATGTATGTATGTATGTATGTATGTGTGCATGCATGCATGCATGCATGCATGCATCATGTATGCACGATGATGCAAAATTTAAAAACTTATGCTTAGGCCATATGCGAATAAGTTCGCTAAACCAAGCTAAATTTCATTGTGCAATGCAATATAAGAGGCCTCGAGCGAGATGCGGTAACGAGAATCTGCCACTAGCACTTGTGCCCAGTGTTCCAATAATGGAACACACAATATAATTGCAAAAAGTACAAACTAAAGTTTCTCCTACAAACTAATTAAAATTATCATGGAATACAAGGGTAGGCCTATTAGTGTGCCAAAAACAGCAACTTTTAAAAAGATCTATTATTTATATGAATTTTAAAAATAGGTACCTTTTCGTAGAAATATATCGAAATTTCTTTCACACAAATGTGCTCATAAAGACCGTATATGACAACAATTAGTTATTCAAAATAATAATTTTTTTCGATAGATATATCTTAGAAAATACTGTTTACAACGCTAGGTGATGATTTATATTCAGTGTATAGCGCTAAATTACAAATAAATTATTTTCAAAATGTTCCAATAATGGAACACTGGGCAAAAACGGGTTAATGCCACATAAAGTATGAACAGTTAACAAATAGGCCCGACGAACTAACAGCAGTAGTCGTAAATTACAGGCCTACGGTGAAAAAAGTGAATTAATGTTTTGGAAAAATTGATCGAATCTTGCAAACCTGGTTGTTCTTTGTCGTTCTCATGCGTAGCGAGCGACTCTTCTTGTTCTGTAAATAAAGTTGCAAAACTTACTTTAAACCGATTACATTAAGTTGAGCCCAAAATTACAAAAGCAATGTTGGCATTCCCAGAGTTACGGACCCACATGGAACCAATATATGACTCATATTTCCATGCAGAGCTCACATGGGTTCCATCTGATGCACATGGCAATGCTGACAGGGAGAATATGCCGCGTTTTCTAAAAAGCACTTGCAGATAATTGACGCGAAGTTTGTATAATTACCAGACGTTTCAACCCGGCTTCGCACGGGTTATCTCTACCTTTATACAGGGTGGCTCAAAATAAAATGTCCCACCGGATAAAATGCAATTTCTCCGCAACCAATTGAGATTTTTATACCAAACTTTCACCATTTACAGAGGAATGATTTTCCAACAATCCATGAACATTTTACTAAATAATTTCCATAACTTCAAAAGTTACAGCTGTTTTAATATTAAATTCAATTTTTTCAAATTTCCGCAGATGAACGGTCCAATAATGGTTATTTCTTTAAGATTTTTTCACAGAGAAATTGTTTTGTAACACCCAAATAATCATGACGTCATATGACTTCATTACAAGTTGTAAAGAAAGAATTTATGAAGCAAACAGTTAATAATTGCAGATATTTTAAAATAATATTAAGCGCTCAATTTGTTAATCTTTTACTGACGGTGCGCCTGCTCACACGGCAAGGTTGGCTCAAGGCTTCATTGCCAACAACTGCAGTGAATTCATTGGGAAAGATGAATGGCCACCAAACTCTCCAGACCTTAGCCCTCTTGATTATCACGTCTGGGGAGCTATGCTTGAACGTTACAAGACATTTCATCCGAAGCCGAAGAACATTGACGAGCTGAAAAAGTCTTGCAGCTAATATGGAATCAGCTGCCGCAGGACTCAATCAACAAGGCCATACTGAGCTTCACAAAAAGACTTCGAGCTTGTGTGAGAGCTAGGGGTGGACACTTCGAACATGCCTTGAGATAAACTGCTCAACAGATTTCTGATTTCGTAATGAAAGACGATTTTATTTGACATTGAAAATTGTAAATAACTGTCAATTTTTCTTCGGAAATGTGAAAAAATAAAATTGAATATTAAAACAGCTGTAACTTTTGAAGTTATGGAAATTATTTAGTAAAATTTTCATGGATTGTTGGAAAATCATTCCTCTGTAAATGGTGAAAGTTTGGTATAAAAATCTCAATTGGTTGCGGAGAAATTGCATTTTATCCGGTGGGACATTTTATTTTGAGCCACCCTGTATATCAGTTCCTGCTTGATTTGCGTGGTTAACTTTGGCTGCTTTGACTGGTACTCACCGGGTACTCCCGTGTATTTGAATTTCTCCATCCTATAGGCCTATATAGTTCCCGCTGGATTTGAAAATGTAAAATGTAAACCTTTCATTTTTTTAGCGACCGAATAATTTTAGCCTGGACCCTGCTCATTTTTCAATGAATTGAAACGGATAAGTCTTAACCCTTCACCAACGCTCGCCCGTTTGAATGGACACCATGCCATTTAGTATCCCCGTGCAAGGACCGTGCTAGCCCAAGATTTAAATTTCTAAAATAAGCCAACATCGGGAAGCGAACCGCGATCCGCACGCTCTCTATAATAGCAGAGGCGCATGAGACGCAACATAATACGCATCTCTTACCAATAGTATGAACAGTTTACAACTAGATCCGATGAACTAACAACGTTAATTGTAAATTGCACACTGAAAAAGAGTGAATGTATTAATTTCTGGCAAAAGTGATCGAATCTTGCATACCAGGTTGTTCTTTGTCGGTTTTATGCGCTGCAAGCGACTCTTGTTGTTCTGTAAATAAAGTGGCAAAACTGACTTAAAACCGATTAAATTAAGTTGAGTCAAAGTCAATAAACCAATGTTGGCATTCCACGAGGTTCTTTCGTTCGATCAATCTTCACCTGAAAGGTTTGGACGTAACTTCTTTCGTATTAAGCCTGGCATCATGCCCAAATGGAAGCTGTGTTATAGAACCATATTCCCATATAGATCATACGTTAAGTAATATGTTATATTTCAAAGTTAGCTACTCTAAGCGGTCATTCAGTTACAGAGTTCTAACTCAAAAAGAGTTAGTCAGTTACTGCGAACGATCTAGAGCTGTCAGACATAAGACAACGTTTCAACGGACGAAAGAAGTCAGTTATGTATGTTGGTAATTACAGTGCTTGTAGTTCCAGAATTGATTATTGCAACTCCCTACTTATTGGTCTTCCCAAGGTCCGTCTATACCCTATTCAATCTGTTCTCAATACTGCTGCTCGATTGATTGCTCACCTTCCTAAATACTCCCATATATCATCATTCATGGTTAACCAACTGCATTGGCTTCCTCTCTCTGACCGCATTCAGTTTAAAGTCCTTGCTTTGGTCCTCAAATCCAAACTGGGACTTGCTCCAAAATACCTCAGGGATGTCATTCGTCCTCCTCTTTCTGCATCTTCTCATCGGCCTTTACGATCTCTGGACCGATCTGACTTCTTTGTCCCACGAGCTAGGACTACGATTGCTCAAACTCGATCCTTTGCCATCATTGGGCCCTCTTTATGGAATGCCCTTCACTTCACTTTGCGTGAGACTTTCCTTTCTGGATCATTGTCTTCATCTCTCTCTCTCCTTAAAACATACTTCTTCTCTCGGGGTTCTCGCACTGGGAGCGCTACTGAATGGCCTCGGCTGTGAGCGGCGCTATATAAATTACCAATTACATTACATTACAAATTACATTATATTAAACTGTACAACGTCTCTGTGTTACAATTTCAAATAATATTAGCCTACTTCGATGTGGTGTTTGCCATCCCTGTGGATGGTGTTCGTTGGTTCAGTGGCTTAGGACATCCCACTGGTCTGCCAGTGGCAGAGAGTTCTTATAGTACACATTGCAGTCACTTCTTCGGAACTCCAGCTGATCCATTGGCTGATGGCTCATTGATTCAGTCAACCTGTAGATCAGTCAGACATTCTATAGTCTATAATAGTATAAGGCCGCGCCGTTATAACTTCATTTTTCCAACAAAGGATGATGCCATCAATATTCTTGGCCGTGAACTGGCTGATGAGGTCTGCTCTTCGTCTTCGAATATTATCGTGCAGTAGCTATTTGCTCCAAGCGTTTCTGTATAGGAAATAATCAATACTGCATCTTTTTTCCCGCGGGATTTGGACACCTTTAGAGTAGGCCTAGCCTACTTATCAACGCTAATAGGCCTATAGCTGTTGTTTCTCGTTGAATCGTTAACTTGCCCTATAATGGCTTACTATTATAATTCAATTCAATTCAATTCATTCATAAATTTATATAGCGCCTCTTCCAGAGGACTACTCAGAGGCGCTCCCGACTCCAGCACGGCCAAAAAGTACAGTTTTGAGCTTAGTATAGAAGGCTTCAGTAAAAGTCCCAGGAAGCAGGCGTATCTCCTGGGGGAGCCCGTTCCAGACCACTGGGCCCACCACGGAAAAGGCTCGATTCTGCATAGTTGCAGTTCTAGCAAATGGCACTAAGAGCACCCCCTTCTCTGCAGAGCGGAGGGGGCGGCGACCTTGAATACCCGAGGGGCAGCAAAGTTCCCGCAGGTAGACTGGGGCTAGACCCAGCTGACATCGCCGTACCAAGGCAGCAATCCTGTACTCAATGCGCTGCCGGGTAGGGAGCCAGTGTAAAGTCTCCAGCATATAGCTGGAGACATGACCAAATTTGGGGATTTGCCCAATAAGACGCGCTGCAGAGCGCAAGACTCGGTCCAGGCACACAAGTCGATTTAGAGGAAGGCCAAAGTAGAGTGACGAGCAGTAGTCAAGGCGGGATGTAATGAAAGAATGCACTAGGGTGGTAGTGGCACTAGGGGTAAGCGAACGGGCAATGGTGCGGAGCTGGCGCATTGGTAATAACATTCTTAAATAAAACATTATTAGGAAATTGTCTCAACTTCCATCGACCCATAATCTTGACAAGGAAAACCTATCTAATTACCGACCTATCTCCAACCTTTCCTTTCTATCTAAATTAACTGAACGAATTGTCCTTTCCAGGCTAAACGATTACCTCTCTTCTAACTCACTCCTCAACCCCCACCAATCTGGCTTCACTAAACACCACTCCACAGAAACTCTACTCGCCTCTCTGTACAATAAACTGGTCTCTGCCGTCAGCCATCAGCAAGTCTCCTGCCTCTGTCTCCTTGACATCTCTGCCGCATTTGACACCATCGATCACAGCCTCCTTCTTCATCGACTTTCATCTTGGTTTGGCGTCTCTGGTACTGCTCTATGTTGGTTTCAGTCCTACTTGTCTTCCAGATCCTTCTCTGTTAAAGCATCCAGTCACTGTTCGCAACCCCTCCCGCTCTGCTGTGGTGTCCCTCAAGGTTCCGTCCTGGGCCCACTGCTCTTCATTCTGTACACTACACCATTAAGCCATCTCATAAAATCCTCTTCTGTTGACCACCATCTCTACGCAGACGACACCCAACTCTACATATCCTTCTCCCCCAGCTCTTTTTCTACTTCCATTGCAAAACTACTCAATGTGGTTAACCTAGTCTCTCAATGGATGTCGTCCAACCTGCTTTGCCTCAACCCTTCCAAAACAGAATTCATCATCCTCGGCCTTCCTGACCAAATCAAGAAAATACCTGACCTTTCAATACACCTATCTACTAACTCTTCATCTCTTACCTTCACCTCTGATGCCCCTGTCCGCAATCTTGGTGTTACTTTTGATCCACATCTCTCCTTCTCTAATCACATCTCCAACCTCTCGCGCTCCTGCTTCATGCACATTCGTGACCTCCGCCGCATCCGACCCATGCTCGACTTCAAAACTGCCTCCACCATTGCTACCTCCATTGTCCACTCAAAGCTCGACTATTGCAATTCCCTCTTTCTCAACCTTGAAGCCACCCAACTAAAGCGTCTGCAGCTCATCCAAAACTCATTAGCCAGAGCCGTCACCAGAACGCCCAAGCATCATCACATCACTCCAATCCTCAAATCACTCCATTGGTTAAAAATCCCAGAGCGAATTCACTTCAAAGTCCTCTCGCTAACCTACAACTCCCTACAACACTCCCAGCCCAGATATCTTCGCGAACTCTTCACCATCCAGCCAACCCGTTCTACCCGATCATCCTCCGTTCTCACTCTTTCTAGACCCCCGGTCACTACTCATCTCAAGTTCTCCAACCGAGCAATATCCAACACTGCGCCGCGTCTCTGGAACGATCTACCTCCTGAATTCCGCACTTTTTCGGTTCCTCCACCATCATCGCCAATCATCCACCATCATCTGCCTCAGGCTCCTCTATCCATCACCCCCAAGGCTTTCCACTCGAAACTAAAGTCTCTGCTTTTCAAGAACTCTTATCCTGACTCATCTGATCCTGTACCTTCCAATCCTCGACCTAAAAGACACCCGCCTTAACATCTGCTGTGCCCTCTCTGATCCCCTGGAAACCGGACTCAGACCTCCCTCGGACTACTCTTTTGGACAACCCCTATGATTTGACGCAGCGCTCGTGAATAAGCTGGTGCCCTGCGCTTGGCTTTCGAGTGGCGCTTTAGAAGTTTGGAGATTACGATTACGATTACGACGAGTCTTTTTCTTCTAAATCAGGCACACGCTGAACCTGATTTAGAAGACTACACATGTAACTTTTATTTTAAAAATGTAACGTAACTTGAATAGAGGCGAGCAGATTAAATAGCCTAACAACCGCGTTTCGAATTCATGCAATTCGCTACCAGCCTACACTACGAGCATGGTGTAAGACAGGGATGACCAACCCGCGGCCCGCGGGCCAAATGCCACCCGCGGGCTGCTGATTGCCGGCCTGCACGGCCCTTTCTAAAAAATTTTTGTCTCATTTTGCACCTACTTACTTGTCCGACTACTACAGTGCTGCTTAATAATGATGTCTAGAACACTAGAAGATTTTGTGTTGTAAGTGCTAGTGACCTAATATAGTCTTGCCTGTGTTTAGGCCTATACATATTGTAAAACATGAAATAAACTGTTTTTATTTTTATTGTGAAACATGAAATAAACATTTGTATTTTTTGAAGGCTGTGAGGACAAACATTTTGCGGCCCGCCGCGTGCTTACCTACCAAAAATCAGTGATGGGCAAAATACTTTTCAAAAGTATTTTGAAAATACAAAATAAAATACTTTTAAAAGTATTTTGAAAATACTTTTACAAAATACTTTTCAAAAGTATTTTGAAAATACAAAATAAAATAGTATTTTGAAAATACTTTTGAAAATAGTTTTCAAAATACTTTGAGAAATCAACATTTTTACTTTTATCGATACTCACTTGTGTGTACTTTTACATAGCATTAAGTGTACCTGACAGTGACATTGACTACTTGGCAGTAGTTTCTTGTGACTTGAAGCAGAGATTAAATTGTAACTGTAATTACTAATTAATGACTTCTATTGCGTTGGTGTCTTATGCAAAATGCATCAGCCGTCAAAACGAAAACCAAGCCGTTATCAGGTCAATATCCAGAAGACCAGTCCGTAAGACAGAGAGGCAGCGTATCGGGATATAATTGGAAAGAGATACGTTTAAGTTGCGAATGAAATTATATAAGCGACTGGGTAGAACGCACAGACACAGGTAAAGAGTTTTAAAAAGTAGGCCCAGCCACCGAAAAGCTCGTTCACAAAGAACAGTATCACCAGACAGAGATAATGAGATCACCTCGTTGAATAATGAAAACGTCACGCTCTAGTTGAGGTCTTAAACCTTAACCCTCGGGCTACCAAGCTTTTTTTTTAAATCGGCTACCAAGGGGAGGTGGTTACCATCCCCCTGGATTTCGTGTTTGGTTTCACATATCATAACTTGTAATATAGCAATGGATTCAGCATTCATTTCTGCACAGAATGGTATATTTAGATGTACATTATGTGAATGCACCTCGAAATTACATCACTTTTAACAACGGAACCCCTTAATTAGCGATATTTTATATTATTGCGTACATTTTGTACTTTTTGGATAAACAAATATAAGATTATATGTGTTTTGAAACTGATCTATGTATAAACGATACACACAATCATCCCTACATATGTTTATATAGTATAAATATACATCCATACATATATATCCATACATATATATCGGTTTACGTTGTAATGCTGTATTCAGCCATTTTCACACAGATTACGCGTATTATTATTTATTTTGATCACTTCCGGTATTCAAAAGACAAAGGTGTAGGTATGCAAATGAAGCCCTACATTCCCTCTAAAGAATGGTATATTTGTTTCTCTTCCAGGAAGAAGTCTTAGGCTTTAGTTGCGCTGTCGGCTCGTGGGCGCTTGGCCTAAAGTAGCCTAAACTTTGGCTGACGATAGATTCTCTACACGTGCAGTTAGCGCGCCAAACTTAGAAACTGCTGATGACAGTGAATTTGAACTATACAGTGTAGTACAGTTGTTTTAAGGCAAGAGTTGAGTTTGTTGTTATTAAACTGTGTTTGAAGAAGAGAAAGAAACATTGAAAGAACTGTGTCAATTTAATTCTTAAACAGTTAGAAGTCGTTGAGCAATTTATATGTAGAGATAAGGAAAGTTCTTGAGGTAGGTCACAACTAAGAAAGAAAAAGAGTTGGTGACATATTTGGTGGCAGCAGCGGTGGGATTCGAAACAACGTCTGGGATTCGAAACAACGTCTGGGATTCGAAACAACGTCTGGGATTCGAAACAACGTCTGGGATTCGAAACAACGTCTGGGATTCGAAACAACGTCGACTGGTGAATACGCATTTGAATCATTGGTAAATCTACGACAACGAAAGCCTCAACGACAAAGGTATAAAAGTTTGTTGTTATCAAACAAAGAACAATCCCCAATACTTCAAACACAAAAGAAAACTCGTGTTTTCCAGAAAGGAAATCACACAAGTAAAGAAGTAAGATGGAGAAATTAAGTGTCAAGAAACAAGCAGAACTGAAGAAGATGTCTTCTGAAAGATTAAAGCAGCGCTTGTTAAAGGCTGGTTTTGAAGAAGAGAAACTGAAAGATATGTCACGTGAAGACATGCTAGAAGCGTTAGCTGAAGTCTGGCTTAAAGAAGAAGCAGAGGAAGAAGAAGGTGCTGTCGGCGGTGCTGTGGAAAAGGTTACTGAGAAACCGCCTGGGCCTATGTCTATGGAGACGATGATGCAATGGATGATGATGACAAGAAGAGAAAGAAAGAGAGGAGAAACGAAGACAAGAAGATAAAGAAAGAGAGGAGAAACGAAGACAAGAAGATAAAGAAAGAGAGGAGAAACGAAGAGAAGAAGCAGAGCGTGTGAGACAAGAGGAGAAAGAAATGCGACAGGAAGAATTACGTCTTCAGAGAGAAAAGGAAGAGAAGGCAGAACGTCTTCAGAGAGAAAAGGAAGAGAAGGCAGAACGTCTTCAGAGAGAAAAGGAAGAGAAAGCAGAAAATGTAAGACAGGAAGAATTACGTCTTCAGAGAGAGAAAGAAGAATTGCAAAGACAGCAATTTGAAATTCAATTAGAGCAATTGAGAAAAGATAGAGAAGATGCTGAAAGGAGAAGATTAGAGCAGATGATTGAATTTGAAAAGGCGCGGAAAAGTGACGAAGAGATACGTCAGCAACAGATTGAAGAGAAGAGACTACGTGAAGAAGAAAAGGAAAAAGTACGAATTTCAGAGTTGGAGCGAGCAGAAGAGGTTAGACAAGAAGAACTGAAATTACAGAAAGAAAGCATGGAGAAGGCGGAAGCGGAAAGACAAGAACGTTTAAAGTTGGAACAACAAAAAATAGCATTAAAAGAAGCACAACTCAAAGAGGAGAAACAAAATAGAGAAGCACAAGAACAAAGAAGGCAAGAAGAACGAGAAGAACAGAAAAGGAAACAGGAAGAAAGTGAAACGATGGTTTCGAAAATAAAGAAAATTGGTGATGCCATGAAACACGTGTTACCTAAAATGCCAAACGATATGATGGAGGTGCCATTATATTTCGAAACGGTTGAGAATGCGTTTCGTAGTTTCAACGTGCAGGAACAATTCTGGGTGAAGTTACTATTGCCATTGATGACTCCGAAAGCTAGAACTGTTCTAAACAGATTGTCATTCGATGATTTAGACGATTATCAGGTCGTGAAACAGCACTTGTTAAAAGAATTCAAGTTGACACCGAGAGAGTACAGATCGAAGTTTATTGATGCGAAGAAGACAGCTGAAGAAACATATACAATGTTTACAGCAAGGCTGAAGAACTTGTTGAACTATTATGTGAAAAGTCGCAAAGTGGATAAGAATTTTGAGAAACTGTTTGATTTGTTAGTGGCGGATAAGTTGAAAGAATCACTACCACCAGGTCCACTACAGTTTGTGTTGTCGAAGGAAGGAACTGATTGTTACGAAGCTAGTGTTGTGGCAGACCTAGCGGACATTCATGTTAATAATCGAATTGGTTTGGCAATTCCGAATAAGACAAGTTTTGGTTTTGTTCCTAATGGCAAAAGAAATCAACAGTTCACTCCAAATTTTGGTTTTCATTGGAAGAGCAATCAAGAAACAGGAAATCAGTTCAGAGGTGCAGAAGTGAAACCAAATTCTCCGGTTGTTCACGAGAATAGAGAATCGATGATGGCCAGACAACGTCCGGTATATAACAAATCACCACCAAGGTTTGTCGCAAGAGAAGGCAATGCATCGTTTACTCCATATAAGAGAAAAGAAAGCATCGAACAACGAGGTGCAGTGGTGAAACGTTGTCACAACTGCGGATCAGACAGGCATTTAATGAAATTCTGTCCAGTTCCTGTTACAACCTCAAATTATGGTGCAAAACAAGAAAATTCGAGGGTGAATCGAATTCAAGTGGTTGGTAATTCTGAAAGTCAAGCCACAGAACATCAGAACAATGAAACTGAAGTAAAGTCAGTGATGAAATGTCACCTTTCACCTGATATTCAGAAAGAAATTCTATTGCACAATGGAATGCAGAAAGAAATGGTTGGAAGAGATGAAAGTACAGCATTGAAGAAAGTGGTATTGCAGTACGTCGAGGTAGAGATTCGTGGAACAGCAGGAAAAGAACCAGTGAAAGTAAAAGCACTTATTGATTCTGGAGCAGAGGTTCCGGTGATTAGTGAAGAATTACTGGAAGGCATGAAGGTGGAGCAGATTGGAAAAGTGAACTTACAATGCGTGGCAGGAGATGCCATTCCTGCAAAGTTGGTGAAAGTTGATGTAAGGCTGTGTTGTAACGATGTGGAAGAAGAGGTAATTCCGCATAAAGTCAAATGTTCACTTACACCTTATGTGACATTGATGTGTGCTAGTATTGCAAAAATGGGAAGCACAGAAAGATTCTTGTTGCATCCAGAAATCATTGCAGAACTTAAAGCCGTGCCACAAGTGAAAATGATACAAGGAGATGTGCAAGCGAATGTAACGACGAGATTGCAGAGTCAGCGAAAGAAAGTGGTAGATGTCGAAGAGGAAAGTGAAACTGAAAGTTCAAGTGAAGAGGAAAACGAAAGTGATGATCAACAAAGTTTAATGCAAGACGGTATAACAGCAGAGATGAGTGAACAAGAGATGGCTGCATGCAAGAATGGTAATCTAAATGAAACGAAAGAGGATAATGATTGTGATGTGGCGATAGGAGATTTGTTTGAAGAAAATGAGAAAGATGAAGAACAACAGATGCAGATTGCAGACGCAAAGAAATTCGAAGAACAGCAGAGACAAGATGAATCATTGAAAGCATGGTGGACGTTAGCGCCAGATAAAGAATCTGAATTCTGCGTGGTAAATGGCTTACTGTACAAGAGATATCGAATATTAGAGCAAACGATATATCAATTGGTGTTACCAAAAGAGCGACGAATGAAAGTGATGGAGTTGGCTCACGAATCAGTATTTGGAGGACATCTTGGAGAAGAGAAAACTAGAGAACGAATAAAGTTGTCTTTTACGTGGCCAAAGATGAGAAGAGATATAGTGAAATTTTGCAAATCATGTGAGAAATGTCAATTAAAGGCAAGAAGTTTGGTGATGGACAGGGTTCCTATCACTCCAATTCCAAGAGAAGATGTGGCGTTTAGAAGAATTACGGTGGATTGTGTAGGACCAATCGAGCCAGCATCTGCTGCAGGTCACAAGTACTGTTTATGTATTGTCGATTCTTGCACCAGATGGCCTACAGTGTTTCTGTTGAAATCATTAACTGCAAAAGCTGTATGTGATGCTTTGATGGAGTTGTTCATGAACGTTGGTGTACCTTCAGTGATCACAAGTGACCAAGGAACAAATTTTACTGCGAGTCTGACAAGAGAATTTCTGAATTTAATGGGTTGTAGTCCAAGATTTGACACGCCAGGTCATCCAGAGGCAGCTGGATTAGTAGAAAGATGGAACCAAACATTCAAGAAAATGATCCATCATGTAATTGTTGACAATCCAAGGCAATGGCACAAAGTAATTCCGTTTACAGTGTGGGCATTACGAGAAGTACCGAATGCAACTACTGGAATTGCTCCTTATATGTTGGTGTATGGAAAGATTCCGCGTGGACCACTGGCAATTCTAAAAGAAAGTTGGACAAGAGAAATTAATTTACCACCTCATATTGGAATCCAACCAGAAAAGTACTTGAAAGACATGAAAGCAAATATGGAAAAAGCATTACTGTTTGCAGAATCATATTCACGAGAGAAGCAATTACAGTATACGAATCAATACAACAAAAGAGCGAAACATAAAGAATTTGAACCGGGTGAAAAAGTCATTGTGTTATATCCGACTTCAACGAATAAACTGATTTCACGATGGCATGGTCCATGTACTGTCATACAACGAAGGTCAAAGTACTCTTATTTGATTGATATGGGTGACGATTGTCGAAAGATAATTCACGCAAATAAAATCAGAAAGTACATTACAAGAGCAATGAGTTGTGGACTAATCGTTGAAGAAGATGAAGACTTTGGTTCAGTGGTTGAATTGCTGATGAAGAATGACTGGCAAAATGAAAAGAATTCACTGAATCTTGATCCTGATCAGATTAGCCATTTAACATTGACTCAACAAAAACAATTGCTGGAAGTACTGAACAAATATTCTGATCGATTTTCTGAAAAGCCTGGACTATGTACATTGGTTGAACATGAAATTGAACTGAAACCGGAATTTCGTGAAAAAGAATTTATGGCTTACCGAATTCCACTCATCTATCGAGCAGAAGTTGAACGACAAATTAAAGAAATGCTTCAAGCCAACATTATAAAACCATCTTCGAGCAGAATGGCAAGTCCGTTGGTAATTGTTAAAAAGAAAGACGGTTCTCTGAGACTTGCCTGCGACTACAGATACATTAACTCGTTCACTGTGGATTGTAAATATCCGATGCCGATTGTGAAAGATGTTTTGCACAAAGTTGGAAAATCAAATGTGATCTCGATTTTTGATTGTCGAAGTGCTTACTGGACTTGTCCTGTTAAGCAAACTGATCAATGGAAAACTGCTTTTGTTACTCACAATGGACTGTACGAGTTTACTCGTGTTCCTTTCGGAATGATCAACTCAGGAAGAACATTTGTTAAAGCAATTAACATGGTTTTACAGCCTATAAATGAATTTGCTGAGCCCTATGTAGATGACATTGCTGTGCATTCAGATGACTGGAAGATTCATTTACAGCATTTAGATGCATATTTAATGCAAATGAGACTGCATAACATTACTCTGAACTTAAAGAAATGTATCTTTGGTAAGAGTGAGGTAAAGTTCATCGGTCATGTGGTTGGTTCTGGAACGATTCAAATGAATCCAGATAGAATTGAAAGTTTAATTAATTTGAAAACTCCAGAAACGAAGAAACAAGTTAAGCAATTGCTGGGATTTTTTGGTTACTATAGACAGTTTATCAAAGATTTTGCACAGATTGCGAAGCCTCTATCTGATTTGACAAGCAAACATGTTCCAGATAAGATTGATTGGACTGATAGACATCAACAGGCATTTAATTTACTTAAAGATGCTGTACGCTCTAAAGTTGTTTTATATGTTTTTGATGTTGGAAAACCTTTTAATTTGTACTGTGATAGTAGTGATTTTGCAGTAGGAGCTGTGCTAACGCAGATGGATGATAAGGGAATAGAGCGCCCTGTGTCATTTATAAGTCAGAAATTGACTGACACCCAGAAGAGATGGGCAACTGTAGAGAAAGAAGCCTATGCTATTGTTTGGGCTCTAAATAAGTTAAAAGAGATAATCATTGGATCTAAAGTTCACATCTTTACCGATCACAATCCTTTAACTTATCTGACTGAATCTATGTCTAAGTCTGCTAAATTGGTGCGTTGGGCTTTGGCACTGCAAACTTTTGATGTAGAAGTTAATTATAAGAAAGGACGATTAAATGTTGTAGCAGATTGTTTATCTAGATTATAAGATTGTTTATTTTACTGTTTTGTATAGTATTAAGTTTATTGCATAATTTAGTACATGATGATTTTGCAAATTTTTAAGTTTAATTTGCTCAATCCAAAGAAAGGGAAGGAGGTAATGTGAACAAATGTTTTGCATATATAATGAGCACAGGTGTTCTTTAGGTTGATATATATATAATGTGTATCGATTGTTAAGCGTTTTAGTCTTAGGCTTTAGTTGCGCTGTCGGCTCGTGGGCGCTTGGCCTAAAGTAGCCTAAACTTTGGCTGACGATAGATTCTCTACACGTGCAGTTAGCGCGCCAAACTTAGAAACTGCTGATGACAGTGAATTTGAACTATACAGTGTAGTACAGTTGTTTTAAGGCAAGAGTTGAGTTTGTTGTTATTAAACTGTGTTTGAAGAAGAGAAAGAAACATTGAAAGAACTGAGTCAATAAGCTATAGTCGAAAAACTAAGGGGGTGGAATCCACCCCCTGGTGCCTCGGGTATATCAGGTATAACTTTTGAATGGCGTGGGCTACCACCATGATGTTTACCTCAAAATGTGCGCCAATGAATCTGCTACAGCTACCTAAAATGCAAAATTATATTCCATATGAAAAAATTATGCTTAAAAACGTAACCCCCCTTGGTATACCCCGAGGGTTAACACATCAAACTAATAATTTTGGCCAAAGGTTTGTAAAATTCATTTTTGAAATGTACCTTAGAAAAGTATTTTGGAAAGTATTTCGGAAAAGTATTTTGAATTCCCCAAAATACTTCTTAAAAGTATGTTGAAAATACTTTTACAAAATACATTTCAAAAGTATTTTGAAACTACAAAAAAATAGTATTTTCTATTTTGAAAATAGAAATCTACTTTCAGAATACTTTTGTGCCCATCACTGCCAAAAATCATAGTGGGCCGTAGGTCAAAGAAGGTTGGCCACCCCTGGTGTAAGAGTAGATGGTGAGCACACTTCCTATACTTGCCATGTTAAATTTTTGGCTAAAGTTTTCAATTCGGTTGGTGGCGCTACGATCGCCCGTTGCGTCGAAAAACATGGCCGGCCATGGAAGTTGTTGACAAGCGTATACAAGAATATTGTAAAAGAATTGATATTTACGGTTTGAAAATAAATCTTCATTTAATTCATATTTACGTAACAATATATCGTTCTTCAGTCTCGTTAGTTCCAGTTGTTATTGTTGTTGTTAATGATAAGGATATATTTATTTATTTATAACAGACACCGAGTTGATGCAATTTTGGTTGCACGTCGCGTGCGGCACCCCTTTTGTATATGGATTGAACCGAACCTTGTTTGCTGTGTAAACATTTAGAATCGGGGCGCGTAGGTTTCGTGAGTGTGGGTTAGACGTCGTGACAGTCGGTTAGGGTAAGGTTAGGCGTCGTGAGGGTCGTTTATGGTCAAGGTTAAGGTTAGTGTTGTCATTAGAAAACATGGTACATTCCGCGCAGCATGCCAAATGATGCCGTAAAACGCCAGTTAACTTATGCACCCGGATACTTAATGTTTGCCGTTGCTGAACTGTATCATATGAGCATGAAAGAAAGTTTGTTGAATGAATTTTACTTGTGTAAGTTCAAATGAATTTTACTTGTGTTATTTCCATTGAATTTTAATTTTGTAACTAGGATTTCTCCAATAATGCCTACCTGTTGGGCACCCAGATGCAGAACTGGATATCGCACTGGCGCCAATGTTTCCTACGTTAAACGACGTTTATAAACACGCGACAGAATGTGGAAAGTGGGAGTTAGGCCTAACGAAGGACGCAGAACCCTCGATAGAGCAATTCGTTGTCAGAAGATGAGGATCAAGGAACTCATCCACACTTGTTGTCATATTTTATATTGTGTCATTTCTTGAAGGCAGTGTTGGTGCACTTTCAGGCAAGCTTATAGTATCGGGGGCTGACGGATATATTGTATAAGTTTACTGGCATTGTGAGTGTCGGTTAGAGAAAGGTTAGGCGTTATGAGGGTTGGTTAGGGTTAGTGTCGTCATTAGAAAACCTGGTACCGTTAGGCGTCCTCGCAGTATTCCCAAAGATACTGTATAATCCTTGAGCCAACAATACTATAAGTTTGCCCATTTTCACTCCACACTTTTAGTCATTTGCTATTTCAATTTGAGCACACTTGTGCATTTTCAAAATTCCACACTTTTAGTAATGTACCATTTCAATTTGAACACACTTGTTTTGTAGCTCTTCAGTAATTCGGTTGCTACTGGCCTTGAATTACACAAAGTTCATGGTCCTGGACTTATGGATTCAAATGCAACTGTTCAGTTCACACACAGAATCACGACTTATTCGATCTGCGCAATGGTCGACTTCCAAAGGATGGTTTAAGAGTGGATTCTGAACGAGATAAGTTAAAAGACTCTCTTATAACTGACTGCCTTATGGTAGACAACATTGGCATATATATAATTTTCAAATTCTAGCTGGTAACCCCTCCTCCTTTGCTTTCTGAAAGCCTATTCCTGAAACTCATGGCCTTGTGCACTGGCAATGCCTCTGAACAGTTCGAGCTACTAGAGGTGCTTTCTTAATGGTTGAATACAATACAATGTAATTAACAATGGACTTAACTGATTATGTATTGTTTGAATTGTTGAATTGTTGAATTTGGTACTTGGTGTCAATAGAAAGTCTGAGTAAGGGGTTATTTAAATATTAACTGAACAATTTGTATGCAACCGTTATAGGTATGCTGTCTGTTTAGTGGGAAGATTATTATTATAATAAGTAAGATATAAATTATTAAAATTAAATCATATTTCATTTTTAGATGTTCTTTGGAACCATTTGCCAGTCTTGTGGTGGCAATGACCATCCCAGTCCAAACCAATTTCTTTATGCCTACAGACTGTTATCCAATTCTAATCTTGTGAAACCTGGAAGACATGCTAGCGTGTGTGCAGATCCATTGAACATGCTATTCTTTTGCCTACAAGTACAACTTCGATTGAATGACTTCTTCAAGAAATGCAATCTGGTGGCAATGTAAAAGTGACTACAGCGTGCTGTTAGTGAAGTCATGTGAAGTTCATTTAGAATATCGTTATACATGCTTGTGTTTGGTTTGACATAAAAAATTTTAAAGCGGACTTCCAACATTTGAATCAACCGTGTTAGTGAAACAGACGGGAAGTTAAAACCACCTTGCGTTTTAATTTCAACCAATTTATTTCCAGAAGAAAAATTGCTCGAATTTCAAGAGTTTTCATGCAATCATTACAAGATGTGAACTTGCACAGTTTGTGTGCCACATAGCCACCAAGATAAAAGAGAATGGCATCTTCTGGCTGACTCTTGCTGTAATCATGTTCTGTTTGTTCTTTTTGAGGATTTTATTCTTCCGATTTAGTTTGCAAGAGTTCATCAATCAACACTTCTATCTGAGGCACAAATGGCAGCAGTTCATAAGCAAAGTTTCCAGACTTACATGATTACAGTGCCAATGAGCTGTTGTACTGTTTTAATTGCTTCAATAGTTTTAATTGTGATTTGCCGACTTGTTTTGACTCATGCGGAAGTTATCTCGTTTTACTGACTAATACATTTCTGAATTTCTTTTCCTCATATGGACTAACTAATAGTATTATATATTTGGATATTTATTTAGTGCTACAAATGACATAACATTCACTTGGACTAACACTAAGGGGAGCAATGGACTTGACAAATGAGCAAAGACAAACGACCAATGGCGATCATTTATTCGTACCCATCACTGACGTGGGGGACTGATGATGATCATGATAGTGCCCTTCAGGAATCTTGTAGAACCTCACACTCTGTCCAGATGTTCACTTTGAATCTGATGAAAGTTGATGTAAACTCATTTGTTTACTAAGCTTGCATGGGCTTCTGGTCTTTTCCGTCAATCAATAAGCAGTGACCTCATATGATAAGAATATATCAATTTTCAACAAATATTTGCAATTTGATAAATTTTACCGGCGTTGTGTCATTTTCTATGTTCTAATTGTCTCTGCTTATGTGTTACAAAATTTTACAGTTATCACCTATCATGGGCGATGTCGCGCTTACGGCGACGCCATCGCCATCTAGCGAACTATTTATTATTAGCCACATATTATTATCCTATCTATCTATCTATCTATCTATCTATCTATCTATCTATCTATCTATGGAATTTATATAGCACCCCTTCAAGATAACTACTCAGAGGCGCTCCCGACCCAGGCCCGGTCAAAGAGGAAGGTCTTAAGTAGTCTATACACTGTGTCCGGATGAAAAGTAGAACACAACAAAAAGTGTCATAACTCGGTCAAAACTATCAGTATTTACCTGAAATTTTAAACACAACAACAGTGACCATATCTACACGAGATCCTAAAGCCGTTTGGAAATGTTCGTGAATTTATCATATTTATGAGCGTTTGCAATGGAGCACTGACAAATTAAAGTTTCCAACATGGGCCCTTACATATTACATAAGAAAGTGAAGTTCAGCTACAGCTGGTGTTCAAAATGTCCTCCTCGTTCACGGACACATGACCGTAGACGTGGACGCCACTGTTTGATGGCCCGGTCGATGATCGCGTGGTCAAACAGCTGCCACTCCTCAACCAGACGCGCCCTTAGATGATCGACGTCACGAATACGGGAACGATAAACGCGCTCCTGCAGTACACTCCAGATTTGGTAGTCAACTGGATTGAGGTCTGGACTGTTGGGTGGCCACATCTGCGGTGATATGAAGTCGGGTGTCTCCCGGGACAGCAGAGCAATGGTCTCACGTGCTCGATGCGCAGGGGCACTGTCTTGTTGGAATGTGAAGTAGCCGCCAGAAACCTGCTTGATAGCAGGTAGCAGATGTTGAGTGAGCAGCACATCGCGATAGTACGCTCCATTTACCTTCACACCCGGCTCAACAAAGATCAAATGAGTGCACCCCAGGGTTGACACACCGACTGAGACCATTAGTGACTTTGAAAAGTGTGAACGTGTTTTGAGGAGACGTTCAGCAGGCACGTGTTTCTTGCGCGTCCCAGCCGCCGCATAAACGCGATCATTCTGGAGGTTGACAGGAGGAGCGACGGTAAAAACTTTTTCGTCCGTAAACCATATGAATGGGACTGTGTGCTCAGGGTATTTCTTCAGCAGCTGCTTGACGCGTACAAGACGTGTCAGTTTGTTTCTTGGTGTTAGATCTTGCGCTCGCCTCTTCTTAAAACAAACCAGCTTCAAGTCCTTGGCAACGATTTCGTGTACTGCGGTCTTCGGAATCCCAATATCCCTCGCAATCTGACGCACCGTTCTATGGGTTCCCGGTGCATCTTCTTGGCTTAATGCCAGCCTTTCAACCAACTCGACGTTTTCAACAGTGCGTGTCGTGCGTTTTTGGCCACTGCCAGGTTTTCGCTTCACTGTGCCGGTTTCATCGATCTTCTTCAATAGCTTACTCACAGACGAAAGACACCAACCTTTATTCGAAAATTCATTCAGAAACCTTCTCGCTCCATAACCATGTTCTTGCCGCAGTACTTTAATTAAAATTTTATCTTCTTCTGTAAACGCCATTTTTGTTGTGCTTAGACCAAAACAAGTGACGTATTTCATCGATGACGACGTCACAGCGTCTGCGTAAGTAAGGGCCCATGTTGGAAACTTTAATTTGTCAGTGCTCCATTGCAAACGCTCATAAATATGATAAATTCACGAACATTTCCAAACGGCTTTAGGATCTCGTGTAGATATGGTCACTGTTGTTGTGTTTAAAATTTCAGGTAAATACTGATAGTTTTGACCGAGTTATGACACTTTTTGTTGTGTTCTACTTTTCATCCGGACACAGTGTAGAAAGAATCAGAGAGGTCTCGCGGGAGAGAACGAAGGTCTGAGGGGAGGCTATTCCAGAAAGAAGGACCAACGATCGAGAAAGCCCGACGCTGTCTAGTAGCAGAGCGAGCATGCGGAACTATGAAGTCACCTCTAGAGGCCGAGCGCAGAGATCGGCGACCAGAGCATGCCGAGGTTAAAGTGAAGAGCTCCCGGAGATAGACAGGTGATCTGCCCAGAACACAGTGCCAGACAATGGAGGAGACCCTATTATAGGCCCCTAATGGATGCGCTGCTGGACCGGGAGCCAGTGGAGGACATCACGCATAAATGCAGAGATGTGGCCAAACTTAGGGACACCACCATTAGACGAGCTGCCGCCCGCAAAACGCCTTCCAAAGGATGCAAACGGACTTGTGCGCTCGCCATCTATAGGCCTATCCTACACCACGACTACGAGTAATCAACCACAGTTGGTCGAACGCCTCCGAAATTCTTGCTCTGAGCCAGAGGTGCAAAAAACCAAACTTTTTTCAAAATGAAAAGTTGGTTTTTTGGTTTTTTGGTTATTTTGTTTTTGAGATTTTCCTATTTCGGATCATAAAACTCATAAAATGGCATAATACCGTTCAAATTAATCAGATGCATATAAATGAAATTAACTAGGACATCAGAACCGTAAAATGTCACAAAACGAAGTTAACAAAGACCGTACAACAATTGCCAAGGGAACTGAAGAGACAACATTTTTGGTATCTATAATATTTAAATTTGTAAAAAACCAAAAAACCAAAATTTGCGTTTTTTTTTAAACAAAACAAAAAACAAGCCTTTAACAGCCGTGCTCTCAGCCAATAGGTTTGTTCTGTTGATAACTTCATTAACTTCATCTGGTAGAACTCTCTTAAGAAGTAGATTTACAGAGTCATACAGATGTTGACTGATGTCATCAACCATTCCAAAGGCTCGACGTTCTTTAGCTCCCGGAAAGAGAATTCCCTGCGACTTATTCTTTAGATATCTTCAATGGTGGAAAGCGCCGACTCCATCTGAAAACATGGCGTAGCCTACTTCTCTTTGCTGGTGTCACGAAATAGAGTATCCCCATACATGAGTATCCCCCTTGGCGAAATGGAGTATTCGGTTTAATTTGCATTTTTGGCGGTTTCTAAGTGTATTCAGTCGTAGGCCCTACTGTTTGGATTTATTGTACACATAATATTTTTAAATTGCGTATCTTTAGTTTGTAAGTGACCTGAAATCAATTTACTTCGTTTTTGTGATTTTGACTGGATTTTCGCCGAGGCTATCGTAATGCGTATGACGATGGAGGATAGAATGGTTTATCCCCCCGGATATTCTAAACCGGTTTATTCCATCCGGGGGTATAAATTCATACATCCCCCCGGATAGTCCTAGGACGGATAGCCTACTCTATTTCGTGATACCGGCGGAGATAAGTATACTTACTATTCAGAGAGGCAAATGTTTCCGTGTGTAGGCCTAGGGCCTACATAGCTGCCTTATCTACTCTGCAGATAAGGCGGATAGCAGGCTTAATTAATTACCTAAACTCCGTCTCGGTGCTTACATAAGGCCAATCAACACAGGACCGTTGCGGTCGTCTTACTTATCGACATGGCGTTCTATGTGTATTATGTCCGTGATTTCCTTAAAGTGGAGGTTTAAAAACATTTATCAAATGAGAGTCAATTTGTTTCTGGTCATATTTCATATCTCTTGAATATTAAGGCTAATTAAATATCATTCAAAATATATTGATAAATTTAGTAGATTTATTTCATAACCTGGTTAAATGCATAGGCCTAATTATTTGTTTGTCAGAATCTGTTGATGAAAAGCGAGTTTAATTTCGACTTAAAGTGTAAACATAAACTCCATCATCAAAATATCCTGAGACGATCAGTTGTCTATTTTTTTCGTCATAACACAATCTTCGTGGTTCTCGGATCCTCGTTTCTTCCTTTTCTTCTTTTGTTGGACAAACAATTCTATTCCATTTAAGATTGGAATCCAGGAGAATCACTCTATCATTCTCTGTGTCAGCCACAAGCACTCGATCGTCTGAATCGATGGAAAGATATTGAGGACTTCTCAGTTTATGTGTTTCATTTGAAGGAATAAAACTACGAATTACTATCTGTCCATCTCTGGTCAATTCACTTATGCCACGCCGCATTAGCTTCTCTATCCCACTTGACCCACTCTCTCCCTTCTCTTTCTTTGCCTCGTATTCGTGAAGGATGATTAAATTCCCGATGGTTGTTTCCACTGCATGGAGAGCGGTCTCGATGTCTCTTGGTAACTGAATGGATCGAATAAGTTTTGCGTCTGTTCCGTAGACATTCAGTATGGACGGGGATATATCGACTAACAACAACTGACCATCAGTGGACACTGACAGTGTCACTGGTCGATAATCAGTGGTCAGCCATTTGATGATTTTGTGTCTGTCATCTGTTTCTCTTGTTATCTTCCAGACGCATTTCATTTCATAGTCTGAGACGTAGAGACAATTGTTCTTCACACAGGATCCAATGTCGAAGGGATCTCTAATCTGTTTTATAGTGAATATCTTCTGAAGATTAAATTGATTTTGACCGTTGAAGACACGAACTACATTGTTAGGATATGATCGACAGAGAACGTAGATTTCTTTTTGCAGTTTAGTCAAGCCACGCACACGTTCATTTCCTCGTATCTGGATTCTCTGAGTGAAGGTGGTGGAAACCGGACACACGACTTCAATAAAAACAAAATAATCTATATTGCGCAAATAGTGGACAGGTAGTAATATCTTTTTAATTTATTAATTTATATGCTATTATAATTAACTAGTTAGTTTTCCATTTTTGAATTCTTTTTTGTGTTATTATTTGTATTTTTATTAAATAATATTGTATTGTGTTGTATTGTATTTGATAATTTATAAAGCGCTTCTCATATCATACGCCTTTCAGAAGCGCTCCCAGTGCGAGGTACTCCGAGAGAAAAGGAAGGCTTTAAGGTGAGAGAAAGAGGTAGAGATGCTACCAGAGAGGATTGTAGGGCGTAGAGAAGGAGGAAGTCCATTCCATAGAGAGGAACCTATACAGGCAAAGGATCTGGATTGAGCCATTGTGGTCCTAACCTGGGGAAACAGGTCAAGCCGGTCAGAGGATCTGAGAGGACGCAATGACGTGGCAGAGAGGGGACGAAGAATATGGTGACAAAGATATTTTGGAGCAAGACCCATTTTAGATTTGAGCACGAGAATGAGACCTTTAAACTGGATGCGCGCAGAGAGAGGTAGCCAATGAAGTTGTTCAGCCATAAATGTAGAGATTTGAGAGAATCGAGGGAGGCGAGCTTTAAGTCTGGCAGCAGCATTCAGTACGGACTGAAGAGGAGATAGAGGAACCTTGGGTAAGCCAACAAGGAGAGAATTGCAATAGTCAATTCGAAAACAGACAAAAGCATGGACAATTTAGGTGAAAGTAGAGGATGAATCAGATCTGCGAATAGCTCTAAGACGCCTAAGTTGGGAGTAAGCAGAACGGGTGAGCTTGGATATGTGAAGGTGGGGGAGCTATCTAGGGTGAAACCCAAGTCACGGACACTAGATCAGAATGTGAAATGCGGACACTTTTAAGAGAGTAAGGAGTTGCTGGAGTTAATAGAAGTTAAAGTGCATCTAGCAAGTGTTTGATCATTCAATGCGTTAGACTGACACCTAAATAAAAAACACCAAAATATATTAATAACTATTATTAATCGATTATGTTTCTGTTACAGTATGATAACTATAAGTTATTTTCGAGTGTTGTTGGTTACTGAGATCATAGAAAGTATTACTTTATGTTTGTGCAAATTCATTTTATTTTATTTATTAATTTAACTTGCTGTTCGTTGTCTTCTTCCTTGTCTACCGTTCTGAGTTTTTGCTTGTCTTTACTGCTTATATCACACGCTACAGACCTTTTAACCTCATAGAATTCTCTTTCTAATTACATGAAGATTTACTGCAACACCTTAATTACTTGTTTTCCGTTTGACTACTTGTCGCTGTCATTAATGTCTGAATAGCTCACTTTTGTTGTCTTTAATACTTTTAATCTCACTGCAAGCCTTTTATTGCCTCTTTGCCATTCCACTTGCTTATTTGTCTTCCAAACCCACCCACTTATGGCTTCTTCTAATGTCTTGATTTGTCTCAAAGTAGACTAAATTGGGGCTGAAACGGGGGCAGCGAGCGTCTCAAAAGCCTCTGTTGCTCAAATGCCAACCACACCACCTTCTCGTGGTACCCCTGTTGGCAGCAAAGTGTGTGGTGGACGACCGAGTCCTCGCCGGGATATGCGAGTACCCAGAAGAGAAGCTCCTGAAGGACGAATGATGGAACTCGTCAACGCAAGGGAGATGGTGTCTCATGAAAAACACCGAGAGGAAGGACTTGGGAGACCACCTCTCTATTATATCCCGAGTATATGGAAGATTGAGCCACTAAATAACAGTGCGACATCGGACATTTGAATCTGCCTAAGAGGCAGAGAACCAAAGAAGAAGACTAAATAAACACATTTTCAGTAGCTTTAGCCTACGACAAATAACCGCCTTTTAGAGACCCCTCTTGCTAGATAAAGTTTATCTCTGTCTATACCAAACATTCGTCCAGACTATCGTTCTGGCTTTCCATTTTCATTTATTTTCACTCCATTCACATAAATTAACGACCTTATCTTGTCCGTTTCAACATCCTTCTGATTTTTTATTGCAGCGTCGTCTTAGTCATTTCATTGACGTTAGCTGTGTATGCTAATTACACGTTTTAAATTTCCTTTGTGATGACAAGAACGTACCAACGGTTTTTCTAAATTGAATCCTATCGATGTTGATCATCCTTGAAATAGATGGTCTACAATTTTCAAAGAAAACATCTCTCAGCTGATTCCATTCGTAGAGCTTCTGAATATTTTCAAGGGCTGCTTGTGAACGACACCAGATCCAAGCGACCAAAGTCTGTTTGTCCAAATTAGTGTTAAGGATTTCTATGCCTTCCGTCATCAGTTTACTGATGAAATTAACAGTTTCATGTGATCCTGGTTTGGTTCTGTTGCGAAGGTTGATCATTCTTTGATGAAGCAGTTGTGTGTCCATAAATTCTTTACAATAATCTTTAACTTTGACTCTTATTGCAACTAAAATTTAAAAAAAACAATATTTACCACTTGTTTCTTGTATCAGTTAGCTGCAGTTTTATTAAATGAACTATAATTAGTTACTAACTGAATTGATATTCTTTAGCTGCTAAATATTGAGTCTAAGTTAAGCCTGTGAAACTGAGCTCTTGTAACTGAAATTCACCATTTTAATAACAGACATAAGCTTGTTTTCAGAGAGAAAAAAACTATAATTTATCACGGCTATGACGCCACAATGTACAAAATATTCGCAAAATAGGCTACGTTAAGTGAAAGTGAAGGTGCAACAGGCAGTTATGCATCAGTGTGCGAAAAGGCAATAAGCAATAATTTATCTCGATGGTTGCAATGGGAGAAAGAGCTGGGAAGGTGATGAATATAGGAAGTGTGAATGGAAAGACGAAAAGAGTCTTGTGTCAACGTATAATTGCCATTGAAACTTTAAAGATTTATATTGTTATACATTGATGCATAACCCTGAACTAAGGTAGAGGATTAGGATGAGTAATGTTAGATGTCAACGTGGTTCTGCTTGAACAGTTTGTTAGGTGTGATCTTGCGGTCTGTCCTATAAACAGTGACGGGCGTCTAACTAATTTTTTAGTTAAACTATAACTATTTTTCAACTGAAATAAAACAGTTTAACTAAAAGTTGGCAACTGATTTTGTAAATAAGTTAACTAGACAAAAAATATTTAGTTAAACTTTTTCAACTTAAAAAAACACTTTTCCAACTTTTGTAACAAATATTTTTTCACAAAATTTGCATAATAACAGAGGTTAAGTGAACTGTAATAATGCAGAGCCCCAATCTCAATTTCACTTTCCAACAATGTAATGTGTACTAGACTAATAGTCCTAGTGCAGTTGTACAAGAAAATCATGAAGCAAGTTGCTATTCATGCAATGCAATGCACTTCACTTGACGTGAGTAATAGAACCAGTTACTCTTTTGACAATCATTGTGGAAGATAGTTGCTCATTTTTTTGCTTAAACTTTCTAGCTAATAACTAAAAACTATTAGTTAAACCTTTTAGATAATAAATAAAAAATATCAGTTAAACTTTGGTTTTAATTAAACTATATATTTTTAGTTAAACTTTTCCATAACTAGAAATTTCTAGTTAAACTTAAAGTTGGCAACTTTTTATTTAACTTTTGCCCATCACTGCCTATTAAAACTATTGATAAAAGGAAGAACAGGGATTTTGGCTTTTAAGAATTTAGGCATGTTGCCAGTGTATAGTTAAGTAGCAGAACAAAATGTCCAGTTGTTTAGTTGAGACGAATATCTTCTGAGTATTCGATAACTACGACGACACTTGACCAACAGAAATGTTGTGTTTATCTAGAGCTTGACGTTAGAAGCAGTCACTGAAAAGTGAAAGCTGACTCGTTCAGTTGAATAATTGCTTTTTGTATTCGACAAGATTGTATGTTAACTTACTCTTGTTTTAAGTTTTAATGTGGCGACCGCCGCCCCGCACGCTACCTCTCTCTCTGCTCTCACGGGACGGCGTCGGCTCCAGCCCACTATCCGTCTGGAGCCGCCCGAGTCACTGCCTTGTCTACTTCAAAGTAAAATGGCTGATCTCCATCTCTACCCAGGGTGACCGTTTCTGTCAGGGGAGGCTTAAGGTTTTCCGCTTCTCTAAGAGAGGTAACACTGTATACTCCCGTCTCGGGGTCTGACTCTGCTTCTTCCACGGTCGCCGGATGGGCAACGTCCTGAGGATAGCCGTCTCTCAGAACAGGGTTCGTTCTTTTACTAGCACGAGTCTTTCTCTTTTTGTTAACCTTCTTAACTACGGTCCTCCTCTTCCTCTCTGCCTGATCTGGACGTCGACTTACCACTCTACATCTCGTGACTCTTAAACCATCGCCAATAATAGCCTCATGATTTCACTCTGCCGGATAGGGCTGATCGAAATTTTAGTACTTTATGGTGTATTGGCTAAACAATAATTTTCTTTAAAAAGAAAAAAGACATTTTCTCAGTCACTAATACATTCCTAACCCTCTTATCTATTTGACTATATATTTTTTGTCTAATCGATATCTAATCTGTTGATTTTGTAATCTTTTTGCGTTTGTGTCAACGAGTTTTTGACATAAAGGAATTATAGTAGTAGTATGATTAGTCATCGTCCTCCTTTATTGACCATTTACACACCTTTAAATCGTTTCTTTCAGGCTCGATATATTTGTAGTTTTTGATCAATCACTAGTTATGGAATAGAGCTGTAATATGCCAAAACTAATCTTTGTCGGCGGCAACGGCCTATGTTGTCATAAGCTGCCGTTAAACTGTGGATCCATCCATCCATCACTAGTTATAGTAAAAGTTAATAATGAACATGTTACACTTACACGCATAAAGGATTCTGACATTTAACCAAGACAGGGAAAGGTAGCAACCCAATTCCGCTGCGCGAGCACTGGGAATAGCCTACCTCCAGCCATCCCTGAGGTTTTCTCTTTGGACACCGGCAAACAGCTTATACAGGTTCTTGTTATAACGCCATTCATCTTTCACACGCCAGGGTAACTCCGCCACTGTTCGCTTTCTGACAGTGCCAGTCCCAAGCCTGGATGAAGGAGGAGGGCGACACTAATGGTCCTTGTTACCACACAGTGTCGTTAAACTGAAACTACTACTACTACACGCCAGGGTCGTCCAATAAACGTTATTAGACGATTTCTGTAAGTGACGACACGGCAAAAGAAGAGCAGAGCAGTCCCTTATGCAAGCGACGAGCCAGCCTTGGGTATGAAGTGTTAGCGACTTCATTTCTTAGCCTCGGCACATGAGGGCCCCAAGTGACCAGTCCTCTCCATCGCCGTCTCATCTTCCTATCGACAGTTTACGGTCAGTGTACTCATTATAGGTGAGTCGGCTACATCGAGAACATTATACTGAGTAGGGGGCGCAGTTGGGGCAGAAATTTCGAACCAAAATGCTGCCCTGGCATGAATTTGAAACCCTAACCTCTCGATTGACAGTCCAGTACGCTGGCCACTACACTATCGATCACATCTAAACTGTACAAAATTTGTTCGAGTCGACGTTTACGGCCTTTGATGAAAAAAATGTCGTTATACTGTAATAATTCAACTGTTATAATCCAACTCCGCAACTTAACGCATCCTTTGTATGCATTAGTAAATGAAAAATGAGACTTAAAAATGTATGTTCCTGAATGCTTTGAAAGAGCAGCAGCGACTATGTTAGCTGCTCGTATAATTATGCATACTGTTTGTGTAATGCTGATGTTTGTTGTACTATTATGACGTCAGCGGCCGCTTTTGACACGAGATCTATTTTAAACAAAGAACAATCATAAAAAAACACTCCGCAACACAATTGTTATGGTAACAGCTATGCACAAATATTTGTATCGACGTCAGCAGCTTTGGATGTTGTAAGATGTCATTGAAACTCACCCCGTCGACAGTATTACAGTAATGTCCAAACGGTTCGCCCATTTAGACACCTTTAAAACGTTTACATATGTCGCTATAATAATCTCAATCTCGTCAATTCAACATTGCTGCTCTGAACCAGTAAATTAATGTTATATTGATAGGACTTTGCAATCACGAATGAAACTCCGCCACTACGCGAACTCTGGCAGTGCCAGTCCAAAACCAGTTCAAAGAAGGAGGGTGTCGCTAATCACCCAGCGTCTTTGCCCAGATGCCATCTGCGCCACGTGTATGCCAATGCACCGATAGGCCGAGCCATGTAGGGTATTGGCTTCGTTGATGGCCACTGAAGCCACAAGATGTCGTTAAGGAGTTGATACATATTTGATGCTGTTCGTGTTCCTTAGACGCCTCAAAAACCCTTTTCATTGACTCTATATGTGAAATCAATATCCATTTCGAACTCCGCCACTGTTTGCTTTCTGACAGTGTGCCAGTCCCAAGCCTGGATAAAGAAGGAGAGCGACGCTAATGGTCTTTGTTACCACACAGCTAGTCGTTAAACAGAAAAACCACCACCACCATTTCGAATATAGAACTCCGTCAGTGCTCGTACTAGGACAGTGCCAGTCCCAAACCTTGATAAAAGAGGAGGCATACGCTGATGATCTTTGTTATCGCACAGTATCGTTAAACTGAAACTACTACTTCGTTGAAATGTCAGAAAGCTAGGATAAGAATATCCTTTAATTGATGAATAATTGCTCTCCGCATTCTGGTATACAGAGACACAGTAATAGACAAAGCATACATCAGTCATCCATTGAACTGATCAAGACAGTCCATTACTCTCAAATTCCACATATTATCCTAAATCTGATAAATCATCCTGATGAGTCATAACAAAGAAACTCCGCCACTTCTCGCACTCTGGTAGTGCCAGTCCAACTCCTGGAGAAAGGAAATTATGCAATGCTAAATAAGAGGTTTTAAAGTTGTCTAACCAAACATATCTCTGTTTAAACGCTGTATTCCTGAGGCCTACAGATTATAATTTGGTATCTCTTCATCATTCATAATATCGTCGGAGGAATAATTATAATATGCGATATCTAACCGAAACCAGCACAGTTGAAAGTCATACAGTAGCAGCAGTAATAGATTTCGTAAAGATTCCAATAGTTTAACGACATCTTACGGCAACAAAGGCCGTTGACGTCGGCAGAAATTATTTCGGTATAATAGGGCATTGGATCGATTGAATGAACAGATGATTATTGCATGGTTGGATGAAACTATTTTAAATGTCTCTAAGCAGTTGCCTAAGATGCTGGTCCATTAAAAACAATCTCGGGGTTCGAATTATCGCCGTGTTGAAACATTTTTCGAAAGGTTTTCCTCTTGAATACCCTGGGAACACCGTTATAAATCGAGTACACTGTCGGTGAACAGTTCATGCGACGAGGATGAGGACTCGCCACCAGCTATCATATGCCGAGTCTAAGAAAATGAAGTCGCTAGCTCAACACAACCATTTCTACCCATCAGAAGACTGGCTTAGTAGTACATTCTGTTGGACTACGTTGTGTTATAACTTATAACAAAGATCATTGCCATCGCCCTCCTCATTTATCCAGGCTTGAGACTGGCACTACTTCAGTACAAGCCATGGCTTTCCATTAAACGTTGCTCTCAATCGATCATTTAGTGGTAGTAGTAGTTGTTTCAGTTAACAAAGATCATTAGAGTCGCCCTCCTCCTTTATCCAGGTTTTGGACTGGCACTGCAAGAGTTCGAACAGTGGCGAAGTTGATCATTTAGTGTTTTTAACCCTGCGACTACCGCTGGGGTCAAAAATGACCCCAGATGTAGTTTGCATTCGTGCTGCTCACCCCCTATAAGAGATATCTCAACGAAATTTTATGACTTTATAGGTATTCCTGTTTTGTACAAAATTCAAAATTTAATTTTACATTTTCTAACACCAGATGGCGCAGGTATTCCATTTATACACTGAGTACCAGTGGGGTCGTTTTTGACCCCAGTGTAAACTGATTAATTCTGACATATGTAAAAATAACAAAATACATTTTTATTGAGCTAACATTTATTTTAAAAGTATTTTTAACAAAGATAAACTATTATAAATTGTTTACATGGTATATTTATTTAAAAAATGTTGACAGTCGGCTAACAGGTGTCCAACTGGTTATGACAAAACCAATTCTGTAAGAAACTGAAGTGAATAAATAGGAAAGGCAGTGCCATCTATGGTGAAACATGGAGTGATATTTCGGACAAGAAATGAAGCAGTGCAGCAGTTGCAGAGTTTACACGATGTTTCAGTGACAGATTGACTAGAAATCGGTTCCAGAAAATATCACGTTCCCTTAGATTTTACGATGCGGTGCGCAGAAGAGAACGTCAATATCCTAAACAACTTGCAACTATTAGAACAATATTTGACAAGTGGACAAGATCATAAGAAAGTTATAAGAATCCCAACATAATCTGAGCCGCCTGTAAGCGCAATGAAGTCGTTTTTACCGAGTATTCCTGTATAAACTTCAAACAGTAACTGTAATGACAAGAAATTGCCATATTAGTTTTGAACATTGAACACTCGGTCACTTTGAACACTAATCTGTAACTATTAAATTAAAAATTCATTCACTTCAACAGCCTATACATGTTCCAAATACTTTACTAATATTTGTTTCCATGGCAATAAATAAAAATGCAAAAAACAAATAACTTATTGTAAAAATTGTGTTGGGGTCATTTTTGACCCCACTGGTACTCAGTGTAACAAAAAAATTCTGGTAATCTGAGGGTTAAGTTTGAAAGTGATAGGGGAAAGTCTAAAAATCATTAGGTTGATGGATCCACAGTTTAACGGCAGCTTATGACAAGATAGGCCGTTTCCGCCGACAAAGATTAGTTTTGGCATATTACAGGTCTTAATCATTAGCTTGCAACGTTGAGGGATAATATAGAGTTGCATGAATTCATTTAGAAGGTGTCTTGGTTGCTTAAAACTAAAGCTTATCCTTTTAAATGGTTTGGAAAATTAGAAGTCTAAATTTAGCACACAATGTTAGACGAAATTTTTGGCTGCCGGAATCCCTAATCTATGACTGATTTTACTTATTTTAGCCATGTTTACAAAGCAGAATGTATTAATAATACACAATGTTTATAGACATCTAGTGTTTGCCAGGACTTGGGGTCAACCGTATAATTTTACTTTAAAAAAAGTAGATAGGGAGAGTTTAGAAAAGCCGGTGATAGGTATTTGCTGTTTATGGACATATTATTGTGATAACAGAGATAATCTGTGTCACCCTCTCATAAATTATATCTTCGCTTTATTCGGTTGGCCTCAATATAATGTTGCTTTCCAACGAACATCTCTGGTATTAGGTTCTACAGTGTTTTAACTTAGCGAGTGTAATGCAAATAATAATCATCTGAACCGATTGCAGAATTTAACGGCGTCACCAATCCTATGGCATAATAGGGGGAGGGTCCATAGTGTAGTGGTAACATCACTGGCGTGAACAGCAGTAGCGGGATCGCTTCCCGTACCCTCCCAAAGGTCCACTCAACCTATCATTCGCGAGATGGCGCGTTGGTAAAATGAGATGTAGGACGTGATGGGCGCCTTACGTGGCTGCCGTATACAGTTAAATTCGACTCATGTAATAACTTGTCATCATCCGTTCTCACTGATTTGTAATAATACTGCGTAATTGTCAGTTTAAAAATATTAAAATATTAAACGAAGAGTATTAGAGATTTGCTTCGTCCTCTACCTTTTTATGCAGCATTTCGACACCTTTAAATCATTTTTCCTACGCACTATAAATTAGAGGCTTACGTTTCTTACGCTCAATCATAAATTTTGACCTTGTCATAAGCTGTCGTTAAACTCTCGATCTTATTATTAATTGCTAATTTAATTCTGCCACTGATCGTACTCTATCGGTGCCACTCCCAAGCCTGGATGAAGGAGGAGGGCGACGCTAATGATCTATCACGGGAATTATTATTATTATTCACTATGACGGAGGTTCTCCAGCACATATCATGGGCTACATCATGGTCATTATTAAGAGACCTTTGCGAGATTAATTCGAGAGTCTTACAACAGTTAACCTATGGAAATAGCTCTTAGAGGAAAATTACTCTATCGAATATAGAAGTAACTTAAAATATAATTTAATACAGATAAATGAAATTATAATTATAAAGAAAGGAATTGGGCCAGGGATCTGTCTTGACGACATAATTATTGGTTCGACCGGAAATAGTGACGATAACTTTATCTGATATGACACACTGTCGATAATGATGTCGCTAGGAAGAAAGGCTTGTAGTGTGTCATTCACACTATTTATGCATCTCCATGTATCTCTTCCTGGTGGTGGTGGTGGTGGTGGTGGTGGTGGTGGTGGTCCTGAGTGGTGGTGGTGGTGGTGGTGGTGGTGGTGATGGTGGTGGTGGTTGGTTCGTATCTAATAATATTTATTAGGCTTCTCTCCATCTTCTCTCTCTCCTTGGCTCCTGATCTTCCCACCAACAGCGTACCAATTGAGTAGAGATCTCTAAAAGTCGCTCTATAAATCCGATTGACTAACCCATCCTCTTCCACATAGGCCTACTTGTGTAATTTACAACCCTCTTGTAAGGCCTATCAGTTGATTAAACGTATGTTTCGAAATCTGATTGTACGATGCAAGACTGTAAATAACCTGTTACTCGCTTCAAATCGCATTTGAATTTTTCACATTATTCTTTGCATTCTTGTTCCTGGCATATTTCGGGGGGCCCGATAGCGCATTGGATAACATCTGGCACAGAGACCGAGAGGTACCGAATTCGAGCCCCCGTTGGGCGGGTATGCTTTGTAGGCTGCTATTAGCGCCGTTGTATTGCAATCTGTCTGTTCTGTTAGTAGTTAACTAGTTAAGATTGTTTCAATTGCATAACATGTAAATGTACAGCGCAGTGCGTTTGTCAGGCGCTTATTAAAGAAAAGATATTATTATTATATATTATTCTTTCATTTACATTTCTGTACCTACAAACATCATTATTTTGTAGTCGCATGAAACAATTATATATGGTGGTTTTTCTGTTTAACGACTAGCTGTGTGGTAACAATGACCATTAGCGTCGCCCTCCTCCTTTATCCAGGCTTGGGACTGAGACAATTATATATCGCCTATATATATATTATATATATTATATATAATATATTATATATATATATATATTATATTATATTATATTATATTATATATTATTATATATATTATTATATATATATTATTATATATATTATATTATATTGTATATATTATATTATTATATTATATTATATTATATTATTATATTATATATATTATATTATTATATATATTATATTATATATATTATATATTATATATTATATTATATATATTATATATATTATATTATATAATATATATATATATTATATATATTATATATATTATATTATATTATATTATATTATATTATATATATTATATTATATTATTATATTATATATATTATATTATATATATTATATTATATTATATTATATATATTATTATATTATATTATATTATATTATATTATATTATATATATTATATTATATTATATTATATTATATATATTATATTATATTATATATATTATATTATATTATATTATTATATTATATATATTATATTTATATATATTATATATATTGGGACAATTATATATCGCCTGACGAGCGCGTTTTAAAGGTGTTCAGCAGATCTGCCTTCTGCGCATGTCAACAGCCATGTGACAGTCGTCAACGTTAATGAACATCGTTATTAAACCTGAATGAAACACGCCTTTTTCCCCTCTGCTTGAGATCTAAGGCGTAACTGGAACAACTCGCGCTAACAAATGATTCAATGGCAGTCTAGCGTTTGCTTCCTTGATTACTGTTTAACAACCACTGTGTGGTAACAAAGACTATTAGCGTCGCCCTCCTCCTTTATCCAATCTTGGGACTGGCACTGTCAGAAAGCGAACAGTGACGGAGTTAATTTATTTATTTATCCAAAGTTTAACGTCGGTCGTCTTATGACATGAAAGGCCGTTGACGACAATACAGAAAATTTACAATACAATCAGAACCAGAAACTTATAGCATCCGAACGACACCATTAAAGGTGTCGAATTGGAGCTTTACAATTTCACTAATTTCAATATTTTTGCAACGTAAAGTAGTTCATCTCATACTATCTATGATTATTATGTCCTGACAAATTTTATTAACTAACAAACCATACATAATTATAATTAATTATTCGGTTAAGCTGTTCATGTAAAGCGAAAGTGAATAGTCTTATAATTCCTAATAAGCGCGTTTTAAAGGTGTCCAAGTAAAGGTTCACTTTACTAGCCAGTTTAGAAGTTATGTTCATAGTTTAATGACAACTTTTAGTAATCATGATAGGTGACATTGCTCTTTCCCGAACCTATTCGACTTTTTGATTGTAGGCCTACTAACGTTCGGACACAACCAGTTCACGACATCTTTAATGGCACCAAAGGCCATTCACTGCGACAAAAAAAGCCATAGTTATTTATTATGGTATACGGACTGCTTGTTTCATTAATTGCTGTTTAATAGACACTGTGCTATAACAAACATGATTAGCGTGGACTACCTGCTTTATAAAGAATTAACTGGAACAACTTACTGTTAAAAGTGTATTGTCTATTCCAAATATGTTTCTCCAAGTATATAATCTACTCATGAAAATTACTAATGAGAAAATCATGTAGAGATTATAAATAAATAGAGTAATTATATCTGAAAATACTATCTATAGGTGTTGTAAGTAAGTACATAATCTAGGTAACGGCAATAAATAATGGTTAAATACAGTTGCATAACGGTTACTTGAGTAAAAAATATCATAGCTTCTTTTTATAATAATGTTCCTTGTTTATAACATGACTTGTTTATTGGTTTGTTCATAATGTTAAATGTATGGATTTATAATGTGATTTTTTTCTTCTTTTCGTATTGGATAAAACTGATGCTTAATAATATTTCTAATATTCTTGGTCCTTAGTTATTGCTTAAAATTGGTTTCTGTTTGTTGATGAATACGATTAATTTTAGAGCTAATTTTGTAATACATAAAACCAATATTGAATAATATTGATACTTTGATTGTCATGTTGAAATTGATAATTGAATCTGTATGTATTATGACTGATGGATAATGAATATTGAGCATCTCCTGTAAATGTAATATTGATAGTTTGATGGTAATTTAGATAGATCAATGTGATATTTTATAAAATATTGTTAATAAGATTGACGAGAAAACAGTATATAATGATTTATATGAATGAGAGATCGACAGCAATCGCCTGTCAAATCGCAGCATCCTGTCAGAAATGGAATCCAAGCCGAGAAGAGAGAAAGCAAACTGATGACAGACAGTATACGAAAATGAACTTAATCCGTCAGAAACTTTAAATACGTCAACATCCTATCAGAATCAGAAACGGAATCAAAGACGAGAAAAGAGAAAGAAAACTTATGAGAACATTACAATAAAATGAACTGAAATACATCAAAACTTAAAGACGTCAACAGCCTTGTAGCTATAGGATGTCGTTAAATATTGGATTAATAATAATAAGTTTAATCCGTACTACATTATATTTTCATTGTATGGTATACATTGTGAATTGTCGTCAACGGCCTTTGATGTCATAAGGCGACGTTAAACCTTTGAGTAATAATAATCCGTACTAGGCTACTACTACTAATTTCCTACAGGTATTGACCAAACGGCTAAACGTTGGACAAGGCGACATCACCTATTCGGTTGCATAAGAAAGTGATTAATTTAATTAGGACAATAATATTGTCTTAATGTGTCTTAACACAAAAAGTTACGTTAGTGACATCCAGCGTCAGCGACATATGTCGTTCTAAAGAGTCGTTGACGTCCGTCCACCTTATCTCGTTCAAACGGGCAACAGAGGTAAAGGATCTTCCCGGATCATTGAATGTCACCCGATCACCGAAATGTCACCCGATCAGTGAATGTTGCTACTGTAATAAACATTATCGCGATGTTGGCAACCATCGGTGGATTTGATCCTATGTTAATTGAACTGACACATGTTTCCTTTCTAGTTCTATTATTTTGTTCCATCATAGTGGGGAAGACTAAGCTCATTGGGCTTCTTCTCCCCACGAATCGATTTTTAATACGTAACCTGTTAAACTTTAACCTCTTCAATTTTTTGTTTCTTATTAATGGCGCTTACGAAATGTAAACTGTTATTAACTGTATTCACACGTGTACATTGTACTCATTGTTCATGGAATCGATTCGAATAAATTTGATTGATTGATTTGATTGATTGATCCAACAGTTTAACGTCATCTCACGACATCTAATGCAGTTTACCTTCCCTTTCTACGACAAATTAATCGCGCTCATATTGAGTAGCGCCTATGCGTTTACTTTTAATTATATTGCGATTATAACTCATTAAAAAGGTGTGTAAGGAACTGCTTTGGTTTGTTGGCTATTCGCTGGTTTCGACAACATCTAGCAGTTTAGCAATTATCTGATGACAACAGTCAGTCGACGCAAATAAGATAAAATTGCCTTGAGTTTAGGACTGATGGTTAGTCTCTGTTTAACGACGCTTTGTCATAACAAAGATGATTTTCGTCGCCCTCCTTCTTTTTACAGGCTTGAGACTGACAATACTGCAGTACAAGAGGTGGCGTAATTCACGCTGCCTTAAGTTACTGCTCTCTATTAAGTAGGGTTTTATCAATTGACCACCTTTGTATTTCCCCCAATAACGCCCGATGGTTTTAATAAAATTATTGGATCTTTGATCACCGTTAATTATTTTAGAGTTGAATGTATTATAGGCTAGACATTTAAAAAGTGTCTGCTAACTTTTATCTAAAGCTTCTCTTTGTAAAATGACTTGGAAATTTGTTAGCCAGGAATTAGAATGTATAGGCTAATTTTAAGTAACATATTTTGGTTTCCAGAATCATTGACATCTGACTCACCACATCTTTCTAGTTATGTTTACAACAAAGAATATATTAATAATACTCAAACTTTGGAGACATCTTGTGGCTGCAAAGACTTCGAAGTCGACCTTACCTGAAATATTCGATAAAATAGCCTATGTTGGAAGAGTTTAGAAAACCCGGCTAATAGGTAGTTGATGTGTAGCGACGCTATAATTTATTACAATAGAGATTGTTTGCGTCGTCTCTGCCTTTAATCAGCATTTAGACACCTTTAAATCGTTTTTGTCATACACTATATTATTCGTAATTGTTATTTTCATTCAATTGAACTCCACCACTGCTCGTTCTGTGGCAGTGACAGTAACAATCCTGGATAAAGGAAGAGGACGACCCTAATGACCTTTGCTATCACACAGTATCGTTAAACTGAAACTACTACTACTACTACTTCATGCAAATTTTATATCCTAGACGTCTTTGGTCAATTAAAAGCATAATGAAGAAAATGAAAACAGAAAATAACCCAGGTGGTCAAATAAGAACTGTTAAGCCAAAGAGCACAAAGAAAGGAAGCCAAATGGGTCAACACATTATATTGATTCATATCTACGTATGTATTAATAAATCTTATAATCTATAAAAATTTAAAGATCGGCAACAATCACGTCTCAACAATCTGCCAAACACCGTCGATCACACTATCCTTCTGACCTATCTCGGCACCTCCTACGACCTACGGCTTTGCTGGCCGTCTGCCTGAACTGGCTGCGCTCCATACTTGACGGGTAGACGATGGAAGCTCAGAAACGTCAGCCTGGGTCCGTGTCCTGTGTGGTGTACCTCAGGGATCCGTATTAGGCCCGCTTCTCTACTTCCTGTAGACCGCGCACCGGACCATGGCCATCACGACACTTAGTGCTCTGGCTCATCACTACGCTGAAGATGCTCAGTTCTGGGCGACGTGCAATTTTATCTCGCACTACTCCGAGCCTTTATTTTCTAGGAAAGTGTCTATTACGACAGTTTCTCTATTTAGTTGCGTCAACTTTACTAGAAAATTGTGTCTACATAATTTTGCTAAGGTTAATTTTAATAGATTTATAGGTGTGGGGTCCAGTTGGACCCCATGGGTCTCTCCGGACCCCATTTGAAATTTTGTAATTTTTATATGTTTGACATACCTATTTGCCGACCTATAAATGCAGTTATTGGTCGATGAAGGACCGACAATTACATGAAATCATATGGTTGTGACATCTAGCACACAAAAGTTACACCTATGCCAATACGGCTGGGGTCCGCCTGGACCCCAGGAATGTGGATGAGGGTTAAATTGAAACTACTACTACTCAGACTCCGCCACTGATTGTACTCTGTCAGTGCCAGTCCCAAGCCTGGATGAAATAGGAGGGCAAGGCTAATGGTCTTTTGCTGTCACACAGTGTCGTTAAACTGAAACTACTAATTGACAGTGGTACGATGATTTGTCCTGTAACAGTTGTTCAAAGGCGTCAACTTAATCTCGTAATCGTAATCGTAAACTCCATATTTCTGAAGCGCCACTCGTTAGTGTATCTAATTGTAATTATAATTGCATAATATTATTCATATAGCGCCTCTTCAAGGAAACTTCTTCTCACCTGACAACACAAGACAACGATCGAATAGAATGGTCTTCAACCGATCGAGAAATAAAAACATAGAAAGCCTTTTCCAGCCGTGGCGCCGCCACTGGCTACTTTCCACTCACGACTGAAAGCTAGCATATATCCTGATTCTAGGCCTACTCCTGCGTAACCACACGACCATGCACCATCATCACCGATCACCGCCTTATCACCATGCTGTCTCTTCGGCTTGACCTCCCCGGATTCTGCCCTGACACCGGAACGAACAGAGTAGGCTGGTCTCTCTGACGTGGCTTTATGGACGCTGAGAAATGTTCGAAGATTCACATTACATTAATTCTAATATCGCCATCGTTACACAGGTCGCCTCCTTCTGGAGTTGGATATACTCCGATCGCCGATCGGTCCATCGGTCTTAATGGCCGCCACCTGCTGAATAATATCGCTGGCTCTAATTCTATTAACAGATCGATGTTTACAAAGAGAGCCTATAGGAAGGGCTTCAGTTCACGTTTGGACCGATCTAGTCAAGCAGCAGATTTCGTTTACCTTGGAGGAGAATATTGAATATACAAACCAAATAAAAAGGAGATTGGAAACAGGAAACAAGACGCCGACAGAAAAAAACACACAGTAAGAATAAAATTAATAATTAGACGTTTGTTGAGATTTCGCTGATACTTGCAACAGTACACAGCTTTGAAATCGAAAATAAGGTCAGAGTTTCCATTTATAGCACGGGATTTTCAACAGTTCCTATTATAATTATAGAAATGCTCAGGGCCGCTTCGTCAAAGGTTAAAGGCAAAAATGAAAGTTACCAATAATTTTGCAAGCTTTTGTGTATCGCACAAGCGTAATTTTCGGGAACTGCATGGAGTAACTGTAGTCCGTACTCCCACTTTTTGACGGATATATTGTACCCTACTTTTCACAGCCCGAGTAAACAATGCTCATGAGCGTGTAATTTATTCGTAGATGTTCAAATCATAATGTCGCTGCTTTTAATTACAGTGTCACTGCACTGATATATATAAATTATATATATATATATGTATATATATGTATATATATATATATATATATATAGGAGGGGAATGGGGTATGCAAGCGTCTCAAATAGCCTCTGCTGCTCAAATGTCCACCCACGCCACCTTCACGTGGTCCCTCCTGTTTCAACGGAGTGCGTGGTGGACGACCGAGTGCTCGCCGGTATAAGCGAGTGCCCCATGGGCAAAGGAGCTGAAGGACGGACGATGAACGGCATCGACGCTGAGAGATGGTGTCTCTCCATAAAAACACCGGGAGGAAGGCAACGGGAAACCACCTCCCTATTCATCCCGAGGAATATGTAAAATGACGCCAAACAGAAATTCAGATAACGACGTTAACGACTCAATCCAGGCAATGGGGAGAGTCGCGTTCGGCAGGGGGAGACAAGGCTCCTCAGGTCGTCAACAAGCGAAATCCTTCCAAACAGAAGCAGAGACGAAAAAGGAAAAACTAAAAATAGGGACATGGAACATAAGAACGATGGCAAGACCAGGAAAGCTGGCAAATGTGATAGGAGAGATGAGGAGGGCAGAACTAGACATACTAGGACTGGCAGAGGTAAGATGGAAGGAAGGAGGAGAGCTCATAAGCGATGGCATCAAAGTTGTTTATGCTGGAGGAGATAAGAGCCAGAACGGTGTAGCCATTCTAATGTCGGACAGAATAGCCAGATGTGTGACAAGAGTGGAAAGGCTTGAGGACAGGGTGATCTTAGTGACAATAAGGGGACACCCAGTGGACATAACAATTGTACAAGTTTATATGCCTACATCAACACACGATGAAGAGGAGGTTGATGTCATGTACGAAAAAATAGAGAGATGCCTTGAAAACATCAAAGGGACATATTACGTGGTAGTAATGGCAGACTGGAACGCAGTAGTAGGAGAAGGAGAACAAGAAGGTATAATAGGGAAATTTGGACTGGGAGGTAGAAATGAGAGAGGAGAGAAACTGATGGAATTCTGCAAAAGACAAAGACTAGTAGTGACTAATACATGGTTTCAACAGGAAAAACGACGAAGATACACGTGGAAATCACCAGGGGATAGAGAGAGATATCAGATGGATTACATAATGGTCAGACAGAGATATAGAAACAGTGTGAAGAATTCAAGAACTCTCCCAGGTGCAGACGCAGATTCAGACCACAACTTGGTAGCTATGACAGTGAACCTACAACTCAAGTTCATCAGAAAGAGAAGGATAAGGACACTTAAATGGAACAAGGAGAAGATAAAGATGAAGATGAGTGAACTATCAGAGAGAATAGAGGAAAAAGTAGAAATGGTAAAAGAGGGATCAACAACAGAAGAAAGGTGGAGGAAACTAAAGGAGACAGTGGTTAAAGAGGCGACAGACACTGTGGGATTTCAAAAGGGTACGGAACCTCGTAAGCCATGGATAACACTGGAGATGGTCAACGACATGGAAGAGAGAAGGAAATGGAAACACCAGAGAACAGAGGAAGCTAAAAAGGAGTATAAACGACTCAATAATCAATTAAGAAGAACAACGAATAAGGCAAGAGAGGATTGGTGGGAGGAACGGTGTAGGGAGTTAGAGATACTCCAGGAACAGGGACGACACGATCTAGTGTACGGGAAAATAAAATCACTAGAAAAGAAAAAGAACAGGGGAAAAGGAAGCACAATCAAGGATAAGGATGGCAAGCTACTAGAAGACACGGGAGATATTAGGAGAAGATGGAAGGAATATGTGGAAGAGTTGTACACAGGAAATAACAGCCTCAAGGAGGAAATGGAGAAACAAGCACGAGAACAGGAGGAGGAACAAACAGACGACACCATTGGACCAGAGGTGATGAAAGAAGAGGTCTTAGCTGCAATAGACGACATGAAGAACGGCAAGGCAGAAGGAATCGACAACATCCCAATAGAAATGCTGAGGAATCTAGGAGAGAAAGCAATGAATGAATTGGTGCAACTATGCCAGGACATATATAATACAGGAGTATGGCCAGAGGACTTTCTTCAGACCATAGTTATACCGATACAGAAGAAACCGAATGCAATAAACTGCGAAGACCATCGCACTATAAGCCTCCTTACCCACGCATCAAAGATACTACTAAGAATAATAACAAAAAGATTGCAGACCAAAGCGGAAACGGATAATTGCTTAGGAGAGGAACAATATGGGTTCAGGAAGGGAAGAGGGACAAGAGATGCAGTGGCAGCGCTAAGAGTAATAGCGGAAAGAAGCATCCAGCATGGACAGGACATATACATCTGTTTCGTCGACTATGAAAAAGCTTTTGACAGAGTGGACTGGAAGAAATTGATGAGAATACTGAGACGAATAGGAGTGGACTGGAGAGAAAGAAGACTGATAGGCAATCTATACATGGGACAAAGAGTAAAGATAAGAATCGATGGAGAATACTCAGAACCCGGAAAAATAGGAAGAGGAGTGAGGCAAGGATGCCCACTATCACCAATTCTATTCAACATCTACATAGAAGAAATTGTTAGAGAAACGTTGGAGGAACTGGAAGAGGGGGTAAAAGTGGGTGGGAAAATGGTGAAAGCATTGAGATTTGCAGACGATCAAGCGATGATGGCAGGCAGTCAGGAAGGTCTACAACTAATGATGGACCGCTTAAACAGCATATCAATGGACTATGACATGAAAATAAACATAAAGAAAACAAAGGTCATGAAGATGAGTAAGAGAGGGGAAGAAACAATAAACATCACATTAAATGGGGAAGAAATAGAACAGGTGAAGAAGTTCTGCTATCTGGGAAGTGTGGTTACAGAGGATGCAAGGTGCCATGTGGAAGTGAAAAGAAGAATAGCTATGGGAAAAGATGCATTCTACAAAAGAGGGGAGCTCCTCAGAGGCGGTCTAAACAGGAAGCTGAAGAAGAGAATGGTAAAGACACTAGTGTGGAGTGTTGTCCTATACGGCTCTGAGACATGGACAATGAGGCAAGAAGACATAAAACGACTGGAGGCCTTTGAGATGTGGATATGGCGCAGAATGGAGAAAATCAGCTGGGTGGAGCGAAGAACGAATGAGGAAATCTTACAGCTGGTGGAAGAAAAAAGATCACTGATAGGCACTATACGGGAGCGGCAGAAGAAATGGATAGGACACATCTTAAGGAGCGACACCCTACTAAGAGACATCATTGAGGGAAGAATGGAGGGGAAAAAGATGAGAGGTAGGCCAAGAACAATGCTACTGGACTGGATGTTGGCAGAGGAGGGATACAGCGGACTGAAAAGAGAAGCAGAGAACAGAGAAAAATGGCGTCGTTGGACATATGAACCTGCCTGAGGGCAGAGAACGTGAAGAAAGAATATATATGTAGGTCTACTTCTTGTTCTGGTTTTCAGTCAGGGCAAGAAGAGGGTCAACGTTCGCTGACAGCGGGGCACGTGATTGACTGAATGAGCCCTGAAGGTCTTGTCTTCGTTAAAACAGGTTGGTGCACTCCAAGCAAGTTGTATTTCAAAGCCTATCATTCAATTACCTATGAAAATCATTTAATGGTTACCTACAACTCGTCTCAATCACATCAACGAGCTCAGTGCAAACAAATAAAGATCCGAAACACTTAATTGGGTGCCCTATTGTTTTCCTGCTAGAACTTGAACAATGCAGTGTAGAGGCTTTGCTCTGGTAGGTGTTAGATAGTATGCTTTCTTCTTTCCTGGGCGCTGTATAAATTCGTCGACAGTATCTGGTTTCATTAAATTCCACAGATAGCCTTCAAATGATCGGATGGTGCTTCAAAACACTGGACAACAAATTTTTACTTTTTTTCCTCCGAAATATTTTTAGCTGTTTTATATAGAATATTTGGCACGGTGAATCCAGTGGTGTTCTCAGAATTTTTTTATTGGGTAAGGTTTTTGAGAAAAATGGTTCGCCAGATTTTAAAAGAAATGCAGAAATAGCCTATACTTAATGCATACATTTACAATGTACTTGTCATTTATTTTTTGGACATTTTAAAACTGAACAACTGCTGATTTGCGTTTGTATTCAATGTCAGGAGCCTCTCTGATCAATGTCAAACAGTAATATTATTAGACAGCATACTAGTGTTCCACACAACCTGGAGTCGTTTTCCATTGTGGCAATGTCCTGATGAAATCGTTCGTCATGTTAATCGCTGACATCACGAAGATTTGCTGGGAAAATCCAGACGGGAATGAAATAAACGTATATTTAGTAACATCCATCAGATGCAATGCGTGAACTATCTTTTCAACCAACTGAATATAATTTGGTGAGTTGTTATTGCCGAGAAAGTTAACGTCCTTCAAAAACTGCCACCCATTTGACTCAATATTGTTCAGGAGTTCGTCAAAGCGACTGTCATTCATCAGTTCTCTTATCTGTGGACCAGCAACTATGCCTTCTCGTTATCTTAGCTTCACCTATGCGAGGAAGATTGTCTCTTAAGATTTTTGAACCCCTTCCCTTCTTTGTTCAATGCCTTGACAAAGTTCTTCACTAGTCCAATCTTGACGTGAGGAGGTGACAAGGAAATCTTACTGGGTTCAACAAGTGGTTCGTGATGAACTTTCCTTTGGCATGGTAACAAAATGTTTGCGATGTGGCCAGTGGGTAGCTGGAATCTATTACACGATTGTCTCACTCACAAATGAAAGAATAATACTTCGTCTACCCCAGCTGCATCCAACAAGGAGCTGAAGAAGTGGTACAAGTTTCAAATCACCACATAGATAACAGTAATGCCTACTTACTGGATAGATGACACTATCATGACAGTAACAGCCTTATAGCCTTATAGTATTAGTTCCTTGTGCCAGCAAGTTCGTATACCCTCGTGAAGCCGAGAGTCTAGCAATTTCGCTTGACCCCTTCAACGAATTTCAGTCCCTGACAAGGTCATTAAATGTTAGCTCACGTTGAGTTATCAAATGAGGCTTACGGCACTGCAGTGGTTGGAAATCAGGATCAATACAGTCTTCTGTTTCCTTTGTCACAGTTTCACCAACGTCTCCGATGGTCAAAACAGCCCGTGGATTGGGTAGGCCTACAGAAAGGCTATCATCATGTGGCAGTGGTCTTAGCGCCGATGGAAGATTAGGATATTCAATTGGCCTCTTGCTTTTGGAGGAATGGCCCAAAACATTTGTCAAAAGAAATAACAGTTTGAAACATGATTTTAGCTCCCTTCATGTCATTGGAATAGCAAACGGCATAGACGGCCGAAAACCAGTAATCCATGCTCTGAGACTGACTGCGCAAGATGTGCAACAAATTTGAGGTATCCAACCTTTATCCTGGTCGCCAACCTTATATTCAAAGTACAATTCATATTCTTTCTTAACACGGGTTATCGCCTTCTTTTGAGATTTTTAAGTGAACTTGTTGTAGCACAACGGCTGTTGGCGCATACATGCCATACGTTACATTTCGAACTCAACTTGCTACTCTAACGTTTGAAAAACAGAAAATAATTGCCAGAATGGTGAACCCATATATTTATTCTTAAGTATGCTCCATGCTATTTATGCCCGTTGATTATCAACATACGTATAAACTACATCAACGCGTCTGTGTATATAACCTCATTTTATAGCCTGTCCTGCCAACATCTTTCATGACTAAGCATGCTGGGTATGCCCAGGCATGCCTAAGTCTTACATTTACATTGCAACCTGCACTGAGTGCATGTCCAGGATGCCTGGAATAATACATAAAACACTGCACCTTGTGGGTAGCATATAAGAAGACTGAAAATGCGAAAAAATTCCAAAAATGGGTTATATAAACAAGACTCTACGTGATAAGAATTTTTGAAGGTCATTTTCGTGATCAAGCAGAAGTGAGTCGATAAGGTACACCCAACAGTTTTCAGGAGGCAATTGAACCTCTGTTGTCCAGATAGTTACGGCTCTGTCTCTGTACTCAATGCGTACTGAGACATTTATACGTAACCATCTCTGTCTCTCCTAAACGAGAGCCAATCGACAAATTTTACTGTCATTTTCGTGTTCAGGACCTCAAAATTAGTAAAGATTTGCTATTTTCATTTAAAAGGCATTTTGTGTGTTGGCCAGTGTAATTAATCGATTTATCGTTAAAAATTTTAATCGATTAATTTCGGCTTGTTCGATTAATTTTCGATTAATTTTCTTACTTATTTTATGACGTCAACCGACCTATTTGCGCTATAGACCCCCTCGTTTGCATGTAAAGTAGGGTTGGTCCCCCCCGGGGCCGTTGGTCCCCCCCGGGCCGTTGGTCCCCCCCCCCGGGGCCCCAGTCCCCCCCCCACCGGCCAGTTTGTATAAATAGAGCTGCTTGAGACGCTTAGTCTGTCTGTAGTATAGTTGACAGAAAAGAGTTAGTTTTTTGTCAGTTGTTTGAGTTGTGTCGATAATACAAGTGATTTCATTGACTTGGCTCTTGTCGTCTTCTTCATCTAATCAACGTTCGGTGGTCGCTAACCCGTTAAGACCTCTGCCCGACCGGAGAGGCCGATCCTGGCGACATTGAAGACTGGGGGATTTCTGAAGCGCTATCCTGGTAAGAAGTGAGAGGAATCCGCCCGACGACAAACCCCTTCCAGAGAGTGAGGGGAGATTTTCGCCACAGTGGTACAGCAGAAGTGGGATCAACTCTGTTGTCACCAAGTCGAGGAAGGGAGCTCGACGACGAATTTCGCCACAGTGGTACTGTTTTATATAGAATATTTGGCACGGTGAATCCAGTGGTGTTCTCAGAATTTTTTTATTGGGTAAGGTTTTTGAGAAAAATGGTTCGCCAGATTTTAAAAGAAATGCAGAAATAGCCTATACTTAATGCATACATTTACAATGTACTTGTCATTTATTTTTTGGACATTTTAAAACTGAACAACCGCTGATTTGCGTTTGTATTCAATGTCAGAAGCCTCTCTGATCAATGTCAAACAGTAAGTTAATTAGACAGCATACTAGTGTTCCACACACCCTGGAGTCGTTTTTCCATTGTGGCAATGTCCTGATGAAATCGTTCGTCATGTTAATCGCTGACATCACGAAGATTTGCTGGGAAAAATCCAGACGGGAATGAAATAAACGTATATTTAGTAACATCCATCAGATGCAATGCGTGAACTATCTTTTCAACCAACTGAATATAATTTGGTGATTTGTTATTGCCGAGAAAGTTAACGTCCTTCAAAGACTGCCACTCATTGACTCAATATTGTTCAGGAGTTCGTCAAAGCGACTGTCATTCATCAGTTCTCTTATCTGTGGACCAGCAAATATGCCTTCTCGTTATCTTAGCTTCACCTATGCGAGGAAGATTGTCTCTTAAGATTTTTGAACCCCTTCCCTTCTTTGTTCAATGCCTTGACAAAGTTCTTCACTAGTCCAATCTTGACGTGAGGAGGTGGCAAGGAAATCTTACTGGGTTCAACAAGTGGTTCGTGATGAACTTTCCTTTGGCATGGTAACAAATGTTTGCGATGTGGCCAGTGGGTAGCTGGAATCTATTACACGACTGTCTCACTCACAAATGAAAGAATAATACTTCGTCTACCCCAGCTGCATCCAACAAGGAGCTGAAGAAGTGGTACAAGTTTCAAATCACCATTATAGATAACAGTAATGCCTACTTACTGGATAGATGACACTATCATGACAGTAACAGCCTTATAGCCTTATAGTATTAGTTCCTTGTGCCAGCAGATTCGTATACCCTCGTGAAGCCGAGAGCCCAGCAATTCCCCTTGACCCCTTCAACGAATTTCAGTCCCTGACAAGGTCATTAAATGTTAGCTCACGTTGAGTTATCAAATGAGGCTCACGGCACTGCAGTGATTGGAAATCAGGATCAATACAGTCTTCTGTTTCCTTTGTCACAGTTTCACCAACGTCTCCGATGGTCAAAACAGCCCGTGGATTGGGTAGGCCTACAGAAAGGCTATCATCATGTGGCAGTGGTCTTAGCGCCGATGGAAGATTAGGATATTCAATTGGCCTCTTGCTTTTGGAGGAATGGCCCAAAACATTTGTCAAAAAGAAATAACAGTTTGAAACATGATTTTTAGCTCCCTTCATGTCATTGGAATAGCAAACGGCATAGACGGCCGAGAACCAGTAATCCATGCTCTGAGACTGACTGCGCAAGATGTGCAACAAATTTGAGGTATCCAACCTTTATCCTGGTCGCCAACCTTATATTCAAAGTACAATTCATATGCTTTCTTAACAAGGGAGTTATCGCCTTCTTTTGAGATTTTTAAGTGAACTTGTTGTAGCACAACGGCTGTTGGCGCATACATGTATACGTTACATTTCGAACTCAACTTGCTACTCTAACGTTTGAAAAACAGAAAATAATTGCCATAATGGTGAACCCATATATTTATTCTTAAGTATGCTCCATGCTATTTATGCCCGTTGATTATCAACATACGTATAAACTACATCAACGCGTCTGTGTATATAACCTCCTTTTATAGCCTGTCCTGCCAACATCTTTCATGACTAAGCATGCTGGGCATGTCCAGGCATGCCTAAGTCTTACATTTACATTGCAACCTGCACTGAGTGCATGTCCAGGCATGCCTGGATTACACAAAACACTGCACCTTGTGGGTAGCATATAAGAAGACTGAAAATGCGAAAAAATTCCAAAAATGGGCTATATAAAAAACTATACGTGATAGGAAATTTTCAAGGTCATTTTCGTGATCAGCAGCCAAAAATAGATAAGGTACACCCAACAGTTTTCAGGAGGCAAAACCTCTGTTGTCCAGATAGCAGCGGCCATGTCTCTGTACTCAATGCGTACTGAGACATTTATACGTAACCATCTCTGTCTCTCCTAAACGAGAGCCAATCGACAAATTTTACTGTCATTTTCGTGTTCAGGACCTCAAAATTAGTAAAGATTTGCTATTTTCATTTAAAAGGCATTTTGTGTGTTGTCCAGTGTAATTAGACTCAATTGCCTTTTTCCTAACCAACATTTTACGTCCTATTTTCTTAGGGTCAGACCACATAACTTTAACCTTCCTGATAAGGACTCACGAAATTTTATATCTCTTATGTTATTCCTGAACTCTTACTGTAGCAATATGGACGCTATGAACCCGCTCGTATTGCATGTAAAGTAGGCTTCGGTCCCCCCGGGACCGTTGGTCCCCCCGGGACCGTTGGACCGTTGGTCCCCCCCGGGACCGCCAGTCCCCCCCCGGGACCGGCCAGTTGTGTATAAATAGAGCTGCTTGAGACGCTTAGTCTGTCTGTAGTATAGTTGACAGAAAAGAGTTTAGTTCGAGAGATTACTTTCTGTCAGTTGAATTTGAGTTGTCGTCGATAATACAAGTGATTTCATTGACTTGGCTCTTGTCGTCTTCTTCATCTAATCAACGTTCGGTGGTCGCTAACCCGTTAAGACCTCTGCCCGACCGGAGAGGCCGATCCTGGCCGACATTGAAGACTGGGGGATTTCTGAAGCGCTATCCTGGTAAGAAGTGAGAGGAATCCGCCCGACGACAAACCCCTTCCAGAGAGTGAGGGGAGATTTTCGCCACAGTGGTACAGCAGAAGTGGGATCAACTCTGTTGTCACCAAGTCGAGGAAGGGAGCTCGACGACGAATTTCGCCACAGTGGTACCCGCGAAGTGGGGTGTTAGACGATCGCAGAACGCTGACTACCGATGGGAGACGAGGACGACACACGCATCTACTCGCTGGTCGACTTTGACGTCCTGCAGCCTGAAAGCTCCACGCCCGCCGAGAGAAGACGACCGATGGAGATCAAGCCGGACCGGAACAGCCTGCCAGACGACTTTGGCTTCGAGGAACGGAAGCCGAAGGAGCCGATTGACCGAAGGAGATCTACAGAACCTGTTAGCCGGGAAGTGAAGGACGAGTCAGGGATTCTGCCGAGGCTGCTTGAGGGCGTCGGCGGCCTGCTGAAGAACCGGCCGATGCATATGAAACCCGGGCGTTTCGATGGGACAGGCTCGCTTGAATCATTCCTATCCCAGTTCGAGGTCTGTGCGAGGCACAACCGATGGACGGCCTCGGACAAGATCGACTTCCTCCGCTGCTCACTGGAGAAAGCCGCCACTCAGCTGCTCTGGGATTTCGGGGCCCAGCCGGATGTGACTTACGAACAGTTGGTGGGACGGCTGCGTCAACGTTATGGGACGGAGGGCCAAGCCGAGACCTTCCGGACGCAACTCTACTACCGGCGCCAGCGCGCCGGGGAAAGCCTATCCGACCTCCTTCACGAGATTCGTCGGCTGGTGGTGCTTGCCTATCCGGTCCCCGCCAACGAAACCACGGAGATCATCGCCAAAGACGCTTTCCTGGAGGCGATGAGGGATCGAGAGCTCTCGCTCAAAGTTCGTGAGCGGGAACCCAAGTCGCTTGATGAAGCCTACCGGGCGGCGCTGCGTCTGGAGGCCTACCGAAGCACGATGGACCTGGACGACCGGAGGAGACCGCTGGAGCCTGATGATCGAGACGACCGAAGACGACCGCCGAACCGGGTGCGAGGCACTCGAGAGACCGACGTCAGTGACCAGGTTCAGGCGCAATTGAACCAGTTTCTGATAACTCAGAGGGAAGAGCAACGCCGCTGGCAACGTGAATTCGAAGGAAAGTTCGACCGACAGTTCCGGGAGCTGCGAGGTCGTACGTCGACTGATGGAGATCCGGGCCGAGACGTTCGCCCCGGAGACCGCAACCGAGAGCCGGGCCGAGAGAGTCGCCCCGGTGACGCCAACGCCAGCAACTCAGGGAGTTCCAGGAGGGAGCTGACCTGCTTCAACTGTGGCCAACCCGGCCACTACGCTCGCAACTGCCGCCAGTCGCGCCGGGCCCGCAATCGCCCGACCGCGACCGAAACAGAAACTCAGAATTCGACGCCAACAGAGCCGGTAGCCGCCAATCATACGACCCATCCAAGAGTGCCCAACCGCGCAACCTTCAACGCTGTCTACATACGTGGGACGATCAACGGACGCTCGCAGCTCTGCCTGATTGACACGGGATCGGAGGTGAGCCTAATACCTGCCTCTACTGTCCTGGGGTTAGAGATCCGTCCCTGTGACCGATATTTGATGGCTGCTAATGGGTCCGATATACGGGTGCTGGGAGAGATAAGGGTCCCCATTAAGGTCCGCAGTGGGTTCGAAATTTCTAGTTCATTTCTGGTGTCCGACCAGATAGCCGACCCCATGCTGGGTATGGATTGGCTGAGGGAGCACCGCTGCCGCCTAGGTTTTGGGACTGGGGCTCTGTTTATTGGCCGTAAACGCATCTCTCTTGTAAGGGGTAATGGAGCTGGATGGTGCCGTAGGGTGATTGTCGCTGAAGATGTGGTGGTTTCGCCCAAGTGCCAGTTTGATGTTCCTGTAAAAACTTTGTTTGGGGATTTGTCGTCCGTAGCGCCGGCCTGGATGACGGATGCTAAGGAAATAAGTCCTGGAGTCCATCTCGCACGGGTTGTGGTAGGCGATGACGCCGGAATGACCCAGGTCCGGGTAGTTAATTTGACCGAGGATCCTGTTAGTTTAGTCAAGGACCAACTCCTGGGAGGGTTGCACCCTGTTGAGGTCGAGTGTCAGGAGACCCGGGATGAAGGTCAGGAGCCGGTTGGTGAGGCGGTTCCTTGCGAAATGTTATTGGCTGATCTCCCGGAGGAAGTTACGCCCGAGACCCGAGAGCAATTGCGGGAACTTTTGACCGAATTTAGTGATGTGTTCTCGGTAAGGGAAGGTGATCTCGGCCGTACGAATGTGACCACTCATAGGATCGATACGGGGGATGCAGGTCCCGTAAGACAGCCTCTGCGGCGCCAACCGCTTCCCCATAGGGCTGCCATCGATGAGCAGCTGGATAGCATGTTAGCATCTGGGACGATTGAACCCGCCGTTAGCGAGTGGGCGGCTAACGTGGTTTTGGCCCGTAAAAAGGACGGGACCCTCCGCTTCTGTGTGGATTATCGGCAGTTAAACGAAAGAACTAGGAAGGACTCCTACCCGCTTCCCAGAATCGATGAATGTTTGGATGCCCTCTCCGGTGGAGGCTGGTTCAGTACCTTAGATCTAAGGAGTGGTTACCACCAGGTGGCCATGGACTCTAGGGACGCTGACAAGACCGCGTTTGTTACGCGTCGAGGTATCTATCGATGGAAGGTGATGCCCTTCGGGCTCTGCAATGCGCCAGCAACTTTCCAACGGTTAATGGACATCGTCCTGTCCGGACTTAACTTTGACATTTGCTTGGTCTACCTCGACGATGTAATCATTTTCGGGAATACGCCCGAGCAACACTTGCAGAGGTTGGGTAAGGTGTTTGAGCGATTGAGGTCGGCCAACTTAAAATTGAAGCCCAGTAAGTGTCGCTTGCTGCGCAGGGCTGTTTGCTTCCTTGGCCACATAGTGACTCAAGACGGGGTAGCCGTGGATCAGTCCAAGATCCGCGAGGTTGTGGAATGGCCGGTTCCGCAACGACTGAGGGATGTGCGCTCCTTTCTCGGGCTATGCTCGTACTACCGGAGGTTCATTCGCGATTTTTCGGTTTTGGCTGCTCCTCTGTTCGCACTGACGAAAAAGGGTAGAGCGTTTACGTGGGATGACACCTGTCAGGAGGTGTTTGAACTTCTGAAGCGCGCTCTAACGACCACGCCTGTCTTAGCTTTGCCTAAGGATGAGGGTACCTACGTCCTGGATTGTGATGCCTGTGACGTTGGCATAGGGGCCGTACTATCCCAGAGGATTGATGGTGAGGAGCGGGTAATCGCCTATGGGAGTCGCTTGCTATCAACGGCAGAGCGAAATTACTGCATTACTCGGAAAGAGCTGCTCGCCATAGTTCATTTCACAAAGCTGTACCGCCAGTACCTCTTGGGTCGCCCTTTCATACTGAGAACGGACCACGCCGCCTTGCAGTGGCTTCAGCGAACTCCGGAGCCCATCGGCCAGCAAAGCCGCTGGTTGGAACGATTGGCAGAGTTCGAGTTCCAGGTGTTGCATCGGCCAGGTCAGAAACATGGTAATGCAGATGCCCTCTCTCGTAGGCCCTGTCGGCAATGCGGTGCTGACGATTTAAGTGCGGTTGCTGCGGTTACCGAGACGGTGGTAGAACAGCCAGTGGATATTGAACCCAACGCGCAGGAGGATTTGTTGACGGCCCATAAAGGAGATCCCGATTTTCTGGTGGTACGTCCGTGGTTGGAGGAAGGTGCTACGGCACCGGACTTAGTCGAGATTCTGTGGGAGAACCTAATCGTAAGGTACGGCACCCCATTGCAGATCCTTACAGATCCAGGGGGTAATGTCGAGGGGAATCTGTTCCGGGACCTCTGTAAATTGCTGGGGATAGATAAGGTCCGAACTTCCGCCTATCACCCGAGTGGGAATGGGCTCATAGAGCAATTTCACAGGACGCTTAATGCCATGCTTGGGAAGGTGGTAAGCAGCCATCAAAGGGTTTGGGAGGAACATTTGCCCCATGTCCTTGCTGCCTACCGGGCGTCGATCCGCAAGTCAGCCCACTCTCGCCCATTCACGGTCCATGTGGACAAGCTGCGCCCCTGTCGCGGAATGGACTCGACGGAGGACGCTGTCGACGCTCCGATGCCTCTCTCGGACGACGCTCCGATGATCTCCCCGCGGCCTAGAAGGGAGATACGTCGTCCGGCTCGCTATCAATAGAGTCCGGCCCCGGTCCCCCCCGGGACCGCTGGTCCCCCCGGGACCGTTGGTCCCCGGTCCGGTCCCCCCGGGACCGCCAGTCCCCCCCTGGGACCGCCCCCCCGGGACCGCCTGCTGATTGGCCTAGCGGAATGACGTATGCGTTGCCATGGCGACGCTGACAATGGAAATTCAGATTGCAAGGTGAAAACTAGTCATTCGAACGTTAAACATGGGCAAGGATAGAGCAACATTCTGCGTTCGCCAGTGTGAGCACTGTCTACAGATGTTTAGGGGAGTTGACACCCGTCGCTCCTATCGCCGTCATCTGCGGGAAGGGAGGTGCCATGCAGAACAGGTACGCAGGGTACAAGAGCTACTGCCTTCGACGGGCGCGTGCGGGGCGTCGGCGCCAACTGCCGATGCATTACCGGTGTTGGAGGAAACCATTCCCCCAGGACGCCTTTTTCCTGTCACGTCGGACGTTGCCCTGCCAGAGGGAGCAGAACTGGAGGACACAGAGACCCTCAGCTCGGATGCCGATGATGATTGACGCTCGAAAGTGCTTTGGTGAGATTGTCTGCAATCTAATGTTAAAATTGATCACTGCTTTGTTAGAGAAATGTTTTTATCATATGGCCTACCCGATAAACGGGGAAATTTTGTTTGTTTAAAGTGACTGATCATGTGAAAGCTAAGAATTTAGCACGTCTGAATTGCAGTCTTTAGTTTCCTATGAGTATAATTAAGGTTTGTTAGGTGTTAGATTCTGTGTTTTCAGTCTTTATGCAGGACATTGGCTAGAGAAGAGCCTGATGATATTCTTTGCTACCCCGTACTCGGGGTGATGTTTTATTTGAACAGTTATGTGACTATTATGCATAATATTGACGGGGTGAGTAGGGAACCATGCTGGAAAACAATCTCGCCAGGACCTCAATGTTTTAATACTGCATTTTAGTTGTGCGCTGTCTATATTAAGTAAGTTAGTAAACCCCCTCCTTGGGGATGGGGGCATCCCCTTTCTTTAGTGGGGGGAAAGTTGTAGCAATATGGACGCTATGAACCCGCTCGTATTGCATGTAAAGTAGGCTTCGGTCCCCCCTCGGGACCGTTGGTCCCCCGGGACCGTTGGTCCCCCCCGGGACCGCCAGTCCCCCCCCGGGACCGGCCAGTTGTGTATAAATAGAGCTGCTTGAGACGCTTAGTCTGTCTGTAGTATAGTTGACAGAAAAGAGTTTAGTTCGAGAGTTGCATTGCGTTTGAGTTGTCGTCGATAATACAAGTGATTTCATTGACTTGGCTCTTGTCGTCTTCTTCATCTAATCAACGTTCGGTGGTCGCTAACCCGTTAAGACCTCTGCCCGACCGGAGAGGCCGATCCTGGCCGACATTGAAGACTGGGGGATTTCTGAAGCGCTATCCTGGTAAGAAGTGAGAGGAATCCGCCCGACGACAAACCCCTTCCAGAGAGTGAGGGGATATTTTCGCCACAGTGGTACAGCAGAAGTGGGATCAACTCTGTTGTCACCAAGTCGAGGAAGGGAGCTCGACGACGAATTTCGCCACATTACTAAGCTATTATTACTTCATACTATAATATCTAGATGTATTTTTTTCTATGTACACCTACAGCGTTATGTCTGTTGTTAACACAATAAACGAATATAATTATGATGATGCTGTTGCTTGCTAACTGTTAATCATGGATATATACGAGTTCGTTATCTGATCTTACGTCCCTGCGTGAGACAACTGATGAAGACTTCATCCATTAACATATATTTGTATGGCTGCATATATATATAGAAGCCTTCATGCATACACACGTACATGTATACAAACATCACACATATCCACGTATACTTATAAAAGCATTGTGTAATACGTTGGCCGACAGATTTGAGTTCGGTGTGAGACAGTGTGACTCTCGTTAACGATAGCGATAACGAAAAATGTTCGTTAACGAAACTAAAATTATTACGTTAACTATAACTATAACTAAAAAATATCATTAACTATAACTATAACTATAAAGAAAATAACAATAACGAAAATTCATCTTTATTTTTGTTAATAAAAAAAAATAAAAATAAAATCTGTTAGGAGAATCATCCAGGAACACAATGTCATGATTGTATGATGCATATATATATATATATATATATATATATTTATATATATATATTAGCAGGTAGGTGTCATCTAGACCTGGGAGTCACTTTCGTCAGCCAATCTGACCCCCACTTGACCCTAAAGTGACTTGAGGTCGACTTGAAGTCGACAACTTGGAGTCAAAACGACTTGACCCGACTTGGTAGAAAAACAACCAACTTTCGACTTAAAGTCGACTTCTGACATCGTAATTACGATTACGTACGGCTAATAATACAAAAATGTCATGTCAATTTGCCTGGCAAGCATTAATTTCTTATACTAATGAGTAATGACATCTCAACACGGTAACACCTGATGAATAAAATTGCTTATTAGGCCTATTTTAAGCTCTCTGTGTTTGTGCTTGAACAGTTTTGTAATGCTCTAATGGGTTAACAGAAGAATCTGCAGTGGACCGCGGACTGGTTGCACTGAATGGCGTGTTATAATGACACAGTTTAATTCTGTTGTCATTATTATTTGTCCACTAACGTCATTCAGATAGCAATGCATGCGTATCATCCCACAGTACTACCACTCACCGTCAATATAGTCGATCATTGTCTAATACAACAGTTTTTCCGTCTGCAAACGACTAATGCAATGCACCAACGTAGCGCCAAACGATCGATTGATTAGTATGAGAGCCAGATTTCTTTGGGTCGAATTCACTGACGACTAAAAGTTCATTGATTTGCGCGTCTTCAGCTCTTGACGTGCTAACATTTATATTAACATTTCGATTCACCAGTTTTATTAAACGTAGGCTACGTGTGACGCTTTAACATATAATAAATCATGATATAGATGAATCGACACCGATAAAAACATATGTAGGCCTAAGTAACTGCTTAGCCCAACCGACGCAACCGGCGACGATAATACAAAATAATATCGCAGTACCGTTCTGCGTTTCTTACTCTTTCAAATGAGATGAAAATAAACTTTTATCTTCAACACTTCAATTCAATATATCGTCAACATAAATCAACTATATTTCTTAACACTTCACTCTCAATATACAGCTCTATCTACCGTATTAAGACAACAGTTGCATTATACAAACGACTGTAATCAGCAATTTCTAACCTTTCCCGCGCTATTAGCACGTGCTCAGTACAAGCTATATTCAGTCACTGTTTACATAAGACAAGCGGAGCTGACCGCCCGCTCAACTAGATTATGTATACATATATAATTATATACAGGTGTATTGTCATGACACAACCCTAACACACTATAGGTCTTAAAAACGCTTGTTCACACTAAAACACTATACAACTGCTTAAACGCCGCCGTGGCCTCACGATCATTAGTGTGGCGAGATAAATTTAGATTTGTTTGTGTCGCAAGTCGGTTTAAGTCGACTTCTGTAGAAAACAACTTGAGGTTACTTTTCAGTACAAATTCGACTTGGGGGTCAGTTGCGCTAAGCAGAAACGACTCGACTCGACTTGGGATGCCCAAGTCGACTGGGGTCGACTTATTGGGGTCGACTCCCAGGTCTAGTGTCATCAGCATATTTCTGCAGTTTGTTAACGTCATTAATCGGTTCTAATAACATCGACTTGGCACAACCGGAGCTACAACACCTGCAGGAGTGGGCCAAAAGCAAAAACCTGCACATTAACCCATCGAAGACACGAGAGATGGCAGTTGTGGGGCGATTACGACCATCCCTGGTCCTGCGGCCATCTGTAACAGGAGCAGCTCGCTCCACATCCATCAAAATGCTGGGTGTCACCATCGGGGAACGCCTCACGGTCTCGGAGCATGTTGACCTGACCGTCAGATCATGTGCATCTTCTCTTTATGCTCTTCGAGTGCTGCGCGAGCACGGACTACAAGGTCCGGCCTTACATCTAACTACTCGTGCCACAACTATGGCGCGTTTACTGTATGCGTCCCCGGCCTGGTGGGGCCTGATGAGCTCGAGTGAAGTTGATCGCGTCGAGGGGCTCATGAGACGGGTCAAGAGGGCTGGCTTTCTACCTCAGGATGCCCCGACCGCGACCCAAATGGCTGAAGCCGCTGACGCAGCCCTCTTCGCTGCTATCATCCAAGATAACAACCATGTCCTCCGCAGGCTCTTTCCAACTCGGTCTGTTAGCAACTATAACCTACGCCCTAGGCCTCACCCCTTCGAACTTACAACAAAGAACAATAAGATCTTCGTTCCACGCATGCTTTTCAAAAACGTCTATTAGATTAAAAACTGCCTCTCTCAATAACTCATGTATTCTGTTGCGTTTTGTCGACAGTTTTGTGTTCAATAAACGAATATGATGATGATGATGATGATGACATATCTATGTATACTTATAAGCATTGTGTAATAAGTTTGCCGATAGATTTGAGTTCGGTTTGAGCTCCTTTTAGGCGGTTACTGTGTAAGTAGAGTTACGTATCATGATGACGATGACTACAAATAGTGATGATCATGATGATGCTTGTTAGTTTGTTCTTCTCTGGTTGCAGCAATGGACGACAGTGTGTCGGAATTCATTGTCCGTACATGTCAAGTGCTTCCAAAATCTAACACTAACGTTTTCGATTCCATACATTTACAAACTCCCATCCATTTTGAAGAGTACATAATTTTTTGTGGCAGCATTCCAGAGTTCTTCATTCAACCGTTACATTCATGCATCGACGACATTGATATCTTTGAGATGGTATCACATTCACTGGCCTTTACAGATAAAAAGCCAGTAGTGCCATATGATATTCATCACATTGCTGAAACAATAAACTGTCTCTTGATTGAACCATACCTTCATTATCCAGCGTTTGTACGACTTCGTCTCTTTGGACAAATGAGGTATAACTGTGAACGCAAATCCTTTGAATTTATTCAGGCAGACGACCAAAGAATTGTAACAACAACCGAAATAGATAATATTGACGGTAGATGTTGCAAGGTTGGTCCCGCGAGACGAATATTTCAGCCACTTTCAGATGATGGTCCTCAGAGTAGGAAGTGGTTAACAGGTTCAATTTCATTTGATTTCGTTGTAGCCATATGGTGCCCGAAGTGGCCAAATGAAGCAAGAGATTGGCCTCTGCGACGGAGAAAGTATGGATGGCCGACGACTGCCACCATCCACGAGGTAGTACAGACTGGTTGTCATGTTGTACCTGCCAAACATCCTGCTTGTAGAGATGATATACAGCAGTTCAGGCTGTCATTTTCAGTTGCTGAAGTAATTTTACTTCAGAGTTGGACTCCGGTTCAGCAGATTGTCTACCACATGATCAGATTCTTTGCCAAAAGAGAAATAATATATAAAAATTGTTCGAAGGAAGATGAAGTTCTCTGTACATACCATTTTAAAACACTGATGCTGTGGTCATGTGAAGAGATGTCATCAGAATGGTGGCATTCTTCTTCTGTTATTGGATTATGCAGGAATTTATTAGAAAAACTTGCACAATGGCTAAAAGAGAAAAGATGTCCTAACTATTTTATTCCTGTGTCAAATTTGTTTCATGAACACTTTAACCGGAAGCTCGTTGATGAAACTGCTAAAAAATTGATTTATTACTGCGATTCTGACACTTTGAGCCTTTGGTTTGTGGAGCATTATGTGCAGCGAAGTTTTCTTGATGAATTTGATGCAAACTGCACTCCTGATATCGTAAGCTATGTCTATGAACATATGTTGCATACCTGTGCAGCTTTGAATGCATCTAAACCAAAAGCTATCGACTTATATGTTTCGTACAGGTTCTATTGCGATGTTGAATATGCACATGACACGGTAAAGAAAGGACTTAAAATTGCATTCGAATGGACACTTCTCGATATTTACAAATACTTGTTGAGAATTGGTTCACTTTTTGAGGAAATATTCGACTGTCGGTCATTCGCCGAGATTGAATCATGCTATTGGCTTTATGAATCGATGCTGCGTATGCTGCACGCTGCCCATTTATTAGACTCCACAGAAATGCAATATGAGAGCAAATGGTTTTTTGACGAGATCAGACAAGTTTTTGTTAGGTCAAACATAGTTGGATACAAGTACCGCAACTTACCAAGACCATTAGACACTTGTGTTCATAGAAGCCAATTATATTTCATAAAAGCTCATGATCTGATGGAAAATCTGACTGGATCAAATGATGATCTAGGATTTCAAATTCGTTCGGAAATATCAAAGGGACTTCTCAGAAAAGCTTTTGATTGTGAGGATTCTAAAAGAAACTCAATCGGCAGAGCGACTTTGGCCTATGTATGTATATTCGTTTAATAAGAAGCGGGTTGACACACCGCAACCCGGTGTTCTTTCACCGCCTTAAGGGCCGCCTACATGGCGGCCCTTAATTTCGCCGCATCAGAATATCAAATTGCTATAGACCTTTGCTCGAGAGTGTACATGGATGAAAAGTCTGAGGAAGAGGATTCAGAAACATTAAATGCAGGTTGTTTGTTGTATATTGAAGACATTACTAAAATAATTGGATTTTATTTGATTTTCAGAAAGACTCTAGACACTTCTTTGCATTACACTAAGAGACCGTTTTTTGTGGATCTGCGTCTTACACCTGAGGTGTTTGTTGAATATTTACAAATTTCATCAATTGAAAGAACAATTATCGCTTTTAGACCTTGTAGCATTTTTCACACTCCAACATTTCCATTGGATGCAATTTTAATAACCACCACAAATCGTAGATCGTCACAAATATCGAAGAAAAGAAAGAATGTCTCATGCATTTATCAAAGAACCGAACCACTTAATAAATTAGAAGCACCCATCGAAAGCTCTTTGCCAAACGATGACAATATTATTCAATTGCTCATGGAATATTCCTTAGGAAATATGAGATCATTTTACAATGCGATGGGCAAAGACTTTGGTATTCATTGCAATACAGCTGATTGTTACCGTGCTGCGTATCTGTACCAGTGTCATAGATATCCTGAAGTTTTGGATTTGTGCGAACGAATTCTCGATGAGCCAGATCTACACATGGACTTGAAAGAACTTGCATTTGCCAATGTAATGGTGTTGCCACCACTTGACTCCTATTTCGACAGTGAAGTTCGATGTTTGCTTGGATTTCACACACTGTTCTGCTATTTATCGCCTCGTTATGAAGATTTACCGAAAATTGAAGGAACTTCTAATTGGGCGTTCAACCAGTTTTTTGTCCAAAAGATTCATTCTGAGAAGTCTTTACTTTCTAGAGTTCTTGTTGGAGATTATAATATGATAAGCCATTATTATTTTCTTGGAAGGCATTTCCTGGCTAGATATTTGAAAGTGAGATGTCTGATCGACCATTGTAACTCACTCTCACAAGCAATGTTAGAATTTAAGAAACTCAGAACTAGTCTACCTTTTGAGTACATCATACGCTGTTTTCTTAAGCAAACACTTCGACAGCTTCAGAAAGGTGTGGTTGCAAAATACTGAGCCGTTTAAAACATATTTTATTGGCTATAAATAACTTCGACGATACTTGCAGATTTGTACAAAGGCAGTGTCATTGGTTGGATTATTCTGGGTTTGTTCTGCTAACCTTCGGAGCAGGGATACTAGAACAACCGGTAAGAGGCGGAAGGAGGCATAACTGGACCTCGACTGTAAAAAAACGAGTGGAATTTTCCCTACGGAATGGCCTCACAAATGGGAGGAAATCTCCTCTCAAAACATGGGCGCCGGAAAGGCGGGAGGCAGATCCAAACTGAGCGACCTGCCACCCTCCCGACACCCTCGAATGTTTTTCTGGAGGCGATTGATGGCATTCAGACCTGGATGTCCTCCAATCGGCTTCCAGCAAATCCTGCGAAAGCGCTGCTCATCAGATATGGTTAGGATCTCGACGCAGGCTTTCAGACATTAATTATTTTCTACGATTCAGACTTCATTCATAAACTGGGCTGCGCTGCACATCGTGTGCGATCTGGGCTTTCTTCTGGACGAGGAACTGACAATGGCAGATCACACCAATTCAGGATCTGCTTGTGCGAACTGCGTCAGATCAAGTCATACGGCGTGATCTGTCAAACGAAGCTGCCGTCACTTTGGTCAATTCTATCCTCGTAACCCGTTTGGACTACAACAATTCAGGCCTTTCACGTTGTCGTATTCGTTAGCTTCTGTCCGTTCCCTACTTGCACTGCCCAGGTCGTGGCCAACCCAACCAGATTCTCGGACGTTTCAGTTTACATGCGCTATACCTTACATTGGCTCCCCGTTGATAAGAGAATGCAGTCATCATTACAGATATTCGATCGCTGACGCGACACCAGACTAGATATCAGAGATCTTCCACCGGTGTCAAGCTGTCCCGGCCGCCGCCAGCTGAATTAGGCTTCCAATAGTCAGTGCATAGTCCCGTGTTCTCGCACAACGTTGCCATCTGAGCGCCTCTTTCCCTCTGCGAGTACGTCTCTCTGGAACAACCTTACACTGGACATACGACCATCAACAGCTATAACGGTTTAATGGACTGTTCGGTGATTCCTAGGTAGCCGTGGCGGAGCACCCTTGTGAATTATTCAAAGGATTCTATGCAAGTTTTCCGATGCATACTAACATACATTCATATACGCATAACGTCACTCTATCACTGTATGCAACGCGATGAATGATGGTGACCTGATCAATAAATGATACCATTAAATAAGTAATTCTTTTGTTTGTACATTTTACCGATTGTTGAAGGTAGTTTCTGTAGAACAACGCTGTGTCATATCGAATAGTATTTGCGTCCCCCTCTTTTATGAGCGGTTTGGACTGGCGCCCCTGACAACAGACTGTGGCGGTGTTAGCTATCTAACCTAACGCATCATTGAATTTTATCCAACAGTTTAACGACATTTCACGATATCTAATGCAATTTCCTGTAATTGTCTCCTGCCATGATGACATTGAGGAACTTTTTTCATTTGGTTTTACTTATAGGGGAAGTAAGACAATTAAAAAGGTGTGTTAGCGTCTGCTTTGGTTGGTTCCTTAGTTTCGGATTTCTACTGGATCCAGCAGTTTAACCATAATATATTATGAAAATAGCTGATGTCTATAGGAAAAATTGTTGAAAACAAAAACTGTTTAATTAATTTATTTTATGCCCTAATTATTTTCCATATTAATCATATTGTAATATTTCATAGGGTTATTACAATTATTACTCTTCTCGTTTGAATAATGTACTCATCGCGCTATTCGTAATAATTTTTTTAAAATCTTCTCTGGTTGTCTAGTACATTAAACGTATTTTGAAGGCATGCTAAAAATGGCTTAGAAATTTATAAATCAGACGTTAGCATGTAATGTTAAGTAATGTATTTGTTGCCTTTGTCCTTCAGGTCTTGTTCACCTAACTGTTGTTAGATATATTTACAACGGAAAATATATTAATAACACCAAATATTCAGAGGAATTGTAAATTGTCATGTCCAAGAGATAGACTCTAGAGTAGTTTCAGTTTAACGACACTGTGTGATAACAAAGATCATTAGCGTCGCCCTCCTCCTTTATCCAGGCTCGGGACTGGCACTGACAGAGTGCAATCAGTGACGGATTTAGAGACCCTGGAAAGGTTGAACGAAGTACAGACTATCTTCTGTCTGACTGAAATTGGTGTCTAAGGCAGAGGCTTCGTTGAATGCACTGATGAGACTCAGATGACTCTCTCTTGAAGTGGCGCTATATAAATGTGCACTTAGCATTTCAGTTAAAGGCTGTAAACGATTTTAAATGCTGACGTCGGCAATGGGCAAACCACCCCATTCCTTTACCATATTTGGGTGACCCATCCTTTTCCATAAAAGCTGAATTATGTAATTTGCGGTCCTCTCATGCAGGTCTAACAGTAGGCCTACTGTTGATTACACGTTTGTTTCGAATAATTGTAATAAGAACATAATAAAACACGCTGTTTTTTCCAAATATGATTGTACGGTGCTAGACTGGCAAGTAATCCGTGACTTGCTTCAATTTGTATTTTAATTTACATGCTACTGCAAACTAAACTGTAATAATGATTAGTAACTTTGCAAAAGTGTCTAATGCACAATGCATCAACCGATGGCACACCAAAAACCAGCGGTAATCAGGTCAATATCAGTCAATAAGACGGAGAGGCAGCCTTTGGTGGATAAGCAATAATTATTTGAAAGACGTGAAGTCCTAAGTAAGTAAGTAAGTAAATATATTCTTTAATATAACCAGCTGCCAAACAGCACTCTGGTCAACAAGCATGAGCAATATAAATTTACATAAGCATCAAACTCTATCAATGACCAGTGAGATTGCGAGACAGATCTAAGTTGAGAACGGACTGACACAAGCGACTGAGCAGAGCGGAAAGATGCAGCGAAAGAGTTCCAGACTTGGTCCAACAATTAAAAGGACTCGTTCACCAAGAACAGTTCGAGTTTTAGGTTTGACCAAAGAAAGAATGTCACATGCATGACACATCACAAGACAACACAATTAATAGAAATTTCTGTTCCATTATCACAACTACTGAGCACAGCCATAAATGGAATATACGGTCGGTGTGAAGATTAGTTTGGCGAGGGAGAGGACTAGCTATCGGATCTCAAAATATCGAGGTTATGAAAATGAAGCCACTAACACTTTCCACCCATGACTATCTGTGGAGACTAATTAATGGAACTACTCTCCTCCTTCTCCTCCACATTTTCCTACTACTCCTAGTCGTGGACGTTTTAGTAGTTTGTAACATATTTGAATGGTTAATACATAGCAGCTGATGAACGCGTTTTAATGGTGTTCAAAAGGTCTGACTTCTGCGCATGTCAACGCCCATGTCATTCGTTTGTCAACTGCTGCTCCATTTCGACGAATTATTTTTTATCTAACTGCAGAATTTGCCCAGTTATTTCTAATAATATTAAGTTGGATTGTAAGGTTGCTAAGTTAGCACACGAACGTATTCTTCGGTTTTCATCGGATTATTACGGATTTGCGTCATCTTCCACGAATGACGAACTGCTCAGCGACTGACTAATCGTGTGCTGCCACCTATCGTCGCTCCAAACCATCGACGCAACTTGATCTCAGTTATTCTGAATATGATACTCTCTATCATCTGCGGTTGGAAATCCGTTGTTTTGGCTCTACGTTGGTGCGTGGGCCCACCACTTGTGACTCTATTAGTGTACTGAGCATTGTTTTCCTTATTGATCACATTGCGGTTGAAAATAGCCTTTGATAGATAGCGACTATAAATAATTTGATTTGAATTGGGCATTATAATAAATGTTCAGTTGCAATGACAACTACAAATACAACGGAGCCAAGCATCAAAAGCAATTTTATTTTATAGCTACATTTTACAGCCGTTGATTAAGGCTTAGTTGAACTAACTCTCTACAAACTTGTTTGATTTTAATGTAATGAATGAGTGAAACTGATTAATCTTGTAACGCCTAATCAAACCGTTTTAAAGGTGTTGAAGTAAAGGTTTACTAGTATTGAGCTTTAATAGTCACTTTACTTGTTTAACGATATCTTTTGGCAGTTAAATCAAAGGGATAGGTTAGGAATACTGTAATATGCTCTATATGACATTATTCCTCACCTATCCCTTTGATTTAACTAACTATCGGATTCAAAGATTTAACCATATCTTAAATGGGAACCATATCTTAAATGGCATTAAAGGCCGTTAACTGGAACTGTGACGAATAATCTGGTAAATGATTAAGGTTTACGGACAGTTTTACTGGTTAGTTATTGTTTAACGACTCTATGTTATAACAATGATGATTACGTCGCCCTGAGCCCTTATCCAGCATTTAGACACCTTAAAACAGTTTCTGTCAAACACTATATAGTTGTAATTTTCGTTCAATCACTACTGAGCTGTAATATGCCAAAACCAATCTTTGTCGGCGGCAACGGCCTCTGTTGTCATAAGCTGCCGTTAAACTGTGGACACACACACAATCACTACTAAACTCCGCCACTGTTCGCTTTCTGACAGTGCCAGTCCCAAGCCTGGATAAAGGAGGAGGGCGACGCTAAAGGTCTTTGTTACCACACAGCTAGTCGTTAAACAGAAAAAACCACCAATCACTACTAATCTGGGATTCCAAAGTTCAGCCAACCAATGAATGTCATACGATCAGAAAATGTCACCCGATCCATGAATATAATCTAATCAATGAATGTCACCTTATCGATGCATTATCAGTTTCTAAGGAACATTTACCATGCAGCCAAAAGCAGTCTATCGTACGACCTCATCTCAAGAGGACGGGATCCTAATGATAGGCAGTAACATTCGCCCTATCTCAAACCTTTCGTTTTTCTCTAAGATATCGAGAGTCGCTCAGCAGCAGTTGTCCTATCTAGTCGTGCACCATATCATGCCAAAACGGCATTCCGGTTTTAGGAAGGGCCACTCGCCTGAGACGCTTCGTCTTCGACTCGTTTCTGATACAGTATCTGGAAGGTTGACGCTTCCGTCGATCACATCATCCTTCTGACCCATCTCGGCTCCTTCTACGGCTTTGCTGGCTGTTTTCTTCACTGGATGCGCTCCATCCTTGACGGGCCGACGATGAAAGCTCAGATATGTCAGCCTCGGTCCGGGTTCTGTGCGCTGTACCTCAGGGATCCGTATTACACACGCTCCGGCAACAGAATATATGTCTCTGAGATCTTCACGTCGGTCTCATGTTGTCCCCCAGTCGCGTCGGATCCTTTCGGCTTCCAATGTTCAGTTCATTGTCCCGCGCTCTCGAACGTTGGCTCAAACAGGGCGCGCCTTTTCCTCTGTTGGTCCGTCTTTCTGAACAATCTGCCATCGAACATACGATTCATACTGATAGCTTCAACATTCCAGGAAACAATTTCTTCTCGTTTTAAGACACATAATTTTGTTCTGTGATTCCTAGGTAGCCGTGCTGGAGCATCCTTGAAGAAAGATATACAGTGAATATCAGCCGGTCAATGAATGTCACCCTGTCAATGAATAACATCACTATAGCTGTATTGTAATACCAGAACGTGTTAATTTACTTTTTCACATTTAACCTGCTGTCGAAGGTAGATTCTTTACAACGACGTTGTGTCATAACGGAGATGATTAGCACCCGAGGCCTGACTACAGGCAGTGGCGATGTCAGCTAACTAACTCATCGGTGCACTTTATTCAACAGTTCAACGACGATGACTAAAGCAGTTCCATGTAGCATTATGTAAATCCAGGAGTTATTGAGGACGGCTCTGCTTTCAGTTTTATTTATAGTGGAAATAAAACACTTGAAAAGGTGTGTAAGTAAATGCTTTAGTTGGTTCATTATTCGGGATTTCGATTGGATCTAGCAGTTAAACGATATCCTGTAACAACATTCAGTTGACGTAGATAGAAAAAACTGTATTCAGGATAGCGCTGTTGGAGTTTCTGTTTAACGACGCTGTGTCGAAACATTTAGAAACCTTTATATCGTTCCTTTCACTCACTATATTTTTGTAATTTTCATAAAAGCGCTAATGATCTGCGAAGATTTGGATGGTTAGTTCCTGTTTAACGACCTTTAGTCATAACCAAGAAACTCCGTCACTACTCGCCAGGTAGTACCAGTCCAAATCATGGAGAAAGTAAATTATGCAATGTTAAATAAAGAGGTTTTAAAGTTATCTAGCTAAACATATCTCTATTTACACGCTGTCTTCCCGTGGCTTATAGATTATTTGGTATCTCTTCATCATACGTAATATCGTAAAAAGAATAATAATAATATTATGCGATATCTAACCGAATCCAGGACAGTTAAAGGTCACGCAGTAGCAGCAAAAGATTTCGTAGAGATTCCAATAGTTTAACGACATCTTACGGCAATAAAGGCCGTTGACGTCGACATAAATTATTTTGATATAATAAATAGGGCATTAGATCGATTGAAGGAACGGATGATTATTATATGTTAGGATGAAACCATTTTAAATTTCTCTAAGCAGTTGGTTAAGAGGCTGGTCTATGAAAAAGAATCTCGGGTTTCGAATTACCGCCGTGTTGAAAAATTGTTCGAAAGGTTTTCCTCTTGAATACCTTGGGAACACCGTTATTAATTGAGTACACTGTCGGTTAGCAGTTCAGGCGACGAGGGTGAGGACACGCCACCAGCTAAAGTATGCCGAGTCTAAGAAAATGAAGTCGCTAGCTCAATACAACCATTTCTAGCGTTCACACCGGCTTAGTAGTACTTTCTGTTAAACTACGCTGTGTTATAACAAAGATCATTGCCATCACCCTCCTTTTTTATCCAGGCTTGAGACTGGCACTACTACAGTACAAGCCGTGGCTTTCCATTAAACGTTGCTCTCAATCGATCATTTATTGGTAGTAGTAGTAGTTTCAGTTTAACGAAACTGTGTGATAACAAAGATCATTAGCGTCGCCCTCCTCCTTTATCCAGGCTTTGGACTGGCACTGTCAGAGTACGATCAGTGGCGGAGTTGATCATTTAGTGTTTTTTAAGTTTGAAAGTGATAGTGGAAAGTTTAAAGTCATTAGCTTTTTATTTTATTAGCTTACAACGTTGAGGTTTATTATAGAGTTGCATGAATTCATTTAGAAGGTGTTTGGTTGCTTAGAACTAAAGCTTATTTTTTTAATGGTTTTGAAAATTACAAGTCTAAATTTAGCATACTATATCAGACGAAATTATTTTGTTGCCCGAATCCCTTATCTCTGACTGATTTAACTTATTTTAACCATGTTTACAAAACAGAATGTATGGATAATACACAATGTTTAGAGACATCCTGTGTTTGCCAGGACTTGGTGTCAACCGTATAATTTAACTTTTAAAAAAGTAGGTAGGGAGAGTTTAGAAAATCCGGTGATAGGTGTTTGCTGTTTATGGACATACTGTGATAATAGAGGTATTATTTGTGTCACCCTCTCATATATCTTCGCTTTATTCGGTCGGCCTCAATATAACGTTGCTTCCCAACGAACCTCACTGGTATTAGTGTTTTAACTTAGCGAGTGTAAACCAAATAATAATCATCTGAACCGATTGCAGAGTTTAACGGCGTCACCAATCCTATGGTATAATAGGGGCGGGGGACCATAGTGTAGTGGTAACATCACTGGCGTGAACAGCAGTAGGTAGCGGGATCGCTTCCCGTACCCTCCCAAAGGTCCACTTAGCCTATCATTCGCGAGATGGCACACAACCATACTCTCCCTCCCAATGACAACTCTCAATTTATTCCCAGATCATTATATAAAAATATTTACTAGTTTATTCTAAAATTTTCTAATGAACTTTAATTCTTCATTATCACTCATGTTAGCATTTCTGCGTTTTTGTCAGATTGTTTTCTCAATAGACGAATATATATAGGTAAAATGGGATGTAGGACGTGATGGGCGCCTTACATGGCTACCGTATACAGTTAAATTCGACTCCTGTAATAACTTGATCCGTTCATACTGATTTTTAATCATACTGCGTAATTGTCAGTTTTAAAATACTAAAATATTAAACGAAGAGTATTAGAGATTTGCATCGTCCTCTACCTTTTTATGCAGCATTTAGACACCTTAAAATCGTTTTTCATTCGGACTATAAATTAATAATTTAATTAATCCATTATTAAATTATTAAATGGTCTCTGTTACCACACAGCTAGTCGTTAAAAAAGAAAACACACATTATTAAATTATTCCTTGGGTGCAATCAATAAAATACTTGGGTGTGATGATTAATTAGTCATGTTAAATCGCTTAATTTTAACAAGGAATCGGTGAGACGATCTTTCTTCTCTGCCTGTAATTGTATCTACGCACGTGCCAAAGATCTTAATGAGTTGGTTCATCTATCTGTACAAGAAAGCTACTGCTTGCCAATATTAACTTACGCCTCAGTCGTAGTTAAATACACAGTGAGACAAGAAGAGGAACTGAATGCATGTTGGAACTCTGTTTATAGAAAGTTATTTGGTTTTAATAAATGGGAATCTGTTAAAGGCTTCATTTGTGGCCTTGGTAGACTAGACTTAGGCTACATCACATTATTAAGAAACGTCGCATGATGTTCTATAGGCGACTAGTTCATTCGACATCTAATTTTCTCCAGGATATTTTCTGGTGTTACGTTGTTGAGCAATTATTATTATTATTATTATTATATTCGTTTAATGGTACACACAAAAACAGCTGACACACCGCAACTGATTAAAATACAAAGTTGGCAGCCATCAAAGGCGCCCATCCCACAACGACTCTAGCCTATGATGTTAAAGTCACCACGACAGACAGAGTCATCTACGGCAAGCAGACGCCCGAAACAGACAAGTCACCATCGACGAACTCCAACGCGCACACGAAGAGTCCAACCGACGGTTTCTCGTCCAATGTTGACAGTTGAACCGCATATGTAGAGAACACCGGGCCGAGTGACATCGATGGTGGTATCACATCCACATGGTCTTCGGTAGTTTGGTGGAAGATGAAGCGTCCAGACCTCTCTCGTCCCATTCAGAGTTGTAAGGAACGACACTCATTCGCAAGGTGGCAGGAGTGATGGCTGACGAACCTAGTATGATGGTATCCCTTGCAAGCTGTAGTCACGGGCGATGGTCGTACACCAAGAACTTGCGAAGCGAGTTGCCGTCCAAATATCCATAAATCGGAGTCGAAAAAGTCCGAAACGCTGACTCGACTTCGGAACGTCTCTAAATATGCAGAAGTAATCGGGCGTCCACTGCCACAGACACAATAATCCGTCGTAATATCTAGGAGGCGAGATCGCCGGCCAGCATGGCCGACGACCCCAGAGTCAAATCTTTGTGACTCTGAACTCGTCGGCATCTTGAACGGTAACTTTAGTTGCATAAATGATCTTTACGAACATTTTCGCAGTCTGTGCGTTTGATTTTATGTTTGTTCAGATTTGTGCATGTATGTTTTGTTTCTGTCTTTGGGCGTAATAAAGTACTGATTAATAAATTGTATAATTTTCTGTATTGTCGTCAACGGCCTTTTGATGCCATCAGACGACGTTAAACTGTGGACAAAATTAATAAATAAACTATAAATTAAAGGCTTACGTTTCTGGCTCAATCGAAAATTTATACCTTGTCATAAGCTGTCGTTAAACTCTCGATCTTATTATTAATTGCTAATTTAATTCTGCCACTGATCGTACTGTGTCAGTGCCACTCCCAAGCCTGGATTAAATTAAATTAAGGAGGAGGCTAATGATCTATCAGGGGAATTATCATTATTCACTGTGATGGAGAATCTCCAGCACATATCATGGGCTACATTATGGTAATTATTAAGAGACCTTTGCGCGATTAATTCGAGAGTCTTACAGCAGTTAACCTATGGAACTACTAGCTCTTAGAGGAAAACTACTCTATCGAATATAGTAACTTAAAATATAATTTAATATAGATAAATAAAATAAAGGGACTAGATTGTTTGACGTGTTATGTTTAAAATAAGCCTCCGAATTAGACGATCCGCAAACAGATGAAAGAGGACACTCGTAGCTTTAATAAATGGCATCATTGGTATAGCTGCTCAAGATATTACAATTTCTGTGCACATCCAAAATCGAAAAATACGGATCGGGACGCGGGACTGTAATGAGATTTGACGTGTTTGAAGCGTTAAATAAAATTAAAAATGAACAATCCAATCCATCAAAGATAGCTGATTTTGTTCTGCAGGTCACTACGAACATTTTGATACATTATGTGCCTCCGTACCTATATAAATATTGTCTTAACTGCTGAGGGAAACGAAATCCAAAAAATTGACGGAAATACCCATTTATAAAGGCTTAACAGGATCAACTCACTCCGCCACTGTTTGCAGTCCAACAGTGCCAGTCTCACTCTATGCCATGACAGTGTAGCGTTTGAGCGAAAGTTATTACTCTTATAACGCTTGATAATAGCGTTTTAAAGGTGTCGAAGTAAAGGTTGACTACTATTCAGTTTTAGAAGTATTTTCATAGTTTAATGACGACTTTTCGTAATCGTGCTAGATGACATTATTCCTCGACTTTTTGATTGCACTAACGTTCGGATCCAACCATTTCACGACATCTTAAATGGCACCAAAGGACATTCACTGCGACAAAAAAGCCATAGTTATCGATTATGGTATACGGTCTGCTTGTTTGAGTAATTGATGTTTAACGACACTGTGCTATAACAAACATGATTAGCGTCGCCTAAATGTTTTATAAAGACTTAACTGGAACAACTTACTCTAAGTATTATATATTACAAATGGTGTGATTTGGTCAATGTATCAGATAGCTACTATGTTGCATAATATTACAGTACTGGTTACTGTTACTGAAATATCCATAGACAACTTCTTTTCAACTGTTGATTTTTTGTTTGTTTGTTTAAAATATGTTATGTCATAATAATAAGAACCTAATGTTAGAAAAGTATAAACATTACTTATTGGTGAATGAATATGCATATTACAATATTACTATCATTCAACTTTAGTTATCCAATATTGCATATAATATGGTTTGGTTAATGTACATGGACAGTTTAAAGGAATACCTGAATCAATTATAATATATGTATGCTATGTTAGTTAATGAAATTTGTCAGGACATAATAATCACAGACAATTTGAGATGAACTACTTTATATATTGAAAAAATATTGAATTTTAGTGAAATTGTAAAGCTCTGTTTCGACACCTTTAATGGTATCGTTCGGATGCTATAAGTTTCTGGTTCTGATTGTATTTTATATTTCTGTATTGTCGTCAACGGCCTTTGATGTCATAGGACGACGTTAAACTTTAGAGAAATAATAAATAAAACTTACTCTAAGGTGCAGATTGGCGACTGTCAAACAGTTATTGAGAGAAACTCGTTGTTCTTATAACGTCAAATGTAAACGTTTTAAAGGTGTCGAAGTACACGTTGACTTTAGTATCCACTAATAGTAGTTAGTTTCACCATTTTACGACATCCTTCGGCTGCCAGGGCAGATTACAATATTCCTTACCTATCTAATTCGCGTTTTTTCATTTCACTATCGATCGTATCCAACAGTTTAACGATAATTATCCTAAATGTCATCAAACACCGTTCACTGTGATACAAACGAATAATCTGGTAACTGGTTAAGGTATACGGACTGCTTGGTTGGTTAGTTGCGGTTTAACGACACTGGGTCATAATAAAGATGATGATCGTCGACCTCCTCCTTCCTCCAGTCTTGAGACTAGCACTACCAGAGAATGGTTGGCTAAGTTGCTGACCTGTGGATCAAAATGTCGTTAACAAATTCCTGCCATGGCAACACATTTTGGGGAAATTTCTGTTCCACTTAAGTAAAGTAAGAAGTAAGTATATTCTTTATTCAACCTGCATATCCCACTTTGGTGTACATACGAGTACATTTATACAGAGTATAACACTTATTATAAACGATCTGCAATTGTCCGCAGAATAAAACGGTCTCTGGGAGAACACAGCAATGGAGTCAGTACTGTCGGTGGGAAGAACAGGCGGCGAGGGATAAGACTAGCCATCCGCCTACATATGCCGAGGATAATAAAACGAAGTCGCTGGCGCATCACACTTTTCGCTGCCTCTGAGGCTAGCCTAATGGAAGGGTTTTCTTCTTATTTTGTTTTATCTTTTTCCTGAAATACATAACAAGGATAATAATTAGCGTCGCTTTCTCCAGCATTTAGACACCTTTAAATCGTTTATTTCAGACACTATGTGATTGTAAATTTCGTTTCGTCTCTAATTATTCAACAAACGCCCTGTAACAGTCGAACTTACCCATTTGGTTTCATTAATGTTAAGTAATTAATTAAATGAGGGCAATTGTTTAAATGTGTCTTAACATAAAAAGTTACATAAGTTACATCCAGCGTGAGCGAAATCCGTCGTTTTTAAAAGTCGTAGACGTCGACCTCACCTCGTTCAAACGGGTAAAGGATCTACCCCGATCAATAAATGTCACCCGATCAATAAATGTCACCCGATCAATAAATGTCACCCGATCAATAGTCACCCGATCAATAAATGTCACCCGATCAATAAATGTCATCCGATCAATAAATGTCACCCGATCAATAAATGTCACCAGATCAATGAATTTCAACGTTAAGTAAATGAAGTCGCTGGCACATGACACTCAACGCTGCGAGGGTTTCGTGCGCCTCATATACGACTGACTACATGACGACGTGATTTCGTGGCTACGTGATTGCGTGCACGTTAGAGTGTTTGAGATGGTCCCGGTAAATCAAAAAGACGAACAAATCAAATCAAGAGTAATTTTTGGCAGCCACTTGTTGAAGAGCTTTTCCTTCTGCTACCGTTAGTCCTATATAGTTTGGTTGCACTTTTAGAATCTAAGCGCGCAGAATGTCCACAATGACACAGGACTCATTGGCTGTATTATTAACATTTAAAGTTTTATGTTAACAGAACTGGTAACTAGTTTGGCATGGCCACAAGGCTCGTGATCTCCGCCTCTTGCTTTAAAGTATTTATGAATATTTTAGACGGCTTTTTATATATGACGCATAGCGCTTAACTTTGTAGGCGACATGTTTGGAGATGTATATTATTTATAGCCCTTGGAAACTGAGGTGCGCTTGTGTTACTAGAACGTTCGCAGGGAAACTATCCGCGTTAATGCACATTCCTTATTGCCTAGTCCTTATTAGAGGAATCGAACGCAACTCTGAATCATTGATGTTTAATTAAAAACGGCCTGGTTACATTCGTGTCTGCCATTACTATGAAGATGTCAAGTACGTACTAGTTCGTTGTGAGTATGCTACGTAGTCAGACGATTTTAAACAAGTTGTAGTTTTTTTTATAAATTAACATCTGTATCAAGAGAAATCCTGAAGAAATGTCCGGACGCTACGTCTTCTTCCACCTACAAGGGACTGTGTTGGATGTTTATTCTGAAAGTTGCTGGTTGGAGCAGGCTGAGAACAGGTGGTTCGTCATCAAATGCATTGAATCGAATTCGTGAACATCACTGGCTTCCTGTTCAATAGCACATTAAGCTTAACATTGTATGCCTGACCGTTAGGCTCAGAAACCAGCCTTCCATCACATTTTATTAGTCTATATCTACTGGAATTGTTTTTTCTTGAATTTGTACTGATTACTGTGATCTTATGGTATTTGATGCTTTGTCAATAAATGGCTTACTTACTTACTTACTTACTTACTTACTTACTTACTTACTTACTTACATTGCTAAGTCCATATCGCCCTCATAAACTGTTCGTTCCTATGATTTACTGGTTAAACTATAGGCCTGCTACGAGGTAGGTTACTCCGATGTAACTCATTCTCCCTAGGCTGCCTTTCTATCTTTCAGAATAAACTTCTGGGTATTTATCTGAGTACGGCCTGGTTTTATTGCGCCATCGATTGAGTCCCTGTGCATTAGACACTGGCTCTATAGAAGTTATAAATTGCAATGTCCAACAGAGATACTCTAGCAAGATAGAACGAAGTGCAGACTATCTCATGTCCGACTGAAGTTGGTGTCTAAGGCAGAGACTGTTTAGAAAACATTGATAAGACTTTTGATGAGACTCTCTTGAAGTGGCGCTATATAAATCATTACAGGCAGTACAAAATTTTAATGGCTGACGTCGGCACTGGGCACAACCACCCACATTCCCTTTCCATATTTGTTTGACCCATTCTTTTCCATTTTAACGAACTTTTGTAATTTACGGTCCATCGTGTACGCCTATCAGTTGATTAAACGTATGTTTCCAATAATTAATAATAATTACAGTACAATTTATTATAAAACACGCTGTTGTTTTCGAACTCTAATTGCACGATGCCAGACGGCAAATAACCTCTGACTTGCCGCCATTTCGACGCATTATTTATGTGTGGGCCCATTACATAATGTTTGAAAGTAGCTGGTCCAGCTAAATGGAACTCTTTACCAGAACCAATCTGAAGATCCTCTTCGATCAATATCTTTCAATATAAACGTAAAGCACATTATTTTCTTTAAGTGCTTTGACTAGTCACTATACCTTGTAACGCGTCCTATGAGTAAGACAATGTTTAATAAGGCACGTTATAAATGCAAATTGCATTGTATTGTTTTGTCACTGGTGTCTCTGCTAGTTTTCTCAGCACCGTTTTGCTTATTGATTGCATTCCAGACCCCATGACATTTAAGAATATTCGGTCTGGAGTATATATAGCGCCTATCAATCAATAGTTTGCTTTCGACGGCAAGCTATATTAAATTTTCAACATCTTTCTCTGTTTCTAATATGACTAACGATTGAGCGAAACTCATTATTCTTATAACGTCTAATGAAACCTTTTTAAAGGTGTCGAAGTACAAGTTGACTTCTGTATCGAATTGTAGTTGTTATTTTCATTGTTCAACCACATTTTTGGCTGATAGGGTAGATAACATTATTCCCTACCTATTCCATTTGCCTTTTTCATTGTACTAAGGATCGGATCCAACAGTAACTGTTCAAGTACATTTTAAATGGCATCAAAGGCCGATCACCGCGACTTACACCGAAAATCTGGTAATTGATTAAGTTAAGGTATACGAACTGCTTGGTTAGTTGATGTTTAACGTCACTCTGTCATAAGAAAGATTATTCCCATTGTCATCCTGCTTTAGCCAATAATTATGCAGACACTTTTAAATCGTTTATTTTGTTGGGCGCGGTGGTGTAGGGGTATGTTCGGTGCCTTGCAGCCGGAGGGTTGCGGGTTCGAATCCACCTCAAGCCGCCGCGTAGGGACCCTGGGCAAGTCCTTCACTCGCAATTGCTCATGCGCTTCGGCGTGAAACTCCGATTCAGTGTCCGCGCTGTAGTCTGGAGCGCCTCTGAGTAGAAATTTTGAAGGGGCGCTATAGCAAGTGCTCATACATACATACATACATACATACATACATACATACATACATACATACATACATACATACATACATACATACATACATACATACATACATACATACATACATACATACATACATACATACATACATGAACACACATACATACATGTACATACATACATACATACATACGTACATACATTTCAAACGCTATTCAGTTGTAATTTGTTCAATTATAGAGCTGTAATATGCCAAAATAATTTTTTTTTTCGAAGGCAACGACTTTATCTCATAAGGTGTCGTTAAACTGAGGATCCAATCCAATCGCTACCGCAAACCGGGGACTGGCACTCCTGTCTACAAGAAGAGACGATGTTAGCTATATAACAATCGGTGGATTTTATCTGTAGACACCTTAAATAACCAGGACTGTAGGCCGCCATGCTCAGGTCTTGGAATACTGTTTTCGGTCCATCCCAATTTCAACTTTTTATCACAAAAAATGGACGAAGAGACCGATTTTAACCCTAGGGCTACCAAGCTTTTTTGTAACACTGGCTACCAAAAGGGGGTGGTTACCACCCCCCTTGGATTTCGTGTTTGGTTTCACATATCATAACTTGTAATATAACAATGGATTCAGCATTCATTTCTGCACAGAATGGTATATTTAGTTGTACATTATGTGAATGCACCTCGAAATTACATCACTTATTAACAATGGAACCCATTAATTAGCAATATTTTATATTATTGCGTACATTTTGTACTTTTTGGATAAACAAATATAAGATTGTGTGTGTTTTGAAACTAATCTATGTATAAAAGATACACACAATCATCCCTACACATGTTTATACAGTAGGCCTATAAATGTACATCCATACATATATATCCATACATATATATATATCGGTTTACGTTCTAATGCTGTATTCAGCCATTTTCACACATATTACGCGTATTATTATTTATTTTGATCACTTCCGGTATTCAAAAGACAAAGATGTAATTATGCAAATGAAGCCCTTCATTCCCTCTAAAGAATGGTATCTTTGTGTCTCTTCCAGGAAGACAAATGAATACGCTACAGACAAAAAACTAAGATGGGAGTGCTTCCATTCAGCCATTTTTCACGCATATTACCCGTATTATTATTTATTTTGAACACTTCCGGTTGTCTCAGGTCAACTCAGTGACCATAGAAATGTAGCCCCTCATTCCCTCTATAGAATGGTAAAATTTTTGTCTCTTAATATTAAATGACCGATAAGATATAGTCGAAAATCTAGGGGTGGTGGTATGCACCCCCTTGGTACCTCTGGTATATTGGGTATACCTTTTGAACGGTGTGAGATATCATTTTTTTAAGGATCCTGAGTGGCTGAGTGGGTTGGTAGCCTGCTCGTCACGTCGGCGCCCCGGGTTCGCTTCCCGGTCGGGTCGGTTTATCAGAGATTAATTTCTCGGATCTTTACTGCGGGTGGCTCGGTCGCATTATAAACGTGGAGTACAATACAACACACAATACAACACATCACAATACAACTGGGGCGCGGTGGTTTAGGGGTATGTTCGGTGCCTTGCAGCTGGAGGGTTGCGGGTTCGAATCCACCTCAAAGTCGCCGCGTAGGGACCCTGGGCAAGTCCTTCACTCGCAATTATTGCTCATGCGCTTCGGCGTGAAACTCTGATTCAGCGTTCGCGCAGTAGTCGGGAGCGCCTCTGAATGGGAAATCTGGTAGGGGCGCTATAACAAGTGTTCAAATACAATACAATACAATACAATACAATACAATACAATACATTTTACCTCAAAACGTGTGTAAATGAACCCCCTACAGCTACCTAAAAGGACAAATTTTTATTCCATACGGAAAAAGTTTGAGATGAAAAAAACCTAGGAGGGGGTGGCAACCACCCCCCCCCCTTGGTAGCCCGAGGGTTAATTAACTGTTTTGTTCTGTTTGACTCGATTAGAGCTACATGTGGGGTGGGGGTGGGGAGGGGGAAATTTTGATACTAATTCAGGGTCATTCAGGTCATTTTAAGTTGAAAAACCTAAAATCTTGCAAAAATCAGGGATAAGTGGCCAGAACTCGCCCAGTAATTGTAAAATCTGCTAATTTTTTTTGTGTTTCTCGACTTGATAAGGGTCACCTGGGGTAAGAAACAAGGCTGTTAAACGTAAAACTATTCGAGGGTATTTTAAGGTCAAAAAGGTCAATTTAAGAAGAAAATCTTATGAATTAGCACTGTGGCTTAAATAGGAATATATATCTCGGTCAAATACTGTTATATTTTGATTATTCATTTTACCTGCTTGCCGAAAATGTAGTATGCTGTCCTGGTTATGTAATGGTCTATCATTTTTTCAACAGTTTAATGACATACCTAAAAGCATCTAAAAGCAAAATGTTGTATCCTTAGTACATCTGTGGTCCTACTGAGGATCTACTCCTGTTTTGGTGCTACTTTAAGAACGAATATAACAATTAAAAAGGTGTGTCAGGAATCGCTTTAGTTGGTTGTTAATTCGCGGATTTCGACTTAATCCAGAATTATAGCAATATCTTATGACAACAGTCAGTTGTCGTCGGTAGGAAAGATTTTTTTAAAGCGAAATAATGGTTGGTTAGTTTCTGTTCAACCACCCTGTGTCATAGTAAAGATGATTAGCGTCGCCCTGCTTCTTTATTAGCATTTAGACACCTTTATATAATTTTTTAAATTACTATATACCTGTAATTTTCTTTCAGTCGCCAAATCTCATTCCATCCTTGCTTACTTATTTGGTGTATAACGACACTGTGGCATAACAAAGACGATTAGTGCTAGTAGTACTCCTACTTTCTCCAGGCCTTGGATCGGATTGCCAGAATACGGGAAATGCAGAATTAACCAGATGAAATGTATACAGTGTTTACTAAAGACGTTTTAAAGTATCAACGTAAACACCTCTCTCTCTCTCTCTCTCTCTCTCTCTCTCTCTCTCTCTCTCTCTCTCTCTCTCTCTCTCTCTCTCTCTCTCTCTCTCTCTCTCTCTCTCCTCCCTCCTCCCTTCCTCCCTCTCTCCCCCTCTCTCTCTCTCTCTTTCTATTCACATGCTACATTTCTTTCTCGTCCTCGAGTTAAAGTTCCTGTTAAACGAACTTCTTTTATATTAATTTCAGTGTTCTAACTTAGTGAGTGAAAAGGTATAACAATTTGAACCGATTATTACAGAGTTTAAAGACATCTTTTGACAACAAAGGCCGTTGACGTCGACTTAAATTATTTTGAACAGTCCTCATCATTCGTATGGCATAATTCAGATTTGCGTCACAGTCCTCCGTTTTCCAGCATTTATACACCTTTAAATGGTACCTTTTAGACACTAATTTTGATCATTAACCATATGCCAGAAAACTACTCTTGGTCGGCTGGTTTGTTGAGTTTAAACGCACTTTATCATAATAAGGATGACCATGGTCGCCCTCCTCATTTCCCCTGTCTTGAGTCTGGCACTGCCAGAGGACGCGCAGTGACGCACTTGACCGCTCTGCTAGTATCCTTATAGCGCAATAACCAAAATTTTAAAAGGTGCATAATTATTTGGACGGTTTTTCACCGTTCTTTGGCATAATGCAACCAACTGAGATTTTACATAATAGTAAACGGATATATAGGTATGATCCAGGGTTTAACGACAGCTTATGGCAACAACGGCCATTGATATCAATAGCAGTTATTTTGCTGACTTGTTAGCAGCTGCTGACGACGCTGTTTCATTACAAAGATAACTACCGTCACCCTCCTCCTTTAACCACACTTGGGACTGGCAATTCCTGAGTAAGAACGGGATCTAGTTGTATCATGTGGCATGATAAATTGTATTATAGAGTAGCGTATATACAGTTAACAGGTGTTTAAGTAGATTCAGCTGACGTTTTTCTCTTGAAACTATCTTCGCTATGTGGAAGTCAGTAGTTATCATGTTAAGCATTATTTTTCCAGTGTTTAATACAGTGGCGGAGTTATCAATGTAAGACAATTAGTTTCTGATTGACGGAGGTTTGTGATAACATTACTTTGCTGTAATTGACGTAGAAGTCCAGGTCATTTGTTTACAGGCAGCGAAATTTCACAAACAAATTATGTCTGCAAGCGTTTTGTCCACACAAGCATGTCTGGCCTTTACAGGAAGTAGGAAATAGGCCTACTTTTAAAATATATGCAGTTCTCATCGTCTCCATAATTTGCTGATACATACACAGAAAAGATTGTATGATTGGTTACCAAGAGTTTAGCAAGGAGTATTTTCCAGCACATTTGAAGGCGATCACGATTTTTGACTAAATAGTTTTAGGAAGAAACTTTCTAAAGGTGTCTAAGTATTACACGATATAGCATTCGTAATGTAACAGCGTTAAACATCCTGTATTTTTCAGGGCCGTTTACTTCTGCCTTACCTTAATATGCACGAATGTTAGTATCTATTTACCTGTTGTAGAAATTAGTGTCTGTTTAACGACGCTAAGTCACAACATATATACATATATAATCTTCGTCTCCTTTATAGTATATTTAGCATTTAGACACCTTTAAATCGTTTATGAGAAACGCTATATAAATGTAATTTCGTTAAACTGCTATTATTACTAAAACAATCAACGTTTTGCTGGCTAGTTGATGTTTAACGACAATATTTCACAAGAAAGATAATTAGTATTGTATTGTATTGTATTGTATTGATCATTTATAAAGCGCTTCTCATAGCATGAGCCTTTCAGAAGCGCTCCCAGTGCAAGGTACTGTTAGTGTTAGTGTTGCCTTCCTCCCTAATCCAGGCCTGGGACTGGCACTACAAGAGTACGTGTAGTGGTGGAGGGTACCTCTGTTCAGATATTAATTAGGGCAAACATCATATTTAAGAGGTTAGTTATTATTTTGAACAATAATTCTAACCGTTCGTGTAGCATAATGCAGCCAATTGAGATTTATCCTAACAGTTAACGAATAGATCTGAGACGTATGGAGCATCCTGACAATAAATTGGGACTGGCACTGATTAAACTACAAATTATTTGATTAATCTCCAAAATTTAACTTCGATTAATCGACGTTAATTTGGTATAATATCTTACGTAAACCGGGAAAAGCTGTTTAAAATGTAGTCGCGGAATCGGGAACTGCTTTCTGAAGGTGAACTGCCAGCGATATGTCTGAACCACGGCAAGCGAACTGCTTATTGCAATGAAAACAGTTTATTTTGCTGTCATCTTCGACTTTTCCATGAGCATTTGCATTAAATGGAAAATGATCGCTTAATTTTCCATTGAAACGTTTCACATTATCATTATTCACCATATTGTTTACTCCGGAAATTAAGACCTAAGCCTGGAGAAACGAGGAGGGCTACGCTGATTATTTTTGCTATAACGCAATGTCATTAAACATCAACTTACCGACGTTACTAAAATGAATTTTAATAGATAGGCTACATTATCGATTGGACAAATTACTTATATATAGCTTCTTAAAGAACGATTTAAAGGTGTGTAAATGCTGGAGAAAGGAGGGTCGTGGAACTAATTATTATTGTTATGACGCAGTATCGTTAAGCAGCAACTGCCTATCGGCGGATTTTCTAAACTCTGCCACCTTCTTCGTTGACTATGATATTAAGGGTATGGCCAGGTCGACCTCATTAGAGCCATGGCAGCCACGAGAAGTCGGTCTCTAAACATTGGATACTATTACGACATTCTATGTTGTAAACATAGATAAAAAAGTTAGATGAGTTTGATGTAAAGGACGATAGCGTTCAAAAATGTTGCCAAATATTCTGTGCTAATTACTGACTTGTTAATTTTGGCGTTAATTTAAAATTATAGGCTTTCGTTGAAATCTAGATGGACACCTTTTAAACGTACACAGGCATTTCTATAATAATTATTGGTTTCACTGAAAAACTAATAAGTGATCCTTTCAGCAGCTGGTGCTAAGTACTTGAAGTAATACAAGAGATCGTCGATTGAAAGTAACTTAAGTGCGAAAGGTGTTGAGAGCTAATATTTAAGCGCGATTGAAAGGAAGCCGTGGGTATGAAGTGTGAGCGACTTCATCTTTCTTACCCTCGGTATAATTATGATGTTCGGCGGCCAGTCTTTTCCTTTCAACGTCTCATCTACCCACCGACAGTTGTTTAGTTGCTGTTTAACGACACTGTGTCATAACAAACATAATTAGTATTGCCCTCCTCCTCCTTTCTTCAGGCTTGGGACTGGCACCATCAGAGTACGGCAGTTTAGGTGTTCAAGTTAGTCAGTTAGTTGCTGATAAACGACGCGATGTCATAGCAAAGATAATTAGTGTTGCCCTCTTCTTTTATCCAGGTTTGGGACGGACACCAGCCGACTACGGCAGTTGTGGAGTTCAAGTTAGATAGTTACTCAGTTAGTTAGTTGCTGATAAACGACTCTATATTATAACAAAGATCATCAACATCGCCCTACTGCTTTTTTCGACTTGGGACTGACAATCGAATACAAGAAGTAGCGATATTTTAGTGTACCCAATCATAGCATTGTTTTGTAGCACATTGAGCGGAATAGAAATATTCGAAACATTTTTCTGACCTGGTGGAAATTCTCTACGTCTTGGCTTCGAGACCAGCGTGATAACCACTAAATTATCATTGTAGCCTAACTATTATTCAATTCGTTCAAATGCGTGCTACCAACTATAAGATAACCAATCATTCAGTTAACACTGACTTGGGTAGGGAGCAACTCTATAATATCTTTTCTTACAAATGTTCAATTACAATAATTACAATTAGCCATAATATATATCACGACAACAAAGGCGGTTGACGTCGATAGGAATTGTTTTGAAGAGTTATCACCGTTCCATTAGCGTAACGCAACATTCGTTGGAAAACTTAGCCAGATTACTGACGATTTGTTGTTTTGGACTGTTTAACGACTAGCTGTATGGTAACAAAGACCCTTAGCGTCGCCCTCCTCCTTTCTCCAGGCTTGGGACTGGCACTGAGACTGGCACAAAGCACGGAGGTGCAATGCACGAACGTTCAGTGGCGGAGGTAACTTTGCCCTTGCGTACTTGGTCACCGATCCTCGTTTCCGCTTGGCCAGGAGTCAGACCGGGCTGAACTCGTCGTCTCTGGCTGGCCAGATGTCAGGATCGGCTGAAGCCCCCTCGCCACGTCAAGGCGTACGCATCGGATATCCACGCCGTCGAGTGAAACTTCTGAGGCAGTTGCTCGAAGGCGCTCCGAGGGGGTTACCGACGATTGAACGAAAATTGCATTTATATTGTGTTTTGAAACGGGAATTTAAGGTGTCTAATAATTGGATACAGAAATAGAGCGACTTTGCTATGACACCGCGCCGTTAAACATTAACTAATCAGCCAACCATTATACTGCCCTGCCATGGCAAAAGGAAGCAAGTCCAGTTTAAGGTTAAATTGACATATCGGTATCATTTTGGTTCAAGAAGCAAGTCCAACACAATCGTCTATATAAATAGTTATTATTGCATGTGGTTCTGGCGGAAAAGCAGAGGCAGAAAGAAGCATGTCCAAGTAGTACTGGAAAATTCCAAGACAAAGTCCAACTATCAACTGTTTGCGTAAATTCAGACCGATGGGTGATGCCTGAGTTGTTTTTCGCATTTTTCTCAGAATCTAAAATTTGTGACTTGCTTCCTTTTGCCATGGCAGTGCAGTATAGTGCTTCAGTGACTGAGTTGATTTGTGTCGTATTGTTCTAATACGAACATTGTGAACTGGTCGCCCTCCTCGTCTATACAAGCATGGGACTGACACTGCTAGAGTGCAGACAGTGGCGGATTTCAGTCCGCCTTAAGGCACTGCTCTCTATTAGGTCGTCTTCAAACTAACGATGCTTTCAAACGAGACTCTGTTCTGTGGTATTGGTTTCCGGTACTTTAACTCAGTGAGTGAAAAGAAATATTCATTTGAACCAATAGCTAAACAACATCTTGTGACATCAAAGGCCGTTAAAAGTGATAGAAATTATTTGTGAACAGTTCTCAGTGATCCAATGGCGCAATAGCAGACTATACGGCGTCCGTCTCTTTTTCATGAATTTAGAGACCTTTATATCGCTTCTTTAAAAAACTATATATACAACCTACTTGTAATTTCAGTTCAATCGATGTTCTCATCAAATTTACCGATTGTTTGGTTACTTGCTGTTTAACGACACTGTGTCATAAAAAAGATGATCAGAATCGCCCGCCTCAATGCCAAGGCTTGAGACTGGCACTGCCTAAGTGCGAGCAGTTACGCAGTTAGAGGCTATGGCGAGATACTTCTATTATAAAGTAGTATAAACACGTTGAAGTGTCTAAGTATATTTGGTCTGTAACCTTCTCTGTTGAAGCTATTTGAAAGTCAGTAGTTATCATATTGAGTGCTAGTTTTCAGTATTTTGTGTTGCAGAGGTGGAGTTATCGATATAAGGCAAGTAGTTTCTGATTAAAGGAACATTGTGATAACATCATACTTTGCTCTAACTCATGGAAAAGTCCAGGTCTTCATAACATACATAACATTATATGCGCCTCTTGCTTGCTTTGTTCTTTGAAAGGCGCTATATAAATGTTTTACTGTTATTACAATTATAATAGACGAATAACCTCATCATCCTCCTTCATCGAAATCGTATTCAAGGAATGTACAAAGCGCAACTTAAAGCGAAGGGCACCAACTTCTTCACGAGCGCTGCGTTGTGTCAGAAGGGTTGTCCGACTTATCCATTGGAGAAATGACAGTCTGGATGCCAAAAAGAACAGAAGAGCGGAGGTGAGGGGTTGAGAAAACTTGGAAGGCGGAGGATCGGATGAATTAGGGTAGGAAAGGATTGGATGGATTAGGGTAGATAATTTTGGAGAGGTAGTCTCACTACTGGAGAGGTGAGACTTCATTTTGGATGATAAGTCGAGAAGCGTTAGGTGGATGACAGAGGGTCAGCGGCGGTTAAATGCGCCCCTACTGTGCACCACCCATAACCCTTGTCAACATTCGTCTGCACCGGCATTAGCATTCCCACTCTCCTTTACCATTACCACTCCAATTCCAGCGGACTACTGAGGTCTTTTATAGGCTGCCATGTTGATATTGGAGGTCTATCTATACTACTGGGGTAGGGTACTTCGATGTTACTTATCCTCCTTTGACTGGCTTTCTATGTGATCGGACTAATGTTCTAGATATTGATCTGATTAAGGCTTGGTTTTAGCGCGCCATCGATTGAGTCCTTGTGCGTTAGACAATGAATGTCACGCGATAAAGGAATGTCACCTGATTAATAAATAATGTCATCCGATCAATGATTGATATAACTATAGAAGAACGTGTTTATTTACATTTTTTACACTTTGCCTGCTGCAGAAGTTAGCTTCTGTAGAATAACGTTGTGTCATAACGAAGATAATTCACGTCTCCCTCCTCGTTCATAAACGATTTTGACTGGCACCACTGGAACAACGGATTTGAAGTGAGTTGACTGTTGCATCGAGTTTCCATTTTCTTATAGGGGGAATAAAATAATTAAAAAGGTGTGCAAAGAACTGCTTTGGGTAACAATAGTAATGTTTTCTTTATTGAAACGCTTGACAAACGCACTTCGCTGTACATTTACATGTTATGCAATTTAAATCTGAACAACTAACAGAACAGACAGCCTGCAATACAATGGCGCTAATAGCAGCCTACAAAGCATATCCGCCCTACGGGGCTCGAAATCGGTACCTCTCGCTCTCCATGCCAGCGTGTTATCTAATGCGCTATCGGGTTGGTTGGTTAGTGATGGATTTCCACTGGATCCAGCAGTTTAACAAATAAAATTGTATGGAGCATAATACTGGTTGGTTAGTTGCTGTTTGCCAACACTGTGTTCTTATCAAGATGTTTAGAGTCACATTCCAACTCTGTCCAACATTTAGACACCTTTATATGCTTTCTTAGAGAGACTGTAATTTTAGTTAAATCGCTAACCCGCCGAATATGACCAAGAGGTAACAGACTATTTTATTTGTCCGTATAGTTTAACGTCGTCTTATGACATCAAAGGCCGTTGACGACAATACAGAAAATATACAATGCAATCAGAACAAAAAAACTGCCAGAGTACGTGCAGTAGTGGAGGATACCTCTGTTCTGATTTTAATTATAGGGCAAATATCACATTTAAGAGGTTTGTAATTATTTGAAACAGTTCTAACCGTTCGTTTGGAATAATGCAGCCAATTGAAATTTAGCCTAACAGTAAACGGATAGATCTGGGACGTATGGGGCATCCTGACAATAAATTGGGACTGGTACTGATTAAAATACAATTTAATTGATTAATCCCAAAATTTAACTTCGATTAATCGAACTTAATTTGGTATGTAATGTAATGTAATGTAACAAAACATTTATAAAGCGCCACTTAGGAGTCTCTCTGAAGCGCTCAACACGTGACTATCAAACAACTGAAAAAATGCATCTTTAAGAGTTTAGAGAAAACTATATAGCCGCGTGCAGCACGCACAGGTATATCTTACGTAAACCGTGAAAAGCTTTTTAAAATGTAGTCGCGGCATCGGTAACTGATTTCTGAAGGTGTCACGCCAGCGATGTGTCTGAACCACGGCAAGCCAACTGCTTATTGTAATAAAAATAGTTGATTTTGTCGCCATCTTCGACTTTTCCATGAGCATTTGCCTTAAATGCAATATTATCGCATAATTTTCAACTCAGACGTTGCACATTATCATTATTCGACATATTGTTTACTCCGGAAATTAAGCCCTAAGCCTGGAGAAAGGAGGAGGGCGACGCTGATCATTTTTCTTGTAACGCATGTCATTAGTCATCAGCTTACCGACATTACTAAAAGGAATTTTCAATAGATAAATTATCGATTGGGCAAAATTACATATATATAGCTTCTTAAAGAACGATTTAAAGGTGTCTAATTGCTGGAAAAAGGAGGGTCGTGGAAGTAATCATAATTGCTATAATCAGTGTCGTTAAGCAGCAACTGCCTATTGGCGGATTTTCTAAACTCTGCCACCTACTTCATTGAATATGATATTTGAGGGTATGGCCAGGTTGACCTCATCAGAGCCCTGGCAGCCACAAGAGGACTCTAAACATTGGATACTATTACGATATGATAATGTTGGAGACATAGCTAAAAAAAAGTAATACGAGTTTCACGTAGCCTAAACGATTCTAGCGGTAAAAGGTTGCCTAACAATGCGTGCTAATTACTGAATTGCTAATAGTGATGTTAGTTTTAAATGATGCGCTCATTGAAATCTAGATAGACACCTTTTAAACGTATTCATACAGTTCTATAATACCTGATTTCACTGAAATGTTAATAATGGATCCATCGGCAGTCACAAAACACTGGAAACTAATAACAGGAATCATCGATTGAAAGTAAGTCAGGTAACTTAAGTTCGAACTTTGTAGAGAGCTTCTACGTAAGTTCGATTGAGAGGAAGCCATGGTTATGAAGCGTTTGCGACTTCATTTTCTCGCCCCCGTGTATGAGGTCCAGCGGCCAATCTTTTTCTTTCAACGTCTCATCTACCCACCGTCAATAATTGGTCAGTTGCTGTTTAACGACGCTGTGGCATAACAAAGATAATTAGTGTTGCCCTCCTCTTTTATCCAGGTTTTGGACGGACACCACCCAAGTACGGCAGTTGTGGAGTTCAAGTAAGATAGTTAGTCAACTAGTTATTTGCTGATAAATGACGCAATATTATAACAAAGATAATTAACAATTAATTAATAATTAACTGGGAAGGAGTTTTTGTATTTTTGTATTTCTGTTCTAGTCTTTGCTAAGTTTGCTTAGTTTCTCTGTTCTGCTTTGTGCGAAATAAAGTATATATTAACAACGCCTTGCTGCTTTATTCGACTTGGGACTGACAATCGAATACAAGAAGTAACGATATTTTAGTGTAACCAATTCATGGCAGTGTTTTGCAGCACAATAAGCAGTATAGAAATATTCGAAACATTTTTCTGACCTGGTGCAAATATTCTCTACGTCTTGGCTTTGAAACCAGCGTGCTAACCACTAAATTATCACTGTAGCCTAACTATGATCAATTCGTTCTAATGCGTGCTACCAACTATAAGATAACCAATCATTCAGTTAACACTGACTTGGGTAGGGAGCAACTCTATAATATCTTTTCTTACAAATGTTCAATTACAATAATTACAATTAGCCATAATATATATCACGACAACAAAGGCGGTTGACGTCGATAGGAATTGTTTTGAAGAGTTATCACCGTTCCATTAGCGTAACGCAACATTCGTTGGAAAACTTAGCCAGATTACTGACGATTTGTTGTTTTGGACTGTTTAACGACTAGCTGTATGGTAACAAAGACCCTTAGCGTCGCCCTCCTCCTTTCTCCAGGCTTGGGACTGGCACTGAGACTGGCACAAAGCACGGAGGTGCAATGCACGAACGTTCAGTGGCGGAGGTAACTTTGCCCTTGCGTACTTGGTCACCGATCCTCGTCTCCGCTTGGCCAGGAGTCAGACCGGGCTGAACTCGTCGTCTCTGGCTGGCCAGATGTCAGGATCGGCTGAAGCCCCCTCGCCACGTCAAGGCGTACGCATCGGACATCTACGCCGTCGAGTGAAACTTCTGAGGCAGTTGCTCGAACGGCGCTCCGAGGGGGTTACTGACGATTGAACGAAAATTACGTCTATATTGTGTTTTGAAAATGCTTTTTAAGGTGTCTAATAACTAATATACAAGACAATGGAACTGGAATCTCCGTACAGGGAGAACTGATTAATAACTTAAAATTTGCAGATGACATTGACTTGCTGGAGAATAGTTGTGAGAGGCTGCAGGAAAATGTTTGCGCACTGAACACATCTGCACAACGGGCTGGATTAAAAATAAATGTGGATAAAACAAAAACAATGGTATTTGGCAAGAAGACAATAGACAGGGAAATAAAAGTGCAAGATGAGGTGATTGAGAATGTAACAGAATTTGTGTACTTAGGTAGTCTGTTAACATGGAATAATGATTGTACAAAGGACATAAAGGCAAGAATAGCAAAGGCAAAGGGAGTAAATTCCATCTGGAATAGTACTAAATAGGACTAAATTCCATCTGGAATAGTAAGCAAATTAGTTATAAGACAAAGCTGAATGTCTTGAAAACATGTGTGTTTAGTACAGCTCTTTATGTGTGTGAGGCCTGGACAATTAAAAAGACTGATCATGATAAAATCCTGGTTTTTGAAATGTACTGCTATAGAAGGATATTGCATCTGAATTGGACAATGAAGGTGACAAATAAGGAGGTCCGAAGAAGATTACACATAAAGGAAGATCTAATACAGTCAGTAATGAGAAGGAAATTGGGTCTGTTTGGACATATATGCAGAATGGACAATAATAGAAAAATAAAAACTGTCATGATGGGTATGATGGATGGAAGTGGACGAAGAGGAAGACCTAACAGGGAATGGACTGATGACATCAGGGATTGGTGCAAACAAGACCTACACAGTTTGAGTGTATTGGCGCAAGACAGAGGATTATGGAAACGGATGACGAAATTTGCATTGGACCAGTGATATTTTACTTCTCAAAATAATTCCTAATTTAGTTTTAATTCAGTTCTGTGTCCTTGAATTTTACTTCTAATTCTAATTTTACTTCGCAAATAATTTTACTTATCATTCCTATTTTAGTTCTCAATTAATTTTACTTCTTATTTTAGTTTTCAAAATAATTATTAATTTCAGTGCAGTAAAAAGTATTTTAACGTTACTACATGCACGTATAAGATATCTTTGTTCAATTTCAAGAACACTCTCATTACCAGAGATTTTTTCATGCGATTTCTTCGTCCATCAGTCAAGATTCCACATACAAAACTAATTCTTTTCACAAAGGCCTGTGAAGCTGACAAAAGATCCTCTGCAATGTTACAATTTTGCTGTACGAAGTTCGCCTTTCCTTCCAGAAAGCAAGAGGATTCCTAGTATCATTCTCCCTTATGTCTGCCAAATAACGATCCATCTGAGTTGTTACACAATCTTGGTTGCTGCTGCTGGACAATGTTGATGTTGTTTGTGACTTTAGTTTCATGTTGAGCAATTTAAAGTTCTGCAGTGCAGGTGAAACTGTGCTTTAACGTTTACAAGTAATCTCCTATTTTTGGGACCTACAGCGACACTAGCTGTAGGTCTGCTGCATTGTTAGACTTACGTTTCACCCTTTGCTTCATCTCAACTTAAGGGCCACAAGAAGTAAAATGATTTTACTTCTGAAAATAATTCCTAATTTCATTCATAATTTTAGTTCTGCAAATAATTCATAATTTAATTCCTAATTTCGTTTTTGAAGCAAAAATAATTCCTACTTTTACTTCTAATTTTCGTTAACGAAATCCTTTATTTTTACTTCTAATTTTAGTTTTCGTTAACGAAAATATCACTGCATTGGACACCTACGGGCTTTCGGCCCATGGATCCTGATGATGATGATGAATAACTGGATACAGAAATAGAGCGATTTTTCTATGACACCGCGCCGTTAAACATTAACTAATCAGCCAACCATATCGCTATATAAATTCTGATTGATTGATTGATTCATTGATTAATCCATAGTGCTTCATTGAGTGAGTTGATTTATGTCGTCTTGTTCTAATACGAACAGTGTGAACTGTTCAAAACATTTCTACCGAAGTAAAGATGTCTCCAAACAATGGACATTATTTCTATATTCTTTGTTGCGAACATAGCCAAATAAGTTACGTATGTTTGATGTGAAGGATTCTCACATTACAAAACTTTATTTACAATATCTTGCTAATTATTACATTCAAAACTGCAAAGCTAACTGTAGGACGGAAGCGCAGTTCGAAATCTACTTAGACACCTTTCAATTGTTCTTATACGACTCTATAATAATCATCGGTTTCGACTGAATGTAGTTAATAACGAATTAAAAATTGTCGACGTTAACGACCGTGGCTGCCACTAACAATTGGAAACTAAAACTACAGATGACCGATTGAAAGCAACGTAGATTAGAGGTCTACTTAGAGGGCAGCAATCATTCATACATGCATACATTCATACATGCACACAAATATACATACATAGTTTTTACATACACACTTATACACATATACATACATGCATATACATTGCAGAGATTAGGCCTAGAGACGCCGATCAATGAATGTCACCCGATCAATGAATGTCACCCGATCAATGAATGTCACCCGATCAATGAATGTCACACGATCAATGAATGTCACCCGATCAATGAATGTCACCCGATCAATGAATGTCACCCGATCAATGAATGTCACCCGATCAATGAATGTCACCCGATCAATGAATGTCATCCGATCAATGAATGTCATCCGATCAATGAATGTCACCCGATCAATGAATGTCATCCGATCAATGAATGTCACCCGATCAATTAATGTCACCCGATCAATGAATGTCACCCGATCAATGACTGTCACCCGATCAATTAACGACACTATACAAGAACGTGTTATTATGCATTTCTAGATTTTCAGAGGGTAGCTTCAGTAGAACGACGTTGTGTTATAACGAAGATAATAATAATAATATCTTTTCTTTAATCAAGCGCCTGACTGCGCTGTACATTTACATGTTATGCAATTGAAATAATCTTAACTACTAACAGAACAGACAGCCTGCAAAACACGGCGCTCATAGCAGCCTAAAAGGCATGTCCGCCCTACGGGACTCGAACTCGGTACCTCTCGCTCTCTACGCCAGTGTGTCATCCAATGCGCTATCGGGCTGATAGATGATTCGCGCCGCCCTCCTCTTTAATCAAAGGTTCCGACTGGCACCACTGTCATAAGAGCTACGGCGACAAGGTTGCCAGGTCGTCGAGAAAAGCGCAATTTGGGCTATTTTGAATGCGCTCGCGACTGAAACTTTCGTCCTCTCGACCTCGCGTTAATTGGGCTACTTTTGAGTTGTCGTACGGTGACATTATGAATTCTTATAAATTGACCGCATTAGGCTTCTAGGTCACTGTTACTATAGCTACTATTCTTATGGGGCGATGCTTAGTTAGTAATAAATGCATGTTCTACGCCATCTACGGAGTACGGACTATAGTCTACGATAGGCAAGAAACAGTCTGACATCTAAATTTTAAAGTCAGTGGTTTCATCACGTGCCTTGGCGAAACCAATAAAGTTTGTTTATCAATAAAGTTTGTTTATTGACGTACCTAGCAAGAATTTATTAATGTTTTCATTTAGCCGTTCAGCTCGCTACTTTTGGGCTACATTTGGACGTGTTTTCGCGACCAAGCACTTCCAAAATCTGGCATTCCGTACGACGATATTAGTTATGCAACACATCTGTAGAAGTTGACTGGAGCATCGAGTTTCCAAGAACTTGTAGGGGGTATATTACAATTAAAAGGGTGTGTAAGGAATTGCTGTTGTTGGTTGGTTAGTTAGTGAGAGATTAACATTTGGACACCTTTAAATGCTTTCTTATACAAAGACTATATATTTGTAATTTTAGTAAAGTCGCTAGTTCGTCCATGAGAAAAACTTATTCGTTGGTTAGTTTCTGTTTAACGACGCTTTTAGTGATGACAAAATGATTCCACCACCTCCTCCTTTTATCCAAACTTGGGACTGGCTCTGTAACAGTAGAAGCTGTAACGGAGTAGAGACTACAGGCCATTATGGATTGGATCCACAGTTTAACGGCAGCTTATGACAACATAGGCCGTTTCCGCCAACAAAGACTATTTTTGGCACATTGCAGCTCTATTTTAGGCCGTTATGAACGTCATCTATGATTATACATAGCGACTAAGAAGACGTTTTAAAGGTGTCCAATAGATCTTCTGCGCATGTCAACGGCCATTCAGTCGATTATCGACTGCTGAACAATTTCGACGAATAATTTTGTCTAATTGAATACATTTTCTCTCTATTAACTAACGCATATATTCATTCATTCATTCATTCATTCATTCATTCATTCAGAGCATTTATATAGCGCCCCTTCAAGAAACTACTCAGGAGCGCTCCCGGCCCAGCCACGACTAAAGAAAAAAGACTTGAGGGACTTGTAGAACCCTGTCAGATGGCTTACAAGTAAAACACGGAGCTTAAGTGGTAGGTCATTCCAGATGGAAGGGCCAACAACCGAGAAAGCACGGCGCTGCCTAATAGCCAAGCGAGTCCGTGGAACAAGGAACTCACCCCTCGTCGCAGAGCGAAGCACCCGACGCGCTGGAACATCAGACACTGGGCGGCAAAGATCACGCAAGTAAGATGGAGCGCAGCCAAGAACACAACGAGAAACAAGAGCAGCAATGCGATATGAGATACGCTGAGACACAGGCAGCCAATGCAACACATCACGCATGTATGCAGAGACAGGAGAGTACTTAGGAAGCTGTCCAATAAGCCGAACTTATATGACGGCATAATTATATGTGCCGTCAACAAAGATTATTTTGGCATGTTACAGCTCATAAATTATATATATATATATATATATATATATATATATATATATATATGTATATATATAACAAACAAATATATATACATATATATATATTCAATACATTTCTAAAAAGTGTCTAAAATTAGCGAACTTACCAATCAGTTGATGCAGGACCGTCTCATCGTTGTTTCGTTAGTGACAAAGTCGCTTTTGAGCACAACGTCTTATTCCGAGACTAATCATTATTCGACGTGGTCACCTAATTGTGTTTCTCCGGTCATAACCTAAAACAGTCTCGGCATAAGGAACAATTAATAGACCGCTCGTCTTCTTTTATATATAGAGCTAATGTGAATTTATAGAGTCGTGTTTAACGTACTGTTCTTTTTCTCCAACATAGGCTGCCGATATATGTTTCATTGACTAACCGTTTGGGTTTTGACCTGCTTTCCACTTGATTTCGGTTGAATCTCTTTGCATTGGACACCAGTCCTTTAGAATCTCATAAGTAGAATTACAATCAAAACCGTATAGATTATACTATATGTAGGATTTCTATGCCTGTAACTCACAGTGCATTTTAGCGACACCTAGCAGAGTAAGTTCGGCGATGGTGCTGAATTTACCACAAAAATCGGTAGCCTGTTACTGTAACAGTAGGATCCAATGAATTATTTACTGCAAAGATGATATGCGTCGCCCTACTCTTTATCCAGCACTTTTAGACACCTTTAATTGTTCGTTACAGACACTATATGTAATTTGCGTTCAATGGCTTGATGATCCACGTAAACGTGATTAATTAGATACTTTCCGATTTAACGACGCTGTCTCAAACCATGGATTGGCAGGATCTCACTGACCTATGCGCCCCATGAATATCCAATGCAATGCAATACGATACACCTGTAGCCTGTGGTTGATAATGACCTCCTTCCGCAGTTCAGAATTTCACAAACGACAATAATTATGACAGAAAATTGATGGTGCTGACCAGTTGTGCGTGGAGTACTTGCTAAAAGGTCACTACACAGTGATCGCCTGAGTAAAGGATCGATCCCGTACTTAGACATCTTTAAATTGTAGTTTTACTGTGTTATAACAAAGATCATTAGCGTCGCCCTCCTCCTTTATTCAGACTTGGAACTGGCACTGCCAGTGTGCGAGCAGTGGCGGAGTTCGTCAACGGCCTTTGATTTCATATGACGACGTTTAACTTTGGAATAAAAAAATCGGTAGCCTGTAGGATCCAATGCATTATTTACTGCAAAGATGATTTGCGTCGCCCTACTCTTTTTCCAGCACTTTTAGACACCTTTAATTGTTCACTGCAGGCACTATATGTAATTTGCATTCAATGGCTTGCTGATCCTTGTAAACGTGATTGGTTGGATAGTTTCCGATTTAACGACGCTGTCTCAAAACAGAACTGAGAGATGCGACGGCGGACAGAAGAAAATGGAGGAACTTGATCATGACGGTCGCCAGGGTTCAACGAACTGACAGCACAAGACAAGACAGTCTCAAAACAGAGATGAGTAGAGTCGCCCTCCTCTATACCATCGTGGGACTGGCACTGCTAGAGTGGAGACAGTGGCGGATATCAGTCCGCCTTAAGGCACTGCTCTCTATTAGGTCGTCTTCAAAGTGTCGCTGTTTCAAACGAGACTCTTTGGTATTGGTTTCCAAGCACTTTAACTCAGTGAGTGAAAATAACTATTCATTTGAACCAATTGCAGAGCTTAACAACATCTTGTGACATCAAAGGCCTTTAAAAATGATAGAAATTATTTTTGAACAGTTCTCAGCGATCCAATGGCACAAAATAGATTATGCGTCGTCCTTCTCTTTTTCAAGAATTTGGACACCTTTATATCGCTTCTTTAATATGCTATATATATCCTAATTTCAGTTCAATCGAAGTTCCTGTTCCATTTCCCGATTCGTTGGTTACTTGCTGTTTAACGACACTGTGTCATAAAAAAGATTATTAGAATCACTCGCCTCAATGCCCCAAGCTTGAGACTGGCACTGCCTAAATGCGAGCAGTGACGCAGTTACAGGCTATGGCGAGATACTTCTATTATAGAGTAGTATAAACACGTTTGAGTGTCTAAGTATATTTGGTCTGTAACCTTCTCTGTTGAAGCTATTTGAAAGTCAGTAGTTATCATATTGAGTGCTAGTTTTCAGTATTTTGTGTTGCAGAGGTGGAGTTATCGATATAAGGTAAGTAGTTTCTGATTAAATGAACATTGTGACAACATTATACCTGCTCTAGCTCATGTAAAAGTTCAGGTCTTCATGACATTTAACATATATGCGCCTCGTGCTTGCTTTGTTCTTTGAAAGGCGCTATATAAATGTTTGACTATCATTACTGCAGGGTATCGACTTTCCTCAACTTACCCTGCTCTTTCCTCACATAACCTTTTCCCTCACAGTTCGTGATCTGGGACTTTCTCTTGACTCCGAGCTTACTTTGTCTCAACATGTGAACTCAATTGCACGGAGTTGTTATTATCAGCTTCGTCAGCTTCGAGTGGTCTCTCGCTCTCTCTCTCTCATGATGCAGTTGTGGTCCTTGTTCATGCCTTTGTCACTAGTCGAATTGACCACTGTTCCTCACTACTTGCTGGCCTTCCCCTTTGTGTTTTGGGGCGACTAGATCGAGTTCTACGCTCGGCTGCTCGGCTTATTGACGGCTTCCTAAGTACTCTCCTGTCTCTGCATACATGCGTGATGTGTTGCATTGGCTGCCTATGTCTCAGCGGATCTCATATCGCATTGCTGCTCTGGTTTCTCGTTGTGTTCTTGGCTGCGCTCCATCTTACTTGCGTGATCTTTGCCGCCCAGTGTCTGATGTTCCAGCGCGTCGGGTGCTTCGCTCTGCGACGAAGGGTGAGTTCCTTGTTCCACGGACTCGCTTGGCTATTAGGCAGCGCCGTGCTTTCTCGATTGTTGGCCCTTCCATCTGGAATGACCTACCACTTAAGCTCCGTTTTTTACTTGTAAGCCATCTGACAGGGTTCTACAAGTCCCTCAAGTCTTTTTCTTTAGTCGTGGCTGGGCCGGGAGCGCTCCTGAGTAGTTTCTTGAAGGGGCGCTATATAAATGCTCTGAATGAATGAATGAATGAATTACAATTACAATAGATAATCAACCTCATCATGCTCCTTCGTCGAACTCGTATTCACGGAATATACAAAGCGCAACTTAAAGCGAAGGGTACCAACTTCTTCACGAGCGCTGCGTCCTGTCAGAGTGGTTGTCCGACTTACATGTATCCATTGGAGAAATGACATTCTGGATGCCAGAAAGAACAGAAGAGCGAAGGTAAGGAGTTCTTACGGAGGGTTTCGTTGAGGACGAGAAAACTTGGAATGCGAGGATCGGTTGGATTAGGGTAGATATTATTGGAGAGGTGAGACTTCATTTTGGATAATAAGTAGAAAAGCGTTAGAGGGTGAGCGGCGGTTAAATGTGCCCCTACTGCATAATAATAATAATAATAATAATAATAATAATAATAATAATAATAATAATAATAATAATAATAATAATAATTATAATAATAATAATAATAATAATAATAATAATAATATAAATAATAATAATAATATAAATAATAATAATAATAATAATAATAATAATAATAATAATAATAATAATAATAATAATAATAATAATATCTTTTCTTTAATTAAGCGCTGTACATCTATTCTACATGTTATGCAATTGAAATCTGAACTACTAACAGAACAGACATCCTGCAATACAACGGCGCTAATAGCAGCCTACAAAGCATATCCGCCCTACGGGACTCAAACTCGGTACCTCTCGCTCTCTATTGTATTTTGTATTTTCGTTTATTGGTCAGCTCTAGCTGTCATAACGCAGCTAGTTACAAGATTCATTCATCGATAAATCTACGCCAGATGTTATCCAATGCGCTATCGGGCCCCCCGAGAAGTAGAGAAGTGTGAGGTGGATGACGGGGGGTGAGTGGCGGTGCCCCTACTGTGCACCACCCCTAACCCTTGTCAACATTCGTCTGCACCGGCATTAGCATTCCCATTCTCCTTTACCCGTACCACTCCAATTCCAGCGGACTACTGAGGTCTTTTATAGGCTGCCATGTTGATACTGGAGGTTATCTATACTACGGGGTAGGGTACTTCGATGTTACTTATCCTCCCTTGACTGGCTTTCTATCTTCCGGACTACTCTTCTGGATATTGATCTGATTAGGGTTTGGTTTTAGCGCGTCATCGATTGAGTCCTTGTGCGTTAGACAATGAATGTCACGCGATAAAGGAATGTCACCTGATTAATAAATAATGTCATCCGAACAATGATTGATATCACTATAGAACAACGTGTTGATTTACATTTTTTACACTTTGCATGCTGCAGAAGTTAGCTTAGAACTGTAGAACAATGTTGTGTCATAACGAAGATGATTCATGTCTCCCTCCTCGTTCATAAACGATTTTGACTGGCACCACTGGAATAAGAAATTTTAAAAAGTAGTCTGTTGCCTCCAGTTTCCATATTCTTATAGGAGGAATAAAACAATTTAAAAGGTGTGCAAAGAACTGCTTTGGTTCGTTGGTTAGTGATGGATTTCCACTGGATCCAGCAGTTTAAAAATATATGTGACAAAAGGCAGTTGACGACGATAGGAAAAATTGTATGGAGCATAATACGGTTGGTTAGTTGCTCTTTGCCAACACTGTGTTCTTACCAAGATGTTTAGAGTCACATTCCAACTCTGTCCAACTTAGGAGATCCTGAGTGGCCGAGTGGGTTGGTAGCCCGCTCGCTACATTAATTTTTAGACATCGTTAAATGTTTTCTTAGAGAGACTGTAATTTTAGTTAAATCGCTAGCTAGGCAATGAATAACAGTTAACAGACTATTTTTATTTGTCCGTAGTTTACCGTCGTCTTATGACATCAAAGGCCGTTGACGACAATACAGAAAATATACAATACAATCAGAACAAGAAACTTATAGCATCCGAACAACACCATTAAAGGTGTCGAAACAGAGCTTTACACTTTCACTAATATTCAATATTTTTGCAGCATAAAGTATTTCATCTCATATATTGTCTGTCATCATTATGTCCTGACAAATTTCATTAACTAACAAAGCATACATGTATTATAATTGATTAAGGTATTCCTTTAAACTGTTCATGTACATTAACCAAGCCATACCATTATGCAATATTAAAGAACTAAAATTGAATGATAGTACTATTGTAATATGAACACCCATTAACCAATAAGTAATGTTTATAATTTTCTAACATCGGGTTCTTATTATTATGACATAACATATTTTAAACAAAAATCAACAGTCGAAAATAAGTCGTCCATGGATATTTCAGCAAACAGCATTGCAACACAGTATTGCAATATTATGCAACACAGCAGCCACTCCGATACAGCAACCAAACCAAACCATTTGTAATATATAATACTGAAGAACCAAAGTTAAATAATAGTAACCAGCATTGCAACCAACATTGCATAATAGTAATATGGCAATATAGATATTCATTAACCAATAATTATAACAATTGAAAAGATGTTAACTATGAGTGTTTTAGCAACCAAAATGTACACATACAACCTAAATTAAACTATAATAATCCAGTTACAACTTGTGAATCACAATAATGCATTATTTATTTCAAAAATATAAAAGTGTATTAATAAAAGACTAATAAAATATTTATAGTTATAACTAAGAAATAAAACTATTCAAAGGAACAAACTTAAAATATCCAATTACAAAATCTTTCCTTTATTGATTATCTTAACTAACCTATACACTTCATTTTGAAATAAATTTACCGTCATAAGGGTTTTAATGGAAATGTCGTGTTTATATAATTGACATTTATTTCTAAGTAATTCTGAAATATCTTCTTTTACACAGTCAATCAAGAGGTGATGAATTGTCTCCTTGACTTGACAGGTATCACATAAACCGTTAGAATGCCTTTTTATAACGAATAGTCTTTGATTAGTATTGGCCACTCCTAGACGTAATCTAGAAATTTGGACTTCCTTTTGCCTATAAGGTTCGAAATATTTTATATCTGTACTAACAAATGTGACGCCAGGGCTCAAAACCCGTCGCTTGTCGCTTCCTAGATACTGAGCTAGCAGTTGAAATAGGCGAGACGGGTCAAAATTGTAGAACATTCTTCAATTCAGCAGTTGCTTGTGCATTTGCCGTAATTTGCAAAGTAGTAATCCGATTTTGATGCTGTTTACTTTATTCTATATAGAATATAGCCCTTTATTGCACAGAAAAATTACAGAATAATCAAGTAGGCCTAATGGTTGCTGAAGACTTTGATGACGCGAATATTCCGAAACTTTTTATTTGATTTTTTCACTCTATTCCAATGAAAGAATCAAACGAGCATAACTTCAGTTAGAAAAATGATATTTTCATTCTGTAAAGAGTATTTTTGAAGCAGATTAATTGTAGAATATGGCTAAATAAAAAGGTCAGAAACCGACATGTGATGGGTTTTGACCCCTGGCGTCACAAAATCAAATAGATTTATAAAAATGACCTTTATTATCATTACTATATTCTAGTTGCCATTTATTTACTATATAAAGTTTTATTAAAGTAAAAATTTCCTGAAGTTCAAGATAATTAGTAGAATTTATTTGATCAATAGATAGACCTTCTTTAGCCAAAGTATCAGGTAACAGACGCTCAAGGTAACAGACGCTCAAGATTTATTGGCTATAATATTATAGTTTCAGAGAGAAACTATTTGAAGGTGTCTAAGTATCACACGATATGGCATTATTTAGTATAAGTTTTATTACATCGTTAAGCGACATCTTATGGTTTTCTGTGGTTTTCCGTTGACGTCGGCCTCGCCTTTAAACGGGTCGATGTTAATAACTATGTTTACCACTTTACCCGTCCTGAGACGGTAGAAAATAATTTCAAAATTCAAACGGACGGACCTTATGTTGGACAGAAAGGTAATTTTCATTTGAAATCTACACAACAGTTTAAAAACAACGCAGCGCCACCTACTTAAATTAAATGAGTCACCATCCATGAGCGACCATGTTCTTAGCGCGCACAGTGCTATGGCAACGCCACCTACTGAAATGAAATGAGTCGTTGTTGTATTTCGGCTTAACGACACTTTTTCATATCGAAGATGATTAGTGTCGGAGGCAGAAAGCAACCTCGTACTCCACGTTTATATCGCGACCGAGCCACCCGCAGTAAAGATCCGAGAAATTAATCTCTGATAAACCGACAGACCCGGAATCGAACCCGGGCCGCCGGCGTGACGAGTGGGCACCAACCCACTCGGCCACTCAGGATCTCTATGAAATGAGTCCAGTCTATTATGACCTAAATAACTCATAATATTCGCAGCGCCACCAACCGAATCGAAATGAATCAATAGCGTCGCAAAAAGTTCACTTCATTACTTCAGGACTTACATCACATTTATTGCATTGTATTGTATCTAAAGATTTATATAGCGCCTCTCTCAGAATAACTATTCAGAAGCGCTCTCAGCACGAAAACCCCGGGGAAAAGAAACGTCTTTAAAGAACGAGAGACCAAAGAGGAAAAACTAGTAATTAGTTTAGCCCTTAATGAGGGGGGAAGGTTATTCCAAGTAGAGGGACCAACCACAGCAAATGCCTGGCGTTGAGCCAAGGCTGTCCTAGTCCTAGGAACAAAAGATCTAGCCAATCAGCAGAGCGCAAGGAACGAGATGAGGTCGCAGATAACGGCTTTCGCATATAGTCAGAAAGATACTTTGGGGCACTGCTCAGCTGCGCCTTTGAGACTAGAAAGAGGATCTTATAATGGATGCGCGCAGTGATAGGAAGCCAGTGCAAGACATCAATCATATATGTAGAGATATGCGAAAAGCGAGGGAGTCGGGCTATGAGACTAGCTGAAGCATTTAAGATCGATTGAATGGGAGAAAGACGCTGTTTCGGGAGGCCCATAAGAAGTGAGTTGCAGTAAAGTCTAGAACAGATAAATGTTCGTTTATATAATTGATTGTAGAGAGTAGTATCTGTTTTTCGACGATGTATCACAACATAGATGATTTGCTTCAACCTAGTCTTTTATCGAGGCTCGGGACCGGCAGTACTAGAATACGGAGTGTGGCTATAGGTAGTTGCAGTTTAACGACACTGTCTCAAAACAGCTATGATTTGCGTCTACCTTATCTTATATTTACCATTTAGACACCTTTAAATAGTATTTTCACTGTGTGAAAATGATCATTAACGTCGTTCTCCGACTTTATCCAGCCTTGGGAGTTGGGACTGGCACTGCCAGACTACGAACAGTTGCGGAGTTTCCACACCTTTAAAGCGTCTGTTACGGAGGCTATATATAGGCAATTTCGTTCAATCGGTAGTCTTAGCGCAACTTGATAGGCTTACTTATCACTGTATCAGTCACTAAGGAAGAGGGGTTCAAAATAATTTCTGCCGGGAAGTGTCAAGCAAACAAGCAATGTTGACACAATATATACTAATGGCTTCAAAATAACAAACCCACAACGCATTCACATATTACAGATTAACAACAAGATGTTAAAGATAATGTTTATAATGTCAGTGGACGTTGATGGTTAGTTTTACCCTTGTGTAGACATTTTGTTGTTAGTATGTAATAGAGAGAAAGCAGAGGAGCTGCTAAAGCGGGTTTCGTTTAGAAGAAGTAAGACGGGAGGCAGAGAACTGCTATAGGCCTATCTATATCAATCATTCTTGAAAAGTTTCCATGCAGTTAGCGACCAGAGCATCTTCTTTCGATGCCTATAAAATTCGGAAGCGCTTGAAGACCATTCTGTTCGATCGTAGTTTTCTATAAGTCAGGTCAAGAGCATTTCTGATGTGCTTTCTCTGAAGATGCGCTATATAAATGTGCACTTACAATTGTCCATAGTCATTCATTAGCAGACATTGAACCGCTTTAATCTGCTCTTATTAAATCTGGGCATTTAACGCGTTATTAACGCGATTAATGTGTTAATTAATTAACGCGATTAAATTGTTTAACGCAGATAACGCTATTGTCACTGTGCCCAATTATTTCTAGAAATGCGTTAAAACAATTCTGTATAAAAGAGGGCTCAGTTAAATTCCGAGCACAACAGCTTTCGAAAACCTCCCTTTACCAGTGAAGAAACTGGCTCGGGTCGGGAGCGCCTCTGTTTTGAGTGGCGCTATATAAATGCTTGATTACGATTACGATTACGATGTGATTTTTAAACTGTGTCATATTTTCGCATTTTCGGGACCAAAATAAATTTTATTTGATCCTAGTTTAGTTCACTAATACGATGTAATAAATCATTTATTAAAGTAGGACTTGATTGACAACAAGACTTCTTAATGATGTAAGGACACTCGATGAGTTATGGACTCCATCTAGCGATTAAATGAAAATTACATATATATAGTGTGAGAATGAAACGATTTAAAGGTGTCTAAAGGCTGGCGTGAGGGGAGGGTTGAGGGCGACGCTAATCATCTTTTTAATGGAACAGCATAGTTAAACAGCAACTACCTATCAATCAACCAATTATCGTTTAATTCAACAAATCTAGTTGTCATAGACGCAACTATCGACGAAATGTCTAAATTCTACCACTTACTTCGTTGAATATAATTATAAGGTAAGGGCAGGTTGACGTCCTCAGAGCCCTGGAAGCCACAAGAGGTCTCTAAACATTGGATACTATTATGATATTCTACGTTGTAAACATATGTTATAAAGGTTAGGTGAGTTTGACGTAATGGATTCCAGCGGACAAAAATGCCTTCAAAATAGCTGCTAATTACTGACTTGCTAATAACAACGTCGCATTCAAGCGAAACGCTTTTATTGGAATCTACAATAGACACCTTTTAAAAGTATTCATGGGATTATAAAATAGCATTCGATTTCGCTAAATTGCAACTATTACAAATCTATTACAAACATATAGTTGAACACATTCCTTATGATTAAAATACCAATAAACACAAAATATGTGTGATTAATGGTCATTTCATTATTTCATTGCATTTTCTAATGATATTACATTGTTTCATAGGAAAATGTTTAATGAAATGTTTAATTAAGTATTCTGTCATGTAAATAATTGTTAACATACATTCTTATAAATAGATGTATGTTAAAATAAAATGTGTATATAATACATGTATATTATATATATTACACATCTGTGCTGAATTTCTGTTTGCAAATAGCATTACATGTTATTTTAGAAAACTTAAAGAAGTACTGTTAATAACTTTGTAAACATATTTGAAAAGAGCTAAAATAGCCAAAAAAAGAGCTGATATAGCCAAAAAAAGAGCTGATATAGCCAAAAAGAGCTGAAATAGCCACCAAAAAAAGAAACAAAAGGAGAAAAAGGAAAAAAAAAGGAAAAAAAAGATGTTAAAAAAGAATTACAATAAAAAGAGCCAATGGGCCAAACATAACGGAGATACAATACTTTAATATGTATCAAATCAAATAATATGTATCTATCAAATATTGTTAATATTGTTAATAAGATTGAGGAGAAAACAGTTATTAACATTATACGGAAATGATCTTAATCCGTCAGAAACTTTAAATACGTCTACATCTTATCAGAAACGGAATCAAAGCCAAGAAAAGAAAAAGAAAACTGTTGATAGAAATTATATGAAAATGAACTTAAATCGACAGAAACTTTAAATACGTCAGCATCTTATCAGAAACGGAATCAAAGACGAGAAAGGAGAAAGAACATTTGTGAGAACATTACAAGAAAATGAACGGAAATACATCAACAACTTTAAAGACGTCAACAGCCTTTGTAGCTATAGGATGTCGTTAAATATTGGATTAATAATAATAATAAATTGCAACTGCTCCAATTGCTGGTCCGTGTGCCGCGATCATTATTATTAGATAAACACTGGAAACTAATACCAGATATCGTCCATAATATTGAAAGTTACTCAAGTTCAAACTCAGAAGAGAGCTTCTACTTGAGCTGAATTGAGAGGAAGGCATGGGTATGAAGTGGTAGCGACTTAATTTTCTTTCCCTTGGTTTACAGTTATTGAAAAAAAGGCAGTTAATTTTGTCGCCATCTTCGACTTCTCCATCATTACCTAAATTCAAAGTGATCGCTAAATTTTTGAACTCAAACGTTTTACATTGTCATTGATCGCCATATTGTTTACTCCAGAAATGGGACGCTCGACATCATGAAATAAATAAGAAATTAATTAATATGAGATGAAATACTTTATGCTGCAAATATATTGAATATTAGTGAAAGTGTAAAGCTCTGTTTCGACACCTTTATTGGTGTTGTTCGGATGCTATAAGTTTCTTGTTATGATTGTTTTGTAACTAAGAGCTGTAATATGCCAAAACTAATCTTTGTCGGCGGCAACGGCCTATGTTGTCATAAGCTGCCGTTAAACTGTGGACACACACATTGTATATTTTCTGTATTGTCGTCAACAGCCTTTGATGTCATAAGACGACGTTAAACTACGGACAAATAAAATAAAAAATTATGTTATTGAGCTGTAATATGCCAAAAAATCTTTGTCGGCTGAAACGGCCTATGTTGTCATAAGCTGCCGTTAAACTGTGGATCCATCCGATGTAGACAACTGCAGAAACATTAAGAGTTGATTAAAGTCGACGTTAACGTCGTGTCTGCCGCCAGAAATTAAAACTAAAGATGATCGATTGACACCACAGTAGGTTCGAGGCCTGTTTACTGGACAGCAGCAATCCCTTAAACTGGACTGAAAGAAAGATATGACTATAATGTGAATGCAAATTTGAATGCATGATAGCGATTTCAGTTTTCTTAGTCCAATATTAGGTCAATGTATTTAGTCCAAAAATAAGGCAATTGAGGTTAAAATAGGTCAATTCCTGTCTGCAGCCATGTCCTTGGCAGACCATTATTCGTTAATATATTGTTCTATTTCTACGCATTGGATACTGTTACGACATTCTATGTTGTAAACATAGGTTAAAATGGTTAGGTGAGTTTGACGTAAAGAATTCTAGCGTTTAAAAATGTCCTAAATATACCATGCTAAATACTGATTTGCTAATAGCGACGTCGTATTCAAAAGACAGATTTTTATTGAAATCTGAATAGACACCTTTTTAAAGCATTCATGAGGTTCTATAACAATTATTGATTGGGTAAAATACTAATTATTGTAGTCGTTCACTGTCCGGTCATTGAATAAACAGTGGAAACTAATACCAGAGATCGTCGATTGAAAGTAACTTAGGCTCGAACTTGCTTGAAAGCTTCTACTTAACCTGGATTGAGAGGAAGCCATGGGTAGGACGTGTTAGCAACTTCATTTTTCTCACCCTCGGCATATGAGGTCCGGTGACCAGTCTTTTTCGTTCGCCGTCTGATCTTTCCACCAACAGTTGGTTAGTTGCTGATGAACGACGCTATGTCATAACAAAGATGATTAGCGTCGCCCTCCTGTCTTATCCGGCTTGGGACGGACCCCCGCTCGAATAAAAGAAGTCGCGATATTTTATGTACTCAATTTATAGCCGTGTTTTCCCTAGTACTGTAAACGGAACAGAGAAATTCGAAACATTTACTTGACCTGGTGAAAATTTGAATCCCCAACTTCTGGGCTAAATTATCGCACAACTAGACTCCTCTAAAGTGCGTTCACCCAACCTTATAGCCTAACAATGATCAATTCGTTCAAATGCTGTTACCAACAAACCAGCCAATCAGTAAGGATTCTGATTTCTGATCTAGCGACTGTAGAATGGATCCAGAGTTTAACACTGACTTGGGTCTGGCGCATCTTTGAAGCGTTTTTAAATGTTAGTTTACAATAATATTACAATTACCATTACAATTAGGCCTAGCCTCTCTCTCTCTCCTTAAAACCTATTTCTTCTCTCGGGGTTCTCGCACTGGGAGCGCTACTGAATGGCCTCGGATGTGAGCGGCGCTATATAAATTACTAATTACATTACAATACATTGCATTGCATTACATTACATTACATTAGCCATATCAATGGCAACAAAGGTCGTTGACGTCAACAGTCAGAAATTGTTTTGACCAGTTATCATCGTTAGTTTGTCGTAATACAGCTGTCGTCATCTGTATGGTAACTGACGAATAGAAGTTGTTCAACTCTTGGAAAAGGAAAAGGGTCACGCAAACACCTTTCTTATGACACAGCTTCGTTAACGAGCAACTAATCAATCAACCAAAGCGGGTCTTATTGCTTCATTAATCGAGTTAATTTAGGTTGCATTATGCCATGCAAACGGTGTGAACTGTTCAAAACAATTGAACCGAATTCAATGTTGTTCTAAACAATGGACATTACTTCCATATTCAATATTGTAAAGATAACCAAATAAGTCAGCTACGTTTGACGAGAAGGGAATCTTGCATGCATCCCAAAATCAAACACTTTAGTTAACACTACCTGCTAGAAGAAGAACGCTTGCGAAGTTTGAAGCCTACTTATACACCTTAACATTGTCTTCATACAACTCTATAATAAACATCGGTTTCGGATGTCTGTAGATGGGTAGACTATGGCATTAGAGTGAATAATTGTCGACAACGGCCTTTGATGTCATAAGAGGACGTTAAACCTCGGAATAATAATCATGAAAGTAGACAACTATTATAATAGAACACATTAACAGTGATATTGAAGTCGACTTTAACGACCGTGGCAGCTGCCAGACACTGGAAACTAAAACTAAATTTTTTAGATTGAAAGCAACGAAGGTATACTTTCTAGACATTAGTAATCCCTTAAACTGGACTGAAAGGAAGCCATAACTATAAATTGATAGAGATTTAAATATTCTTCGACCAATATTAGTGCAATAATAAGGCAAATACTGTAGCCTACACTGAGGCTGAAATGGGTCACTTCCTCTCGGCGGCCATATCCTTGGCAGACGACTATGCGTCAATATATCGTTCGATTTCTCCAGGAAGACGTAATAGATACTCAATGATTCCTTTAGTCTGATTTAGTGGAACAAAATATCGGATTTTAGCAAGCACGTCATTTCGCAAGTAACGGCGATTTCGCAAAATCAAAAGGCTTTGTATTCGAATATAAAATATTAGGTCTTGTAAGTCCATATTGGTAAATATTGCACATACAAGGTTAAATTAAGAATAAGCAGGGTCTCAAAATGCCCCCTACAGAACCCCTGATGTATGTATTCATACATGCATACGCTGATATCAGTGTGATTCTCGTTGACGATAACGATAACGAAAATGTTCGTTAACGAAAATAAAATGATTTCGTTAACGATAACTATTAACTATAACTAAAAAATATCATAAACTTTAACTATAACTATAACGAAAATAACAATAACAAAATTTCATCTTTATTTTCGTTTATACAAAAAATAAAAATCGGAAGTGCAATATGGACAATTCGACATAAATGAGAAAGAAAAAATGCGATATTTTTATTATGCAATTTGTCAGTTACTCTCGAAACTCGTGTAATCATGAAGCTGAATGCACCCATGCTTCAACGGCTTTCAAAGCGCTGAGCAAATTGTGAAACAGCGTGTTAATACGCAGAATTTTGCTTATAGCCTTAATTGTTGTAACTAAGTAGTAACTAAAATTAACTAAAATAAAAATCCATTAACTATAACTATAACTGTGACTAAAAAATAATACTAACTATAACTAACTATAACTAAAATAAAAAACCATTAACAATAACTGTAACTATAACTAAAATAAAATCTGTAAGGAGAATCACACTGGCTGATATGTGTACACGACGAGCACAAAACACGAACAGCGACATACATGCATGCAACATACTTTCACATATGCATACACACATACATTCATAAATACATGCATACATGCATACTTTTATGTATGCATACATATAATTATAAATAAACATATACATATATATAGATAAATATATGTATACATACATACTTTCATTCTATTCTATTTACGGTCTTATAAAGCGCCTCTCACAGTACAACTTATAGGTTCATCGCACCTGAGTACTGCCACCGAAGAGTTTGCGCACATCACCAACTGGGCTGAAGCGAACAATCTCCGTCTAAACGCCACCAAGACAAGAGAGATGATAATCTACAAAAAGAGGCAGACAAAACGTGGATCCGTTCCAGAGGTTATTCCGGGCGCAGAAAGAGTCGAGTCTATGAAGATATTGGGTGTCACACTACAGTCGAACCTAGGGATGACAACCCATATAGACAAGATTCTATTCACAAGTTCCTCTTCATTGTATGCCTTGAGAGTTCTCCGCTCGCACGGACTCCAACCATCAGCACTTCACAACATCACCATGGCAACAACGGTGGCGCATATCATCTACGCCTCCCCGGCATGGTGGGGTTATACCAGCAAAAAAGACAGAGACAAGATTGACCACCTATTCAAGAGAATGATCCGTTGCGGTTTCCTGCCTGCCACTGCTGAAGGAGCCACTCAACTGTCCATGAAGTCGGACGATAGGCTCTTTCAAGCTATCATAAGAGAACCTTACCATGTTCTCCGAAATTTACTCCCCCACCCCGCAATAGTGGACATAACCTTCGAGCTAGAACGCATAACTTTACCCTACCTGAAAAAGACAATCGCAATTACATTTCCCGCATCCTGTATAAGAACACCTACTGACTTTGTCTCTTAGTTTATACAGCTCCCATAGAAGCCCCGAACCATTTGTAGAAGTTGCGTTTGTGTCAGCTTTTGAATTTAATAAACGACTATTGTATTGTATTGTATTGTATTGTAACAGAGGCGCTTCCAGTGCGAAGGGCCCCTCGAAAAAAGAAAAGTCTTAAAAGAACGAGCAGAAACAGTAGTGCCCCCAGATAACATCACAGCTCGAGTTATAGGAAGGTCATTCCATAGCAAAGGGCCAACAGAAGCATAGGCACGATGCTGTGCTGTGGCAGTCCGAGACCGAGGAACTAGAAGGTCATGATGGTCAAAAGAGCGGAGAGGAAGTCCAGAGGTAAAAGCTTCTATGCAGATTAAACAATATTATTACACAGCAATTGTCCCACATCAGAAATTTGCAAAGTACTGTTTTCAACTGCTCATGTATCTAATACACTTTAATAAAAATTTCATTAACCAACAAAGCATTCATGTATTATAATTGTTTAACCCTTATAGGGTCACCGGGGGGTAAAAAATACCCCCATCTCGGTTTTTCACGGAAATTTTAATCCCTGAAAATAGTTGAAGAAATCGCTTCTATGACTTTTCCTAAATATGTTTCATCCACAGAATGCATCCAGTTTCATTAGTTATTCATGCACCCAAATCAGCTATAAAGTACGAAAATGCACCAAGTCGTAGCTATTTTACTAAGGAATTTATAAACATAACATTATGCATGCTTTACACATGAGTGTCTTGCTGTTACAATGTCTCCTTATCAGTATCTGAACATTATATATATATATATATAAGCATAATAAATATATATATACATATATATATAAGCATAATACAAATATACATATATATATGCTACATGTATACATAGTTCAATCCATACATACATGTGCATGTAGATGCCTACATTCCACACCAAATTCATCATCAGGCTAATTTCTTCTTCTTGGTCATCACTCTCATTTATCCACTGCTGTATTTGAACACTCGCCTGCGCTGCCGCAATTCTTCGTGACGACCGTGTGGCCATTTCATACATAAATATTAGATTAATAACTCTTGTGATACTAAAATTTCTGCATGCATTACTACACAGTAAACAATGACGTCAGCAATAGCTTGTGCTCCATAAATAAAAACAATTATGTCAGTACCTTCTATAAATAACTGTTTTTAGTTTTATACTTGAAAATCGGAGTTTACCATAAGAATCATGCGAATCACAGTGGGGGTATTTTTTTTACCCCCCGGTGACCAAAATCGGTTGAGAAAAATCGTGACTCTATAAGGGTTAAAGTATGATTTCAATAGATTCAAATTATAACCATAGATCTACATGTATTATGCAACATAGTAGTTACTCTGATACAATAACCAAACCAAACCAATATCCCGTTGTGTTTACAACGTTTAACGCCATGTCCCATGCCTATATATAGCTTCGATAGGCAACGTTTTAAAGGTGTTTAAAAATTGCACTCAATCCTATTGGCTACCATTACTCATGCCTATATATCATCAGTTTTTTTGTTTAAAAGGTGTTTAAAAAGAGAACCCTCTACACCTGGATATTGTGTTCACTTGTCCAGTATTTCACAAATACATTTGCCTTCTTGTAGTCAGATTTTGTTATTGTTCTCAGGGAATGAGAACGCAAGGAAACCAGTCCATACGCTGTCTCCCTACAACCGGAAGATTCTGGAAGGGATTTATCGTTTCTTCCATTTCACAAAGATTCTCATCCAAAAAAGACTGCACGAGATCCGAGCTACAACGGATTACAACATCCACCATAACCAGTGAGTACGTTTAGCATCAAGGTAAGGTAAACGTATTGCGCTGGTTTGCACGATTTTAAAATAGCTCACAATAAGAACAAAGTTACAGATTGTAGGCTTTGCTTCTAAAATTGTCATAAGAATAGAGTTAAAGGTAATAGACTTTGCTTCCAAACAAGTTTATTATAGAAGCACAAAGTTAAATGTTATAGAAACAAGCTGACAAGATCAACAATATAACTAAAAAAAAATTGGTTCCACTTGCACAACAAGAGAAGACGGCAATAAAAGGAGAATGTATTTGGTGGGAAGATCAGGGCACTCGGGAGAGGACTGGACACCGGTTCTCTCTGTTCTCTCATCTCACGAGAATAAGAAAATTAATTTGCTGTCATATTATGTTGAAGCTATGAAAATGAATCTCCGCAACTGCATTCTATTCTGGTATGTCCAGCTCAAGCCCGGATAAAAGAGGAGGGCGATGCTAATTATTTTCGTTATGACGTAGTATCCTTAAGTGCCAACCAACTAACTGGGTACATATTGAGCGTACATGTACACTGTCAGTGGTTGATCCAGCTGTGACGGATAAGACTATCTACCTGACCTCATAATATTATACCGAGGGTAAGAAAATTGGCGTCGCTAACACTTTCTACCCATGGTAATCTGCCTGGAATAATTTATAGAGCAGCTCGTATCCACCACTTCCTCTGCTTCGTCCTTCGTAACATTTTTACATTCTTCTTCGCAATTACATTGTTCGAATTTAAAAAAAGTGGTTTGTTAAAATATCCTTAGAACGCGGTCGACACAAATATTTATACTGACCGATAAACGCTTTTTAAAGGTGTTTAAAAGATCTGACATCTGCGTAGTCAACGAACATATCAGTCGTCAATCGACTGCTGTTGCATTTCTAGTATTCTTTGATTGTCCTTCGGATTATTACGGATTTACCGTATTCTTTGCATCTGCATTGCTTAATTACAGTTTTACGGTATTTGTTCACGTTTTGTCTTGGCCTAAGTAACTGAATAAAGAAGCACCAAACTTCCTGATGTGTAACCGAGTTTGGAATCTAAGGACATTATACTCAGTCTACAGCCGGTATATTTGTGGACGCAGGCGTAAAGCTGTTCTTCGGAGTGACTACGACCGTTAGCCATTGATGTACTTCACATTCAGAGAAATAAGTAAATTACATTAAGTAAGAATACTCTTTATTAAAATTCGAGCAAACTCACAATGGCTAACAAGAGGTATAAATGTTAGCAACTAGCAAACTTAGCAAACAAAGTGGTATAGCATTAGAATAATAAAAGCTCTCTTGGCAAAGGCAACAGCTCTAGGTAGGGTAAGGTCATGTGTCCTGGATCGCAAGTTCTATGGGATGACCTTGCGGGCAGGAAGGAGGTCATGATGGATGCGACATGGGTTTAATGAGACTGAGCGGAAAACAGCAAAGTCAGCTCTAGCAGTGTTATCAGAAGAAGTAAGCCTAAACCGGTGAATTTTCTTATAAGACAATTAAGGCGGTTTTGCTCCTTACACTGACATTTAATATTGAGCGACAATAAATAACTTGCTTCTTAATTGGACACTATAGTAATTTTGAATTGCGATGACAATTACAATTACAAAGGAATCAAGTATCAATAGTGATTATATACTTTTGGTGTTTAGTTTGCACTATACACATGATTCATCTCTCTGAATAAACAAGTATTATTTTTTTACTTGATATAATAACTACGATGTCATATTTGTAGCCGTTAATAAAGGCTCAATATTAGATAACTTTCTCTGACATGTACCAGTGGTTTTGACTCATGGAAGTAACAAGTGAACGAAACTGATGTTTCTTATAACTACTAATGAAGCGTTTTTAAGGTGTCGAAATGCAGGTTTACTTTGGTATAAAGTTTGGAAGTTATATTCATTGCTTAATGACAACATTTAGTAACCAGGATAGATTACATAATATTATTCCTTACCAAAAATCATCCGCTCTCTTTCATTGCACTAACGATCTAATGATGTTGACGTCAAAGTCACTCTACTCTGATCGATAACTGTTTCACGACACTGTGTCACAAAATATGTTTGGTGTCGTCTTCCTGCTTTATAAAGACTTAGTTTTATTAAAATATTAGGAAATAAAGATCATCCATGTCAAATGAATTTCCAACCACATTGGACAGATGTCAGTAAAACACCACAAAACAAGAATCATTCTATACACTACAGAACAAATGAATTCATATCATCTCTTGATACATCTTTTATTGGACCCTGTTTTCCCCAAATTCCCCCTTGGACTAATAACAAAATAGATATAGATATCAGTCTCAAAAAGCAGATTAGCAAAAAAAGAGATAACCCTGAATTTCTGAAATTAGTTGCACTTCAAATGATATCAGGATATAAACTAGAAACACTTATTTACACGGATGGGTCAAAGGCAGACGAAGTTGTTACTGCAGCTTTTACAATTCCAAGTATAGATTTAGATAGAAAGTTTAGATTATGTAATGGATCCAGCATCTATGCAGCAGAGTTAACTGCAATAAAAGAAGCAGTAACATGGATACTAAACACTGAGAATAATAAGAACTGCCAATATGTAATATTATCCGACTCACTAAGTGTACTTACTTCTATTAAGAAAAATAAATCTGATTCACGACCCAATTTATTTAACGAACTGATGATGCAATTGAATAGATTGGAACCTAATCAAATAAAAATGGCATGGATTCCAAGCCATGTAGACATAAGTGGTAATGAAAGAGCAGATAAATTAGCAAAGGAAGCACTCAATTTAGATAATATTAATTCCACAAAATACTTAGAATCACAAGAGATGAATACTTTTATTAAAGACTATATAATAAATAAATGGCAAATAGAGTATAACGTTGAAAAGCAAGGGAACTTCTATAAAACCATATGCCCACTTGTTTCTACTAATATAAAATTTTCTGATCCATATAGGCATAAAGAAGTACAAATTAGTAGATTGAGACTTGGTGTTGCCATTACTAATAAAAACTATTTCAAATGAAAAAGCACCCTAATGGGTTATGTGATACATGTGAGGTTACGGAAAGTATAGAACATATTCTATTGGAGTGTAAAAAGGAAAATATTTCAAATATTCTAAAAGATAAATGTAATAGTTATAAATCAGAATTTAATTTAAAATCTCTGCTTGATGTGGGATGTTTGCAGAGTGCAGTATATAATCTTGTTAAAATCATTAATAAAGGAAAAATACTATAATTATTGTCATAAATATTAGTATCAGATCAAATCTATTACAAACATGTAGTTGAACACATTCCTTATGATTAAAATACCAATAAACACAAAATATGTGTGATTAATGGTCATTTCATTATTTCATTGCATTTTCTAATGATATTACATTGTTTCATAGGAAAATGTTTAATGAAATGTTTAATTAAGTATTCTGTCATGTAAATAATTGTTAACATGCATTCTTGTAAATAGATGTATGTTAAAATAAAATGTGCATATAATACATGTATATATATTACACATCTGTGCTGAATTTCTGTTTGCAAATAGCATTACATGTTATTTTAGAAAACTTAAAGAAGTACTGTTAATAACTTTGTAAACATATTTGAAAAGAGCTAAAATAGCCAAAAAAGAGCTGATATAGCCAAAAAAGAGCTGATATAGCCAAAAAAGAGCTAAAATAGCCACCAAAAAAAAGAAACAAAAGGAGAAAAAGGAAAAAAAAAAGGAAAAAAGATGTTAAAAAAGAATTACAATAAAAAGAGCCAATGGGCCAAACATAACGGAGATACAATACTTTAATATGTATCAAATCAAATAATATGTATCTATCAAATATTGTTAATATTGTTAATAAGATTGAGGAGAAAACAGTTATTAACATTATACGGAAATGAACTTAATCCGTCAGAAACTTTAAATACGTCTACATCTTATCAGAAACGGAATCAAAGCCAAGAAAAGAAAAAGAAAACTGTTGATAGAAATTATATGAAAATGAACTTAAATCGTCAGAAACTTTAAATACGTCAGCATCTTATCAGAAACGGAATCAAAGACGAGAAAGGAGAAAGTACATTTGTGAGAACATTACAAGAAAATGAACGGAAATACATCAACAACTTTAAAGACGTCAACAGCCTTTGTAGCTATAGGATATCGTTAAATATTGGATTATGTATGTAATTCACTCTAACACGTAACTGAAGGTGCAGTGTAGCGCTTCAGCGAAAGTGAATGATCTTATAACGGCTAATAAGACCATTTTAAAGGTGTTGAAGCAAAGGTTGATTTACTATACCGTTTCAGTAGTTATTTTCATAGTCTAATGACAATTTTTAGTAACGATGGTAGCTGACATTATTGCTCACCTATCCCAATCGACTTTTTTGATTGCACTAACTTTCGGATCCAACAGTTTAACGACATCTGAAATGGCATAAAAGCCTTTCACTGCGACATTAAACGAATTACCTGGTAATTGAATAAGGCATACAGACTGCTTGGTTGGTTATATGAAGTTTAACGACATTTTGTAATAAAAAAGATTGCTTAATTGCTGTTAAACGAAACGTATCATTACAAAGATGTTTGTCGTCGCCCTCCTCCATCATCCAGCATTTAGACACCTTTAAATCGTTTCCACCAGAGACTATATAAAAGCAATTTTCGTTAAATTTGTTTAAAGTGTTCTTGTAATTCTGCCAATAGACAAAGAACGGTGATTTTGACCTTGTGTAGACATTTAGTTGTTGGGGTTTAATATGTATATGTGTTATAAGTTTTTTATTTTGAAACCATTTGTATATAATTATTACGCTAATATTGCTTGTTTGTATTGATTGATTACTTTTGTGAACATTTATAGCTAAACTAAGAACCTCATGTCACCACACGTATAATGAAATTTAATATCCATTAAACTGTATTAAAAAGTAAAAGTAATAGACTAAGAATCTCTTGTAAAAATACAGTACTCTCTGATATTCATGGCTATAACATAATAATAAAGAAAGGAAAATGTCATTAGAAGTCCGGATGCCAGACAGGACAATTACAATAGATAATTAAACTACTCTGAGTAGTTCCCTTGAAGAGGCGCTATATAAATTCTAGTAATGAATGAATGAATGAAAGAACTATCGTTTCTGATGAGTGCCTACATGCATTTCTAGAATAATGTTTGATTGCACTAATGATACATTATTAAAAATTCAAAGTAGAATAAAAAAACCTCATGCCATAAATACGGGTATTGTAAACTTACATTACCTATTCGCCTTTAGTTATTTGGATGGATGGATCCAGAGTTTAACGGCAGCTTATGACAACAATAGCTGTTGGCGCCGACAATGATTATTTTTGGCATATTACAGCTCAAATTTTGCTCAAACGAAGTTGAAGTATACCTATAGAGTCGCCTTACCTACCAGATGATAGTAGCAGAGAAAATATCAGAGGTGATGATTTCACTGAAAGTCCTGATGATAGGCCCAGCAGAAAACAATGTGATGATGAACGGAGTTGTGAATAGAGTGGTTCCCGTGCAGAAAGTAGTGACCTATAAAATATTGACAGTGATAACGATACATGTAGTGCGCAAGAGTGGGCAACTACATTCCAGTCAACAAGTCTACCAAAGCAGTTAACAGTAGATGAAGGCCTTCTAGTTGTGCTTCCGCTTGATTCTACAGCTTCACAGTACTTTGACCAGCTCTTCCTTGCTACGCTTTGGAGAATATTGGTTACGGAAATAAATATATCTGCAGATGATTGTACCATTGATTCCAAGTGGACATAAAGTTGATGGAATTCGCTCGGGTCACTGTGAAATGTGTTCCACTGGACCAATATGGAAGCCAAAGAAATGCAAAGAAACGATGTACGGTTGGCCAGAGTGTCTAAAACGTTAATATCCATTGGGTGTCTGGACTTAAAAGAGGTGTGTAATTTTGTTTATCGGCTGAGGTGGAATTATCGCATGTCAACAGTCGTCAATCAACTGCTGTGTGATTTCTGGTATTCTTCGGTTCTCCATCGGATTATTACAATTTTACGGAATTTTTTCACATGTCGTCTTGGCCTACGTGATAGAATCTGAAAGATCAAACCTTCTTGATGTGTGGTAGAGTCTGGGATGAAGGACACTACTCAGTCTTCTGTACTCGATGAATGCCTACGTGCACCCGGTGGTTCGAAGGATAGCCGGATATGCGCAATCTTTAACTATTTTGGGACTACTCAGCTGCAGCATAATCGTGTGCTGCCACCTGTCGTTGCTCAAGGTTTCCTTAGTTACTCTGCATGTGATGCTATATATCTTATGAGGACGGATTTCCGTTGATGGGCTGTACGAGTGTGCGTGGGTCTACCACTGGTGACTCTGTTAGTTTTTTGAGCGCTGTTTTCCTTATTGATAACATTTCATTTCTTAATTACATTTAACATCGTGTAGGGTAGCACAAGTAGCGCTTAGAGGCGATAGTGAATAATTTTATAACGCAATTTGAGACCGTTTTAAAGATGTCGAAGTAAAGGTTGACTTTACCAACAAGTTTTAGTAGTAATTTTTGATAGTTTAAAGACAACTTTTGTAAACATGCTAAATGACATTATTCTTTACCTAACCCATCCGACTTTTTTGATTGCAATAACGTTCTGATCCAAGAATTTCACGACAGCATAGATGACATCATAGACCGTTCACTGCGACATGAAATCATGGTTATTGATTTATTGTATACGAACTGCTTGGTTGGTTAATTCCTGTTTAATGACACTGTGTCATTAAAACATAATAATAATAATAACGACAATTTATATGGCGCCGTAACGCGGTCATACCGCTACAAGGGCGACTCACATACAACTAATCAGCGGGATAAGTAAGTAAGTATGTAAGAATAGTCTTTATTGAGAAGCACTAGTAAACGCACAGCACTGTATATGGCAAGATTAATACATTCAAACAAACAAATTTATATATACAAGCAAAGAATTGAATGGGAGATGTTAACGAGTTGGCCATAGGCGCAACCACCCTATGGGACCCGTGGGACGCGTCCCCTCCAACTTTCGAGCAGGTTGGGAGGGTCCACCAACTTTTGTCACCGACTGCTAATAAACTTTATAACAGGTTAATCTTTAAAATTTTGACACAAGGATTCTTCATCTATTTTGGCAAGTGGTGGAATGTACAAGTTCAAAAATTTAATTAGTCCCATATTAGTTTTAATTTGATTTTCTAATTTTCAATTTCTTTATTTTGAATAATAGTAAAGTTAAGACATTTTCTAACTAGGGTAATCAAACCTCCTCTAGACTTTATATCACTGTTTTCTTTACGTATAAAATTATATCCATCAAAGTTTAGACTCTAAACTTTAGAGTTTTAATTTTTTCTTAGAAAAATGTTTCATGTTGTACACACTAATTAAGTTGCGGCTGTGTCAGCTTGATTATTTCCAATAAACGAATATTGATTGACTATATCATGGTAGTACACACTTTTGCACAAATAATTTTAAATTTTAATTTCTTTATTTTTTAATTTTATTTTTTAATTTTAATTTTATTTTTCGTTTTTTTTTTGTTTTTTATTTTTTTATGTTTTTATTTTTTTATTTTTTATTTTTTTATTTTTTATTTTGATTTTTAATTTTTATTTTTTATTTTTACTTAACTAGGCTGTTAAGTTCTTGACTCATGGCCTTATAAAGAGCCGGTCGAGAGCGTTTAAAAGATGTTTAACGAGATCAGAAGCTTAGGCTAGCCAGGAAACGATTTCTAGACGTTTTTAGCTTTCGGGAGTTTCCATTCGGCATAGTCGTATTTTTCTACATTTTAATTGTTTAATTACATAAATGCATTTATTGAGGGAGAGGGAGGGTTGAACGCGAAAAATTCTCCCTATCTACTCAATGATAGAGATCATCAAATTCCCCAATGCATAGCGACATCTGACGACAACAAGAGACGCTGATTTTGACCATATATATATATATATATATATATATATATACGGTATATATATATATACGGTGAAAATCAGCGTATATATACAACCGTTTTTATAGGTTATTGTCTGATTGTGAACCGCATGATGTCATACGCATTATCGCGTCATGAATGTTTAATTATTCGTCGTTTATTTCCATAATACAGTGAAACCGCCGTATGTGTAGGCCTACAGTCACAGTTGACAATATGTATATGTATATATGTATGTATGTATGTATGCATGTATGTATATATGTATGTATGTATGTATGTATGAATGTATGTATGTATGTATGTATGAGCACTTGTTATAGCGCCCTTCAATAGTTCTACTCAGAGGCGCTCCCGAATACAGCGCGGACACTGAATCGGAGTTTCACGCCGAAGCGCATGAGCAATTGCGAGTGAAGGACTTGCCCAGGGTCCCTATGCGAGGTGGATTCGAACACGCAACCCTCCGGCTGCAAGGCACCGAACTTACCCCTACACCACCGCCCCACATATATGTTTTACAATACAATACAACTTGTATTTATAACGCGCCTTAATGAAACAAAGTCTTACTCAAAGGACGCGTTACAATGTACTTACTAATCATAGTACTTAGAGAAGAGATAAGTTTTAGTAGGCCCCCCACCCCAACTTCTAGACTCTGGTTGCGCTTCTGGAGTTGGCAAACAAATAATAAGTTTTGAGTTTAGGTTTGAAGGCTTCTACTGACTCGGCCAATTTGATGACGAGTGGAAGACTGTTCCAGCATCTGAGATTAACGTCGCCCTCCTGCTTTATACATGCCTAACTGGAACAACCTATTCTAAGGTGCACATTGTTGACATTCTAACTGCGTGATTATCTGGCGGTTGATAGAAACTGGTGGTTCTTATAAAACAAAATGAAAACGTTTAAAGGTGTCGAAGGTCGACTTTAGTATCCTAGCTTAGTAATTATTTCCACCGTTTTACGACACCTTTTCCTGCCAGAGCCTGAAAACCTCTCTCTTTACCAGCGAAGACACTGGCCCGTGTCGGGAGCGCCTCTGTTTTTGAGTGACGCTATATAAATACTCGAATACGATTATTATTACTACAGTTGTCCACATTAAACTTTGCTTCTTCTGAAAAGACTGAGTCTAGTAACTGTATTCACACGAACTCAAAAATTATTATAGAGTCCGATAAAACTGTTTTAAAGGTGTCTCCGCCTGTTCGACACTCTATTGGTTAAATTGGGGTGGGGGGGGCGGTAATCCAAGACGCCAGGGTTTAAAGCCGGGAATGGGTGATTTTTTCGAAATTTCTGTTCCATTGCGCAATTAGAGAATGCAGCAACAAATGGAGCACACTGTCGGTGGGAAGAATAGATGGCGATGGAGAGGATTGGCTATCGGTTTGCATATGTCCAGGCTGTCTTTAACGACGCTGTCTCCTAAGAATGAGGATTTAGGTCGCCTTCCTTCATTCTCCAGTTTGTGACTGGCACTACTAGAGTCGGACTGTGGCGGAGTTCAGTCCACCTAAAAGGAACTACTCTTATTAAGTCAGTCTCAAACTAAGGTTGATTTTAATTTAACGAACATCTCCTCCTTTATCCAGCATTCACACACCTTCATTTCATTTCTTTGAGACGCTATATAGCTGCAAATTTCGTTCAATTGGTAGAGCTGTAATATGCCAAAACTAATCTTTGTCGGCGGCAACGGCCTATGTTGTCATAAGCTGCCGTTAAACTGTGGACACACACATTGGTTAATTCGTCACCGAATATTTGTAAATTATTATTATAATTTATGTACATGAAAACAGAGAAAGAAATCAAAATGGTCAAATGCATATTGATGCATCTACAGTTATACACTTTAATTCCCAAAGTTTGCCCTGTTTGTTATTAGTTTTCAATGTTTTAGCTCAGCGATTAATATAATTTAACAACATACTGTCACATCAAACGCCGTTGACGTCGGTAGAAATTTTTTTATCGTTTCTCACCGATCCATTTGCGCAATAGAACAGAATTGCGTTGCCCACCTAATTTATCCAGCATTTATACACCTTTATAAAGCTTCTTCCAAGAACTATATAAATGTAAACTTCCTCCAATCGCTAATTTGCACGTGAAAGGTTATCCCGTCATATTATACACGAGAAACATGCAAATAGAGAAAGAATAGAAGTCATATGGCCAAATGCAAAATGATGCATCTACACCATAATTCTCACAGTTTGTCCTTCTGTCTGGTTGCTTGAAGGCCACAACATAATTATGTCTCCCAGTGGAGTTTTATTGGCCACGGTGACCGTGACCGTCTCCTTATCCGATTCCATTACCTCCCCCGAGGATACTCCTTCCTTTGAAGTGCTATGTGTTAAGGCGGATTCCAGACTCTTTACTGCTGTCCTGGTGGACAAGGGCCATGCACTGCATGTTCTGCTCACGTCGGTCAAAGCCACCACCTACCGCCTGCTACCGCGGGCCCATAATCATCGTACTATTCCTCCGGCAGATGGCGTGATGAGGTTAACTTTCATCATTAGGGTGATATATGTGATTTAGGATTATATGGATAATTTTAAAACATTTGATTGTCCTGATCAGTTCAATAGATTATGTACGTTTATTACCATGTCTGTACACCAAAATGCTGGTGGCTAGCAATTGGTCAATTAAACATGAATTCTTATCTATCTTTATCTGGTTGTCTTTTCCACTGACAAATCATGTATGCGACCTTGATTTTTTCACTGAACCTTCTCCCTTGCCTATCTCCTATCTGAAAAATAAGTAAGTAAGTAACGCTTGCGACATTGATTTTTTTGAAAACCAAATGCTAACCGCATTTTGGTGGTACAAAGATCATCAAATATATAAAAAAATTAAGTATAAAGCATCCTTGACAAATCTCCTGCCTTAGGTATTATTTATCTGGGCAAAGGCATCAACTCTAAGTAGGGTAAGGTCATGTGTCCTGAATCATCACGCTATGTTGTATGTGGCAACCTCCTGGGGAGGAAGAAGGTCGTGAAGTAAGTGACATGGGCTTAATAGGACTGAGCGGGAAAGAGCTAAGTCAGCTCTGGAGCAGTGTTCTTTGAAAGCAGGAAGCCTGAAAGGATCAATTTTCTCAGATGACATTTAAGGCAGTTGCATCCCTATATTGACATTTAATAATGAGCGCCAATAAAGAGTTTGCTTTTTAATTGGTCATTGTATTAAATTTTGAATTGCAAAACAATTGCAATTACAGTGGAATTAAGTACCAATAGTAATTTGTTCTATAATAATAACTATACATTTTGCACCGTCGTAAAAGCCTTAATTGAAAGAACTCTCAAATAGAGAGGTTTTCTTACTTTTCTATGTAACGATTGTGTGTGTGTGTTTCCTTTTTAACGACTAGCTGTGTGGTAACAGAGACCATTAGCGTCGCCCTCCTTCTTACTTTTCTATGTAACGATTGGGCGAAACGCATGATTCTTATAACACCTCATGAAAACGTTTAAAAGGTGTCGAAGTGTATTGTGAATTTAGTCTACAGTTTCAGTATTTATGTTTATTTTTAGTTACAACTTTAAGTAACCATGAGAGATGACATTATTCTTTACCAAAACCATTCGCCTTACTTGATTGCACTTGATCTAACACTTTAACGCGGGTCGGACCGAGGTCATCACGACACTTGGTGATCTGGGTCATCACTACGCTGGCGATGCGCAGTTTTAAGCGACCCACCACCCTCCTGACGCCCTCCAATGCGTTTTGAGGATTCTGGATGCGATTTATTGGCATTCAGACCTAGATGTCATCCAATCTGTTTCGGTTAATCCGACCGAAAACGCAGTTCGTTTGGTTTGGATCTCGACGCAATAAGACATTGATAAAACTGTGATTCTGACATCATTCCCGAACTAGTCTCCATTGAACGTCGTTCGCGATCTGGGCGTTCTTCTGGACGAAGAACTGACGGTGGCCGATCACTCTCAAGTCAGATGAAAGTCATACGGCGTGATCTGTCGAACGAAGCTGCCGCCATTTTGGTCCATTCTTTCCTAGTGACGCGTCTGGACTACTACAATGCATTCCTGGGAGGCCTTCCACATTTTCGTATTCGTTAGCTTCTGTCCATTCCTAATTGCACCGCCCGGGTCGTGGCCAACCCAACCATCTTCTCGTACATATAAGTTTACATGCGCTATACCTTGCATTGGCTCCCCGTTGATAAGAGATTACATCCTCATGGCAGATATATTCGATCGCTGACTCTGCACCAGAATATATTATCACGGAACTTTTCACAACGGTCTCAAACTGTCCCGGCTGCCCCAGCTGCTTTCTGCTTCCAATGGTCAGTTCATGGTTCAGCGTTCTTGCACGACGACGCGAGATGGGCGCCTCTTTCCCTCTGCAGATTCGTGTCTATGGAACAACCTTCCACTGGACATATGATCGCCAGCATCTCTAACAGTTGACGGAGACGTTTTCGGTGATTCCTGGGTAGAGCGGTGCGGAGCGACCTTGTGAGTTACTGAAAGGACTCTATGCAAATTTTCCGATGCATATTAATAATTATACATTAATTATATACAAAACGTCACCCGATCACTGTATGCAACGCAATGTATTGAGGACACTCGATCAATCACTGATACCACTAAATAAGTTATTTAATTTTTTCACATTTTTACCAATAATTGTTGTTGAAGGTAGTTTCTGTAGAGTGTGTCATATCGAATAGTCTCCCTCCTCGTTTAACAAAGGTTCGGACTGGCGTCCCTGACTACAGTCTGTGGTGGTGATATCGAACCCATCGGTGAATTTTATCGAACAGTTTAACGACATTTAGTGGAGTTTCAAATTGATGCACTCGCTTTCGGCTTTTGGTTTTACTTATCGGGCGAGAATGACGTTTAAAAAAGGTGTGTAAGGAACTGTTTCGCTTTGTTGGCTAGACGCTGATTTCGACTGGATCTAACAATTTAACAATTCCTAAGAAAACAGTCAGCTGACGTCGATAAGAAAAAATTGCTGAGAGCAAAATACTGACTAATTAATTTATATTATGCCATATTTTTTCATATTTATTATATAATAATTGTATTATCTCACGTGGTTTCAATTATTCTTCTCGTTTGAATAATCTGGTGGTTTACAGAAACGTGCTATTCGTACTTACCTCCATCTTCTCTCTCATTTGTGACTCTCTGCAGCAATGCGGATACCAAACTCTTTGCCTGTATGTATTCTGCACAATCCTTGCCATGTTATTACCGCCTATTAAGCAATCTCGCTACTCACTGCGGCCCCGGTCCCATAACCGTGAGCTTCCTATGTTTGACAACGTGACTCAAAAATTCTCCCTTGCCCGGATGCTATACAAATAAACAGCGTTTTCTCTAAATCAGTCCATTTAAGCTCTTCATTTTCCCTCTATGACTACAGTAGCTCTAACTCTTAAGAGATCCTGAGTGGCCGAGTGGGTTGGTAGCCCGCTCGTCACGCCGCCGGCCCGGGTTCGATTCCGGGTCGGTCGGTTTATCAGAGATTAATTTCTCGGATCTTTACTGCGGGTGGCTCGGTCGCAATATAAACGTGGAGTACAATACAATACAACACAACACAATACAACTGGGGCGCGGTGGTATAGGGGTATGTTCGGTGCCTTGCAGCTGGAGGGTTGCGGGTTCGAATCCACCTCAAAGCCGCCGCGTAGGGACCCTGGGCAAGTCCTTCACTGCCGCAATTGTATTGTATTGTATTGTATCTATCGAATTTACATAGCGCCTCTCGCAGTGCACACCAATCAGAGGCGCTCCCAGTGTCCGAAAGACCCAGAGAAAAGAAAGAGGTCTTCAGACAACGAAAAGAGACACTTGGCCCACCAATTAATAAACAGGAACGTGTCAAAGGAGGAAGTTGGTTCCATAGTGCAGGGCCAATGAAGGCAAAGGCTCGCGTTTTAGCCATAGCAGTTCTTGCTCGCGGGACAAAGAGATCATGCCGGTTTGGAACAAAGAGATCATGCCGGTTTGAATTCATTCATTCATTCATTCATTCAGAGCATTTATATAGCGCCCCTTCAAGAAACTACTCAGGAGCGCTCCCGGCCCAGCCACGACTAAAGAAAAAAGACTTGAGAGACTTGTAGAACCCTGTCAGATGGTTTACAAGTAAAAAACGGAGCTTAAGTGGTAGGTCATTCCAGATGGAAGGACCAACTACCGAGAAAGCACGGCGCTGCCTAATAGCGAAGCGAGTCCGTGGAACAAGGAACTCACCCCTCGACGCAGAGCGAAGCACCCGACGCGCTGGAACATCAGACACTGGGCGGCAAAGATCACGCAAGTAAGATGGAGCGCAGCCAAGAACACAGCGAGAAACCAGAGCAGCAATGCGATATGAGATCCGCTGAGACACAGGCAACCAATGCAACACATCACGCATGTATGCAGAGACAGGAGAGTACTTAGGAAGCCGTCCAATAAGCCGAGCAGCCGAGCGTAGAACTCGATCTAGTCGCCCCAAAACACCAAGGGGAAGGCCAGCAAGTAGTGAGGAACAGTGGTCAATTCGACTAGTAACAAAGGCATGAACAAGGACCACAACTGCATCATGAGAGAGAGAGCGAGAGACCACTCGAAGCTGACGAAGCTGATAATAACAACTCCGTGCAATTGAGTTCACACGTTGAGACAAAGTAAGCTCAGAGTCAAGAGAAAGTCCCAGATCACGAACTGTGAGGGAAAAGGTTATGTGAGGAAAGAGCAGGGTAAGTTGAGGAAAGTCGATACCCTGCAGTTGTCTACGGCTACCCAGCCAAATGAGGTGTGTTTTAGAGGGATTTAAGAGTAGCCAATTTGAGGCCATCCAAGAAGAGAGGACATCCATAGTCAGACACATCTGACTCACAGTAGCCACCGCATCGGCTGAATGGGTGTGGATGTAGGCTTGCACATCATCGGCAAATAGTTGGTGTAGAAGCCCCTGAGACGTCAACAAGGAGCAGACATCAGCAGTATAAAGAAGATAAAGCAGCGGGCCCAGGACAGAACCCTGGGGCACACCCAAAGGGGCAGGGACCCAAAGAGACCTGGACGAACCAAGGACTACACAATTTGAGCGGTCAGTTAAAAAGATCTAAGCCATTCTAGAGGCTGGTCCACCAAGCCAAAGGAAGTAGAGAGGCGCTGCAAGAGAATAGAATGGTCCACTGAGTCAAAAGCAGAGCTTACATCAAAGAGAGCAAGGAGAGTAACCTGACCAGAGTCAACTGCGCTATAGAAGTCTGACAAAAGCCGAAGCAGGAGAGTCTCCGTGGAGTGATTCCGACGGAAACCCGACTGCTGCGACGGAATCAATTCATTCACATCTAGATAAGTAATCAGCTGGTTAGCAACAATGCGTTCCAGTATTTTAGATAAAAAGTTACATTCGCAATGGGGCGATAGTTTGCTGGATCACTCTGGTCCAGACCATCGTGCTTCAGAACTGGTAGAAGAACGGAACGTTTCTGTGAGACTGGTAGGCATGCCTCACGGATCGAACAGTTGCACAGAACAGTGAGGAAGGGAAGGAGATCGTCAATTAATTCCTGAACAAGAATTGCTCATGCGCTTCGGCGTGATTCCTAACTGCACTGCCCGGGTCGTTGTCAACCCAACCAGCTTCTCGTACATATAAGTTTACATGCGCTATACCTTGCATTGGCTCCCAGTTGATAAGAGATTACATCCTCATGGCAGATATATTCGATCGCTGACTCGGCACCAGAATTAGAGGTCTGCGGGTAGAGCATTTTTGCTACCCGACCCGTACCCGTAACACAGAACCGCTACCCGTACCCGTACCCGACCCGTACTCAAAATTACTACCCGACCCTACCCGTACCCGCGGGTATACCCGTACCCGTACAGTACCCGTCACGTCATTAACACGCCTTCCCGTAGTCCCTGTCCCTACCAGACCAATAGGCTTGCAACTCAGCATGTAGTAATAATAATAAATAGGTTGATGATGATGACGATGATAGAAGTAGTAGTAGTAGTAGCAGCAGCAGCAGCAGCAGCAGCAGCAGCAGCAGCAGCAGCAGCAGCAGCAGCAGCAGCAGCAGCAGCAGCAGCAGTAGCAGTAGCAGTAGCAGTAGCAGTAGCAGTAGCAGTAGCAGTAGCAGTAGCAGTAGTAGTAGTAGTAGTAGTAGTAGTAGTAGTAGTAGTAGTAATAATCATTCATTCATTCATTCACTCATTCATTCTGGAGATTTATATAGCGCCCCTTCAAGAAATCTACTCAGGAGCGCTCCCAGCCCAGCCACGGCGAAAGTAAAAAGACTTGAGTGATTTGTAAAACCCAGTTTGACTGGTCAAAGGTAGCAAGCGCAGCTCCGATGGCAGGTCATTCTAGATGGAGGGGCCTGCAACCGAGAAAGCTCGGCGCTGCCTAGCAGTCAAGCGAGCCCGCGGAACTAGGAGTTGCCCCGTCGTTGCGGAGCGAAGCACCCGACGCGCTACAACGTCGGACACTGGGCGGCAGAGGTTGCGCAGGTAAATCCACTGGATAATAGTAGCAGCAGCAGCAGTTATAGTAATAGTAATAATGGTAATAATAGGCAGTCAACTTATTGAACCTGTCACATGCAACTGTTCTCAATTTGCAATGTACATTTGATCTCCGTGCTCTATACTGTCACCTAGTACACTAAGTAACTGTTAATAGTACGTTGCAGACCCGGTCAGACCCATTGTTCGACTACATTCTCTGTTATATGTGACGGACATTGTAACCCCAAAATTTCACGTCGGTACGGGTAAAACCGGGTATACCCGTACCCGTGATGACCCTACCCGTACCCGACCCGACCCGTGAAATGCGTACCCGACCCGTACCCGATCCGCGGGTACGGGTCGGGTACGGGTAAACCCGCGGGTACGGGTATATCCGCAGACCCCTAACCAGAATATATTATTATCACGGAACTTTTCACAACGGTCTCAAACTGTCCCGGCTGCCCCAGCTGCTTTCTGCTTCCAATGGTCAGTTCATGGTTCAGCTTTCTTGCACGACGACGCGAGATGGGCGCCTCTTTCCCTCTGCAGATTCGTGTCTATGGAACAACCTTCCACTGGACCACCAGCATCTCTAACAGTTGATGGAAACGTTTTCGTTCGGTGATTCCTGGATATAGAGGTGCGTAGCGACCTTGTGAGTTACTGGAAGGGCTCTATGCAAATTTTCCGATGCATATTAATAATTATGCATTCATATCCGACATTCACACGCACTTCACTAGGAATTTAGCAGCATATCGTCCTGTCAAAGCTCATTCAAACACTCGACGCTTTACTATAAAATCATACGGCACTATAGTATGGAACGCTTTACCAATAGAAATCCGTTCCTCTAATACTCTGCAGGTTTTCAAAAAAAGATTACGTGCATTTCTTCTTTCCTCAATTTAAACAGCTATACCATCACTAGAAGTGCATATTACCGCGTTTATTTAAGGATTTAGTTAAGTTTATAGTTAAGATCGTGTTATCACTTGTTTCTGGATAATTCAACTCTTGTTGTCTCTAGTCACCTTCTGGTTCAGTTTCTGTTTTTTTGGCTAACTTGGAATTTTTTGTTTGTAATTTGCTATCTGGGTGACCCTCCTTAGCGGGATCTCCATCCCTTTTGGGCCTCCCTTTGTCGCCAATGCATTTTTTTGGTTAATTTTTGTGTTTTTTGTGTGTTAATTTACATTTACATTCTCTGGCATAATTGTAAAAAATGTTTTGTTTTTGGTTGCAATAAAACAACTTGATTGATTGAACTTGATTGATTGATATATACATAACGTCACCCGATCACTGTATGCAACGCAATGAACGTCACTCGATCAATGAATGATACCACTAAAAAAGTGATTTAATTTTTTTACATCTTACCGATTGTTGAAGGTAGTTTCTGTAGAGCAACGTTGTGTCATATCGAATAGTATTTGCGTCACCCTCCTTTTTTTAACAAAGGCTCGGACTGGCGTCCCTGACTACAGTCTGTGGCGGTGATATCGAACCCATCGGCGAATTTTATCCAACAGTTTAACGACATCTAAATCCTAGTTTAAATTGAGCTACTTACTATTTTGGCTTTTGGTTTTTCTTATAGAGCGAGAATTACGTTTAAAAAGATGTGTAAGAAACTGTTTCGTTTTGTTGGCTAGTAGCTGATTTCGAATGGTTCTAACAGTTTAACAATTCTTAAGAAAACAGTCAGCTGACGCCGATAGGAAACAATTGTTGAGAGCAAAATACTGACTAATTAAGTCATATTATGCCCTATTTTCCCATATTTATCATAATTTTTATTATGATTGTAATATCTCACGTGGTTTCAATTAGTCTTCTCGTTTGAATTATCCCGTGGTTTTACGGAAACGTGCTAATCGTGTTTCATTAAATCTTCCCTGTTTGTCTAGTGTATTAAGTTTGCTACTATGTTTATGTTTATGGTATGCTAATAATCAATTGATTGATTGATTGATTGATTCATTGATTGATTGATTGATTGAATGATAGTCTCTGTTTAACGATGACTACTGCCCTTCACTTGTAAGCAGCAATGCGTCTGTATCATTCTGTTATTGCAAATAAACGAATATTGATTGATTCAGTAGTGCAGGCTGTCTGTTTTGTTAGTAGTTAAGATTTAAATTGCATAACATGTAAATGTACAGCGCAGTGCGTTTGTCAGGAGCTTAATAAAGAAACGATTATTATTATTATTATTATTATTATTATTATTATTATTATTATTATTATTATTATTATTATTATTATTATTATTATTATTATTATTATTATTATTATTATTATTATTATTATTATTATTATTATTATTATTATTATTATTATTAACTAAGATTATATCTAACAACAGTTAGATGAACCAGACGAAAAAGATACATGCGACGAGAAATTTTACTTAGGATTGCATGCAAATTTCTGACTTCAAAATTTTGAACCAATTTTCAAAAGATGAACTTTATTTGAAAGCGACCACGACACCTTTTATATGTATTCTTACAACCTATAATATTCATCGGCGCTCAAACAATAACACATCCAGCGTGTTCCTAGGTTGTACGAAACACTTAAGAGACAGTCGATTGAGAGCAACGTCAGTTTTAATTAACTCAGCTTAATAGAGAGCAGAACCGTATAGATTCAATCTAACTTCGCAACAGATTGTACTATAATAGTAGTGCCAGTCTCAAAAAAGGAGAAACGAGGAGGGCATGCAAATCATATTTGTTACGCAACAGTTACATTATAATAATAATAATAATAATAATAATAATAATAATAATAATAATAATAATAATAATAATAATAATAATAATAATAATAATAATTATAATAAGAATAATAATAATAATAATAATAATAATATCTTTTCTTAATAATAATAATAATAATAATAATATCTTTTCTTTTATTAAGCGCCTGATAAACGCACTGCGCTGTACATTTACATGTTATGCAATTGAAACAATCTTAACTACTAACAGAACAGACAGCCTGCAATACACATATAACTGGGTTATTGCCTTTCTGGATGGTCGTCAATATTGCACTAAATTTCAAGCAGAAATTTCAGCTTACGTTGATATTAACGCCAGCATCGTCCAGGGATCTGGCATAGGACCTACTAACTTCACCACCGCAATCTCTAATCTTAAACCTGTCAATCCCTCAAACCGTCTTCTTAACCCTCATTCGAACAATGAAAAATGCAACTTAATTTGAACAAAGGGGGGGTCTGGTCAGACCCTCCTTTTTAATTTGGGTTCTTCATAGGTAACAGTGTATTTTATATGCCAGTTTTGCAACATGTTATTAGAATAACAGAAAATAACAATGTATCAGTCTCTTCTAGCAATATAAATCATTTCTATAATGAATTTGAAGCTAAATGTTCAGTTATAGTATTTTGTCAGTCTGTCGTAAACGTTTGATCGACTCAATAATAATCTATCTATAAAATATAAAATAAATAAAGAAACCATTAATTTAGTCTAGTAAAATTAGTACTGATTGGTGGGTGTTATGCTCAAATGCTACATGGCTGTTTTCTAGAAAATATCTCTCACAAAACAAATGAATATACTGTAATTGTAAGCCAGTTAGTCTTGCTCTTGTTTACTTCGATCACATGTGTACAGCGCAGCAGACAGTGAGACAGACACACTGGTTTGTAGCATGTGCTGCATCTGTACTGTGTTATCTGTCCTTCTTGCCACACAGGTAGCATCGTCGTTTGGTACCGTCCTCTTCCTACTTCTGCTGAGTAACAATCTGAAATCTGGCGGCCAAGATTTCACGCTGCACTGCTCTTGACTGTGGCTTGCTTGCTCTGGTAGTGAGTGATCCACGGCACTGTGAGAGATCTGGCAAGCCGGTTCAAGGGCACCGTTTGAAGCGCTTATTCATCTCCCATTCTGGGTTGTTCGATATCCAGATGATCATTGCACTGAGTGCCGAAATATCAACGACATTGAAGAAGCAAACTGGCCATTGTTAGTCTTACGTTTGACAGACTAAGCCGGTATTATCTTCAGGGTCTCCTAAGCACTCAACCTTTTTGGTCATTTAGTAAGTAAGTAAGTATATCCTTTATTGAAAAACCAACTGCTAACCGCATTTTGGTGTACAAGATCATCAAATATAACAAAAATTACGTATAAAGCATCCGTGTGACAAATGTTTTACGAGATAGAGAGTTTGCCTTAGGTATTATTCTATTGTGGGTTCTGGGGCGTAGCGAGTATGAAATGCTGATGTGCTCATTGTTGCTCAACAATATAGCAACAAAGTTATATAACCGATTTGAGAAAATGTAATATTTAAAAAAGTTATGCAACAAATATTGGCATCCTTGTTCGGATGAGGGTTAAGTATGCAGATGACTGCTACCGCATAATATCTTCATCCACTTGTGCCTCGATACCTTTAGAACGTGAGCATGTGTCATGTTGGGCTGCAGAATGCAATCTGAAGCTAAACCAAAGTAAATCTTATGAGATGCTGATTCACTGACCTAGGAGGGGGCGTGACCAACTTGATACCCCTACTGTCACGCCAGGACTGGAAATGTTTACCAGTATGGTGATCCTGGGTGTCACAGTCTCAGATAACTTAGACTTTGGAGGTCATTTCCAGCGCCTATGTTGTCGGGCGCGCCAATCCCTCTATGCAATACGCACTCTTGTTGCTCATGGCATGCCCATCACCTACACGATGTGATGAAGGACACAACACTAGCAAGGATGCCTCCCCAGCTTGGTGGGGATTTATTGGCCTGGGTGACCGGGACCGGCTCCAGTCCATCATGCGTCGCCTTATCCGATTCCATTACCTCTCCGAGGATACTCCATCCTTTGAACAGCTATGTATAAAGGCGGATTGTAGACTCTTTACTGATGTCTTGGTTAACCCTCGGGCTACCAAGGGGGGTGGGGTGTAACCACCCCCCATAGTTTTTCGACTATAGCGTATTAAATTTTCTTACTGGAAGAGAAACAAATATACCATTCTGTAGAGGGAATGCAGGGCTACATGCTTGTTTAGGCTACTTATTTGTCTTTTGAACACTGGAAGTGATCAAAATAAATAATAATACGCGATATCTGTCTGAAAATGGCTGAATGCAGCATACGTAAACCGAAATCGCTGCGTGCCTTTATATTTCGCTACAACTATGGACTAGTTTATAGGCTATTGTTACAAATGAAGCATCATTATGTTTAAAATGTTCTTGGATACCTAGATCAGTTTCAAAACACACATAATCTTATAATTATTTGTTTATCCAAAGAGTAAAAAATTTACCCAATAATATAAAGTAGGCCTATCGCTAATTATCGGTTCCGTTGTTAAAAATTATGTAATTTCGAGGTTCCTTCACATAATGTACAACTAAATATACCATTCTGTTCAGAAATGAATGCTGAATCCATTGCTGTATTATATTATATGATATGTGAAACCAAACGCGAAATCCTTGGTAGCCAGTGTTACAAAAAACCCTCGGTAGCCTGAGGGTTAATGGGGCTCATGTACAGCATGACCTGCTCCCGCCAGTCAAAGCCACCTCCTATACCACCTGCGCCCACGCGCCCATAACCACACAATCCCTCCGGCAGATGGCATGATGAGGAAAAATTTCATCATTAGGATGATATAATGGGATCTCTTATTTAGGTTAATATGTGTAATTTTAGAAAATTTGACTGTCTTGATTAGTTCAATTGATAATGTATGTTTATTGCCATGTCTGTACACCAAAATGCCGATAGCAATTATTGGTCAATTAAAGCATATTTTTATCTTATCCTATCTTATCCGAGAGTACTTGAGCACAACAAATCCGATTAAAGCGAAAGTCTCGATGATTACGACAGCTAACGATGAACCATAATCTACTCTAATCTGCACAAACGAATTATATTAGTTTTTCTAATCATTAGTCATAGTCAGTGAATGTGACCCTATCAATGACTAATGTCATCCGATCAATGAACGGTTCGGACTGGCAACGTTACTTCAGGCTATGGCAGTATTGGCTTCATCGGTAGATTTGATCCAACAATTTAACGACATCTCACGACATCCAAAGGAGTTTAGTGTGGCATTGTTGGATCTATGATTTGATTTAGGAACGGCTTTTCTTTTAGGATTACTTGTAGGCTGAGAATAACACTTTAAAAGGTGTGTAAGGAGCTGCTCTGGTTGGTTTGTCGTGGATTTCGACTGCGTGATGTAGTTTAGCGACATCTTATGACAACCGTCAGTAGATGTCGATAGAGAAATTGTTTTGAGAATAATACTGTTGGTTAGTTTCTGTTTAACGATGCTTTTTATTTGGAAGTTGATTTGCATTGTCCTCCTCTTTTATTTATCATTTACATACCTCTAAATCGTTGCATTCACGTACGGAGTTGCAGATCGGGTGAGGCTGGTTCGTCTATAACTCTGCCTCGGTTCTTATGTTGAGATGGCAGTGGGCTGGAGTTTCGGCAGTGCGTGACCATTGTCAAAGAATGGATTACAACTAATAGCGAGGAATCTGGAGTGTCAGCATCTGGCTGGGCTCAGAACTTCGTATTCAAGGCATACATACTGCCATTACTCCTACAACATGGTGCGGATACCTGGATTTGATCCCCTTACAAACTCTAAAACGCTTTCGAACGACGTTACTATATTCGGCAACAGACTATAATTATCTCTTTAAACACCTCTAAAACGACTTCCAACACTGTTTTATATATTGTCAACCGCATTTCATTGGCAGATTGATTGCTCAATGACCAGGTTGTAACTGTGGCAAAAAGCCTATTACCGTAGCACAACTATTTTGGCACATAATTATGACCTTATATTATTACCCACAGAAATATTAAGTATAGAGTTTTATACTTAAGTGCGAGTAATTTCAGGATACGCTTTTCACATTTTCATAGCATACAACCAGTATCATGCATGCACAATACACAATAATTGAGTTGAAGAATCACGCTTGTTTGTATTTTAACAGACAGATTCGCATTAACATGTTACAACTAACATTATAAAAATGATACAGAAATATATTTTTACATCTTATAGCTGTACACGCCTTATTGGAATATTTCAACTTTTGCATTAGTCGAGACGAGAGTTCAATATTATCCCACAAGCGATGGTGTTTGCAAGGTCTTGTGTGAAGAAAGGTCGGCTATATTGCAGATCAGGAGTAAGAATTTCAGCAGTTTGGGAGTCCATTGACAATATCGAGTCGAGTTTTACACCAAGAATTTTTGTGGTGGATGACAAATTTACGACTGTGTTTGAGAAGGTGGGTTGGAGAGATTGATGTTCGGCAATTTGTGATCTGGTTTCAAGAACTGTGGCTTCCGTTTTTGATGGATATAGGAGAAGACCGTTTTCCAGGTACCAAAGGTTTACGGCCTCTGGACAACGAGTGATGTTATCGCAGCTGATATTTCCAGAGGAAAGGGAGGTGTAAAGCTGTGTGTCGTCGACGTATTGATGGTGTTTGTATCCCGAAATATTGATTAACAAAGCTTTGTGATAACAATAGTTTCTTCTAACTTTTGTAAAAGTCCAGGTCTTAATAACATGCTAGCTTTTAAAATAATGCTAGCGCACGCAGCGTGTCTTTTTCTTGTGCTCTTCCATCGCGCTATATAAATGTTTGAATATCATTACAATTACAATAGATGATTAACCTCATCCTCCTTCATCGTAATCGTTATCGCGGAATCCATAATGCTCCGTGTCAGAGGTTGTCCAGAGATGTACATTGACCTAGCCAAGGCGTTTGATACTGTGGATCATAGTTGTTAAAAACGGTAAAATCAAAATAAAAAACGGAAAAAACGTCGTTTTATTAAAAAAAATAAACAACGGAAAAAAACGAGAAAAAAAAGGACAAGAAAATAAATTGACTTTTCTACATCTTTTAATGCATTTTAAAATTAAAAACCTTGTTTAATCAGCAAATAACATAATTTTATTAGTAAACACGAAGTAGCAATAATCTACAACAATTATTCTCTTTTTCATGAGTTTGGCTTAAAAAGAAACTGAGAAATTAAAAATATTGAAATCTTTTCAAATTTAAATTGTATACATAATCCACATAAATCCATGCTGACATTAGCAATTAAAAACTAAACTTTATAAGTATAGAGTGTAGGCCCTAATTTTAATTAAAAATTGTAGGTCTACTTACAATTCTGACTTATATAAGAACTTGATATGGAGTAGGCCTAATATTCGTCAGTTTATCAGTCAATCAGAGATTACTGAGTACAAAGACAACATTTCGCATTTTGGATAACTTAGAAATTAAAAAAACTTTTATATATTTTATTTCCTGTACAGTGCTGTTTATTTCTCAACTGATGACACTAAATAGTGACGTAAATTAGATGAATCCGACAAAAATAAAATTAAACAAATTGTAATAGACAGTTAATAAATAAATAAAGTTACATATAAAAAAATAAAAAACGGAAAAAAACGTGACGAGAAATAAAAAACGAAAAAAACGACGTTTTTTTGAAAAAAATAAAAAACGAAAAAAACGTTTTTTACAACTATGCTGTGGATCATAGTATTTTATTAAAGAAACAAAGTGTTTATGGTATACATGTACGAGGTACTCAACTTGACTGGTTCGCTAGCTATTTTGAGAATCGCATGCAGCTTGTTTGCTGCAATGGTGTATTTTCTACTATGCACACAATTAATTTGGTGTTCCACAGGATTCGAATCTAGGTCCCTTGTTGTTTCTCATTTACTTACATAAACGACCTTCCTAATGTTTCATCTATCATGTTTTTTATTTTGTTTGCTGATGATACCAATATCTTTTATTCTCATGGTTCATTGGACACGTTATTTCAAATTGTGAATTCTGAGTTAACCCTTGTTGCAGACTGGTTTTGTGCTAACAAGCTAACACTCAATATTGATAAAACAAACTACATTCTCTTCAAATCTCATAGAAAAAGCTATCCCTCTGATTGCCCTAATCTGTACATTGATGGTGTTCCTATTACTCAAGTTGAATCAACTAAATTCTTGGGTGTTTATGTAGACCAACACTTAACATGGAATGAGCATATAAGAAATATTTCATCAAAAATTGCAAAGAATATTGGAATTTTATCTCGTATTTCTTATCTGCTACCATCTTGCACTCGTACTACTCTATACTACTCACTCCTTTACCCCTACCTTTCTTACTGTAATATGGTATGGGCCTCAACTTATAAATCTCGGCTCCATAGCTTAACCCTAGGGCTACCAAGCTTTTTTTGTAACACGGACTACCAAGGGGGGGTGGTTACCACCCCCTGGATTTCGTGTTTGGTTTTACATATCATAACTTGTAATATAGCAATGGATTCAGCATTCATTTCTGCACAGAATGGTATATTTAGTTGTACATTATGTGAATGCACCTCGAAATTACATCACTTTTAACAACGGAACCCATTAATTAGCAATATTGTATATTATTGCGTACATTTTCTACTTTTTGGATAAACAAATATAAGATTATGTGTGTTTTGAAACTAATCCATGTATAAAAGATACACAAAATCATCCCTACACATGTTTATATAGTATAAATGTACATCCATACATATATATCCATACATATATATCGGTTTACGTTGTAATGCTGTATTCAGCGATTTTCACACAGATTACGCGTATTATTATTTATTTTGATCACTTCCGGTATTCAAAAGACAAAGATGTAGGTATGCAAATGAAGCCCTACATTCCCTCTAAAGAATGGTATCTTTGTTTCTCTTCCAGGAAGACAAATGAATATGCTACAGACAAAAAACTAAGGGGGGAGTCCTTCCATTCAGCCATTTTTCACGCATATTACGCGTATTATTATTTATTTTGAGCACTTCCGGTTGTCACAGGTCAACTCAGTGACCATAGAAATGTAGCCCCACATTCCCTCTATAGAATGGTATAATTTGTGTCTCTTAATATTAAATGACGGATAAGATATAGTCGAAAGTCTAGGGGGGTGGTATCCACCCCCTGGTGCCTCGGGTATATTGGCTATAACTTTTGAACGGTGTGAGATATCATCTCACATTTTACCTCAAAACGTGTGTAAATGAACCCCTACAGCTACCTAAAAGGTCAAATTTTTATTCCATACGGAAAAAGTTTGAAATGAATAAAACCTAGGGGGGGTGGCAACCACCCCCCCCTTGGTAGCCCGAGGGTTAACTATCCTGCAAAAACGCGCTGTCCGTTTCTTAGCAGGTGATCCATATGGTTCTCACACTAAGCATCTATTTTCTGAGTTTGGATTATTAAGGGTTGAACAGATACGGATCGCTCAAATCGGGGAATTTATGTATCGCTATGATCATGACTTGTTACCACTGGTATTCAAAGGCTTCTTTTGTCGTACTTCCAGCATCCATTCTTACAACACGATAGGTTCGAATTCCTATCGTCGTGACTATGCTCACACTAATACTCATTTATTCTCTATCAAATTTACTGGTACCTTGGTGTGGAATAATATCCCTCTAGCTATTCGTTCTTCACCTAATCTCTTGATATTCAAAAAAGCTACGCTCCCTCTTAGTTAATGAATTAATTGACTTAACTTAGTTGTATTTGTCTGTACTGCTATTTTAGTTAAGATTGTATATTCTCTTATTAATGTCGTTTAATGGACTCTTCTTATGTTTTTGTTTGATTAAGACTTAGGCCTATTCCAATCTAAGTATCGACTGGCCGTAATTTAGCGGGATCCATGATCCTTTCTGGACCCCATGTAACCAGTAGGCCTACATATCAGTACAGACAAATACAATTTTCGACCTATTGCTAATGTTTCATTTCTGTCGAAAATTATTGAAAAGATTGCTGCTTATCAGCTTACTGTTTATTCAGAGGTAAATAAGATGCTTCCGGAGTGCCAATCCGGTTTTCGGAAAGGCCACTCCACTGAAACCCTCTTGCTCCGTCTCCTTTCTGACATTTATGGGGCTATAGATAGTTCGCAACTCACTCTACTGGCCTTTGTTCGACGTTAGTGCTGCTTTCAACACTGTCGATCATGAAATTTTACTTAAGCGGCTACAAATTTCATTTGGCCTGTCTGGTAACTTTCTTAGTTGGCTGGGTTCATTCCTCAGTGATCGCTCTTTCTGTGTGGTCCATGGGCCCTCCAGGTCCTCATGGGTCCCTGCCCCTTACGGCCTTCCGCAGGGCTCGGTGCTGGGTCCCCTTCTTTACATCATTTACACCTCTGAAATTGGTTCCCTACTTACTGCTTCTGCTGTGCTAGGTCACCTGTACGCTGATGACGTTCAGGCCTACCTGCACTGCCTTGCTACTAATGCCACTGCTACTGTTCGAGCAATGAGCCTGGCTTTGGGTACTCTGGAGGTCTGGATGTCAACGATCCGCCTGCGCCTCAATCCATCAAAAACTCAATTTATCTGGCTGGGCACTCGGCAGCAGCTTGCGAAGCTAGACCTTTCCTCCATTGCTGCAGACTTCCCTCAGTTTGTCTTTTCATCTGTTGTCCGTGACCTTGGAGTTACACTGGACCAAGAGTTAACCTTTGCCCCTCATATAAACCGCCTCTGCCGTGATTCTTACTATCAGTTACGCCAGTTCCGCACTGTTGCTCGCTCACTTACTTCAGACTCCACCGCTACACTCATCCACTCTTTTATCACAGTCCGACTTGATTACTGTTGTTCACTCTATGTTGGTCTCCCAGCTTGTCGGTTGGGGTGCCTGAACCGGGTCCTGCGCTCTGCCGCACGCCTTTGCGGACGTATTCCAAAATTTGGCCACGTCTCAGGTTATATGCTGGATGTGCTTCATTGGCTCCCTCTACTGCAGCGGATCTCGTATCGGATCATCGCTTTGGTCTGGCGGTCCTTGCTCGGCCTAGCCCCTGCCTATCTACGCGACCTCTGCTGCCCTACCTTGGGTGCTCCGGGTCGTCGCTCTCTCCGCTCTACTGAGCGGGGCGTGCTCATGGTCCCTTTTGCCCGCACAGCTACTAAGCAGAATCGAGCCTTCTCAGTGGTTGGCCCCTCCCTCTGGAACGGGCTCCCTTTGACGCTGCGCTTGCATCCCAGAATCCACTCTGAATCCTTCTATACTTGCCTCAAAACTGTCCTTTTTCAGCCGTGCTGTGGTCGGGAGCGCTCCTGAGTAGTAACCTTGAACTTCAAGGTTACTACTCAGTAAATGACTGATTGAAATTATTGATTGATTAAATTAAATGATTTTGTCTGTAATGCTATTTTAGCTAAGATTGTGGTAAATTAGATGATTTTGTCTGTAATGCTATTTTAGTTAAGATTTTATATTCTTTTGTTAATGTGATTTTTGATAGATCCGTCCTATTTTATTTGGTTTTGTTTGTTGTTTGTTCTTTGAGCCCAAGGCTTACTCCACTCTAAGCATCATTGACTGTCTTTCTTTCCGTATCTGTATTTCTTTACATGTTTAGGTGTCCCTATTTAGCGGGATCCATGATCCCTTCTGGGCCTCCTTATAGCCAGTACATGTCAAACCGTTGCCTTACTGTTTCACTGTTCGTTTTTCTCTTCTGATGGTTACAGAAATAAATGATTGACTCGTGATTGGAGAAGTTATTAAGGAAGGCTCTTCTTTCAATTTTATTTATAGGGCAAATAAAACACTTGAAAAGGTGTGTAAGGAAATGCTTCAGTTGGTTCATTATTCGTGATTTCGATTGGATCTAGCAGTTAAACGATATCTTGTAACAACAGTCAGTTGACGTAGATACAAAAAAACTGTAACCAGAATACTGCATAGTTTACTTCCACCAAAAAGCCCCAACAATTATATACCCTGCGACCGCGATCGCACGACCATTGTGTACCTCTTGCAGATAATTTACAGCGAAAGACGTTTATTGTAAGAATGCTGTCCTCGTATTGACATTAACTGTTGATTGCTGTTAAGATGGTTGTACACCATAGTGCGGATATGATGATGATGATGATGATGATGATGATGATGATGATGATGATGATGATGATGATGATGATGATGATGATATATTCGTTTATTTATCAAGCAGGAAGACACACCGCTTCACAACTTACATACACAAAGGCTACTATAAAGAAAAAAGGGAGTAATGTTAGTTTTTAAGATTTGGGTCAACGTGGTGGCTTAAAAATTCGCTTGTATAGAACTCTAGGTATAAAGTTCTTAGAGTCTTTTGGAGGAAGGTTGGAACAAGTAGACACATTCCGTTATCTGGGATCTTTGATAACGGAAGATGCAGCAGACGTTAAGGATATAAGAGAGAAGTTGGCTAGAGGTCTTAATACAATAACAACGTTGAAACAATTATGGAAAAGCCATAACATAAAGATGGATACAAAGATGAAACTCATGAGGGCTTTGGTATGGCCAGTGGCAACATACGGGTGTGAAAGTTGGACTATCAAGAAAAAAGAGGAAGAAAGAATAAATGCGTTTGAAATGAAATGCCTAAGACAGATTCTGAGAGTATCATGGATAGAAAAAAGAACAAATGAGTGGGTGTTAGAGAAAACAGGAACGGAAAGAAGCCTACTTGATCAGATTAAAAGAAGCAAACTTACATACTTCGGACATTTGATGAGGAAACAGGGAAACTGCCTGGAAAAGGAGATCATACAGGGAACTGCACCAGGAGCAGGGACGCGGGGAAGACCGAGAATGGGGTGGCTTAACAACATAAGCACGTGGATGAATATGCCTTTTCATCGATTGTTGACAGAGACGGAAGATAGAAAAAGGTGGAGAAGATTTGTCCATGGAGCGACCAACCCTCGGATCGAGGATGGTTGAAGACAAGACAAGACAAGTCGTAACATTTAGACACCTTTATATCGTTTCTTTAACTCACTATATCCTTGTAATTTTCATAATATCCCTAATGACCCTTCAATATAATTTGGTTGGTTAGTTCCTGCTTAACGACATTGAGTCATAACAAAGAATCTCCGCCACTACTCGCACTCTGATAGTGCCAGTCCAAATTCTGGAGAAAGTAAATTATGCATCTTTAGATAAACACATCTTAAAGTTATCTAACTAAACATATCTCTATTTACACGATGTATTCCTGTGGCTTATAGATATTTGGTATCTCTTCATCATTCGTTATATCGTAAAAGGAATAATAATAGTATGCGATATCTAACCGAATCCAGGACAATTAAAGGTCACGCAGTAGCAACAAAAGATTTCGTAGAGATTCCAATAGTTAAACGACATCTTACGGCAACAAAGGCCATTGACGTCGGCAGAAATTATTTTGGTATAATAGGGCATTAGATCGATTGAAGGAACTGATGATTATTAGGCCTATACGGTTGGATGAAACTATTTTAAATTTCACTAAGCAGTTGGTTAAGATGCTGGTCCATTAAAACAATCTCGGGGTTCGAATTACCGCCTTGTTGAAAAATTGTTCGAAAGGTTTTCCTCTTGAATACCTTGGGAACACCGTTATAAATTGAGTACACTGTCGGTGAGCAGTTCAGGCGACGAGGGTGAGTACACGCCACCAGCTATAATATGCCGAGTCTAAGAAAATGAAGTCGCTAGCTCAACACAACCATTTCTAAACATCAGACCGGCTTAGTAGTACATTCTGTTGAACTACGCTGTGTTATAACAAAGAGCATTGCCATCACCCTCCTCCTTTATCCAGGCTTGAGACTGGCACTACTACAATACAAGCCGTGGCTTTCCATTAAACGCTGCTCTCAATCGATCATTTAGTGGTAGAAGGAGTAGTTTCAGTTAAACGAAACTGTGTGATAACAAAGATCATTAGAGTCGCCCTCCTTCTTTATCCAGGCTTTGGACTGGCACTGTCAGAGTACGAAAAGTGGCGGAGTTGATCACTTAGTGTTTTTTTAAGTTTGAAAGTGATAGGGGAAAGTTTAAAGTCATTAGCTTTTTATTTTATTAGCTTACAACGTTGAGGTTTATTATAGAGTTGCATGAATTCATTCAGAAGGTATTTTGGTTGGTTAGAACTAAAGGTTATCTTTTTAAATGGTTTGGAAAATTAGAAGTCTAAATTTAGCATACAATGTTAGACGAAATATTTGGCTGCCAGAATCCTTAATCTCTGACTGATTTAACTTATTTTAGCCATGTTTACAAAGCAGAATGTATTAATAATACACAATGTTTAGAGACATCTAGTGTTTGCCAGGACTTGGGGTCAACCGTATAATATAACTTAAAAATAAAGTAGGTAGGGATTGTTTAGAAATCCGGTGATAGGTATTTGCTGCTTATGGACATATTATTGTGATAACAGAGATAATTAATTTGTGTCACCCTCTCATAAATTATATCTTCGCTTTATTCGGTCGGACTCAATATAATGTTGCTTTCCAACGAACATCTCTGGTATTAGGTTCTACAGTGTTTTAACTTAGCGAGTGTAAGTTTAAAGCAAATAATAATCATCACGTAACCCGAATGGGAAATGACAGGTATCCGAAGATGGCTCTCAACGGATATGTGCACGGGAAAAGAAAAAGAGGAAGGCAGAAGAAACGATGGATGGATATGATAAGGGAGGACTGCGGAGAAATGGGCTGGACGGTTCAGGAGGCCATGCACCGGGCATACAACAGAGAGGGATGAGGTCTTCCATAAACGAGCGGCTTATGCGTGCGGGAGCATCGCCAAGGCCATAAGTCAAGTCAAGTCTACCTTGTTATCATTTAGACACCTTTAAATCGGTTTTTATCGGACTATAAATATTTGGCTTACGTTACTCACTCAATCTATTACAAACATATAGTTGAACACATTCCTTATGATTAAAATACCAATAAACACAAAATATGTGTGATTAATGGTCATTTCATTATTTCATTGCATTTTCTAATGATATTACATTGTTTCATAGGAAAATGTTTAATGAAATGTTTAATTAAGTATTCTGTCATGTAAATAATTGTTAACATGCATTCTTGTAAATAGATGTATGTTAAAATAAAATGTGTATATAATACATGTATATTATATATATTACACATCTGTGCTGAATTTCTGTTTGCAAATAGCATTACATGTTATTTTAGAAAACTTAAAGAAGTACTGTTAATAACTTTGTAAACATATTTGAAAAGAGCTAAAATAGCCAAAAAAGAGCTGATATAGCCAAAAAAAAAGAGCTGATATAGCCAAAAAAGAGCTGAAATAGCCACCAAAAAAGAAACAAAAGGAGAAAAGGAAAAAAAAAGGAAAAAAAAGATGTTAAAAAAGAATTACAATAAAAGAGCCAATGGGCCAAACATAACGGAGATACAATACTTTAATATGTATCAAATCAAATAATATGTATCTATCAAATATTGTTAATATTGTTAATAAGATTGAGGAGAAAACAGTTATTAACATTATACGGAAATGATCTTAATCCGTAAGAAAATAAATATACGAAAGGGCATTAACAAGAAAAACTGCATCCACGCCTCGAAGCGAATCTGTGCCTGGGATCCGATCAGAAGATATAAACTGATGCTGTAATAATAAGAGTGCAATGTAATTCTGAGGCAAAGATCCATAAGCAACATCGCCCCTTAGAATTTTTATTCCAAAACTACCTGACAGACGTGACTCTGTTTTGACAACTTTTCCCTGTCGCAGGAGATGTCTGCCAGGCTCTTCAGCAGTTCAGTATTGTTGGACAGCCACTGCAACGTCTTTTCAAGGGACACTTCCAGCTGAGTGCCTTCCCTCAATGAGTCATGACTGAGAGGATGTGATTTTTCATTTTGTGTAAGGAAAAGCAAAAGTTTTCCATTAACTATACTGCATAGAGATCTGCAGTTATCATACAGTTCTCAATATTTATAAACATTCCACTTAAACAATTCTGTGCAACTACAAATGCTAACAACATAAACACTTTGTGTGTGTGAATGGGCATATGAGTGTGCAGATAAGCACTATGATAAGAAAACAGCAAAAAATTGTTTCCAACAGCCGAAGAAACAACTGCTGTGATTTAAATGAATGAATCATCCCAGTCATTAAAAATAATAACTGTGATAAATTGATAATGTTGTTGATACACGCATACATGTCTCCTCATACCAAGTTTGGTTTGCAACTGTTTGATGGTTGCTTCTAACGTTGTGAGTTTGCCTTTGACGTCTGCTCTGCATGATGAGTCCTTGATGATGTTACAGATTGCCTGACATTGCCTCTGCAACTTGTCAACATCAGGCTTAACTTGTGACAGCTGCCAAAGATCGAGGTCACGGTGAGCCTACCATCCTACTTCCTGTTGAATAGGAATAATCGTGGTCTTCAGGGAGACTTACCCATTACCGTCATGGCAAGGTAAGTTTTGGTTAATTTGGTTGATCAATCAATGTAATAATATCATATATTGATTGGTTGATCGCTTTGTAATGACAAGTGAATTGTTTAGACGTGGAAAATCGCACACATTGTAGGTTTTGCTGATGAAGGCAAACACACAGATGATAATGATGAGACATTGAAAAATGTTTCTGTATGATGATGCTTGCTAAGGATAACTACAGTGGTGGCGACGATGACGGTTGTAATGATAATTATGATGATGGAGATTGTAATTGATAACAGAAATTATTTCAACTATGGCAGTGTTATCATTAGCAAGCTACTTTTAGGATGCCCGAGGTACACATAATGAATGTCAACTGTCAGCACAAATGCTAAGCGCTTGATAGCAAGTACAGTTATTACCGGTTATTAATTACATAGAAGCTTATTATTTCCAGGAGAGTTGCGGGAAGACTGTCCCATTATTATCGTAGAGATGATTATTATTAGAAATTATTTCAACGATGGCAGTGTTATTATTGCGATATTATTATTATTAAGGATTATTATTATTAGGTGATGATAATGATATTGGTATCGTAATGATGATGTTGTTGGTGATAACAACGACGACGATGACGATTGTTGCTCTTGATATAGGTACACTGGATCCACCGCGTTGAAGCGTTGGATCATGACCGATAGGCCTTGGAAGAGGAAGCTTGTTTCGCGAGTGTCACCGGTAGTCTTCGAATTGTCCTGCTTCCGGTGCTCCGATTATTATTATTATTATTATTATTATTATTATTATTATTATTATTATTATTGTTATTATTGTTATTATTGTTATTATTGTTATTATTGTTATTATTATTATTATTTATTCCCGAGGTATTATTATGATCCCTCAGGCTTTAGAAACTATATATGAAGAGCGTTTTCGTTATTATTATTATTATTATTATTATTATTATTATTATTATTATTATTATTATTATTATTATTATTATTATTATTATTATTATTACTATTATTTTATTATTATTATTATTATTATCATTATTATTATTATTATTATTATTATTATTATTATTATTATTATTGTTTGCAATCCATAGTGACTTCGAGGTGATGAAAATTATGTTGGCATAGTTATGTGTTAATTTTGTCGATAATTACAACGACGACGGTGTCGATTGTTACTCTTGACCTAGATACACTTATGGTCAGCCGGTGAGAGGTCGGGCAACCATCACGATTCAGAAGAAGTATAACTGGGGCAGTTCGATTTACACACAAAAGGTCATGGATGTTCAGGTAAGAGTCCCAAATTCTCTTAATTTCAGCCACGGTTATAATAATAATAATAATAATAGTAATAATCTTTTCTTTATTAAGTTAATCGCCTGACAAACGCACTGCGCTGTACATTTACATGTTATGCAATTTAAATTTTAACTACTAACAGAACAGACAGCCTGCAATACAACGGCGCAAATAGCATCCTACAAAGCATATCCGCCCCTACGGGGCTCGAACTCGGTACCTCTCGCTCTCCATGCCAGCGTGTTATCCAATGCGCTAAACAGATGGCACGTTGCTAATGCGTTTGAATATTACCGATGGATTGGCTTTCATTGGGTTGGACTGTATTAAATGAGACTAGATTGCTTTACGTCCGATTGGAAAGGTTATTAGATTGGGCTACAGCAAGGGTGAACTTGATAAGATCAGATCAGTCTGCGGAATCATTCCAAATGATATGCATTAACTCAGGCTATGTTACATATCAATATAACGTTCTTCAGAACTTCAAACTGAGCATGCGCACCGGAGGCATGTGCCAACAACCAATGCATCGCCAACCGTATCCAATGTCATGGTTGATTTTGCTATGTTATGTTCCAGAATGCTATGGTTGCTATTTACTAAGGTCACTTGTTATTACGCCCCTTCAAGATTTCTACTCAGAGGCGCTCCCCGACTACAGCGCGGAAACTGAATCGGAGTTTCACGCCGAAGCGCATGAGCAATTGAGTGAAGGACTTGCCCAGGGTCCCAACGCGGCGGCTTGAGGTGGATTTGAACCCGCAACCCTCCAGCTGCAAGGCACCGAACATACCCCTACACCACCGCGCCCCACAAATTGAGTGTTATGCTATAATATGTCATATTGGACAGATCATTAACGAGAGTCTGTTCTGATGCTTTTGCTGTCATTTCTTGCAGTTAGTGAACGGCAAAGCGGACTTGAGGTTGACAGTCCAGGAACTGTCAGCTTATGAGGACGTCGATGACAATGGATCTGGATCGGATTATTATAGGCCGGATCCATGGAATCAGTTGGCCCATCATACGATCCTTGTGGGTGCAGATGTTAACGAAACAGCAACAGGAATCATTTATTCGGGAAATGCAACGGTCGATGTGAAAACGGAGAAATATAAGATGCAGTTTCTACCGTTTTCACCGGACAACTTCAAGCCAGGCCTTCTCTACACTGCCTTTGTAAGTCCTATAGGATTGCCATTCATTAATTTCTACAGTTTTTAACGGTCAACTGTCAACTTATGATTACTTCAATAATAATAATAATAATAATAATAATAATAATAATAATAATAATAATAATAATAATAATAATAATAATAATAATAATAATAATAATAATAATAATAATAATAATAATAATATAATAATAATAATAATAATAATAATAATATCTGACTCACGAACTAGGAGGAATGACAAGGGATACGATCGAAGTAAATATCTTGCGCAGGCGGTGTCTGGCAGACTCGAAGATGGCGACATCAAAGGGGCCCTTTGCTTGCTGTGCTCTGATGATGTTCCTGTAGAAGATTCACCTAGAGTGATTGAAGAATTGCAGAAGAAGCACCCAAAGGCTTACGAAGACAGAAGAACACTGCCATGCCCTCAAGAAGACAGGTTCGACGCCATACAGGTTTCTGGAAAGATGGTCTGTAACGCTATTGCTTCCTTTCCTGCAGCATCTAGCGGAGGACCAGATGGCTTCACACCACAACATCTGAAGAACCTTCTGTCCAATACAACAGACACGGATTTCGTAGAGACTATCACTGACTTAATCAATCTACTTTTGAGAGGCGGGTTACCGAAACAAGTTGCAGATATCCTATACGGCGGAAGACTAATAACACTTGGGAAAAAAGATGGCGGAATAAGACCAATCACGATTGGATACACGTGGCGACGGCTTGCTGCCAAGTGTGTCTGCCATGTTGTTACTCCGTACCTATCTCAAAATCTGTCACCACTTCAAATCGGCGTCGGAGTATCAGGAGGTGCCGAGGCTGCTGTCCACGCAACCAGACGATACTTACAGTCGATGCCTGAAAACCATATCATAGTTAAACTGGACTTCTCGAATGCCTTCAATGCTCTGAGAAGAGACTCAATGTTAGAGGCGGTGGCAGAAAAAGCTCCGGAAATATACAGATACGTATATGACAACTATGCCTACGCCCCCCAGCTACAGACCAGACAGCATACCATTCATTCCGAGGAAGGCACCCAACAAGGCGACCCCTTAGGGCCACTGGAATTTTGCCTGGCAATACATCCACTTCTGGAGAGTTTGACAACCCCATTCACTATAGGCTATATGGACGATCTTACTCTTGCTGGACCGATCGATCAAGTTGAGTACGACGTCAGCCTGATAGAGAAAGAGGCGCCCATGTATGGTCTACAGCTGAATCAAGCAAAATGCGAAGCCTCCTTTAGAAGCTTCGATAAAGCAAAGAAGATTCAGACCTTCGCCGAGTTTGAAAATATCGCCGTTGAAGATTGGACATTGTTGGGAGCACCGCTGCTGCCAGGCAGGGCTGTCGACAAATCTATCCAGAAAAAGATCAAGGATTTAGAGAAAGTCACAACAAGGCTTGAGATGCTGCATCCACACGACTCATTCACCCTGCTGAGGAGCAGCTTAAGCATACCGAAGCTGCTATACACATTAAGAACATCAGCCTGCTTCTTAAACGAAGGACTTCTACACGACTTCGACGAAGTGTTGAGAACTGGTCTGTGTAGCCTTCTCAATATCCACATGAGCGACGATCAATGGATCCAGGCATCTTTACCTGTTAGAAACGGTGGTCTGGGCATTCGTAGTGCCGTTATGCTGGCAACTTCCGCCTTTTTGGCATCAGCCGCTGGCACACGAAACCTTCAAGACCGACTGTTACTCGACGTCCCTCTAACAATCACAGATCCGTTGGTAGAGGAGGCTTTTAGTTCTTGGTCATCGAAGTCGAACGCAACTCCTCCCATCGAGCAGAAGGCTCATATACAACGGGAATGGGACAGCAAACTCATTTCACATGCACTTCAAGTCCTGTCAGAAAGAGCGAATGATTCTGCTGTTAAAGCCAGATTGTTAGCCGTGCAATCGCCACACTCTGGAGACTGGCTTCATGCACTTCCCATTACGACAGCAGGATTACGCATGTCAGGAGAGGTCCTAAGAATAGCATCCGGCATCCGACTAGGCACTGCGTTGTGTGAAAAACACACTTGCAAATGTGGTGTCATAGTAGGATCCAACGGCCATCATGGATTCTCTTGTATCAAAGGAGCAGGTAGACAACATCGACATGGCATGCTCAACGATGTTATTTGGCGAGCTTTCACCAGAGCCAAAATACCTGCCATCAAAGAGCCCAATGGCCTCTCCAGATCAGACGGCAAAAGGCCTGACGAAGTCACCATCATACCTTGGCACAGAGGTCGTTGCTTGGCATGGGATGTCACGGTGCCAGATACTTTCGCTGCATCCTACGAACATATAACATCGCAAAATGCAGGTGCGGCAGCAGAAAAGGCAGCTCGCAACAAGGAAACCAAGCATAGTTGTAAAAACGTTTTCGTTTTTTATTTTTTTCCAAAAACGTCGTTTTTCGTTTTTTATTTTCGTCTCGTTTTTCCGTTTTTATTTTTTTTATTTAACTTTATTTGTTTATTAACTGTCTGTTACTATTTTTAAATTTAATTTTTGTCTGATATTTCTTACGTGATCTCCGTCCTTTCAAGGATTCGTCTCATTTATGTAACAATTTAGTGCACTGTACAGGAAATAAAATTTATAACAGTTATTTGAATTTCTAAGTTATTCAAAATACTATGTAGAAAGGTCAAATTATTTTCTTTTCCGTTTTTTCTCGTTTTTTCCGTTTTTATTTTTTCAATAAAACGACGTTTTTTTCCGTTTTTATTTTGATTTTACCGTTTTTAACAACTATGAAACCAAGTATGCTGCTATCACACAATCACATCATTTCGTACCTGTTGCAGTCGAAACTGCAGGAAGCTGGCACACAGAATCATTGCAGTTTATTCACCAGCGTGAGACTAGTCATCTTCTACAACGCTTATCAGTCGCCCTACAAAATGGAAACTCTTTATCTGTATTAGGCACCACAGATTGCAAAAACAGCAGCCCAGGACTGATCGAATGCTTATAATAATATTGAAAACAGTTACTTTTAATCAGTCTGTACATACGTTTGTTGTCTTTATGAAGAAATAAATTTGTGTTATAATAATAATAATAATAATAATAATAATAATAATAATAATAATAATAATAATAATAATAATAATAATAATAATAATAATAATAATAATAATAATAATAATAATAATAATAATAATAATAATAATAATATCTTTTCTTTAATAAGCGCCTGACAAACGCTCTGCGCTGTACATTTACATGTTATGCAATTTAAATCTTAACTACTAACAGAACAGACAGCCTGCAATACAACGGCGCTAATAGCAGCCTACAATGCATATCCGCCCAACGGGGGCTCGAACTCGGTACCTCTCGGTCTCTGTGCCAGATGTTATCAGCTTATGATTGCTTCAAGCAGAGGCTTATTGTAAGTTGTATGGCATTGTCGTTCATTTCTGTTTAAGTCTTTGTCTCTTTAACATTTCTATGCTCCCCTTTCGTCTTTCTCTTCATCTCACTTTGTTCTATCTCTGTTGCCTCTCTCTAAATCTCCTTCAAATTCATTTGAACTGGGTAGATTGCCTTGTTAGTTCAGTCAAGCCATTTGGGTTCTGCGAAATGGACTTACTGTGAGTTGGTGTGAGTTAGTTTTATGAGATTTTGAGAGTTGGTTTTGAGATTGCCTATCCCTTTAATTGTATCTCCATAGTTTCCGGTATTGCTCGTTTTGACTTTTGTTGCATTGTATATGTATAGCATTGTATGATATTGAAGTGTATTGTCTTTTCCAGCTTCAACTCTCTCAGACGGATGGTTCAGCCCCTGATTTGGCTGACATAACTCTTTCCGGTGGTGTATACCGAGACATTGCCGTTCGGGTAACAATGGACTATCCGCCGCGTTACAACCCTAACTACGAATCCGTACCGCCCAAAACGCAGGTCATCAACGTCGCGATCACACCGACTGGATACATGAGCTTCTCTCTAATGATAGACAGCAACGTGACGAGTTTTAGTCTCAGGGTGAGTGGATGGACGAATTAATGGGTATTTTTATTTGGTGGATGGTTAGACGGAAAGACGGGCGGACGGACTGATATACGGTCGGGAGGATGAATGGATAAATTAATTTGTGTGTGAATTTGTCCATCCCCATCCCGTCCATTGGTATCATCCGTCCATCTACGCCATTGTGGGGCCTTCTACGTGGAATGACCTTCCACCCTCAATCCGTAGTAAGAATTTAGTTGGGGTCCCACCTTCATCCGTTCGTTGCTTGTAAACTGTCTTATTTGTCACGCTGAAGCGCCTCTGAATAGCTAGTACTGTAAGAGGCGCTTTACAAATTATCAGATACGATACGATCTAATTCGCCCAGCTCACACATCAATCCACCTATCCATCCATCCATTCATCCAATTCTATACAAGTGTACATCAATCCATTATACAGGCAGCCAACCATCAAATCCTTAGAATAATCGATCAGAGAATCAATCGTTCAAGCAAGAAAGGTTGAAATATATTCCACTTTCTCAATCAGTGTTTCAGTTTTCCCTAAAGTTCTAAATGGCCAGTTCAATCAGCCAATTCAATGAATATTCTATTCATCAACAGCACCATATATATATTAGTGTTAATTAATTATTAATGCAAACTGGCACACCGTAGTACGATTGCAAGTCAATTACAAGTATGAACGGATTATTACAAGTTAATACAGGAGTCGAATTTAACTGTCTGGCAGCCAGTTAGGCGCCCATCAGGTCCTAATACAGCTCATTCTAACCATCTCCTCCAAGCGAGTGGAAGGCTGAGTCAAGCTTTTGGGAGGGTAGCGGGATTCGATCCCGCGTTCACGCTCATCTTCTGCTCTTCGTGCCGGAGTGTGACCATTCACTCCAACAATACTACTTACACGTCCTTATTCTATACAAATATTCATTGTCTCATTGAAGTCATCATTCTACGACAGCGTAACCAACTCCGAAGTCGACGGCTACAAGCACGTCAATGCTTTCAAATCGAGAGACAACCAGGGAATTCAGGTTTCTTACAACAGCGAGGACGGATTGATCAAGGTAGGGGTCAGAGTGAGCTTGGGATAAAATTTTACTATTCATCAGACATACGCTAATTTAATTTCCACCAGTTCGTTTCCCATTATGTTTCAGGGTTCCGAGACCTACTAACCGTAGCCTGACTGGAGTTTCCTATAGGATTTTGAGCCGGTGTCACGAAATAGACATACATGAGTATCCCCTTAGCGAAATGGAGTATTCAGTTTAGTTTGCATTTTTGGCGGTTTCTAAGTGTATTCAGTCGTATTTTGCATTTATTGCACGTATCTTTAGTTTGTAGACTCGACCTGAAATTAATTTAGATTTTGACTGGATTTTCGTCGAGGCTATCCTATGATGCGTAGACGATGGGGGATAGAATGGTTTATCCCCCGGATACTCTAACCGGTTTATTCCATCCGAGGGGATAACTATCATTCCCCGGATGGTCCTAGGACAGAATACTCTGCATTTCTTTTCAGCAGATTACCATAAGAGTCAAGGGTCACACTTAGGGCAACTATCAAACGATGCATTTCGCATTGTGATAACAGCATCTAAAAAGCCATTCTATAATTATTATTTTACGTTTCTCTAAAGGAAACTGACTTAACATCAGCCTTTTATATAATAACTTTACTACCGACTTTTAAAATCAGATATTTTTCTTGTGGTCACAATCTATTGTCACTGATGTGAAAAATTTCTGTTCTTAGTCCAATCAGAACGCGAGTTTCACGGTGAAAACAACAGAACCAATCACAGTCTTTCAGTACGAGGTAAATTTCACCGACTGAATGATTGAATATTTATTGAATTCATAGAATTATATTGACGAAATTAAAAATTTATGTCAAATTCATTTGCTAAATTTTGTGAATAATGAATATATGCCAGCAGCAGCTTCCTCTTCGTGGCATTGTCTACTTTGTCTTATGTTACTTTGTTGTTTTTTCCTTGCCTTTTGATCTTTACCTTCTTGTCTTTACATCCTTACCTTGTTTTGACCCGCCTTCTTTGCTCTCCATCCCTGCTTGATTTTAACGCGTAATTAATTGGTAGGCTATAGACTGATTTAAATAATCTGGTTCAGTAGATTAATTTGCAGGGCTAAAGGCGGTCATAGTTTGAGGCTAATATACAAAATTTAATAGTCCTTCTTTTCTTTAGATATTGAGCAAGGGGAATATCCTGTTGTCTGACAACGTGGTTGGCGATGCCTCCACGGAGCATTCCTTTTCCATCTGGATCAGCAAAGAGCTGGCGATGGAGTTGGCCCCTAGTGCTCGAGTCCTCGTCTGGTTCATAACTACCTCTGGAGAGATCGTTACAGACAGCACAGAGGTCTCTGTCAACGACGTCTTTGCTAACGAGGTCAGTGCATCGCTTAACGAGGTCAGTGCATCGCTTAACGAGGTCAGTGCATCGCTTGTGGTAATAAGTTTAGCCTGCGTGCTAGCGTAGTCAGCTGATGATCTCCTAATGAGATCAGCGAATCGACATTTCCTGCATCGGCATTTACTAAGAAGTGTCAAGTTATTTGCAAACAATGTCAGTACAAAGCTCAGCTTCTTATCACTTAACGACGAGCTTTTACTAAAAGTGACTGGGAAACCAATGCAGAACGTCGTTAAAGCGTTAAAGAACGGTCTCGGTGGGTCTGTTGTATTTTAGCTCTTGTCGTCATTAACCCTCGGGCTACCAGGGGGTGGCCAACCCCCTAGGTTTTTTTCATCTCATTTTTCCGTATGGAATAAAATTTGACCTTTTAGTAGCTGTAGGGGGTTCATTTGCACACGTTTTGAGGTAAAATGTGAGATGATATCTCACACCGTTCAAAAGTTATACCCAATATACCTGAACCAGGGGGGTGGATCCCCTAGATTTTCGACTATATCTTATCCGTCATTTAATATTAAGAGACACAAATTATACCATTCTATAGAGGGGAATGTGGGGCTACATTTTTGTGGTCACTGAGTTGACCTGAGACAACCGGAAGTGCTCAAAATAAATTATAATACGCGTAACATGCGTGAAAAACAATGGAAGGACTCCCCTTAGTTTTTTGTCTGTAGCGTATTCAGTTGTCTTCCTGGAAGAGAAACAAAGATACCATTCTTTAGAGGGAATGAAGGGCTTCATTTGCATACCTACATCTTTGTCTTTTGAATACCGGAAGTGATCAAAATAAATAACAATACGCGTAATCTGTGTGAAAATGGCTGAATACAGCGTTATAACGTAAACCGATATATATGTATGGATATATATGTATGGATGTACATTTATACTATATAAACATGTGTAGGGATGATTTTGTGTATCTTTTATACATAGATTAGTTTCAAAACACACATAATCTTATATTTGTTTATCCAAAAAGTACAAAATGTACGCAATAATATACAATATTGCTAATTAATGTTGTTAAAAGTGATGTAATTTCGAGGTGCATTCACATAATGTACAACTAAATATACCATTCTGTGCAGAAATGAATGCTGAAAGATGCTATATTACAAGTTATGATATGTAAAACCAAACACGAAATTAGGGGTGGTAACCACCCCCTCTTGGTATCCGTGTTACTAAAAAAGCTTGGTAGCCCTAGGGTTAATTAGGATGATGATGACTATGACGATAACGACGATAATCATGATGATGATGATGATGATGATGATGATGTAACTTGAGAATATCATAGTAATACTTAACTTGGAAATTGAGTTAGCAATCAAGAATATCTTATTTGAAAACTAACTTCATGTCATCAATGATGATGCTAATGATGAAGATACTAATAATTATAATAAAAATAATAATCTTTTCTTTATTAAGCGCCTTACGCTCTGTGCTGTACAATGTACTACATGTCATGCAATTGAACACAAATGACGACATCAATCATACTAACAGAACAGACAGCCTGCAATACACGGCGCTATAGCATACAAAGCATGTCCGCCTACGGTGTCGGTACCTCTCGATGTCAATGCGCTATTGGGCCCCCGCCTTAATTAAATGATTGTGGTTATAAATTAGGTGTCGTTATCGTTTAATCGAGAGTCTACAACTCCATCGGAGAGTGTGAGTCTGACGATCAATGCCTATCCAGGGTCGTACGTTGGTCTTCTGGCTGTTGATATGAGCGTTCTCCTGCTCAAGTCAGGCAACGATATCACTCAGGAAATGGTAAGCTGTAAAAATTAAACCCATTTTGTCACAGGAGACAATTTATGATAATCAATCCGAGTAGTTTATCTCGCAGTGTTCATCAAACACCTTTTCATTGGTGATATTTTTTGCAATAGGTTTCCAGAGACTTGAAGGACTACGACTCAGTTCCGGATGATGACTTTGGCTCGATCGACTGGATGGACAAACGTCGAAAGCGCAGTATCTGGTGGCCCAGATTTATCGATGGTTCAGACTCAAAGTCAATTCTCCAAGTAACTCCGTTTCTGTTATGACGTAGACTACAAAACGGTGACGACTGGTGGTGGTGGTTGTTGGCCGTATTTTTGAAGCAAGAAATTAACAGAAAAGAGAGAGAGAGAGAGAGAGAGAGAGAGAGAGAGAGAGAGAGAGACAGAGTAAGAGATAGAGAGAGAGGCAAAGAGAGAAACAGAAGACAGACAGACAGAGACAGACAGACAGACAGAGAAAGAGAGACAGACAGACAGACAGACAGAGAGAGAGAGAGAGAGAGAGAGAGAGAGTGATGAGAGGAAACATTTCAAGGTATAGAATGATGATGCTAATGATTATTGTTTGGCGCTGATGATATCTGAAACGCCTTTAGGATGACGATGTTTGTGACCAATAGCTAAGAGATTGCTGTTGGCTGTGGTTTGGCCCTTAATAATCTGTCGTTAGGCCCATAACACTGACCAACAGATCAACCAAGCTGCACCATTTAAAACAGATCGCGGCTGTCTAAGGAGGTAGAAAGCAAGAGATTCAGATGATTGCATTGTAACGGCGTGCATGAGGTATTTGTCGCATCGAATTGCGAGCGAGCCGCTTATTTTGCGGATCTGTGCAATCAAAAGTCAGTTCTTGAGTGCACCATGCAGCGCAAAATGAACGCAGCCATGACAGAGAACGACCAATGAAAATGGACGACGTTGCAAGGCGTTCCAGAAAAGAGATTGGCATCGTCAACAACATCAAATGTCTCCTCACAAGGATGTAACTTATTTTGTTTAATTGATTCATTCAAGTATTAATTTTATATAATAATAACACCTCTTCAAGGAAACTACTCAGAGGTGCTCCAGACTCCAGCACGGTCAAAAAGAACAGTTTTCAAGCGCTTATAGAATGTGTCAGACAGTGATCTATAGGGAACAGGCGCAGCTCAAGAGGAAGGCCACTCCATACCGACGGGCCTACCACAGAAAAAGCACGACTCTGCATGATAGACGTACGGGCAAACGGTATTTGAAAGCACCCCCTTCCCCGCTGAGCGTAGGGAGCGAGTACTCCGAGTACCCGGTACAGGCCGACAAAGGTCAAGTAGGTAAGTTGGAGCGAGGCATAGCTGGCATCGCCGCACCAAGGAGGCTAACCTGTACTTTATACGCTGACGGAAAGGGAGCCAATGCAGAACCTCAAGGATGTATGTTTGAACTGCAGCTGAAAATAGGTCAAAAGGAATGCGTATGCATAACCAACTATAAACTATGTTTAAGGTGTTTATAAAAGACTAACGTTTCCACTGTTCTTCTCTCGTGTACTTGCAGAAGGCTGGGCTTCTACTTCTGACTGACGGCTACATATATACATATACCCACACGTGGGACAATTACGGTGAATACACCATTACTGTTTAATGTTTATCATGAACCTACCCTTTGGAAGCAATGAATAATTAAGCAACCCAGTCAGTCAACCATTCGATCTATCAATAATTCAAATATTCAATCGATGATATACTGATTCATTTATTTTATCGATCATTCGTTCCTGCTTTCGTTTATTCATCGTTCATTTACCCAGCAAAACAAAAGTGAGCTAATCAAACATACCTGCCTACTAAGCCAAAGAACCAAGTCTGCCTACTAAGTCAACCAAGAGAACCACTGTGTCACAGGGAGAAGGGGCCAAAAACGAAATCGACCAAACAACCAGCCAACCATGACTTAACCATCCAGCCAAACAATATCACCAAACGTATTATCTTTGTAGAAGTGGATTATGAAGAAGGACGTCGAGAATTCTCTGATTTTGAAGCTGATGCAGCAATATATCGGGATTCACCTGATGATGATGCTGTGATGGAAGATAGGCCTATCACAGGATCGACGGACAAGCCACCCACCAAACCCCGAGTCAACTTTCCTGAAACGTGGCTTTGGACGGAAGAGACTGCAGGGTATTAATTTATTGATCAATCGATCGATTCATTCATTAATTAAGGTTTTATTAATTGTTCTAAATAGAAGTATATTCGTTTATTGAGAAAACAATCTGACAAAAACGCAGAAATGCTAACATGAGAGATTAAATTTAAGAAAAAATAAATTAATGTAAATGCAGAGATAATATTGTCTGACTCTATGGATGACATCGTTGACCAGTTGTTAACTCGAGTTACACAACGATTTCTGAACAGAAACGAATAATAGTTTATTAAGTTCAATGATGTCTTATGGCTGTCAGGTCCTTTGAGATCAGCCTCGGAATTTCCTTACGAATATACATGATACCGCACGGCTATTGTATTGTATTGTATTGGCTGTATTGTATTGAACGTGATCTTTGCCGCCCAGTGTCTTCTCAGCGCGTCGGGCCTTCGTTCTACGAAGCGCTCCCAGTTCCAGGTACGCTTGGCTATTAAACAGCGCCGTGCTTTCTCGGTTGTAACCTTGAGATGAAAAGCTAGAGATAGCCTACTAGAGAGCATTGTAGAGCGTAGAGAAGGAGGAAGTCGATTCCATGAGAGAAGGACCTATGCAGGCGCACAATACCGGAATGAATTGAGCCATTGTGGCCATATATGATCAGAAATAAAGCCATTTGTTGATTATAATACAGCAATAAATGACAGCGCCTTGAAGATTGTTATAAACTAGTCTGTGGTTGTTTTCGTGATTTTAGTCCCGATGGTAAAGTCACAATCAAAGCCAATGCTCCAGACACCATAACTTCCTGGGTGGCCAGCAGTTTTGCCATTAGCCCGGTCGTAGGTTTGGGAATAGCAGCGGACAAAGCTCAGGTGAGCAATATTGTCTTTTCAGATCCTTTTTGCGTTATGAATACAACATGCGCTCTTTATTTAATAAAGTCATTGAGACTATCTCCCTTTTCAAACTCTATTTTCCCACACATTTCGGTTCTCCACTGTTTCAGGCAATCTCCAACTGCATTGCTTTGGTATTCACTAGTTTGCACGGCGCCGCTGAATGGTTCTCTTCATGTTAGTTTATTATTAAGTTATTAAAAACACAAATTTCATCATTTAGCGGACAATGTTCAGGTAACTAGAGAAAGTAAAAAAATGGTGGACTTCTGAACTTATGCCAAATAAACGGGTTCCCATGGGAAATTTTGCTAACCGCCACAAAGGACCGTTACCCGCCACGTCATTAGCACGCCTTTCCATAGTCCCAGTCCCTACCAGGCATGTCTTTCTCTTCGCTAGTTCAGAGCATAAATCTTCGACTGAAAAATATGTTTTCCATATTTTGCATTCCCTGCATGAGTCTTCCTTCCACTGCTGCCTTATGGCACCAACAATAATTATTGCTTCGTGCAGTTATCTGTAAATTTCAGAAGTATTAATTGTAAAACACTATTCATGTATTTCGAAAACTGTTAGTAACTATCCGTGAAACCAATTTAAAATACTTTTAAGTTATTTTGACTCTGTTCTTCACCATAGCTGACGGTCTTCAAGCAGTTCTTTATATCTACGAATCTTCCATATTCAGTCATCCGTGGAGAAGAAATTGCCCTCCAAGTGACCGTCTTCAGCTACATGTCGGATCAGCTCAATGTGAGCTTTTGAATATAGGCCTATAGACCTGTGTTCTGTACCAAATAAATTCGACTTTGCGCTTCTAGACGCGGTAATTATTTCCTTTAAGCTTAAAGCTTTCAACAGCGATGCCCACATAACCTTAAGACATAATTTGTTATCGGCTCTGATATCTATTATAAGGATATTATTTGTTGCCGTTATCTGCATTGTACGAGGCATCAACCGATTGTTTCTTCAAATTTCTCTGAATTCGTTTACTGTAACCTCACATGTATGATACATGTATTATCTTCTTCTTTAAGTTCTCTGCCCTTCGGCAGGTTCCACTTCCAATGACGCCACTCTTCTCTGTGCTGTGCTTTTTCCTTTAGTTCGCTGTATCCGTCGGCCATCCACCCCAGCATCATCTGCCTCGGTATAGATGCCTCTTTTCCCTATAATTCTCCCTTCTATGATTTCTTTCACTCCTCTTAATACGTGCCCCACCCAGTTCTTCTGTCTTTCTCTTATTGTTGTTATTAGCGATCGTTTTTCATCAACCACTTGTAGTATGTATTCGTTATATGCTCAGTCCAGCTCACCTTCTCCATCCTTCTCCAGATCCACATCTCAAAAGCTTTATTTCTTAATCTCATCTTTCCTGTCTCTGAATCAGTGTTTTGACCAGTCTTTTCTTTAGGCTTTTATTTATCAACAATTCTCCTCTATGAAAGATTCTTCGTTTCACGTCGCTTTGACACATTGCATCGATGCTTCCCAAGTAACAAAAGCTTTTGACCTGTTCCACCACTTCACCGTTGATTTTTATTTTCTCTGTTACCTCCCCCTTTCGGCTTATCCTCATACTCTTTGTCTGCAATGTTTATTTTATGTTGTATGTCTTTAGGTCAGATTTAATTTGTCCATCATCTTCTGTAGACCTGCCTATGTACGTCGCCAACATCAAGCTTGATCGTCAGCAAATCTTAAGGCTTTTATAAGTCTTCCTCCTACCTTTACTCCTTCTTCCATCTCCTCCATTGCCTCCTGTAAGCTCCTCTATATATATGTTAAAGAGGAGTGGTGATAGAGGACATCCTTGTCTTACTCCCCTTCCAATTTCTCCTTCCTCTGAACATTCTCCATCTATTCTTATCTTTACTTGCTGATTCATATAAGGTTCCCTATAAGCCTCCTATCTTTCCAGTCGATTCCTCTTCGTCTAGTGCAGTCCAGCTTCCTCCAATCTACCCTGTCAAACGCCTTTTCATAATCCACAAAACAGATGTAAACCTCTTGTCCATACTCTAGACTTCTTTCTGCTAGGACCCTCAGTGATCCGATGGCGTCTCTTGTACCCCGGCCCTTTTGACCCGAATTGATCTTCTCCAAATCCTTTGTCAGCTTCTACCTTTGCCTGTATTCTTTTTGTTATTATCTTTAGCACATGTATTATGTGAATCGATATTATGAGCGTAAACTCGAAAATTTCAAAATGCATGTGTAATAGCTAAGCACAGAGAACTAGCTTATTTACGTCTCTTGCGTCAAGTCAGAAAGTAATCCGTGCAAAGAAAAAGATCCGGTTAACAGAGTACTTGAGAGGAAAGGAGAGAAATGAGATTTTTAATGTTATGGTTGGATGAAGGGATGAAGAGTGAAGGCGGCACAACGGATGAAGTCGATTCAGTCAAGTCTATTGTTGCCATTTTTGATCTCTAGGTTTTGGTAACACTGAAGGAATCTTCTTACTACAAAGTTCATGGCTCAACGTTGAGGCCAGTAAAGGTAAGCTTTGAACTTCATTCTACTTCACAACACACATACAGCTTAGACAGACCAGTTTCTTAAGCTAATCTTTGAGGGCAGCAGCTGGAAAGTTGATGAACTCATTTTAGCCGTGTTCGCAAGAGATGCTAATGGAACCAAAATCATGGACTATTTTGTCGTCCTGGTGAGATTTTGAATCCTGTCGTCTGAATAACCGTCTAGCATGCTAATCACTACACTAGTGAGCACTCTTGCAATAAAAATTCTTTCTTAGTGACAGGTGGTTTTCGATTGATTGACAGGTGGAGAGTAACGACGCTATTTCCGTCTACTTCTGGATTGTACCTGGAGCTTTGGGTCAGATACCAATCGAAATTTCAGCAACGTCATCTGTGGCAGGTGATTCCGTCAAAATGATGCTTCTCGTCAAGGTAAGCGTCACACTTGGTATTGCTGCTTGTAACTGTACCTGACTAATCGCTCCTTTGAGTATTTATCTTCAAAGGGGCGCTATCAATGTTTTATAAATCAGTCATTTAAGTTCTTAATGTTCCCTCTATGACTAGCCGAAACTCTTCGTCCCCTAGGTTCCTCTGATGTAAAATAACTTCTAGATTATTTGCTTGTATAGATACATTTGTTTGTTTGTTTGAAGGTCACATAAAGTCACGTATGATATGATTATTATAACTCTATAGATATTAAAAGAATAGAATATAATTCATAAAATTTAAATTTATAACAGATTGCTTGGTTCATCTATTATTTACAGTTTAATGATTGGTGTTTATTATTTATAGCCAGAGGGAATTCAGCAACAGTACAGCACTTCAAGCTTCATACAACTCTCTTCATCTGGATCGACCTACACAAGCTGTCGTTGCCAGTTTCTCTTCCTCCATAAAGCTAACGCTGGTTCCAGGCTCAGAACATCTTGAAGTGACATTCATTGGTTGGAATATTAAAGACAATTCAGTGATTGTATGTTGCACCTTTCAGTGTGATACTTTGAATATGCGGGATCTTTGTCAATTCAGCAAATGCCTAATGAACAATGTTGACCCTCGAATAGTTTGAAATATTTAAGCTGTTATTTAGCCACATCCCTTTAAAGCACTAGTGATTTTCAAACACAATTAGTCGCATTAAAATATTACAATCAATGCAAAATATTAATGCAGTTTACATATAACGAAACCTTGGTCCACCCACCATACCTAGCTAACTGACAGGAACCCACCCACCTACCCCTTGAGCGTTATATAATACGTCATTCAACGGCCCCTTACTTACTTACTGAATATAAATATCTAGTAGAAAGATCTCGAGAAATTAGATTAGAATAGATGGGTCAGTTCACAGTCACGCATGATATGATTATTATAACGGAGTAGATATTAAAAGAATAGATTGTTATTAATAAAATGTAAATTTGTTCGTGTGGTTCAGTTATTTTTGAATGTTTGGTGTTTAATTTATAGCCAGAGGGAATTCAGCAACAGTACAGCACTTCAAGCTTCATACAACTCTCTTCATCTGGATCAACCCACAATCTGTCGTTGCCAGTTTCTCTTCCTCCAACCGGAACGCTGGTTCCAGGCTCAGAACATCTTGAAGTGACAGTCATTGGTTGGAATTTTTTCAGTGATTGATGACATTTTCACTGTTTATGCAGTTTGTCAACAGTAAATGCCTAATATTTTGACATATTTAAGCTGTTAGCGCAAAATACTGTCATAATTTTCCGACAAGGCCAAATCAATGTATTAATGCATGCATTAGTCTTTGTTAGTTAGCTCTGAACAGCAACTATATGGCTTCGTCATTCAAGTAATCATCTGAAGAATTTACTGTACAAAATCTCGAAGATTAGTGACTGATGGGTTGGTACCCCAGACGAAGATCCCAACCATCGGAGATATCAAGAATCTACGCGGTCCTCCGATTCCTGGTCAATGTTGCATTAAAAAGGGAGCGCTGTTTGACGATATGACGATAGACGAATGCCCACTGACTGGCACTCCCTCTTAGGCGATGCAAGATACACCTTCCGTATGTCCTTCAGGCCAAAATGTCTGTGCAGATCAGCAGGATAGGCATTCATCGGTTACTGGCCAATAGGTCGTAGAAAATTCTCTTAATTGACACCTGGAACTGAGTCAGAAACTATGCCTCCTCGGCTGCAGCACTGAATCTGAGATTTCTGGATTCACAAAGAAAACAGCTAATCTAAATGGAAACCAGTCTTCACCTGAAAGGTCAGCAGATTCAAAATGGCAGTCCCATTCCGTGTCTGTACTACCTGCGAAATCCAGATTCAACGAAAGAAATATTATGTCCAAACTATGAATTCAGACACAGTTGTTTACCTGTGCAGGTGATCTGATGGGTCCGTCTGTGAAGGGCTTGGACAGCCTGTTGAAGATGCCATACGGATGCGGAGAACAGAACATGTTGACCTTAGCCCCAGATGTCTACATCGTTAAGTACCTCACCATCTCCAATCAACTCACGGTGGATATCGAGAGCAAAGCTCTCGGTTTCATGAACGCAGGTCAATATTACCTTGTCAATACCACCTTATCGACAATACCTTGTCAATGCTACTTATAGATAATACCTTGTCAGTACTGCATAATCGTTATAACATCTGGTCAATAATACCTTATCGATATTACCATGACAATACTACCTTCTTCAGAACCACCTTCTCAATACTACCTTCTCAATACTACCTTCTCAATAGCCTACTACCTTCTCAATACTACATTCAGTACTACATTCTCAGATTATCTTTTCAATAATACCTTCAGTTACCCAATGCCTTTTTACGGTTCGTCAGGCCTTCTGATGTTGCTTTGCTTAAAGAGGGCTGACTGACTGACTGACTGACTGTCTAACTGAATGAATTCGAATGTTAAATAAATCTATAAATACATGAGTAAATATTCGATTGACTGATTGATTTAAAGGTTACCAGAGGGAACTGACTTACCAGAGATCGGATGGTTCATTCAGCGCATTCGGAAATAGCGATTCGTGTGGAAGCATATGGTGGGTTCAGTCATTTTGATGATAGTCTAATAATTATTAAAATTGATAATTATTATCAATTTTTATTATATCTAATATATAATTTACGTATGTATGTCAGTGCCTGTCTGAAGATGCAAGAGTACAACTTAGAGATGCGACACTGTCCTTGTTGCGAAAACTTTTCTTTGGGTATATCCCGTTGACCAATAGCATAAATAACTAATTGACCAATGCATAAATTTGAATCACGTTTTACTGGAACGCGTTGGGTATATTACGGTTCGGGTTTTTGGACAGTTGCTAGAACATTCTAAAAGGGACATGTCTAATCTATTCTAATCTAATGTTTCTATAGCGCCGTTATTCTAATACCCAAGACATCAATCGTCGTCGTTGCACTGAAAGTCAAAGTCCGTTAGAAAAGTCGGCTCAAAATCCGATAAGTGTGAGAAGCCAGAAGTCAAACTACAGATTGGTTAGCAAGCTGGAACTAATTATTTTTAAGTCGTGTTCTGAATTACATCAGATTTTTAGAACGCACAAAATTGGGCGGCTAATTCCAAAGCTTTGGACATGGACTTGTATATACGTGCAGTTGTGTAGGCAGGCTGTATTTATTTATGACTGGGTGTATTGGCCATTCCATGACCTTCCAAATAGGTATTCTTACTGTAGCAACTAAGCATGTGAACATGCATTAGGCCAGCCACTGTAAAACTCTCGGTAATTCCAGTAGTGATAGAGTAACATATTAGAGCTTACGTACTAACTGAATTTCAGTTGCATTGATTTAGATTGCAATAAATGGATGTTGCGAAGGAAGCGTGACTTCTCACCAATGAGTTCTAAAATGCTCGAAATTACTGTCGCGACAACTACAAACGGTGTGCATACAGTTAGCCAAGTCCAGAGAGTACAATGTCTGCTATTTTGTGTAGACTATTAATTTATAAATTTAGCCTACTAAGCAATCGTGAATCCTACTAAGCAATTGATAAGAGAAGTATTTGTCAAATGGTTTCGTTGTCTTAGGTTGAGTTCGTTCGTAATAGATGTCTTCCATCAGGCCGATGAATATATCGCAGTGGAGGATGCCAAGATTGCTCAAACAATGCAATGGATAATAGCCAACCAGGCTGCAAATGGGTCGTTTGCAGAACCTCCATTGGGTAAAGTACTTCACACAGACATGCAGGTACTGACTTGCCATAAGAATCTCTGGCTCACTTAAATTATGCATTGAAACTTCAGTAATCAATGAAGACGTTCCAGAATGAGAAGCTGTAAAACATTAATGTGCATATTACGACGTTAGAGGTTAATTTTAATTAAATTATAAATTTAAAGCCATCTCAAAGTTACACTTTCTTGTGCATTTTTATTTTAGGGAGGATCATCTCAGGGTCTTGCGCTGACGGCTTACGTTTTCATTGCGCTTCTTCAAAACCAGAATAATTCACTGGTAGGTTCAACAAACCTGTACTACATCCTCTCGTTTAAACATAGAAACCTGTCAATACTATGATTGCAATTGTTCAAAATTATTTGTGAAAAGAGAAATTGTGTTAACAAAAATACGTCGTTCATATTTTTAATTTTCTAACAGTTGATCATAAATAGAGAAGTTTGTTCGTAACTGTGTAATAATGAGGGGGGGAGGCGATAGCGCATTTATAACATCTGGCGTAGAGAGCGAAAGGTACCGAGTTTGAGTCTAGGGCGGATATGCCTTGTAGGCTGCTATTAGCGTCGTGTATTGCAGGTTTTCTGTTCTGTTATTAGTTAAGATTTATGTCTTCTGTCAATTGTGTTCTTGTGAATTGTTTCAATTGCATAATTGTACACTGTAACCGGTTGCGATCTGTCAACCGGATTGTTTGAATAAACGAAAAATATATAAATAATCTTTGCAGGTTGATTCTGCAATTCTTACTTCGAGCATTGCATTAGCGAGGGAATATCTGGAAGACCAGGTGTCCGGCGCAGCCTCTGACCCATATGCGCTGAGCATCATTGCCTATGCACTCTCCCTAGCTCGCAGTCCAAGGGTCAACGATGTCCTGCAGATGTTGGAACCACTTGCCAAATTGAAAGGTAATAACAATATACCGAACTACTTCTAAGGTTTTAATGGTCCTTGTTTGAGAATTTGTTTGAAACAATTCTTTGACAAATTCTTTGAAGAACTTGAATGACTAAGGTTTATACCATTTTTGCATGTGCCGAGTTTGAAAATGAGCTGAATGCCGATTTTATAATATCATGCACCACTTCCAATTATTAGCTGCTAAGTCAGAATGTGATCTGGTGCAATACGAAACAAAAGCATAACCAGTTCTATAGAATTAAACAGTGACAGGATAAAATGCAATCGAAAACAATGTCCCCGATAAAATCTCCCGGATTAATGTCCCACGGAATCAACAGTCCGGATAATTCCCACATGGACACCACAGGTAACAATGAAAAGCTTACCTAACGTTGACAATAGTTTGCTAAGACATGTTCGTCCATTCAGTAGCTAAAGAATCTGTAACTCAACGATTAGAGGTTCGATCCTGCTGAGGAGCAGGACAATAGTAATCTAACATTTGTTATATTTATAGTGGTAGTAACCATGGGCTTAGCCCAGCCTCGTGGTAGGCTGCTCGGCTTGGACTCAAACTGCGGCGTGTCTCCAGAAATCTTATGGGGCCGTTGCTTGGGGTCGTAGGGCCTTCCTTGGTTGGGAGTGTAACTTCTGAAGCGCCAAGAGTGGTCCCAAACTGGTACTACACCTCTACTCTCCGTGTGACGTCTGTGGACGATTTGTTCACATATTCTCGTCTCGCGACATAGATATTGCGCTTACGTTAAAAGCGCAGTAAATAAGTATAAATAAATAAATAAATAAATAAAACTTATAAAGTGAAAGTGAAAAAACGGCAATGAATAAATGCAAATAAATTAATGAAAATGAATGAGTGAAAACAAATACAAAAAAGATTAAAATAAATACCTTTAAATGAATAAATAAAAATATATGAAAATAGTAAAAGCCTAAATAAAAACGGAGGAAAATAGATAAATGAAAATAAATGATTGAAATTAAATAAATGAAGCTTTCGATTTGCGATTATTCAGCTGGAACCAAACACTGGGAGAAAGGTTCGAAGAAGTTGCTGCGGATGATCAACTGGAGCTGGCATCCTCCTTATTCCCAGGCTCGAGCAATCAACATTGAGATGACTTCTTACGTCCTACGTACTTACTGTCAGCTAAAGAACATCTCGATGAGTTTATCGATTGCAAAGTGGATTATAGCACAGCGAAACGCCAATGGCGGATTCTCATCCACACAGGTTAACACAGACTCCAATCAAACACACCTTAGACAAAGGCTCCTACCACACACACCTGTAACGGACTCCAACCAAACACACCTGAGAGAGACTCAAACCAAACACACCTGAAACAGAATCAAAACAAACACACCTGATACAGGCTCCAACCTGACACACACGAGACAGACTCTAAACCAAACCTGCATACTTGGAAGTAGCCACTCTAAAGTTAAGCTCAAAGTACCAGCTTATTCAGAAGCGCTGGTTTAAGTTTTAAGAAAGTTATAGTTCTTTGGGAGTAAAGACTTCATTTTTTATGTATGGTTCCATAGTTCATCGATGACTGCATAGGCAAATAGTGGCACCCGTGAAAAACAATTTATATGATCTATTTGGTTGTCAAGGATACGGTTGTAGCCTTGGCAGCGTTGGCAGATTTTGCATCTCTGATTGTCGGACCATCAAGTGAACGCAACCTCGAGGTTACCATGGCAACTGACTCCGTGAAATACAGTTTCCGTCCAATCACAGACGAAACGGCCATTCTGCTACAGTCATACGAGGTAAGCCTAAGTACCTGGCATTTATCACCCAAGTAGCAACTACTAAGTATACAGCGCCTAAGTACATCAGCATCTTACGGAATGATATTCTGGATATTGAACTGATTACGGCTTGGTTTTGGTGTGCAATCGGTTGATGCCCTGTGCTTTAGACACCGGCGCAATAGAAGTTGCTAATTACAATCACCTTACTTCCTCAGCACGTATGCATATCAGCATCTAAGTACCTCCGTGCCTAACTCAGTCTAAGGCTCTAAGCCACTCCTCTGTATGTATCGAGGTGTCGCAACTTATATAATTTAGGGAGTTTGAATCAATTTGAAATTTGCGTGGATAATATGATATCATGCAATTGTTTTGCACTTCTTACCTATACTGATTATTGTCGACGAGAGTTAAGTTCTAAGGTCACTTTTGCTTTCACAATTTTGCTGCTTATTGACCTTTCTTATTTATTTATGTGGGTCTTGTTTTATTTAGACCGCTTGTTCTATAAATCTTATGTTTTTGCAGCTGCCTTCTGAAACAAAAGAAGTCTTCATCTCGGCAAAAGGAAGAGGTGCCGTCCTCGTTCAGGTAAGTGACTGTTCGGAAGTATATTGGATTGTATTAAGCTATAACTTGGAGTAGATTTCAACTTAAGCAGTAGTAGTAGTAGTAGTAGTTTCAGTTTAACGACACTGTGTGATAACAAAGATCATTAGCGTCGCCCTCCTCCTTTATCCAGGCTTGGGACTGGCACTGCGAGAAAGCGAGCAGTGGCGGAGTTAACTTAAGCAGTCGTATCATTTGACCTTTTCTACCCTAAAAGTTTTACTGTTTAAGGTGCATAATCATCCAAATCCGTCCTAGACGAAAAGGACCGTTACTTTTAGATCAGTCCAAAGCGTAATGTAGTCACGCCCCTTTAGATATGGTGCTCAGCAGTGCCGGCGCCAGGATTTTAGGTTTGGGGGGCTAAAGCTCCAAAACCTTCCCTTTTGTCCCCTCTTCCTTGTGATTTGCAGTGATTTCACACTTTTGGGGGGGGGGCTGAGCCGCAGTTAGGGGGCTCAGCCTACCCTAGCCCCGCCTGGCGCCGCCCCTGGTGCTCAGTTTAAATAGATTTAAAGGTAAGTAATATCACTGTGTTCTTGTCGGTTATTTGACAGTTGAATGCCATCTACAACGTTTACGAGACAAATGACGCTTCTGGAATAGAACTTGGCGTTAACACGACACAGAGCGGAGACAAAATCACCATCACATCATGCAGCAGGTACAGCGTAATTGTGCTCATTTATATAGCGCCCTTCATAGAAAGCTCTTCAGAGCTGCTTCCCGTCTTAGTATACTATAGACCTACACGATCACGATAGTAATCATGAGCGCTTCTGAACGGTTCGCACTAATAGAGGCGCTTTACAAATGCTTGAATACAATACAATGATCTCGACATTTCTACAGCTGCACCCAAAAAGTGAGTTGCATTGACCAATTTATTCACGATCGAATAGAATAGAGTTGAACCGCCTTCAAATTAGAGGCACAGCAAGGAAAAGAATCTCAATCGCAGATTGCACGGAAACCTGCTACAGAAAGAGGGTGGACCACGGCGAAGCTCCTCGTTGTGATGTGGTAACGCGAGTCGGAAGAACAGCCAAAACACATGTGTTGCAGAACGAATAGGTCTTCTTCCAGGTGTGGGCGACACTGAAATGATTTGTTTATCAAATGATTAACAAATGAGATGATTATCTAGTTGATCATTTGATTAGTAATTTATTAGTAGTTTCTTTGCACAATCTTGTTTCAACACAAACACACACAAACACACAAACAAACACACAAACAAACAAACACACACACCCACACACACCACACACACACACACACACACACACACCCACACACACACACACACACACACACACACACACACACACACACACACACACACACACACACACACACACACACACACACACACACACACACACACACACACACATATATATAATTACTCCTGAGCGGATATTATTTAATGTTTGCATAAGAATAGTAGCTGTGTGTTATAGAAAACTGAATGCTCATTCATCGTGATTAAAAAGGAAAGGTCTCTCTGTTTGTCTGTTTGCCATAGGTGGAAAAACAAGGAAGGGAGTGGCATGGTGGTGATGGAGGTCAACCAGCTCACTGGATTCGAGGTGTCGAACCTGGATGACCTCAAGAACCGAGTTAAGGCGATCAAGCGAGTGGAAAACAATGATGGAAAGGTCGTCCTCTACTTTGACGAGGTATCTACACCTACAGGAATTATTCACGCAGACACATTTAAAGTTGCAATGAATGAATATTGACCTCTAACGCTACATTGCCTCTTCCTGTCTATCCTTATCGATCTTAAGCTTTGTTTATGTTGCTTATCCTTTTCTTGACTGGCGTTACCTTGATTTGACTTCAATCAATCAATCAATCAATCAGCCATTTATTGATTCAACAACAGCACAATTGATTAACAACAATCAGTAATTTCAAAAGTTAATCTGCTGATGCCGTCAACAGGACAGCCCTAAAGGATAAAATAATCCGCTATTGCAGAGCTGCCCCTTTTCCACATTACATTTACTGACGGCAAGACGATTTTTATGATCATGCTTATAGAAAATTCAACTTAAATAACAATGTTAGGGCTAAATCATAGCCAAATAACTAAATAACAAAACATTGCAGTATACAAGATTTAAAACAAACAAACAAAATCACTGTCTCGCTTTATCTTAACGTGCTTTGCCTTCCGTGCTTTAGCCTACATTGCCTTAACTCGCGGAAATGTTCTTCATTAAAAGCAAAGTCGTGAGTTATTTTTTGTATGACTCACGGGCGTTCTGGCGAGACACGGTACCCGACTGGGTAGGGCGCTCGCCTTGGAACGTTGAGGGTAGGAGTTGAAGTCTGATCTGAGACAGTTATTTGAGTAGGGACCTCGAGCAAGTTCTTCGCTCAGTAATAGCTTAGTTCTGTCGATTGATGCTAGGTCGTGAGTAAGTAACGCTTAATAAGAGTAATAATTAGAAAAAAAGATCTCGGTAGCATCTCCAAGCCATGGAATCCACTGTCCAGATATGTGCGTAATCTCACACTTCTCTAACTCACTATAGTTCATGCCATAATATTGGCCTACGCAGGTTTTTTGTGCTGATAATTATGTATGTAGTTTTCCTCTCTGTTAGGGTTTGGTAATTAATTTACGTTATGTTATGAACTCTATGAATAGGCATTGGGAATACAAGTAATCTTTTAGCGCAATTTTGAATGTTGTAGCTGACGGAAAGCGAGACTTGTGTTGACGTCATATCAGACAAGGTCTTTCCAGTGAGCAAAGTAAAGGATGCTCCTGTCAAAGTCTATCGTTACTACGATCCGTGTATGTAACTGAGTTACGCATGAATAATGTTTGAATTTGTATCTGGTTCACAGCATCAATGTGTCATAATACTTTATGTAAAGTTCTCATCTTTATGTAACTTATCAATGAGTCTACATGGCGGGTTCAAAACCTAAATATTTGATCTGTGCTATCTATGTACCTGGGTGAGGATCTGCATATTTTATTAGTAAGCCCATATACTTCTATATAGGCTACCTGTATTTCGGCCAATATATTTAATCAACACCTATTAAACTTGGTCAAGACATGAATATTTGTCAGCATTATCAAAGCACAATGCTAGTGTATTGCGACTGTGATGACTTGAATTTAATTATGCTGGATACAGATAATTTATATATATGTCCGATCTCTCTACTGACAGTCCAGCAGATTGACCACTGGAGCAGAATTTCTCAAATGTGGGTTGAGCTGCAAACTGCTGTATCGCGAAAGAGTCAGAGGCGTGCCGCCTAATTTTGAAAGTAAAATATATTTTCATCTAAAATAACTAAATTGCAATGCACCTTTGCCTAGTTATAGAGTTATTTTTGTATGAGGACCTTCGTCAGCCTAATACTTACGTAAAATTGATTTCTGTTTCTACAAATGCTGAGCAAAACCTCCACCAATCGACTCTAACAGTATATATTGTAATAGAATTTGAATATGATCAATGTATAGTGGGGCGCGGTGGTGTAGGGGTATTTTCGGTGCCTTGCAGCTGGAGGGTTGCCGGTTCGAATCCACCTCAAGCCACCGCGTAGGGACCCTGGGCAAGTCCTTCACTCGCAATTGCTCATGCGCTTCGGCGTGAAACTCCGACTCAGTGTCCGCGCTATTATATAGTCGGAAGCGCCTCTGAGTAGAAATCTTGAAGGGTCGCTATAACAAGTGCTCATACATACACATATAATATAGTATCGGTTTTATGGTTTACTACACAAGAGTCCATGCAGCATTAAGAAAACAAGTGTGACGCAACAGAAATTTGCATTGCTAAGTGTGCCACATCCTGATAAAGTTTGAGAACCACTGCACAAGACTATGATGCATCCCAGTTGTAAATCCTGCTGTCTATGTAAAACTAGGTGATTGTTTTCTCATGGTCTTATTCTGTTGGTTGCAGCTGGTGGACGTACGATGTTCTACTCAGCTCCTCAAGCTCTTAGCCTGACCACTCCGTGCGAGGAATGTCCACAGTGCTGTGGTAAGTTAGAATGAATTGGATTCTAATTGTATTAGATCGGTTGAGGTTGACTTAGGCTTAGAGTAGGATGGCATAATAGAGTTTTAGATTGTACTAACTTGCATTAGTTCAGGTTAGGTTTAATCACATTAGATTAAATGAGTAAAGTAAGACTAGATTAGATAAGGTAAGAGAAGACAATCCAAGACAATGCTTGACTAGACTTGACTCTATTTAATTAGATATCTTTAGATTGGATTAGATTCAATGAGGTATGGTTATAGGTTAGGTTAGGTTCCAGTTTAGATGAGTGAGATTATATACAAGACCAATTACATTATGTTCGATTATGATGCTAATGATGTTGACGGTGGTGGTGGTGTTTATGATGATACTGATGATGATGATGATGACGATGACGACGACGATGATGATGATGATGGTGGTGGTGGTGATGATGATGATTATGATGCTGATGATGGTGATGATGATGTTGATGACGATGATAATGATGATGATGATGGTGATGGTGATGGTGGTGGTGTTGATTATAATTAAGATGATGATGATGACGACGACGATGATGATGATGATGATGATGATGACGACGACGACGATGATGATGATGATGATGATGATGATGATGACGATGATGATGATGATGATGATGATGATGATGACGACGACGACGAATGAAGACAATAATTTATCTTCAAGTGCTTGCAGCTGAGAGTGCTTCAACTGCTGCTAGCAGTGCCTCGTCACGCCTCAAGATGACGTTGATGACATGCATCCTTCTCGTCTTCGGCCAACTTTACACTTCTTATTTCATCTAACCAGATCATCAGGGTTTCGTGCGCCTCATATACGACTGACTACATGACGACGTGATTTCGTGGCTACGTGATTGCGTGCACGTTAGAGTGTTTGAGATGGTCCCGGTAAATCAAAAAGACGAACAAATCAAATCAAGAGTAATTTTTGGCAGCCACTTGTTGAAGAGCTTTTCCTTCTGCTACCGTTAGTCCTATATAGTTTGGTTGCACTTTTAGAATCTAAGCGCGCAGAATGTCCACAATGACACAGGACTCATTGGCTGTATTATTAACATTTAAAGTTTTATGTTAACAGAACTGGTAACTAGTTTGGCATGGCCACAAGGCTCGTGATCTCCGCCTCTTGCTTTAAAGTATTTATGAATATTTTAGACGGCTTTTTATATATGACGCATAGCGCTTAACTTTGTAGGCGACATGTTTGGAGATGTATATTATTTATAGCCCTTGGAAACTGAGGTGCGCTTGTGTTACTAGAACGTTCGCAGGGAAACTATCCGCGTTAATGCACATTCCTTATTGCCTAGTCCTTATTAGAGGAATCGAACGCAACTCTGAATCATTGATGTTTAATTAAAAACGGCCTGGTTACATTCGTGTCTGCCATTACTATGAAGATGTCAAGTACGTACTAGTTCGTTGTGAGTATGCTACGTAGTCAGACGATTTTAAACAAGTTGTAGTTTTTTTTATAAATTAACATCTGTATCAAGAGAAATCCTGAAGAAATGTCCGGACGCTACGTCTTCTTCCACCTACAAGGGACTGTGTTGGATGTTTATTCTGAAAGTTGCTGGTTGGAGCAGGCTGAGAACAGGTGGTTCGTCATCAAATGCATTGAATCGAATTCGTGAACATCACTGGCTTCCTGTTCAATAGCACATTAAGCTTAACATTGTATGCCTGACCGTTAGGCTCAGAAACCAGCCTTCCATCACATTTTATTAGTCTATATCTACTGGAATTGTTTTTTCTTGAATTTGTACTGATTACTGTGATCTTATGGTATTTGATGCTTTGTCAATAAATGGCTTACTTACTTACTTACTTACTTACTTACTTACTTACTTACTTACTTACATTGCTAAGTCCATATCGCCCTCATAAACTGTTCGTTCCTATGATTTACTGGTTAAACTATAGGCCTGCTACGAGGTAGGTTACTCCGATGTAACTCATTCTCCCTAGGCTGCCTTTCTATCTTTCAGAATAAACTTCTGGGTATTTATCTGAGTACGGCCTGGTTTTATTGCGCCATCGATTGAGTCCCTGTGCATTAGACACTGGCTCTATAGAAGTTATAAATTGCAATGTCCAACAGAGATACTCTAGCAAGATAGAACGAAGTGCAGACTATCTCATGTCCGACTGAAGTTGGTGTCTAAGGCAGAGACTGTTTAGAAAACATTGATAAGACTTTTGATGAGACTCTCTTGAAGTGGCGCTATATAAATCATTACAGGCAGTACAAAATTTTAATGGCTGACGTCGGCACTGGGCACAACCACCCACATTCCCTTTCCATATTTGTTTGACCCATTCTTTTCCATTTTAACGAACTTTTGTAATTTACGGTCCATCGTGTACGCCTATCAGTTGATTAAACGTATGTTTCCAATAATTAATAATAATTACAGTACAATTTATTATAAAACACGCTGTTGTTTTCGAACTCTAATTGCACGATGCCAGACGGCAAATAACCCCGTCTGAACGAATATCGACAGAGTTTTTCGTGTGATGGACACAGAGTGGGAATTGCTGAAATTCAGACCACCTGTTCCGTCGGCATAGAGAGTGTATTCTGTCTCAGGTACGACGTCAGGTACCTAAAGAGTTAACAAAGCTCTCTTATCCCATAGTTCTCAAGTGCCTAAACGCTAAGTCAAAGTATGCTTCCATGTGCGTCTCATATCGTCTTTACAGTAGGCTTTTAAGCAGGCAGTGGACGAATTCTAAAGTCCAGGACACTGGGACAGGACGCAGGCCGTTCAGTTCCCAGCTGTCGCCGTATACTAAATTTCACTGCACGGCGACAGACATTTGTGCATTTCTCCATCCGCCTCTCCCTTACTCCCTCTAATCATTTCCATCTGCGTACATCCATGAAATCCACAAATTTGTCGATTGCCCTATTGGTGATATTCAGTTTCTTTCCCTATAAATATAAATGTAAATGTAAATTGTCTAAATTTATCAGCGTAAATGTCTCGTTTGTTGGTTTCTCTTTGACGAAGTTTTTGTCATAACAGAAGGCTGATTAGTGTCGCTCTCCTCCTTTATCCAAACCTCTTCTTAATACCTGGTAATATTATTCTTTATTGAAACAATGGCGAAGTTGACAATTTAAACCGGTACAGTGTTTCTTTATGCAATTGCCTGACAAATTCACTGCGAACACATTTAATGTTATGAAGATTTAAATCTTAACTACTAACAGAACAGACAGCCTGCAATACACGGCGCTAATAGCAGCCTACAAAGCATGTCCGCTCTACGGGGCTCGAACTCGGTACCTCTCGCTCTCCATGCCAGTGTGTCTTGGCGCAATTCGAATATGCCTACGACACTGGCGAAGTTCAGAAGTGTCTTGCACCTTTGAGCTGCTGACTTTATGCTGTAATAAGCACATTAAAAAAGATGAACAGGTATATCGCTACCTGTATCGAAACAATCTTTGTAACACCTGAAAAACACAAAACATATTGGTTAAATGTTGGAGATTTATATTTACAATAGAAGATTAAGGGATCTGATACTCGGACAGACATAATGAATGATGAATGGACGGTCAGATGAATGGAAGGACGGATGGACGAATAGACGGATGAATGAATAACGAGGTGTGGATATGTGGCAGATTAATAGCACGCCTACCACGGTACTCTCACATTTAATAGCACGCCTACCACGGTACTCTCACATTTAATAGCACGCCTACCACGGTACTCTCACATTTAATAGCACGCCTACCACGGTACTCTCACATTTAATAGCACGCCTACCACGGTCGACAGTTTAATAGCACGCCTACCACGGTACTCTCACATTTAAAGCACGCCTACCACGGTACTCTCACATTTGTATGCGTGTTTAGACTGGCTCCCAAAATTGCTCGGATTAAATTCAAAGTCCTCATTTTAGATTTCAAGGTAGACAGGTCTTGCCCCAACATATTTACTGATGTATTACTCCGGCCTCTTTCAGCCTCCTCTCATCGACCACTACGCTCATCAAACAGACTTGAGCTTCTAGTTCCTCATACTATACCTTCTGGCCCAGTCCCGGTCCTTTACCTCAATTGGAATGCGCTGTCTCCATCTACTCGCTCTCGAATTCTAGCTAGTAACCTCTCTTCCACCTTTGCTTTTCTCAAAAGCGTCTTTGGCCTTGCGCTAGAGCTGTACCGATATCGCCTTAAATTTGCCGATTATGCCGATACCGCGTATAGCCGATTATTAAATTGCCGATACCGATACCGCGTATAGCCGATTATTAAACTGCCAAAACCCATTATGAGACCAAATATTTCATTATTTGTTTAGTCAAAATGTTCGGTTCCGAAACATAAACTAGTAATCTATCGTCACAACTAAAGGCGTGGACGTTTAAATTAAGTGAGGAAGTTGTTAACGATATGTTTTAGTGCATAAATAATAAGGAACGTAACACGATAGATGAAAATCGATAAAAGAATTGGAATATGCAAAAATTCAAGTAAAATTATTAAATTATGACACAATTTTGACATCGGCACCGATTAACCGATTATTTCTGCCGATACCAGATTATACCGATTGTTCTAATAATCGGCCCGATTACGCGTATGGCCGTTTAATCGGTACAGCTCTACCTACTTATCTTTGGCCTTTGCGCCTCTGAATGGTTCACCATATGAGAGGCGCTTTATAAATGTTTGAATACAATACAATACAATGTGCATTTACGTATGCGTGTATGCGTGTTAGATGGGTAAAATTGGGAGTTCATGACACTATGTTGATTGGAAGGTAGACAGGTAGACAATACTTATGCGCCAGAGAGCATTACAGTACAACAATACACTTGAGTAAATTACGCCAATATACCTTCTTCCAGAGTTGCTTGGCTTTCGACCAGAATGCCCAATTCTGACGCCAGGCGAAGCGTCAGATGCACATTTGACGTCACATTGTAACAGGTGGCCGTTACGTTGTAGACAGTCGAAACGCGAAAGGCCTTCGGGGCGAGAATCGAGTAGTGCCTACGAATAGTTGCAGTTCATGAACGGGTTATTACGCGAATACAATATCCAGTGTACAGTAATTTCGTGCAATATGGTCTGATAAATAATAGTCAAAGCTATTCCATTGTATAATGCAATATAAGATAATAATTGTGTCCTGCAGATTTCAACCAAACAACCTAGCTGTAAAAACTTGTATTGTCCATTATCACCTCATTTGCCATCACAAGTATTTCGACAGGGCTATCCATAATCCACAAAGTCGCAGAAGCCGAAAGACCTGTAAGCTTAATCTCTTCCAAAAATACTCCAGGGCACAAATCATTCATGTAACTTAACGAGGATCTCAACAACGAATGACTGATAACGAATTTGTTCGTAAAAAATTAACTGTGAACGGGGAAAGTGGAATTAACGCAAGCTGGTTTATCAAGGAAGTACGATGGGTGTTCCGTCAAGCTTAAAATTACAGAACAACTATACTGTTATCGGCGAATAGATGATGGCATTCAAAGGCACACCTATGTTCTATAGCATGTGTGTATGCCTGTCTGCTTGTATGTGCGTGTATGCATGTATGTATTTATGCACAATTGCACATATTTATGTGTGGCGGCGATTTCTGTATATAACTAGGCCCCTATATGTTATGCAATCCTTTGTATTTACGTTTCGGTAGGGGTTAAGCCGAGGAGCCATAGCTGTGCTACGGTGTATATTGTTGGCTATGGTGGTCAGGTGAGGGTGCACCGTCCAGGAGCGGAACCAGGGCAGAAGAGCTAGAAAAGTTCGGAGTTCAGTCTCGAGAGTTATGCTGTCGGAGAGATAACAAGTGGGGTGCTGTAATTGAGAGATTCATTTAAGGATTTGAGCGAACATAGGATGAATCAAGATTCCTACTGAGTGGCTAGCCCGACTAACAGTGAGGAGACTGAACAGATTTCATGAGATGAGCAATTGCAGTGAAGGATAGGCGTTTAATAAGGATATCGTCGGCTTGAGGTGGATAATGGAGAGATGGTTTGGACATTGGAATGAGCGAACTGGATGAATAGAGCATCGTGGCTAGCAAGCATTAAGAGTGAATAGACGTAACAGATGGCATGAGATGCCAATGCAGAGGATAGGCGTTTAATGTTAGATATCTCGTCTGAGATATCGAAGGTGGCATTTTAACTGGGTTTTTTAAATCGGTAAACTTTTGGTTTCCTGAATGGGTGCAGGAGGACTGTTCCAGGCACGTGGACAAGCGACCCGAAAGGCTCGATCACCCGCTTTGACTTTAGTGGCTGGCACAAAAACATCGGCGGACTTTGATGATCGCAGCCGCGACATATTAGGACATCGTCCGATAGGGGACTGAACTTGTCTGCGACTGCCAGGTAGCCTGGTGCGCAGTTGAGATATCGAAGGTGGCAGAGATGTCCAACGGAGAGACAAGAGACTCGTTGACGAACTATCGCTACGACAAGTTTGCTGCACAGCGAGGTGAGATACACCAACATGGACGTAACCTCACATAATAAGCTATGTATACATAATGAAATCCTTTAAATTTCTGTTTAACGACGCTCTATCATTATGAAGCGTCTCCCTACTTCTTTTCCTTCATATTATTTACTGTTTGATAACGTTAATTTAATGACGCCGTCAAATCCAGGACAACTGAAGTCGAAATTTTCTACTTTCTATATGATTTTCGACTATAATTAATAGTTGTAGGAGACGAATAAATCCGTGAACTATTTCAGTCCACAAAATAGAACCACTTGTTTACTTACATGGAATCCTGCTCGGCCGATCCAGTTCCGAGAAACGGGAGGACGAGAAGTGAGCTTAGGATAACGCCCAGGAACATTGTGGCGCTTCCAGCGGTTGACTGAGCGTTATCACACTGGAAAATGAGGACAGATACACAACAAATAACTGAGTTGCAAGTAACATCTGACAGGTGCATTTGTATTACGTCATATAGATCAATTACATAAATATTTTAAAATAGTTCATAATACGTGCAAAATAATTACAAGAGACAGACACGCACAGCTGCATACAGCATGAAACATGGTAGGCTGACATGAAAGGGTGTACTCTCTTGCGAAGACAGTACTTGTCCTCACGAGGAGGTGACAGTTGCTGTGAAAACTGTGGCCCAGAATCTGACATTTCTGGCAGATATTGAGCATTCTGTCTGCGCGAGCAATAGGTTCCTTTTCAGGATAGTACCTCTCACAATATTTGCCAACTGCGAATCTTTTAAGTTGTATTATTAGAGGCAACATGATGAGAAGTAAGAAGTCCGTGTGTGCGGGGAGTCCACGAAATATCAATCACCGAAATTAAATTTCTACCGGATCCCTCAAATGATCAAATCTATTTTATACGCGATTACAAAATTATCTTCGCAAATCTATTTTTTTTATTTTCAGAATATTTTATTCAACTAAGCCTCGCGTACACACGTGATACTTAATATCACCGCTACGTCTAGTCTTGAGATATGACGACCTTCAATTGTAGCTGATTGTGAAGTTACTTCTGTAGTTACTAAGACGAAGAACATAATATTTAACGTGGTTTGAAAAAGAAAGGTTTCTCTGTCGGGTGTTTGATCAAGCCCATTCCTTGTTTCTGCTGTTTTTGTGTCATATCACGTGCCTATCTCAACTACGATAATTATAATTATGGACACTATTATAGTCGCCTACGTTGTCTCGCCTGTCGGCCGTCTAGTTCCACACACCGAGTTCTCTTTACTGCTCTGTAATTGCTTCGATCATCATCAACATGGCTGGGGCCACTTAAAGTTTCAGGGCTCATGAGTCACCTGTAAGCTGAAGATGCTTGTAGAATTAGGTCATATTCCAAACTGTTGTGTGAGTCAATGGGAGCTTGTTTTCTCTGTAATTGAGATGATCCATATTCATCTGGATGCTTATGATTTTGATAACGGGGCTTTGTGAAAAGTCGCTCGGTCTCTGCATTTCATATGCTTCTCTTTCGTTTTGTCTGTTCGTAGCTTGGAATAGGCATATTACTTCAACCTTCTTCCTATCGGATCCACTTTCTTACAATTTTACGAAGAGACGCAGGCACAGAGATAGAGACAGACACACAGACAAAACAAGGACTATAATAGGATGGAGACACTGTTAGATAAACAGGCTGACAGAGAAAGACAGGTGTTAACTCCGCCACTACCCTACCTGTGGTAGTGCCAGTCCCAAGCCTGGATAAAGGAGGAGGGCGACGCTAATCATCTTTGTTATGACACTGTGTCGTTAAACAGTAACCAAGCAAGCAAGAAAGACAGGTGGACGCGGAGACTAAGACGAAGAGGGTGACAAACAGGCAGACATAGGCAGAGAAGAACGACCACGGATACATACTCGCATACAGCCCGATAGACAGAACTAAACTGCCCTGACTTCTTCCTTACTACCTCCCTATATAAAATAATGTAGGCTACTTCTTCTTAGCACAAGACAAACGCCCGCTGTTTACAGCAACAATGAATAGACTTGTGATAAAGTATAACGTTCTCAGTAAATGACGATGCGATATTAAATATAGTTTCAACAGTCTAATTTTACACAAGATCTGTAGTTCAGAGATAACAGCATAAGTCTCCACTGAGAACGTTATACTTTATCACAAGTCTATTCATTGTTGCTGTAAACAGCGTGCGTTTGTCTTGTGCTAAGACGAAGTAGCCTGTTTTCTTTTATAATTATAGGGGGGTAGTAAGAAAGAAGTCAGGACAGTTTAGTTCTGTCTATCGGTCTGTATACGAGCATGTATTATAGGCCTACGGTTGGAGGGAAACCCAACAGCGTAAATATTGGTGCAGTCGTGAGAACTGGTTTAGTCACACTTCTTATAATTATTAATTATTATTAATTGCAGTGAACGAATGTTGAAGGAATTTACATGTATATGCAGCCCTTCTTCTCACTTCACGTGACATCTTGGAATCATAAACAGATCTAATCCAACCTAATGAGTTGTATAGCGCCATTATCATGTAACTGTAAATGTAAAAGTTTTTATATAGCGACCGTATGACCTTGACCCGCTCATTTTCAATGAACTGATCGTGTGAGATGCTTCACCACCGCTGCCTGTTTTAAAGGGTGCCACGGCATTTAAGGTTCCCATGTACGGACCGTGATAACACGATATCTAGGTATAAATCTCTTAACCTTCAGGTTACCAAGGGGGGTAACCACCCCCCCCCGTTTTTATGCATAAATTTGTTTTAATACGGAATATAATTTTTACATTTTAGGTAGCTGTAGCAGAATAATTTGGGCACATTTGGAGGTAAACATCATGGTGGTATCTCACGCCATTCAAAAGTTATACCCGATATAGCCGAGGTACCAGCGGGGGTGGATACCACTCTCCTTAGTTTTTCGACTAGGCTATAGCGTATTCACTTTTCTTCCTGGAAGAGAAACAAATATACCATTCTGTAGAGGGAATGCAGGGCTAAATTTGCTTGCTTACTCATTTGTCTTTTGAATACTGGAAGTGATCAAAATAAATAATAATAATACGCGTTATCTGTCTGAAAATGGCTGATGCAACATCACAACGTAAACCGATATTTCTAAATAAGCGTTTGTCAACAGCTACAGAGTTCGAACTTATATTAGCTCAAACAGATACTGAAGATGAAGTGAGAAGCCAGTTTACAGGAAGCATTCGACAAAACAACGGGAGTAACTTGCAATAACTGCAAGGACCACCGACATATTATTTGACTGCCGTGAACAATAACGCAGTCTCGTTTCATGTTGATATAGCTGCATGCCTTTAGATTTCGCTGCAACTAAAACAGACTATGGAATAGTTTGTAGGCTATTGTTACAAATGAAGCATCATTATGTTTAAAATGTTCTTGGATACATAGATCAGTTTCAAAACACACATAATCTTATATTTGTTTATCAAAAAGTAAGAAATGTACGCAATAATATAAAATATCGCTAATTATCGGTTCCGTTGTTAAAAATTATGTAATTTCGAGGTGCATTCACACAATGTACAGTTGTACACAATACCATTCTGTTCAGTAATGAATGCTGAATCCATTGCTGTATTACAAGATATGATATGAAAGGGAATCGCGATCCGCCCACACACTCGCTCAGAGTCAGAGGAGAATGGGATGTTGGTTGAACCAATGCAGCCAACTAGGCCGGAATAACGATACTAAAGGCTGTTTCTAAACAACCGCATTCCAAAATCGCAGCCATATGCATAGAACAATATTTATGATCTGAGGCCTCGAGTGAGCGAGTCTGGTGAAAACGAAGGCGAAGAAAACTGCGATATTTAGAAGGTAACGAAGCGCACAAATGTTCGCCTAAATTGAAGCACAGAAATCTCCCAAACCGATTTATACCGAAAGTACAAAACGACTAAATGATAGTGACAGGGAGCCACAGTGCTACTCACGGTCTAATTCTAGGCTTTCACAGCATACGAATGAAGATGTGCAGACAGCTTTCGTTTACGCAAACGCTTTGCAACCTACATAATGTAGCCTAAACACTGCACAGCCTTCTCCCGGCCAGCCGTATTTATACGTTATGGGCCATTAGGCTGCAGGTTAAGACCATTGTATACGCTGTAGATAATAATATTATCATCCGGGACAAGCAGCACGATGTACGAATGTAGGCTACACTGTTTAAAATAATGTCTAGAAAACAAAAGTCACTTACGCAGTCTGAACGGCTGTTAGGCAGCAATTGTTTGATCAGAAATAGACAATAACTGTTGTATATCGTCAGACATGACTGCAGACTTTTGTTTCAGATAGAATCGCCTAGCGGTGGATTGGGGCGAATCGGAACATCCATCTCCAGAGAGTTAACGTATGGTCGTAGGCGAACTTTGTAAACACATATCTGTGTACAAAGTTATGAGATGAAAGAACCGTTTAGAGATAAAACCATTGTATGCGGTGTCTAACACGTCTGATGGAAAGGCTGCTGATGTTGAATTAGTAATACCAATATGGTAGCCTGTTCTAGACCTTAGTAGTCCGCTGGAGTTGGGAATGGTAATGGTAACAGTTGGATATAATAATTGTTAGGTAAGCCAGATGAAGGAGAAGGGGTACTCAAATCATCTCTGTTATGAAACAGCGCCGTGAAACAGAAACAAACTAAGAAAATCAATTTAAGGTCGAAAGCTGCTATGGATGTGCCAGGACGATTGTTGAGCGGTCGTCTTCGGAATAGTTTAAACCCCAAAGTGGAAGTGCTAATAGTTCATAAAAAAAACAAGAAACCAGGCGCGATATTTGCAAAAAGACATCGTAAGAGACGCGGAAGTCGCATTCTTTATGTTTATCTACCGTTCGATAAACATAAAGAAAGAGAATGCAAAGGAGAAAAATATAGAACTGAAGCGGAGAAGAAGGAACTAATGCCGTCGTCCATTGTCTAACTCCAGCGTAAAACAGTCAATCGTAGACGCGTAAATGTTCAGAAACAGCAGAAGAGAGAGTTTGCAATTACAAGAAATAACAAAAGTAGTCAGCTTCGTCATCATCATCGCTTGCGGTCGGTCTTGTAATTATAAAACGAATTATTGGACTCCAGAGTAATAACGTGAAATATGTCATCCGAACGGTGAGAACAGTTCAACAGAAAAAATTTCCCATTTGCGTCATTTCTGGTGCAATAAGACTTTTTTCTGATGAAAGAAGACCATTTTGCACCAAAAGCAGTAGGCCTATATGTTGCGAACCGTTCTCACGTGTTTAAATGATTGTATTCTCCACAAACGGAACGCAAAGCAGTTTACACGGTATTACATAAAATCAATCTTCCTTCTTGATTTACGAATGGACACAAAGGAACTCGAAGAAATTGCCATGCAAACTATTGCTTAGGCGATCAACCAGACGTCAAGAATTCTGGACACCGAAAATTTAGTTTAACATAACACGCTAACTTCTGACTTCCAAATTTCGAAGCCATTTTACAAAGATGAGATTTAGTTGTGTGTTACACAGACACCTTTTAAATGTATTCAAACGACTGTATAATAAAAATCATCGATGCTCAAATGTTAATGCATGCATTATACTTGCATTGAACACTGAATGGAAACAGAAGATGCTCGATTGAGAGTAACGTTTAGCTTCAAACTACTTAATAGAGAACAGTAGGCCTACCATAGCCCGTTTGAACTCCGTCACATCTTGTATTGTAGTGGTGTTAGTTGATAGCTTGGATAAAGGAGTGGGCGACGTTAATCATATTTGCTATAGCACTATAACACAACGTCGTTAAACAGCTTATAACCAGCCAGTAAGTAATTTTGGATTGGATCCACAGTTTAACGGCAGCTTATGACAACATAGGCCGTTGCCGCCGACAAAGATTAGTTTTTGGCATATTACAGCTCCATATTAAGTAATTTTCATCGACGGGCTAACAATTTAAATAAAATTACACATAATTATTATAGTGTCTAAATGGAAACCATCTTAATGTTGGATGAAAGGATTAATATAATAATAATAATATCTTTTCTTTAATTTAGCGCCTGACAAACGCACTGCGCTGTACATTTACATGTTATGCAATTGAAACAATCTTAACTAGTTAACTACTAACAGAACAGACATTAATTGTAATACACGGCGCTAATAGCAGCCTACAAAGCAAATCCGCCCTAACGGGGCTCGAACTACGGTACCTCTCGCACTCTTCGCCAGATGTTATCCAACGCGCCACCGGACCCCCCTATCACACGTGTCGTTCATCATACGTTATGACACAGTGTCGTTAAACAGCAACTAATCAACCAGTGTTTTTTAACAAAACATTTTCCAGAGTGTCGTTAAACAGCAACTAACCAGTTTGTGTTTTTCACAAAACATTTTCCTATCGACGTCAACAACTGACTGCTATCATAAGATATGATTAACCTGATGGATCCAGTCGAAATCTGCAACCAACACAAAGCAATTCCTTACACACCTTTTTAAATGTTGTAATCGCACTATAAGTAAAACTAAAGAATTTGCGTTATCAGTCACATCATCGAAATTAATAGTTGTACGGTACAAATATACCTTTCAAATGTATTCATAAGACTCTGTAATAATAACTCCGCCACTACTCGTACTCTGGTAGTGCCAGTCCGAAGACTGGATAAAGGAGAAGGGTGACGTTAATGATTATCACACAGTGTCGTTAAACTGACTACTACTATTACCAGACGCTAATACATGCAGTCTGATTTACTGGCATTAAACACTGGAAGGAAACACTAGGTAGTCCATTGAGAATAACGTTTAGCTTCAACCCTACTTAATTATAGAGAGCAGTACCTTAGGCCGATATCAACTCCGCCACAGCCCATACTCTGGTAGTGGGGGTCCCGATAGCGCATTGGATAACATCTGGCACAGAGAGCGAGAGGTACCGAGTTCGAGCCCCCATTGGGCGGATATACTTTGTAGGCTGCTATTAGCGCCGTGTATTACAAGCTGCCTGTTCTGTTAGTTCAGATTTAAATTGCATAACATGTAAATGTACAGCGCAGTGCATTTGTCAGGCGCTTAATAAAGAAAAGATTATTATTATTATTATTATTATTATTATTATTATTATTATTATTATAGTGCCAGTACCAATCCGGAATGAAGGAGGTGGGCGAAGCTGGTGATACATTTTATAACATAGCGTCGTTACACAGCAACTAACCAACTAGTATGTTTTCACAAAACTTTTCTCCTATCGAAGACCACTGACCGTTGTCAAAAGAAATCTTGAAACTGCTGGATCAAGTCGAAATCTGCAACTAACCAACCAACCGAAATAATTCCTTACACACCTTTTTAAGTGTTATATTTGCCATATAAGGATACCTAAAGCAGTTGTGTTTATCAGTTAAAACGCGGCGTTCATTGCTACTAAGTTAATTGCATTAGGTATCGTGAGATGTCGTTATACTTTTGGATCAAATTTGCCGATTTATTAGACAGCTAACACAGCCATAGAATATAGCAAGGGGTGCCAGTCCGAACCGTTGATGGAAGAGTATGGAGACACCAATTATCATTCATTCATTAATTCATTCGAAGAATTTATATAGCGCCTCTTCATGAGACCTACTCAGAGCCGCTCCCAGCCAAGCCACGGCTAAAAAAGTGTGATTTGAGATACTGATAAAAGGCAGGCGAATCCAGCCGAGGCATCAATCGCAAGTCTAGTGGGAGGCAATTCCAGATGGAGGGACCCACACTCGAAAAGGCTCGACGCTGTCTAATAGAAGTGTGAGCTCGCGGGACCAAAAGCTCCCCCTTTCTGAAGAACGCAGAGATCTACGAGCTGCGAGGTCAGAGACAGGTCGACTAAGATCAGACAAGTAGGATGGAGCACAGCCAAGAAGGCACCTCCATACAAGTGCAGCAACTCGATAGGAGATGCGCTGAGAAACGGGGAGCCAGCGAAGAACATCACGCATATAGGCAAAGACAGGAGTCATACTACATAAACTACCTTCTACAACCGGTGAAATGCAAAGAAATTAATAAACACATTCTTCTACAGTGACATAATTCACTGGCAGGATTAAATCAATTGATCAGGTGAAACTATGTATATATATGCATGTATGCATGCAGAGGACAGCTTGTACAGCGCCCTTAAAGTAACACACAAGGGCGCTCCTGCACGGCTACCAAGGAATCACCGAACAAATGTGTACTAAGACGAGCAGAAACCATTTCCTTACACACCTTTTTAAGTGTTATATTCTCCCTATAAGTAAAACTAAACAATTAAAGTTTATCAGTTAAAATGTCCCTTTAATGATGCCAGTGATCATAATGTCAGTTGGTAGATTGTTCTAGTCAGACGGACCAGCTCGCGCGTACGTGATATAGCGCGGGACCATGACCTGGCCATGGGAAGCCGAACACAGCCGGCGGTGACCGGTACAGCTTAAAACCGGTGTGAGGAACTTCAAGATCGGCTCCATGACAAAATGTATCAAGACAGAATCAACCAGAAAATATGTACCAGACAAAATGTACCAAGACGAAATATACCAAGACAATAAGTACCAAGACAATAAGTACCAAGGGTACCAAGACAATAAGTACCAAGACAATAAGTACTGAGACAATTAGTACTAAGACAAAATGTATGAAGAGAGACAAAATTTACCTGCCCAAATATAAAATCAGACAATTTAAAAAGCGGTTTCAATGTAAAATCAGACAATTCATTGGCCTTTGTATAACACATGGGAAATGGACTTAAATGACATTAATATTCAGGACTCGGGCAATGGTTTTCGACTTTTGCTTTCCCGTGTTTAGGTGCGTGGTTGTGTGCTGTTGGTGCCTGCACTACAACATCGTCTTTGGTATGTAATCCGGATTGACATGTTCGCTCTTCACAAACCCAAATCTCTTTGCCGTTTGCCCCATTTCGCTTCTTAGTAAACAAGAATTCACCGAGTACTAACTTTCTATTGCCCTTTTGCGAAACGATAAACGTAGCCATTTTGTAAGAGTCATGAACGTCAACTGAAGACTACAACACAATATACACAATATAGAGAAGGGATGGACTAAGTAATAAACATCTGTACAACACAGTCGAGAAGGGATTGTCTTCATAGTCCTACATGCTTGGCCTAGATATGGTGGTACATTATGTCTGGTCTATTTTGTCCTGGTAGTCATTGACGTGGTACTTGTTGTCGCGGTACATTATGTCTTGGTACACTGTGTCTGGTAGATTTTGACGTGGTACATTTTGTCTGGTACCTTTTGACCTGGTACTTTTCGTCTTGGTACATTATGTCTTGCTCCCTCAAGGTCTAGTCTGGTTCCCAGGCAGCGATCGAAGCCCGGCCAAATGAGAAGCAGTTTAGACTTTATTCTCTTTTCAACGGAAAGCCAATGCAAGGTGTCACGCATTTACACCGACATTATATATGGGCGGGTGGCTAGTCTTATCTCTCGCCGACTGTTCTTCTCACAGACAGCGTACTGAATCTATTGCTGTGTTTTCTCTCAGTGTCGTTAAACAGCAACTAACCAACCAATCACTAATAATATTATTGTGATAAATTATCTGTCGAATAGTAGTAGTAGTTTCAGTTCGAAAACAACGATCATTAGCGTCACCCTCCTCCTTCATCTAGGTTTGGGACTGGCACTGCCAGATTACGAGCAGTGGCGGAGATATCTATCGATAGGACGAAAATTACAATTAATATAGTTTATGAAATATACGATTTCCAGGTGTGTAATTAGTGGAGAAAGGAGAATGGCGATGTTAATAATGGGGGTTTTTTAAATAAAAAAGCGTCGTTAAGCAGCAACTTACTAAACAGTCCATATACCTTAATCAAACACTAGATTAGTCGTTCTATGAAACATATAGTAGGCACTAATATCTCCTCATATGAAACATCTGATAGGCACTAATAATTATCTCCTCATATCAAGGCAAGGCCGACATCAACGGCCCCGAGAACTTCAAGATATTGCTCAACGCTGTAATATTATACTAATGCAATAATTACTATTGCGTAATGCTTGCACACCTTTAAATAATTTGTTTCTACAACTATATAAGATATAAATCGTGAATGCCGTTAATACGCAGGGAAATCCAGGACATTGGTGTTTAAACTCAGTAGAATGGTCAACTCCACCATTACTCGTAATCTGGCAGTGCCAGGCCCAAACCTAAATAAAGGAGGAGGGCGACGCAAATCAGTCTTTGTAATGACACAGTTTTCACTAAACAGCAACTAACCAACCAAGTACATGTAGTCCATAAACCGTAATTGCCAGAGTATTCGTTTTAAGTCGCAGTGAACATCCTTCGATGCCTTTCAAGACACGGTTAAACTGTTACATACGATCATTAGGAAAATTAAAAGGACGACTGGGTTAGGTGAGGAATAAAGTCAATTTGTATAAGCCTATCTGACGAATTTATAACCCATACTATTCGCTATTCGGGAAACAGATAAATATGTTAAATAAGAATTCTGGAAAATTATTGTGACAAAAACACATTGAGGTGATGGGTCTCTTCTTTTACGTAGTGGATCTCAAATCGGGAGAGATTCGACTGCATTTAATCACTGACTAAAGTCAACCTGTAATTCAACACCTTTAAAACCTTTCTAATAGGCGTTATAAGAATAATCAGTTTCGCTCAATGGCTAGATTGTTAGAATGACGGGGCTTCATAAAATGGCTAAAGTTACTACTGTTTAAAATTTAATGATAATCTTGCGGACATTTTCGGTGAACTTTTGGTTTTCGATTTTTGTTTCATTGTATTCTATTTGTCCTCTTGGTTAATGCTTTCTTTCTTCCGTCTTCACTCTCTTTTCGTTTCTTTCTTCATACTATAGACTTCATTAAAATATTAATTAGCTATCTTAATTTACTGTGTGTATTAGAGTTATCCAGGGTTAGCAGGATAGGTCCCTTTCTCGATTACATGCACTGAGAATCGACCATTATTGTTGGTTACTCGATTGCTCATTTTTTCAGTTCTTAGTACGAATGACATCTCAAATAAAATGCATGGAATTGAATTGAATCGCTCGATGTTTAAACGCTGGACAAAGTGGAGGTGTGACGATAATCGTCTTTCTTACGACACATGGTCGTTAAACAGCAACTAGTCTATAGCCAACCATTTGCACTGGGATATGAACTAAAAGAACTTTTCCAAAAAAAATTCGCTAGACGCCAACCACTTTAATTTGATGTCATAAGATGTCGTTAAACTTGTGGAATCCCTACTGCAGGGGGCGCTGTAATCAATTGAAAGCTTTATCATCGCGTTTAGCCCTGCATTATACCATATGAACGGTTAGAACTTTTGAAAAGTGTTCCAGTCTATCAAATCAAGAAGCAATGGCAACTGTGTTAACTACCTGCTTGTTTGTGAAATTGGAAATGTTGCATGACATGACGATAACGGTCGATGTTGCCTCGAGATGTCGTTGGACTCAAGAACAACAGATAGTCTGTAGGCCTACTTCGTTTTATCTTTCTAGGGTCTGCATATTGGACATGACAATGACTGTAATTGGAATTTATATCTTCTGTCGCGATGGTGCACTAAAACCAGGCCGTAATCAGATCAATATTCAGAAAATTGGTCCGTAAGAAAGAAAGACAGTCTACAGAGGATAAGTAACATCGAAATACCCAATTTGAGGACAAGAAGGCTTGTATGGCGTAGGATCGGATGTATTAGGGTAGGTATTCTTGAAGAGGTCAGAATTCGCTTTGGAGTGGGGTGATAAGTAGAAGAGTATGAGGCGGGTGACGGAGGTTGAGCGGCGGTTCATTGTGCGCCTACAGTGGACCACCCCGTCCTTGTCAACATTCGGCTCCACTAGCATTTTCTAGAGGATCCATTTTCCTTTACCATTACCATTATAGTTTCCTGCTCCAGCGAACTACTGAGATCTAGAGTTTAGGTTACCATGTTCTTGGTATTAATGGTCTAACTATACTAATAGGGCAACCATCTGACATTTCCTGTGTATCAGCGTCTTCTTCTTCTTATTCTTTGATTTACTTGCATTAAACACTGGAAGGAAACACAAGGGTGGTCGATTGAGAATTACGTTTGGCTTCAACCCTAAATAATTATAGAGAGCAGGGCCTTAGCCCATACTCTGGTAGTGCCAGTCCCAATCCGGGATAAAGGAGGTGGGCGAAGCTAGTCATCTATTTGTATAACATAGTGTCGTTAAACAGCGACTAACAAACTACTGTTTTTCACAAAATATTTTCCTATCGATGTCAACTGACCGTTGTCAAAAGATATCGTTGAAATGCTGGATCAAGTTGAAATCTGCAGCTAACCAGCCAAACAAAACATTTCCTTACACACCTTTTTAAGTGTTATATGCTCCATTATAAGTGAAACAAAACAAGTAAAGTTCATCAGTTAAAATCTAGTCTAAAGTTTTCTGTGCTGTTAATGATGTCAGTGATCATATAATTATGTCCGGTGGCAGATTGTTCTAGAGAGACGAATGACGGATGACCAGCCGCGCTCAGCTCGCGCGGACGTGCCATAGCGCAGGACCATGACCTGGCCATGGGTTGTCGAACACAGCCGGCGGCGACGGTACAGCTTAAGACCGGCGTGAGGAGCTTCCAGATCTAGTCTGGTGTCCAGGCAGTGATCGAAGCCCGGCCAATGAGGAGCAGTTTAAACTGTATTCTCTTCTCAACGGGGAACCAATGAATCGTGTCACGTAAAAACGCCGACATTATTGCTGTATTATGAGAACTGTACAAAATAATTTCTTTGGAAGTCTACGGCCTTTGTTGCCATAAGATGTCGTTAAACTCTGGATCCATTCATCAATTTTCCGTTGGATTTAATTAGCAACGTAAACTGCCTTTGATGTCTAATGTGATCGAAGAGAAGATAACGGAGAAGAAGATGGAGATGAAGAATTTGAACCCGTGAGATTTTATTCCACACAATTCCACAGTCCATCAACTTAACCTACTCTGGCTGTGCTAGTCTCAAGCCCAGAAAATGAGGAGGGCGAAGCTAATGATCTTTCTTCTCTCTAAGAGTCTAAGTGTCGTTAAACAGCACTAAGTTACTAACCAACCAATCAGCGCTTGTAGGCTAATTGATAAACTACGGATTGGACGACAATTACAAATATATAGTATATGAATTATGCGATTTAAAGGTGTGTAATTGGTGGAGCAAGGCCGATGGCGACGCTAGTAGCATTAGATTGGTCCGTAAGATAGAAAATCAGCCTAAGGAGGATAGTAACATCAAAGTAGCCTGCCCAACCCTGTAGTATAGTACTGTTAGACCAGTAATGCCAACATTTTAGCCTATTCTAGATCGTAGTAGTCCGCAGCATTTGGGAATGGTAATGTAATGGTAAACGACAATTACGCTATAGTGCCCGATAGCGCATTGGGTAACATCTGGCGTAGAGAGCGAGAGGTACCGAGTTCGAGCCCCGTAGGGCGGATTTGCTTTGTAGGTTGCTATTAGCGCCGTGTATTACAGGCTGTCTGTTCTGTTAGTAGTTAACTAGTTAAGATTGTTTCAATTGTATAACATGTAAATGTACAGCGCAGTGCGTTTGTCAGGCGCTTAATTGAAGAAAAGACATTATTATTATCTGCCTCAGGCTCTTCTACTTAGCACCCAACGAACTTTATACTCCAAATTAGAGTCTCATCTCTCCAAGAATTCCTACCCTAGTCCATCCGATCCTCCGCCTTCCAAGGTCTCTCGTCCTCAACGAAACCCAACTTAATAACTGCTCTGGCTCCTCTCTGGTTTCTGTGGCAACCGGACTCAGATCTCCAATGGATATCGCTCTCCGGAACAACCCCTCTCACACAACGCAGCGCTCGTTAATAAGCTGTTGCCCTGCGCTTAGCTTTTAAGTAGAGCTTTAAAAAAATTTAGTTGACGATTTCGATTTTGTCGGTACGACATTTCAACAGTTTAAAGTCACAATTGTACTTAAGTATGCCGTAATCATGCAATCACTTAAAAATGTCAAGTCTTGGATATACTTAAGTATGGCATAATCATAAAAAAAATTCAATACTATCAAGTCTCTGATGAACTTACATGTAAGTGTGCAATAATCATGCACACACTGAAAAATGTCAAGCCTCAGATAATTCTAAAGTCTACGGCAGTGTTTCTAGTATGCTTAGAGAAGCCAGTCCAGTTCAGTGCCTCAGATTGATTCTCTTTCTGCATCGGAATCCATCCTTAGACATCGTCTGGACCTCAATCGCCTGAGGTAGACGATCACTGCGATTATGGCCGCGATGACTAGCACCAGCGTCAGGGTGTTGCCTAGTAGAACCTTCTTTCCAACGTCGATCTGTCTTTCCAGTTCCCCAGTTGGACCAAGAGTGGCATCGTCGGATTGGCTGAGAGCTACGGACTGCGAAGCGGTTGAGTTCCGGAACTCACGTAGAGGCAGTCCTGAAAAGTTAAGGTAGGGTAAATTTATAATAAATTTAAGTTGAAGGTAAGTTGAAGGTATATTAATGACGGGATCACAGTGTGATATAATGTCACTATGATTCATCATTCTGTCATGATAACGCTGACGACAACAATGATGATGATTATTACAACAATCTATTGTCAATAATAATAGTGGTTGTTGTGACGATGGTGATTATTATTTTGTTTTGCTGTGGATGATTATCGTGACAATAGTAGTCGAAGAGTATTGAACCCGCACTATCCGCATTACAAGACGAACGCTCTAACCAATAGCTACCATGTTCAACCCTATAATGCTGGAAAACCACGATACCGTGACCTCACTCACCTGTCCAATCAATGAGCCAGCTGATGATGGCGGACACATTGAGAGTGAGGAATCCGGCCAACGTTGATTCCTTTTCCTGACCAGGACCCAGTTTGATCAGCAGACCTTCAGACGGAACAGGAGTGGCAGGAACTAAGCCCAAGACACCTGAACCATCCTTCGAGACCAGCTGGTCTTTACCAGAGGGGGAACTCGAGAGTCCATCTAGGCCAACACCGCGAAGCACCATCGAGTCAGTCTGTCGAGCTTCCCCGGAAGGTGGTAGTGTGAGACCAACCGTGTCGATGATTCTATTCGTTTCCTCTTCGATGCTTGGAGACAATGAAGTCGACATCGAAGGTCCTCGGTTCGAATCCTGATTATCGGATCCTTTGCGTGGAAGTATGAGTGTGGTGGTCAACACTTCTTCGTTACCGCTTCGAGGCGTCTGACTGAGCTCTGAGGTATTGTCCTGGGTAGTGGTACCTCCTGAAGTCGACATCGAAGGTCCTCGGTTCGAATCCTGATTATCGGATCCTTTGCGTGGAAGTATGAGTGTGGTGGTCAACACTTCTTCGTTACCGCTTCGAGGCGTCTGACTGAGCTCTGAGGTATTGTCCTGGGTAGTGGTACCTCCTGTCCGTCCTTCCATTGATCCTGTCCCTTGATCTTCGATTAGTTTCCGCAGCAGAGTGAGCCAGTCCTGAAGCTCTGGCACAACAGATCCAGAAGCAACTTTGCCGATGCCTTTAAACAAAAGGTCACAGTAACAACATTTACGATTACGATTAGGACGATATAATCTGACGGATGACGAGAAAGGACGAGAAAAATTATGAGAAAGGAAAGCTGGAACGGAAGAGGTTATAGCGCTATATGATTATCGGTCGAAGTCGCATAATTATTGGATTGAATTGATTCCAACTTGGTTAGAAGCATATTGGCTGAAAAATATTTCAATGGACTTAAGTGTGCGCGTCACTGTGTAGAGATCTTGAGTAAGTCCTTAGCGCCTAGTTGCTCAAAGCCATCGATGTTCTGTCGTATGGTTGTAATAACAGGGCTGGATTTGTGTGGACTCGACTCAAGCAAGGGGACAGAACAAAAGTCGATAAATCGTCATTAGATTGGGTTGAATTTAAATTAAAGTAATGAAATAGAATACTGTTGTTTAAATGGCGTTAAATGGATAAGTATGAATTAATTGGAAAGAAATACATCAAGTAATAATTGATGTTGTAATCTGACATTTAAAACTAATCTATGACCATATGATGCACGTTAGTCATAACCATATCAAAGGCTTTGATTAAATCGCATTGGATACAGTGTGATCTGCATTCACCTGAACTCTTGTTTTGCTTTCTGGTTTCAGTTTCTGTCAGATTATTTGCGAACAATAAATCTCCAAGCAATCGTAGCAGACCCAGTACTTCATGTGATGTTTCACTTTCCGGCGAAGTTCTTGTACCGTTTTTTCGATCACCGGTTTCCTGATCGCCAGGCCTTCGGGTGAACTGTCCAGGTAGCAGACCTCTGGTGTCCGGTGGCACTTGGCGTTCCATCTGTCGACAATCCGGTCTTGTACCATTTCCGACAAGAGGTTCCAACTCGTTGTTAGTGGATGAAGGTAATGTCGTCAACGTAGATGTCTTGCTTTCGGAGGTTCCGGAATTCGGTGTGGATTGAGAACTTGGTGAACTCGAATTGGGCGTGGCTGAGGATGAATGTTGAGGTTCCTTTGTGTTCTCGTCGGGATTCGGATTTGAAACGGACCCTCTGATAATGTAGTCCTTCGGTGAGTAGCTGGATGGATCGTGAGGCGAAATTAAACTTCTGATGATGTAGTCAGACTCGGAGTAGCTTGATGGAGATGTAGTTGTACTAACTTGTCCTCTTATGATGTAGTCTGATTCGATGTAGTTTGATTCATCTGAGGTTGTAGTGTTTCTTTGAGGACTTTGAATGGATCCCTTAAGGACGTAGTCAGTCTCCGTGTAGTTTTTAGGTTCCGTAGTCTTATTATTTTGTTTCGGACTGAGAACTGATCCTCTTATGATGTAGTCACTGGAGGAATAATTGAACTGTTCTTTTGTAAGGTTGCTCTCTCCCAGCTTTGGAACCGATCCTCTAATTACGTAGTCTTTCGAGGAATAGTTGGACTGTTCTTTAGTAAGGTTGCTCTCTGTCCGATTTGGGATTGATCCTCTAATTATGAAGTCTTTTGAGGAATAGTTGGACTGCTTTGTAGTAAGGTTGTTCTTTTCCAGAGTTGGAATTGATCCTCTAATTATGTAATCATTCGAGGAATAGTTGGACTGTTCTTTTGTAAGGTTACTCTTTTCCCGAGTTGGAATGGATCCTCTAATTATGTAGTCTTCCGAGGAATAGTTGGACTTTTCTTTTGTGAGGTTCCTCTCATCCAGATTTGGAATTGATCCTCTAATTATGTAGTCAGATGAGGAGTAATTGCCAGGTAAAGGAGTGGTCGGCACCTCAGTTGGTGTAGAAGATCTGGGTGCGTCTGGATTTGGCGAGTTATCGTTTGTCGCCACGGGAATGGTAGATCTGGACTGATGGAGAAATGGTTGAGCTGAAGTGGCAGGCAGCACTGGTGGAGAGAAAACTGGTAGAGGCGTTTCCCCATGAGAAATGGTGGTTCCTGGGGATGCTCTGGTAGTCAAGACACTGAGAGTGCTGGTGTCGCTTGAAGACACCGGAGGGGTATAGAGTTTCGGAATGGATGTGGTCGCTGCAGTGGTCGAAAAGGCTGGGTTACGAGGAACGGTTGCCCTCATCAAACTATCATCATTCTTCTTTGTGAAGTGGAGGCGAGGAGTTGGAACGCTGTAAAAACACTGCAATAATTATTCGTAGTGGATCCATTCACGCCCCGGGCGTTAGCGGAGCCCCAGTACTACATTCACGCCCGTCGCGTTATTGGCTAAAGCCTGTCATGTGAACTTGTTGTCTTCCCTTGGAATTTCGAAATGAGGATCGGTTAGGATCAGGTTAGGATTCATGGGATCGTTTAAGGTCAGATTAGGCGTCGTGAGGGTCAGTTAGGGTCAGGGTTAGGGTTAGTGTCGTCATTAGAAAACAGGGTGAGCAACCTTCCACCGCAATCGGGAATGTTTGTCAGTCGGTTCGTTTCCGGTACTCAAAATCATATGATATGCATTAACCAATTGCGAGGCGGGCGTGATTCTAGTCCCAGGTATAGGCTCACGTCGGGCGTGAATGTATCCACGACCATAATTTTGTTAGATTTACGGAAATGTCTACCACTTTTCGTAAATCAACCAGTTTGTGAAACTACGTTGCAGAAAGTCTTCAGCCCTATTACTTGTCCTTACTTTTAAGCTTCTGAGGCGTTCTAACAGAGACAACTAAGCGACTGGATTTCCTTAACCTTAGCTTTCTGAGGAATTTAGCGCGTCTTTAAAGACCTGTTGATCAAGTGTTTGCGGTTACCGTGCGCCTAACTGCCGTATTAATAATAATGACAAGCCTCAAACGAACGTTGCTGCTATTGTTTTAAAGTGCTATTCAATTTACTATAATTATTTATGATTAATATTTTTATGCAATTGTTTCCTATTCAGCTCTAAGAAATTGTAAAATAGAAAAAGTCTCAGACGTATTATAAATTCCTTTATGTGATTGGCCATACGCGCTGAAATCAGAAAGGCCTATGTGCCATGTGACAGTTCGAAGCCCGATCGATTTGACACGTCAGAAGTCAACCAAGTCCGTTACCTCTAACTTTGTTCTATGACCCTATTTAGAAGCAAAGTCCATTACATTTAACTTTGTTCTTCTAGTGACATAGTTTAGAAGCAGAACCTATTACCTCTTAACTTCGTGCTTCTTATGAGCTTGTTTAAACCAGTGCAGTACTTCTACCTTTCCATGATGTTAAGTGTTAAACAAACTCACTGGTTAGGGTGGATGTTGTAATCCGTTGTAGCTCCGATCTCGTGCAGTCTTTTGTGGAAGGAAATCGTTGCGAAATGGAAAAAACGGTGAAGCCCTTCCAAAATCTTCCAGTTGTAGGGAGACAGCGTATGCACTGGTTTTCTTAAGTTCTCATTGCCTACAACAGCAACAAAATCTAATCATTAACGGTTTATACAAGATGACAACAATATGTGAAACACTGGACATAGATAGAATGCTCTATTTAAACACCTTTAAAACGCGGAGAACTGATGCTATATTTTCATGAGAAACGTTAGCCGATTGGTTAGAGCAGTGGTTCTCAACCTTTCAAGGGAGCCGAACCCCAATAGAAATCCATGACCACTCACCGAACCCCTCAAGTTCGAACAATAATTTTTTAACTATTGGGAACAAAAGGAAATTAAAAAAATTGTACCAAAATGTGATACAATATTAATACATTCAATGGTAGGCATTAGGCAATCTATTTCAAACAAAATTTATTAAATAAAAGTCAAAAAATAAAAATGAAATAGCAAATGATTTTTTCACTCACACTCACTGACCCTGATTATGTATATATTTCAGAGGACCTCTGCCGAACCCCTGGCATTGGCTCACCGAACCCCAGGGGTTCGGTCGAACACTGGTTAAGAAACACTGGGTTAGAGCGATCTCATTTAACACCTCTAAAACGTTGCCAAGTGGTGCTATATATATACGCATGGAACACGGTTGGTTATTGTCCATGCCATTAGCATCTAGAATAGTACGCATAGCTAATTGGATCCCATATCTACATAATTATACAATACATCTAATATATAAAATAAGAATGTCATGTTAGCATATTACAATTAGTATACATTGGTCACTGACCTATCGACATTACTACCATTCCACAGTTTTTTCTTTAATATCAGGCATAGTTTGGTTCATGTATTAAAGCAACGATTGTAATTGTAATTGTCATTGTAATAAAGAACATTTATATAGCGCCGCTCAAAAATCAGTAGCGCTCTCGACCTGCGTTGGTGCCTGCATCAGGGTAAAAGAAAGTCTTAAGACGTCTACGGAAGTGGGAAGGAGAGAGGGCTAGTAACTCAAGGCGAAGAGATTGGGGAAGAGAGTTCCAAGCTGATGGACCAACACGGGCAAAGCACCTAGAGTGAGCTGTAGCAGAGCGCATGCGAGGGACAACCATAAGGCCACGGGTCGAAGAAGAGGCCCTCGCAGGTAAGGAGGAGACAAAGGTGCAAACTGTTTTACAATATCCCCATATTGTAACAAGAGTTATAATTTGAATAGAATGAAACCGAAATTGAAACAATTTCAATGCTATACATAATATTCGTGTATACGTTGTTAGTGAATTAAATTGATTTTTAAGTTGGCTAATACCGTAACAGTTTAAAAGATTTACTTTCAAACTACCTGTTTCATTTAACATTTGTGAAATTACTATTATTGGATGTATGAAGTGACGATAAGGGTAGCTGTTACCGTAAGATGTCATTAAACTAAAAATTAATTTTAGAAAGTTACTGTAAAATTTCAAAGGTAAAATAAGAATCCCATGTCATAATTGCATATAATTATGTATTGCATATTTTTAATCAGAGCTGTTTTAAACTTGGGATAACTAGATTAAGTCTTTTTTAATCTCGAAATTTCATATTTGTGACAATAGCTGCAAAATATTATTTAATTTCCATCAAACTGTTTTACAACAAAGTGGGTATCATAGACAATGTCAACTGTATTGCAAAATGCCATGAAACAATTAACGATGTGTATTAGAAAGAATATTATCGTTATTTTGAATTTCTGTTTAAACACCTTTTTATTGTATCATCCAGACCATATAAATATTTCGTTTTCATGCGTTGTTTGATGTTATAGTCTTAAAGCTACTACGCAACGGAAACCAGCAACATTTAGTCCCAAAACAGAATTAAATGACATTTAATACAAAACTCCGCTACTACCCTGAATGTGGTAGTGTCATTCCAGAGCATGGAAAAAGTAATCATCTTTCTTATGACACAATGTCGTTAAACAGCAACTAACAAGCCAGCGTTGTGTACATTTTCAAATTCTCAACGGCCTTTTGCGTCATAAGACGACGTTGAACTTATAATAATAATAATTTTGTGAAGCCTTTTGGTTAGAGCGCTCCCCTTAGAACCTTTGCAACGCTGCAACTGATGCTATATATGAATTAGACGCGGTACCTTTTGTAGACATGGGAATTTAAGGCTGCCCTATTATACAGATTTTCATGCATAATGTCATACGAATGGTGTGAAAAATTCTGAATAATTTCTGCCGACTGTCAACGGCTGTTTGTTACCATAAAACAATCGTTCAAACCTGGATCCCACTGATTGCTTTGAACGCGATTATTAAACACCTTTACTTGCCATATACAATAACATGCAACGTGTTGAATATGTATAACATATAAAAACATGAAGATTTCTGCTCCTCCCCAATAGAACCAGGAAAGCTGTTCCAGGGACGCGGACCAGCCTCCCGAAAAGCCAGATCGACCATTCTAGTCTAATTTAGTCTAACCCTCAAAGTAACTCCAGAGTTGGAGACCTACCTCCGGAAGTATTCGTACCTGGAAAAGGAATAATAGGAGGTGTTGTCCGGATCAGAGGATTCCACGCTGTAGTTCTTCCACCTGATGGAAATGGAATGTAAACAATTTTTGAATCTTCTATCCCGCCTGGTTGAAACAATTTTAAGGATCGGAGTTCCAGTCAGGAGGAATGGGAAGAGGAGGAATAGGAAGAGAATAAGAATCTTCGTTTACTATTTTTAAACCGACAATTAGGCAGTGTGATTACAATTCAATATGAACGTATGATCACAAGTTATTACAGGAGTCGAATTTAATTGTATACGACAGCCTTGCAAGGCGCCCATCACATCCTGCATCTCATCTTACCAACGCACCATCTCGCGAATGATAGGCTGAGTGGACCTTTTAAAGAAGGAATAGGAACTGAATGATGAGGAGTAGGGGGAGACCGTGGCGATCTTAGCAAAACAATGCACAGTAAACCGAGGAGTCGCCAGTGGCAGGCGCACGTACACACGTACAACCTTTCATAGCTTTCAAGGATTTAGAAATCTAAATGCATCTTCACCTGGCGGCTGACATCCGCGCCTCAGATTCACATTTCGGTGTGACCTTGCGCGCGTTACAAATTTATTTAATAATAATAATAATAATAACCATAGATATACAGACAGACAGAGGCGATAGATAGATTCAGCAATAGATACTAGTTGTAAACTCACGTGTTTTGTCTGTGACCTCTTTCTCACACACGAACCCATAAGGCTGTTCGGTAGACTTCTCGTCTTCCCATTGGCCAGAAATAATCCGCCATCTTCCTCGACAACTCAGTGCATGTAGGTCACTATTTGACCTATCGATGACCTCTTTCACTGACCTGGATTTATCTGAAATAATAGTCATTGATCGCAAGCCAATTACACAGGACAGGTGATTCTCAATTATGATAATTATATCGTTGTACTCAACTACATATGAAGTGATGCAGGACTTATATATTATATACGTATGGGGGGTGTATAAAGGAAAGAGGTTCCTAAACGGTGGTCTGACTAAGGGTAAAGAACGGTTGCTCGAAGTGATGTGCAGAGGCGCGGCACTCACATATCTCCACGGCGAAAAAGAGAGCGACTATCGCCCATCCTGGTGACGTCAGTCTGTATAATTATATGCATGCATGTATGTATGTAGGTATGCACATATATTTGTTAAAAGTATGAATGTCTATTTGTAAGCAAGCATGTATGTAGGCCCTATGCATGATGAGTACCGCTCTCTAGTCTTCGAAGTAACGTTGCTTTCCATCGATCAACTTTAGTTTAGTTTCCAGTGTCTAGCCGCAGCCACGGCCGTTAACGTCGACTGCTGTCTTACCGTTCAGAGGCTAAGATTGGGTCAACATTACGTTGCAACCGATGGCTATTATAAAATTGTGATGAAAGCAATTGAAAGGTGTTCCAAACGATATTTTAAACTGAGCTTGCGTCCTAAAGCTAGCTTCGCTATTTGGAAAGCAGTAATTAGCAAGTGATGTTAAGTAAGGTTTTTGGATGCAAAAATCCTTCACGTGAAACATATCTAACTTATTTGGCTATCTTTACAGCCGAGAATATAGAAATTGCATTGTCAATTGCTTCAAAGTCCGTTGTTTGGAGACATCTTGGCCTCGGCAGAAAATGTTTTTGAACAGTTCACACCCTTTTGAGAGGTACCGAGATTGAGTCCGTAGGCGGACATGCTTTGTAGGCTGCTGATAGCGCCGTGTATTTGTCTGTTCTGTTAGTAGTTAAGATTTATGTCTTCTGTAACATTTGTGTTCTTGTGAATTGTTTCAATTGCATAACTGTACACTGTAACCGGTTGCGGTTTGTCAACCGGATTGTTTCAATAAAGAATATTATTATTTGTATGGCAAAACAAAACACAAATTAACTCGATCAATAAGGCCCACGTTTCTTAGGTTGATTAGTTACTGTTTAGCAATGCTGTGTCATAAAAATTGCATTAGCGCGATCTACTTCTTTTCAGGAATTAGACACCTTTAAAACATTTTTTTGAAAACAATAATATTCTGTAGTTTTTGATCAATTTTCAACTTTAACCTCTATGGCGGTAGCTGTATTATGCAACAGGAAAGGAAGACGTGTTCAAAATAATTTCTCCTTGTCGAAGTCAACGGCCTTTCTTATATATTCGTGTGGGTCAGCTTGATAAAATAGGAGGCCGACGTTAATCATCTTTGCTATGACATAGCGGCGTTTATCAGCAAATACATAGCGGCGTTTATCAGCAAATAACTGACTAACCCCTTCGTTCAACCCGTTCATCGTCCACCCTCACACTGCTCCGCCCTTCCGTCACCTCATCGCTTAAGTTTACAAATCGTTCCATAGCCATAGCTGTCCCGCCTCTTTGGAACAAACTCCCGCCTGTGCTACGACAAATATCCGATCCATCCTATGAACTCATTAAAACCTCACCTCTTGCTATCTCTCCACAGGTCTTCACTCAAAACTGAAAACACTGCTTTTCATAAATCCTATCCCGATTCCTTCATCCAATTGTCAACCTCCCTCGCCATTTCAACTCTAAGCATCACCCACCTTAGCCGTCTGACTGTCTGCCTGCCTGACTCTCTGGATTTTGACCCCCTGCCTATCGATTCTGTTTTGGTTAAGCGCCTGTGAATAAGCTGGTTCCCGCGACTTCGCTTTTGTGGGCGCTGTAGAAATATCGAGTTTACGATTACGATTACGATTAACCTGAATGGCTAAATTGCAGTACTCGGTTGGTGTCAGTCCCGAGTATGGAGAAAGGAGGAGAAAAAATAATTATGTTTTAATGACACAGTATCGTTAAGCAGGAACGAACCAACTGCCGGTGGGTAGATCAGACGGCGAAGAGTAAAGACTGGCCACCGGACCTCATGTACCGGGAGTGAGAAAATGAAGTCGCTAACACTTCACACTCATGTCTTCCTGTCAATTGAGCTTCAGTAGAAGCTCTACATAAGTTCGAACTTAAGTTACTTTCAATCGACGATCTCTGCTATTAGTTTCCAGTGTTTAGAATAATTAGCATTTCAGCGAAACCAATAATTATTATAGAACTGCATGAAGACGTTTAAAAGGTGTCTATCTAGATTCAATGAAATCCTATCATTTTAAATTAAAGTAACTATTAGCAAGGTAGTAATTAGCATTGAATGTTTAGCAACATTTTTTGGCCGCTAGAAGCCTTTTACATCAAACTCATCTAACTTTTCTTAGCTATGTTTACAATATATAATGTCGTAATAGTAGGCCCTATCCAATGTTTAGAGACTTCTTGTGGCTGCCATAGCTTCGACGACGTTCTACCTTTACCCTATAATATTATATTCATCGAAGTAGATGGTAGAGTTTAGGAAATCCGCCAATAGGTAGCTGCTGTTTAGCGACACTGTGCCATAAAAAATGATAAGTATCTCTCTGCTGCTTTCTCCAGCATTTAGACACCTTTAAATCGTTTCTTAGGGAGCTATATTAAATTTAATTTTTCGTTCCATCAATAATAATATGTACGAAGCTACAGTTACTTATTATTACTAATGTTGGTTAAGTTGATGTTTGACGACGTTGTTTAAAGTCAATGCAAGTAGGTCATTACTTGACCTATTGGTGACCTTTGGCCCTGGCCCAGATTTATCTGAAATCATAGCAAGTGATTGCAAGCTAATCACACAGGACAGCGGATTCTCAATGAAAGTATATAGATGTGATCATCTGGCTATGGAGAGCTGCAGTACGTATAAATAAGTGAAGTCGGTTCCTAAACGGTTGTCTGACTAAGGTTAAAGCCCGTTTGCTCGAACTGGTGTGCAGAAGCGCGGAATTTGAAAAGAGGGTGCAATGATTACCAAATTTGGTTATCTCTGTCTGAATGTATGTATGTATGTAAGTATGTATGTAAGTATGTACGTACGTTCATTCATTCATTCATTCATTCATTCATTCATTCAGAGCATTTATATAGCGCCCCTTCACTACTCAGCAGCGCTCCCGGCCCAGCCACGACTAAAGAAAAAAGACTTGAGGGACTTGTAGAACCCTGTCAGATGGCTTACAAGTAAAAAACGGAGCTTAAGTGGTAGGTCATTCCAAATGGAAGGGCCAACAACCGAGAAAGCACGGCGCTGCCTAATAGCCAAGCGAGTCCGTGGAACAAGGAACTCACCTTACGTACGTACGTACGTATGTATGTATGTATGTATGTATGTATGTATGTATGTATGTATGTATGTATGTATGTATGTATGTATGTATGTATGTATGTATGTATGTATGTATGTATGTATGTATGTATGTATGTATGTATGTATGCAACTATGCATCAGGGATTTATATATCTCATTTTAAGGACCACTCCTGAACGCTAACGAAGGTGGATGTCTACACCTGCTTACTTTTAATTTGCATATGTATGTGTAATATTTACCTACATGGACTTGCAAGTCCTAATTTTGCTGATTTTCAATACAAATCCAAAACCTTTTATTTATACGAAGTCGCCGTAACTTCCGAAAATTACGTGCTCGCGAAAGTCCGGTACTTTCCATCGACCAAACTTAATCAGACTTCTTCTGGTTCTCTGCCTCTTAGGCAGTCTCGCATCATCGAATGTCCGACGTCGCCACTCCTCTCGTTGTTGAACCTCATCTGTGATTTGTTCGTATCCATGCTGTCATCAACCATTCCAGCATCAACTTTCTTGGCCTTCCTTTTGTCCTCCTCGTTAGCATTTTTCCTTCAATGACCATTCTCCATAGTCTTCAGGTCACCTTATTGTACCCATTCTCAGTAGTGAGTTTCCTCTCAGTGTGTGTCCGATCCATTTCCTTTGTCTCTTTCTTATTGTGTGTATTAGGGTTCTATCTTCTCCAATTCTTCCCATCACTTCTCCATATGTTTGATGTTCCATCCAGCTGATTTTCTCCATTCTTCTCCATGTCCACATGTTTAAAGCCTCCAATCTACTTACGTCCCCTCTTCCCATGGTCCATGTCTCTGATCTGTACAGCACCACATTCTATACCAGTGTCTTTAACTTTCTTGTCTTCAGATTCCTGTTTAGTTTTCTTCTCAGTAGTTTTTTCCTGTTTGAGAACGCTCCTTTCCTAGTGCTATCCCTCTTTTTAATTTCCATGTGGCATTTGTTATCTGTCGCGATCATACTTCCTGCAATTAGGCAGTAGAATTGTTTCACCTGTTCTATTTCTTTTCCTCCAATGTGTATTCCGACTATGGTTTCGTCTCTACTGCTAAGCTTCAATACCTTTGTTCTTTTGATGAATCATAATTTTCTTACTGTTTAATGGTTATTTTGTATTACTAAAGGGATGCATGCATTACATATATTACTAAAGCGATCATTCAATATTTATTACGCCTTTTCGGGATAAATCGAACGATATATTGACGCAAAGTCGTCTGCCGTCGACGGTAGGTGGCGTATTTTACCCAGAATGCATTACCTTATTATTGGACTAAATGCATCAGTCTGGTTTAAACTCATGGAGCTATTGTTGGACTAAATGGACTGAATTATTTTAACCTAAATGCATTGGTCTTTTATTGGACTAAATGGTTTGGTTTGTTTACTAAATGCAGCAGTCTGTGCTTCCTTATATGCATTGAACCTACATTGCTTTCAATGGCTCATTTTTAATTTTAGTTTTAGTTTCCAATGTCTTGTGGCAGCCACGCTCGTTAGCGTCGACGTCAACATTAATCAACCGAAACCGATGTTTATTATAGCGTCGTATGAAGACAATTAAAAGGTGTCTAATTAGATATCGAATTGTGTTTGCGTTGCAACGCTGGCTTGCTGTCTGGAAGGCTGTAATTAGTAGCAAATGTTAACTAAGGTTTCTGGATGTCAGAATACTTCACGTCAACCATACCTAGCTTATTTTGTTTGCATTACAACAGAAAATATAGAAATAATGTCCATTGTTTAGTGACATATCGACCTCGGCAGAAAATATTTTGAACAGTTCACACCGTTCATATGGCATAATAATTATGGCCAAAAATATACTCGATCAATAAAGCAGTAAGATCCACGTTTTGTTAGTAGTTTAGTTAATATTTAAGTTGCCCTTCTGCTTTCATACCTACCTTGTTTGGTTATCTTTAAACAGAGAATGCTGAAAGAATGTCCATTGTTTATTCCTTAGAGACATCTTGACTCCGGTAGAAATGTTTTTGTACAGACCACACAGTTCGTGTAGCATAATAATACGTCAATCAACTCAATCAATCGAGCATTATGAGCCATGTTTGGCTGGCTGATTCATTACAATTTAACGACGATGTGTCATAACAAAGATGATTAGCGTCGCCTAACTCCTTTTTCCAGGAATTAAACACCTTTAAATCGATTCATTATATCAGAATATAGTTGTAAGTTTCGTTCATTCGCCAACTATGACTTTTGCACCCATAATTGCGAACGATGTGAATTGTTCAATCATAATTTCCATCGACTACAACGGCCTTCGTTGCCATAAGATATCGCTTACTGTAACTATAATTAACAGTTATAAAAACGCTACTCCGGACCAAACTCAGTGTTAAGTGAGAACAATTATCAGCTATCCTGGTAATGTCTGTGTATGTATGTATGTTTGTGTGTATGTATGCATGCATGTATGTATGTATGTATTACTGGACCAATTGCAATGACCTATTATTGGACTAACTGGGTTAGTTTATTGTAGCCTAAATGCGCTGGTTTATTACTGGACTGATCTAATACTGAAATACACGGAACTAAGCGCATCACTCTATGCTTTCGTAATTATATGAATTTGCCTATTATTGGACTAAGATATCTGAAATCGTTAACGCTTCCTCTCAGACTGCAAAGGGATGGATCCATAGCATAAATACACATTGTGACAGCAAAGGCCGTTTCCGCCGACAGAAATTATTTTGGCAATTACATATCTAAACGTATAAGGGATTGCGTGTGTCCACAGTTTAACGGCAGCTTATGACAACATAGGCCGTTGCCGCCGACAAAGATTGTTTTTTGGCATATTACAGCTCTTTTTTTCACATAAGGGATTGCTGATCTCTTCTTATTATATAAGGCGAATTCATACATACATAATCCAATATTTAACGACATCCTATAGCTACAAAGGCTGTTGACGTCTTTAAAGTTGTTGATGTATTTCCGTTCATTTTCTTGTAATGTTCTCACAAATGTTCTTTCTCCTTTCTCGTCTTTGATTCCGTTTTTGATAAGATGCTGACGTATTTAAAGTTTCTGACGATTTAAGTTCATTTTCATATAATTTCTATCAACAGTTTTCTTTTTCTTTTCTTGGCTTTGATTCCGTTTCTGATAAGATGTAGACGTATTTAAAGTTTCTGACGGATTAAGATCATTTCCGTATAATGTTAATAACTGTTTTCTCCTCAATCTTATTAACAATATTAACAATATTTGATAGATACATATTATTTGATTTGATACATATTAAAGTATTGTATCTCCGTTATGTTTGGCCCATTGGCTCTTTTTTATTGTAATTCTTTTTAACATCTTTTTTTTTCCTTTTTTTCCTTTTCTCCTTTTGTTTCTTTTTTGGTGGCTATTTCAGCTCTTTTTGGCTATATCAGCTCTTTTTTTGGTTATATCAGCTCTTTTTTTGGCTATATTAGCTCTTTTCAAATATGTTTACAAAGTTATTAACAGTACTTCTTTAAGTTTTCTAAAATAACATGTAATGCTATTTGCAAACAGAAATTCAGCACAGATGTGTATTATATATACATGTATTATATACACATTTTATTTTAACATACATCTATTTACAAGAATGCATGTTAACAATTATTTACATGACAGAATACTTAATTAAACATTTCATTAAACATTTTCCTATGAAACAATGTAATATCATTAGAAAATGCAATGAAATAATGAATTCAAATCGAAACCTGATTATTATAGATTCGTTTGAGAACAATTAAAAGGTGTGTAAGTAGACACCTAACTGCATTTCCGTTGTTAAGCTAATATTGATAGTTTGAAAAGTAGTAATTATCAGCAGGTAACGTTAACTAAGTTTTTGAATGCAAGAATATTTCGCGCCAAATACACCTACTTGGATAACTTTAGAACAGAGATAATACAAATAATATCCAATGTTTAGAGACATTTTGATGTCGGTAGAAAAGTTTTTGAACAGTTCGTAAGGCATAATACGACCTAAAGTAACTCGATCTATGAAGCAGTAAGCCCCGCGTTTGGTTGGTTGGTAAGTTATTGTTTAATGACGCTTTATCATAGCAAAGACTAAAAATGTCGCCCGACTCATTTTCTAGGAATTAGACACCTTTAATTTGGCTTCTCAAAACAACATATAGTTGTAATTTTCGTTCAATTTTCAATCATTTAACACCTCGATAGTATGCAACAGACACGATGAGAACTGATTAAAATAATTTCTGTCGATGTGAACTATCATAAGATAGTCGCTAATTGTAATTGTAAGAGAACATTTACAAAACAGACCCAGAACTGCGCTCTTCCAAGTCAGTATTAAATACTCTTTCCAGTCCACAATTCATCTGTCAGAATAAGTGATTAATTGATTATCTTAGAGTTGGTAGCACGCGTTTCAACGAATTGATCATTATTAGGCTAAAGGGTGGGTTGACCACACTTTAGAGGAGTCAAATTGTGCAGTTATTAATTGTTTAGACCCTGATCTCAAAGTAAATAAATTGGGATTTCAACTTTCCCCCAGGTCAGAGAAATGCTTCGAATATTTCTGTTCCATTTACGGTGCTACAAAGTGCTGTAATAAATTAAGTACACTAAAATATCGTTACTTCTTATATTCGATTGGGCCAGTCCCTAGCAGGATAAAGCAGGAGGGCAACGTTAACCATCTTTGTTATGACATAGCGCCGTAAGCAGCAATTGACTAACTAACTAATCTGAACTCCACAACTGTCGTACTCGGATGGTGCCAGTCCCAATCCTGGAAAAAGCAGAAGGGCAACTTTTATTTTATTTTGTAGTGCATGGACAGCGTCGTTAAACAACTACAAGCCAACTGTCGGTGGGTTGATCAGACGACGAAGGGAAAAGACTGGCCACCTGACTTATATACCGAGGGTAAGAAAATGAACACTTCATACCCATGGCTTTCCATCCAGCTTAACTGAAAGCTCTATATAGCAAGTTCGAACTTAAGTTACTTTCAATCGACATGCCCGATAGCGCATTGGATAACACCCTGGTATAGAGAGCGAGAGGTACCGCGATCGAGGTCCGTAGGCGGACATGCTTTGTAGGCTGCTATTGGCGCCGTGTATTGCAGGCTGTCTGTTCTGTTAGTAGCTAAGATTTATGTCTTCTGTCATTTGTGTTCTTGTGAATTGTTTAATTGTCATAACATGTGAATGTACATCGCAGTGCGTTTGTCAGGCGCTTCAATAAAGAAAAGATATTATTATTATTATTATTATTAATTATTATTATTATTATTATTATTATTATTATTATTATTATTATTTATTTATTATCATTATCATTATCATTATCATTATCATTATCATTATCATTATCATTATCATTATCATTATTATTATTATTATTATTATTATTATTTTTTTTTTTTTTTTTTTTTTTTTATTTATTTATTTTTATTATTATTATTATTAAACTTCCTTAGTAACTGTTTTTTTAATGATTGCGGTAGAAAACGATTCGGAATTCACTTAATTATTAGCAAATCAGCGATTTTATTGAACCGCATAAATGTGTTTAAAAGGTGTCTGTCGAGATTTAATAAAAGCCTATCGTTTCAATAAAATTATAGCAACGCCATTAGGAAGTCAGTAATTATCATGGCATGTCTAGCAAAGTTTTTGCCGCTGGAATCCTTTACGTCAAACTCACTTATAACTTTTCTTAAGCTATGTTTACAACAGATAGCCCGATAGCGCATTGGATAAAATCTGGCACAGAGAGCGAGAGGTACCGAGTTCGAGCCCCCGTTGGGCGGATATGCTTTGTAGGTTGCTATTAGCGCCGTGTATTGCAGGCTGTCTGTTCTGTTAGTAGTTAAGATTTCAATTGCATAACATGTGAATGTACATCGCAGTGCGTTTGTCAGGCGCTTAATAAAGAAAAGATATTATTATTATTATTATTATTATTATTATTATTATTATTATTATGGTAAAAAGAATCCCTCAGGCTCTAAGATACTAAGCATAGTTGTGTTTTACGGGTTCTCGTCTCCATCGTGTTGCATAAAGGAGCCCCTAAAGGCCGCGGCGTTAAAGCGCTGCATGCAGACGGACAATCGCTGGAACAGGTGAGTCGTCTCGCGGGGGTCCCCCGTTGCCTCGGTCATCCGACGGCCTATTATTATTATTATTATTATTATTATTATTATTATTATTATTATTATTATTATTATTATTATTATTGTTATATTATCCAAGGATTGTTATTTTCGTTAAATTGCCGGACCTCACACGGAACCCATGATAGGTTGGTTAGTTGAACGAAATTTATAAATATATAGTGACTGAAGGAGCAACTACGTTGAACACTCTAACTAATCGCTACCAGACCCACGAAAATTAGGCATAAGTTGTTTATTTACAGTCCAATGCGGCTGAGTCATAACAAATATGATTAGAGTATCCCTCTTAATTTGCGCAGCATTTAGACACCTTTAAATCGTTTCTCTCGGAAACTATAATATTATAGTTAGAAGTTTCGTTTAATCAATGGCAGTTCCTATTGGTTGGTTAGTTGATGTTTAACGACTTTGGGTCATAACATAAATAATTAGCGTCGCCCTGCTCCTTTTATCCACTCTTGGGACTGGCACTACCAGATATAGAGTAGTGGGGAGTTTAAGGGTGTCTCATTAACTACAAACAAAAAGTAGATGTAATAATTGGTATTTGATTTAACAAGTTTATGTGTTCTAGGGCCCGTGAAAATCACCATTATGTAGTAGATTTCGTTTATTATTAAGATACAAAGTTGACATACCGCAACTTGTTTACATGAGATAATGAAAGTAATGAAATTAAAAACTATAAGTTTATGCCTATAGCCAGGATTGAGAGTTAAAACTTAACATCCCGAATGGTACGATATAGAACCCTAGAGATGAAATTGTGGTCATCTTTTTTTGGGAGTTCATATTCATGAGGTCTAGGGCGCAGAGCATAAGGCCTACAAACGGTCGGAGGAAAGAGGCCTCTAAGCACATGTTGTGAGTTCCGGTTGACCGCAAGCAGGAGTTTGACATCTGCTTCTTCCATCATTCGGTCTAAATCCTGTTGTTGAGGAGGAAGGTATCCCAGTCGTTTGGCCCTTTGCAGGAAACGTTGGAGTTTTAGTCGGTCACTTGCGGTGGTGAATCCCCACCAAGCAGGGGAGGCATAGAGAAGGCGAGAGATGGTAGTTGCACGTGCAACTTCATGGAGCGCTGTCGGAGGGAGACCGTGTGCCCTGAGGACTCTGAGAGCGTGGAGCGAACCAGAGCATGCACTTAGAATCCTGTTGACATGGGAAGAAGCACTGAGATCGTTTGTAATTGTCACTCCGAGCATGAGCATTGATGTTACTCTCACGATTCCTAAGGTAGGTGGGTCAGATGTTCCTTTGACACGTCGACGGTGGATGATCATTTCCTGAGATTTGCTCTCGTTCAGTCGTAGATTGTTCCTCACGGCCCATTCCGATACATTTTCCAACTCCTGCGGAGTGGAACTCCTCATGGAGGCACCTATAATTAAATAAGTGTCATCCGCATACTTTCTGATCAAGTTCTGAGGATTGACTGGGTGCAAATCCGAGGCATCGGCGATGTAAGATGATGGGCCTACCCCAGAGCCTTGAACAACGCTGGCGTTGATGGATGCAATGGTTGATTTCAGCCTGGAGAAGCATGTCAAGTGTTTTCTGTCTTGCAAAAATTCAACCAGCCAATTGTAGATATGATCTGGGATTTCCAGCTGGGAAAGCTTTTGTGCAAGGGTGGAATGGCGCACAGAGTCAAAAGCTTTTGAAAAATCTAGGGAAATCAACGTGACATAGTCGTTTGTTGATAGGAGGTCTGTAACAGCCTGGAGGACGGAAATCAAGGCAGCAGTTGTTGAGCCAGTGGGGCGGAAGGCGTATTGATCGGCAAGTAGGGTAGACATTGGAGGGGAGGTGAAGGACGGATACACATACATACGCACAAGTTGTCGCTCGGTCATTCTGGATAGGACTGGAACGATAGAAATGGGCCGAAAGTCACCAGGCGTAGTCGGTTGAGTCGTCTTTGGCACCGGTTTGATGATGGCGGTTTTCCATTGTGTCGGGACATGGGAATTAGCAATTGATAGGTTGATGATGTAAGCCAATACAGATGCATAAACTGGAGCTGCAATCTTCAAGAACCAGGATGGTATTCCATCAGCACCATCAGCAGTATGATGCAGACGGTCTAGAAGATAGAAAGTTCCCATTTCAGTTGTAAATGGTCGGTTGTTATAGGCCGTTGCTCGTCTTAACCCATTAATGCCCAACTTTTTTGTTCTGTAAAATATTTTGATTTTTAGTTATTTGCAATGACTTTAGACCATATCTCCATTATTTTTGTTTATATTTCACTTCCCCAATTTTTTTTCGCACTTTAAAGTTTGATCCCATATATGGGATTGTAGGCACGAACGATGGCGTCAACTGCTAGAGCAAACATTAATGTAACACTTACCGAATTACACCAGTCAAAAACATTTCATTGCGCTAATCATGTTAAAGCTCTTCTGTACAAACATTTAAAAATGTTACTACAAAGCAAACAGTCTGATTGCATTTTACTCATCCTCAAAATCAGTCATACCGGGAATAATCACTTCAGCTTCATATGAAAATTTTCAAAATAGCCCACTTGCAGGCAAACGTTGCACTTCAGGCATTTCGACTCGGCCTTTCTTCCGCAAGCACTTCAGCTGTGTTGGGTTGCTGTGTGGATAATGCTCTTACCCATTAAAGAGTACATCGACAGATACCCCGGTACTCGGCGGTCATAGTACTGGGTACGGAATCATGCTCTCTTCGATGCTCAATTGCTCATGTCCTGCTGACAGGGATTGTAGAGGAGAAATCGTTCATTCATTGTCCACAGAAGAGGTCGAATTTTTATCCATTTTGTCACCAGCTGTAAGAAAAGTGTTGTGAGCTACATGTGGAAACTGTAAAATTTCCTCAAACCTATTCCTTGCCATAACAGAATTGATAGGACATGTTCATGACGTAATCGTCCTATTGTCAAGATATGCGACAACATGGAACAGTTGAGTAGCCACTGATTATCAGGGTCGCAGGAAATAATCGCATTTCGTTGCTCTCGACACCAAAAGTGTGCTTTCTCTTCTGCCTGGCATACTTCGTAGTGCTGTTGCACACAAACTCAAACACACTGGCAGGTGTCCGAGGAACGTTGGCTTACTGACCGACCATTGGAGAAAACGCGAGGATGCTGGTATAGATCACGCTTGTCCCATCTTCCAGGCTGCTGCTCTTGCAGTTGCTGCTGTGCCTTACATCCAGTTGATGATTTCAGGATTTTCAGTGGAACGTTATCATTGTCTGAATCGCGGTGTTGCTTGCATTCCATGTTGTCTATGTCTCGCCTTTCAGTTCCATCATACGTTCTGGCATCAGCTTCAGCTAGGAGTCCATTCGCCCATTTGACAAGTTGTTCATGACGTCCCTTCCTCACGACCACTGTCTTCATCAGTAGTGACCACAACATCTGGCGGACCAATGAGTATGTTACCCATATTGAAGTGATATGACATTTCAAGCCCATGCAATACATCAGCATTCAGCAACCAGGTAGGCCTATGTGTGCCTGCATGGAAAACCAAAGCCATTAATTTTTTCAAGTGTGGGATCATTCATTCACTTTGGAACTGTATTGACAACATCAACAGCTTTTTGAGACGTAACTCTAAGATGATTTGCTAACTTGCATGTAGGAGTGGTCTCTCGTGCCTACAATCCCAAATATGGGATCGGGCTACTACCACCCAGCTATCAATAATAAAATTATTTTCTGCCACAATGGCTAATACCTAATACCTAAAATACATTTTTCTAAGCAATGAATAAGTTATTTTTGTTTAATAATAAATGAGTAAATTATACTAAATTTTTGCGCGTAGCCATTTTGACAGAACATGAATTTGCAATATTTATCAAAATATGACGTCATTACACCCAAAAATACACAAAATCCGCTAGGTGTAAAATAATTATCTTGAAGAGCAATATGTCATATGTAAATCACTTTAAAAATTATTTGACAGTACACTTTCTTTAAAGAAATATTATCAATTTTTAGCATCATCCCATATATGGGATTGTAGGCACTAATGGGTTAACTTAATGGAAGAACATATTGGGTGTCTGTAGAAATTCTGGCATAGTGATCGTTTAGCTCAGCTGCAGTAATGTCTGTAGGTGGGTCCTGGCACTTTCGACGACCAGTCAAGTGACCAACTTGTTTCCACATGTCCTGTAGGTCCCTCCTGGGATCAACGTCCTTCAAATGTGATCTGGTGGCGAGTTGAATGCTACGACCGATCCTACGCGCAAGTGCTGTGGCTTCTTCTAGGCGACCAGCTCTCATATAATATAATATATAATATAATACTTTACTTTTTTCTAACGCAAACAATTTTTGCTTTTGTTAAACTACGCTGTGTAATTAAAACAGATGTTCGGGTGATTAGTATCGCCCTCCTCCTTCATCCAGGCTTAAGACTGGCACCAACGAAGAACGGCGATGAAGTTGTGCTATTGGCTTTTGGAGAGATCCCATTAGAGTAGCTGCAAAAGCGAGTTTCGTTTACTGGCTTCCTGAAAGCGTCGCTCTATTGAAATGATAGGCTTTTATTTAACCCTCAGAGGCTAACCTGGGGTGAATTTTTCACTCCACTGTCAGTATTTGCGCTGAATTTTTTTTACAGCTTTGGAGTTATGTCATGCGCCTTTGTGTATCTGTTCATAGATGACTTTTGCTTAATTAATTCCATATATTTTGTCTTACTTATTTTGGATGAATGGTCACGTGACTGACGTCATACCGTGGCCATTTTTATTGGTTACTAGCAGTTTTTACCCGGCGTTCGCCCGGGTTTTCCTCAGCGCCCGTGTATTTGAATTTAACGACATCTTCGTCAGCGCACGTGAATTTGAATTTAACGATGTGCAAATTTTTCTGGCGAATTTACGCGCTGGCTTGAAATTGTTTAACTGCAACTCTACGCAATATATACTCCTGCAGAGCTAGATTTCAGTGGCATTGAAACAGACTATGACCACATCGAAACTTAAAATGTGCAAATATCGGAATTTAAAGTAAATTTTGAGTTGAAATTAAGTTGGGTTGAGATCTGTAGAAATTCAAATGAAAACGTTCGTTAAAAATTTCTATTCCCTAAAGTGTTGCATTGGCGAATTTTTAAGTCCGATGACCTATAAATTCAGCCGTGGGCGTTACCACTTCTGATTTGAAATCAACGGTCATCGTGATTGGTTGCGAATCAGAGCGTTGACCTAGATGCGCGCGCTCCGCGTGACGTAAGATTGCATATTAATATAAGCCTTCGTGACGTGGACAAATGGCCATACTGTGGCCGGTATTGAAATAGTCTCGTCAAAAAAGTTGAAAATTTAAAATGGCCATATATCGGCGTTTAAATAAAATTGCGAGCTGAAAATAGTCGCGTTGACCTAGACGCGGCGTAATAATGTTTTGTAAATTTTTTCAAATCGCTAAAGCGTTCCGTTTCGGAGCCTTTAGCGAGACGGAGAAACATACGGAAGGACAGGAAAAAGAAACTTTCGCTTATATATATAGATTTGTGTGAAAGATGTCTCGACGGTTATCTGCTGCTAAAGCGTTACTTGTGTGTAGATGACTGTAGACTCGATGATTGTGCTGATTGTTAACTTTAGTTAGGTTTCCTAGTTTTGCAGTTTTATGTTGAACTTGGTACAATTACCATTGTTGATCGAACATGGTTTAATTTTATATCACATGCCTCAAATAGTGAGGGGTGAAAAATTCACCCCAGGTTATCCAATGTGTGATTTTTTTATAGGTTACCCTCTGAGGGTTAAATCTAGATAGACACCTTTTGAACGCATCCAAGCGTTTCTATAATAACCATTGATTTCGCTGAAATGCCAATTAAAGTCTTCCCCTATTCTGCAAATGGCCTCCATGCAATCTGCAATCGAAAGATGGTTGCTATTTCTGTGGTTATCCATGTGTCTTGTAACATGTAACTACACTTGGTATCAATAAAGGGTCCGAGTCTTGAATTTTAATATTGAAATTTTAGTTGAAATAATTTCTGTGTTTATCTTTCTGTCTGTCTGTCTGTCTGTGTGTCTCTCTGATATCCTAGAAAACCGGACTTGAATCTTCAGTTAGTAACTCTGACATGACGCAGTAGTGTATATAGGGACCTTTAGCAAGTCCTTCACTCACAATTGCTCAGCGCTATCGATGCGCCGTCGTATGGTCATGTTTGCACATCTAAACGTTGGAAGGAGGGCAATATCAATTATACATGCATTGTATCAAATACAGCTGCATTGCATTGTATCAGCAGTTTTTTCCACTCGGTCTGTTAGCAACTATAACCTACGCCCCAGGCCTCACCCCTTCGAACTCACAACAAAGAACAATAAGATCTTCGTTCCACGCATGCTTTTCAAAAACGTCTATTAGATGAAAAACTGCCACTCTCAATAACTCATGTATTCTGTTGCGTTTTGTCGACAGTTTTGTGTTAAATAAACGAATATGATGATGATGATGATGATGAGTTGTATTGTATCACAAATAGTTGCACTGTATTGATTCAAATAAGGTTGTCTTGCATTGTATCAAATACAGTTGTATTGTATCAAATATAAATGTATTGTATTGTATCAAATCAAGTTGTATTGTATGTGAATCAGTAATAAATCGGTTCTTACTGTGTACTTGTACATCCGGGTCTTCTTCCCAGGACGTGTATCCCAGATGTGTTCCATCCGACCAGCGTGGTTGATTCGAGGCATTCCCAGGGATCGTCAGTCCAATCCACAGACAGCGTGTTAAGAAGACCGCATCAATAGACTGAAATCATCAACAGACTGCAGATTTTACATACATATCCATCAAGGCATCAACCTTACACGGAACACTAGATGCTAACTTGTCCACTAGACTCTGGCGTTTTTCAAGCTACTGATTAATGACAGTCATATTCTAATTCGCCACCTCCACTGTTCGCTTTCTGACAGTGCCAGTCCCAAGCCTGGATGAAGGAGGAGGGCGACGCTAATGATCTTTGTTATCACACAGTGATGTTAAACTGAAACTACTACTTATAAAGCCACCTCTCTATCGTTACCTGCTCTCATTTTTATTTACTGCTCAAGACTACCTTTTCCGCTTGGCTTGGGTCGGGATCGCCTCTGAGTAGGAATCTGGAAGGGGCGCTATATGAATTCGTTTGATTGATTGACTAATAAAATTTCCATTCGATCAGGGATGCGACTGGGTTGTTCTGTCAAAGCAGAATTCGAGTTAAGATAAGGAAGGAAAGTTAAGGTTAGAGTGTCTTATCTTCTTTAATAATAACAGGGACAATATATTTGGCGCCGTAACACAGCCATGTCGTTACAAGGGCGCCTTTACTTTACCCAAGCATAACCTACGTTACCTTATCTAACCTTCAATGTCTTGCCTTTACTTACCTTGCCTTGTCTTTCTGACTGCCCTCACGTAACGTTCACTATCCGTACCTCTCTTGCCTTTGCTTTAATTCCTGCCATAACGCACCTTCACTACCTATGCTAACCTTACTTTACATCCATTACCTTTCTTATCTTGCCTTTTCTTCGTTACCTCTCCTGAATTTGCCCATTCCCATCTTTTCTGCCTTTCCTCGTCTTGCCTTTTATATCTTACCTTCCGTACCTTGCCTATCATTCCATAACAGTTATCTTATACCTTTCGTATCTTACTTTCCGTACCTTTTATAGCTTGCCTTCCGTATATCTCTCTGTAATATCTCCTCTTACCTTACCTATCCATTCAAACTCCGCCACTGATCATTCTCTGTCGGTGTCAGTCTCTAGCCTGGATAAAGGAGGAGGGCGACGCTAATGATCTTTGTTATCACACAGTGTCGTAAAACTGAAACTACCACTACTACTACCTATCCATTCTTAAATTCACCTTACCTTATCCAACCATCCGAACTCCAGTACAAGGATCCATCACAACCTCACCTGGAGAAGACTGAAGACGAGGTTGTTTTCTGCAGCGCTGTTAACAGACAGAAGTGAGGCGCCGTGCGTCAGGCAGGTGCGCTGCGCTGCGTCCCACGTTCGACTGCTTTGATCCCCTTCTGAATAGACGAACAGTCGGTAGCAGTGAAGACCAGCGTAACGCCAGCCATCAGCAAAGGAACAGGCTGCACAGACAGAAAACAGTGAACGTATTGAAAGCGCTTGTTCGGTTAGTTTCCGAGTACTGAAATTTATATTGATTCGATCGTTCACTCATTAATTCCACAATGACCACAATAATTGTGGTTATTATGATTAATTGGTCAAAGAGTAGAGATCAAGTTATTACCAACTCGCTGTTATGTCCTTTTCTATATAGAATCGGTTGAGTACGTTTTAAGGGTGTCCAAAGATAGCGCTCTAACATTATTGGCTTGCTTGTTTACTGTTTAATGACCACTGTGTGGTAACAAAGACCATTAGCGTCGCCCTCCTCCTTCATCCAGACTTGGGACTGTCACTGACAGAGTTCGATCAGTGAACGCATTGACAGAATTTATATAGCGCTAGTTCGGGTAGTTTCGGAGCAACGAATCTGATATGGATTCGTTCTTTCACTCGTTAATTCACTTTCTCGCTCAACAGATTATTCACTTAGGGGACGTGGGGGCAAGTTGGCAGATAAATCAGTTTTTTTACAAATGATCGTCTACGATGATGCCAACACAATTGGTTTTTCTCCACAACGTATCTATCAATAACAGCTACATTCTAGCACAAAAGCAGGCATCCTAATATTTTGTAAGTTTGCAAAAAATGATCTCAAAAATTTTCTAAAAGTCAACCAACTTGCCCCTTTGCTGGGGCAAGTTGGCTGCCTGCTTGGGGCAAGATGGTGGGCATTGGTGGCAATATAGAAATACACATAAATCTTATCTTTAATAATGGAAAATAAATGCATTATGGTTGATCAAATTTGATTCAATTTAAAAACATTTAGTCTTAATAAAGATGTCACACACAAAATTAAAATTTATTTAATTAAAAAGTCAGTGTTTAAAATGCAATGACCAATTCATAGGTAAAGGCGCAAATTTGTCGCCGGGTCATGCCAAATTCCCTTGCACTCATTTCGATTGCGTATTCACACAGTTCTTCAAGAACATCTGGGAACACTTGTCGAAATCGTCCACCATAAAATGGGAATTGATCATTTTGTTCGCTTGAGATAGCGACGAAGCGTTGAATATTGTAAGCCTGATTAGCTTAACTTGGACTCTTGCTGCCCGCTTTAACTTCACCGATGATTGCGATTAAACCAGCCGATGACCAAGTTTTGTCCAGTTCATGATCCAGCGTAGAATGAACAGCAATAAACACCAGTTTAATGTAACAAAAACTAGGCACAACAATAATTATTTTAATTGCGGGGCAAGTTGGTTGACCGGTGGGGCAAGTTGGTTTCATCCGCCATCTTGCCCCCGCCATCTTGCCCCAACAAGTCCACACTACAAAATCTTGTGACTATGATTTGTACAGCGTGACTTGGAGAAAAAAGTAATATCAGTAACAACTCACAATAAATGCTTAACAAAACAACCCATTTGTCAATTTTTGCATTCATGTTGATTAAGATATGCGATATTTTATAACAGTGAAATATTTTTAGAGGTAAATAGAGAAACTTATTTTAAAGCGATAAACGGGAAAGAAAGCACCGTATCACGTAGCCGCCATTTAACAAAAGAACAGGCCTGGCTTGCTCTACAATAAACTTCCTGTTAGACTGTTTCCCTGCCACGCATTATAATTTTATAGCATAAAAACCATCTTGCCCCCGCAACCAACTTGCCCCCACGCCCCCTACTCATTCAATCGTTCAATGCTATTCATTTAATCGATCATTCACACACTCGTTCAAGCGAAAATAACGATGTCTTGTCGCTAAAAAATATTTCATCACAGGGTCACACAATGGTAGTGACTGTCACTCCCACACAGGGACATAGCCAAAAAAATTGTCGGAGGGATTTAAGTTTTCGGAGGGTTGCCATTGGAAATTGTCATATTTTTCTGTGTTTTTTTTTAGTTTTCAACAGCAGTAATGAATTTATTTCGGGTGGTTTGAAACCATAAAACCACCCCATGGGCTTTCAGGGGTCAGGCTTCATGATGTGGTCAGGGCTACCACTATCAACCGCATGCTATACTGTTCCCAAGTATGGTGGGGCTTCGCCAGTAAACAGGAACTTGACTCTCTGAGCGCACTGGTCCGCAAGTTGGTACGCCTGGGTTTCCTACCTAAATCTTTCCCCACGTTTGAGGAGCTTTGCAAAAAGCTGATATAGACCTATTTAGAAACATCTTAACAAATACTAGCCACACCCTCCACGACCTTCTCCCTCTGTCAATTGCACTGGTCATGACCTGCGCCCACGCTCACATAACCGTGTTCTCCCTAGATTTGATTCCCTTACCAAGCGTGGCTTCTTAGCTAGGATGCTGTACAGTTAGACATATGTTTTCTAGTTGACGTAATTTTCTTCTAATTATTCTTTTCTTTGTACATATTATATCTGACTTTGTATGTAAAGCGCTGAGCGTTTGCTTGCGTTCAATAAAGAACATTATTACTTACTTACTTACATAAATATGCCCATGCACCTACCTTACAATGTTACATACAATGCTACGTCAAAGCGGAGGCGGGATTCCTTGGAGCGGCACCGAGGTCAATTACGGAATGTCTGCACCGTCAATCGTAACCGTAATCTCCAAATTTCTAAAGCGCCACTCGAAAGCCAAGCTTATTCACGAGCGCTGAAATCGCTCTGCTGGCGATTAATACGGTCCTGTGCGCATCTGGTGGTTCGAGAGATTTCTCGTAATTCGTAATCGAAGACTTCATACTTCTAAAGCGCCACTCGAAAGCCAAGCACCGGCTAAATCGCGAGCGCTGCGTCAAGTCAGAGCGGTTTCCCAAAGGGGGTCCACGTCAAGAGAGGAGACAGAGGAGCTGCTAAGGTGGGTGTCGTTTAGGTCGAGAAGATTTGGAAAGTGAAGGATAAGATGAGTCAGGGTAGGAATTCTTGAATAGGTGAGACTTAAGTTTTGAGTGGAAACTCTTGGGGGTGATAGATAGAAGAGCCTGAGGCGGTTGATGATGGGCGAGTGGCAATGTTGATGAAGGAACCGAGAATCTGCGGAATTCGGGATGGAGATCGTTGCAGAGTCGTAGTGCAGTGTTGGATATGGCTCGATTGGAGAGCTTGAGATGAGCAGTGACCAGAGGTCGAGACAGACCTATAAAGGAGGAGGATCGGGAGGAGCGGGTTGCTTATAAATATTGCTTCGGTTTCTAGGTGGACTCCTCGTGGACTGAGCCAACCGTGTTTTATTTGGCGGTCAGTCTGTCGATTCTATGAACACTGTATTTGCCGTCATCAGTCAAGCTCGGCTTGGACAATGTCAGTTGGAGTTCTTCGTGTATTAGTACGCATTTATTAAAACCCCACTATCTAATGACCAAGCATCAATCGATGGCGCTGAGCAATTGTAATTGTAATTGTAATTGTAATCGAACATTTATATAGCGCCGCTCAGAAATCAGCAGCGCTCTCGACCTGCTTCAGTGCCTGCGTCAGGGAACAGGAAAGTCTTAAGGCGTCTACGGAACTGGAGAGGTGAGATTCGGCTAGTAACTCAAGGCGAAGAGATTGGGGAAGAGAGTTCCAAGCTGATGGGCCAACACGGGCAAAGCACCTAGAGTGGGCCGTAGCAGAGCGCATGCGAGGGACAACCATAAGGACACGAGTCGAAGATTGCAAAGAGGCCCTCGCATGTAAAAGAGGAGTCAACGGTGCAAAAAAGACCTCAGATAGGATGGGGCCACCCCAACAAGGCAGTTACGCATGAGGGAAAGGATTTTAAATTGTACCCGCTGTTGGATAGGGAGCCAGTGAAGAGTATCCCGAATATAGCCTGAGATATGGGCAAACTTTGGGGTGAAGGACTTGGTCATGGTCCGTATGCACAGCAACCGTCTCCGAGGAAGAGGGTAAAAACCCGTATACGTACACTCCACGTTACAAGTAGGGCGAGCGTTCTCACCAAACGGAGTGGATTGCATCCAATTATAGTTTTACGACATCTTATTGCATGAAATGCCGATGACGGCGATTGTAATCAATTTCGTAGAGTTCCTATTAATTGGCCAAGTAGCAAGGCTGCCAGAATTTCCGATTCACTGCCAATATAACGACATCCTATAGCTACATCGGTTGTTGACGTCTTTAAAGTTGTTGATGTATTTCCGTTCATTTTCTTGTAATGTTCTCACAAATGTTCTTTCTCCTTTCTCGTCTTTGATTCAGTTTCTGATAAGATGCTGACGTATTTAAAGTTTCTGACGATTTAAGTTCATTTTCATATAATTTCTATCAACAGATTTTCTTTTTCTTTTCTTGGCTTTGATTCCGTTTCTGATAAGATGTAGACGTATTTAAAGTTTCTGACGGATTAAGTTCATTTCCGTATAATGTTAATAACTGTTTTCTCCTCAATCTTATTAACAATATTAACAATATTTGATAGATACATATTATTTGATTTGATACATATTAAAGTATTGTATCTCCGTTATGTTTGGCCCATTGGCTCTTTTTATTGTAATTCTTTTTTAACATCTTTTTTTTTTTTTTCTCCTTTTTCTTCTTTTTTTTGGTGGCTATTTCAGCTCTTTTTGGCTATATCAGCTCTTTTTTGGCTATATCAGCTCTTTTTTTGGCTATTTTAGCTCTTTTCAAATATGTTTACAAAGTTATTAACAGTACTTCTTTAAGTTTTCTAAAATAACATGTAATGCTATTTGCAAACAGAAATTCAGCACAGATGTGTAATATATATACATGTATTATATACACATTTTATTTTAACATACATCTATTTACAAGAATGCATGTTAACAATTATTTACATGACAGAATACTTAATTAAACATTTCATTAAACATTTTCCTATGAAACAATGTAATATCATTAGAAAATGCAATGAAATAATGAAATGACCATTAATCACACATATTTTGTGTTTATTGGTATTTTAATCATAAGGAATGTGTTCTACTATATGTTTGTAATAGATTTGATCTGATACTAATATTTATGACAATAATTATAGTATTTTTCCTTTATTAATGATTTTAACAAGATTATATACTGCACTCTGCAAACATCCCACATCAAGCAGAAATTTCCGATTCACTGCCATGGCCATGCCTATATAGCATCGGTTGACAACGTTTTAAGGGTGTTTAAAGATAGCGCTCTGACAAATTGGCTAATAAGGGTTTGACGATATTTTAAGGTAACAAAGGCCACTTACGCGACGTTGACAGAAATTATTTAAGCATATTATACGGTTTACAAACGATTGGTCATAGAACGATTGGTCATAGGACGATTGTTCATAGGGCCTATTGGTCACAGGACTATCGGTCATAGGGTCTTTCGGTCATAGGTCATATCGGTTATATAGGTCCTATTCATAATCGGGCCCATCGGCGATAGGACTATCGAAGGCTATCGAAGGCTAAAACAAAGAAGTTTTTAAAACATGAACAACCATTTACTGGATCATTTATTGTGAAATATGCGTAATACGAAATACGAACAATACGTTGATGCCTGTAAGTAATGATCCTAATAAGTTTCTTGATTGGCACTGGTAGTATTTATCTAAAAACGATCAATGTCCCTTACTGAGGCCTTTTTATACTTGTGTAACATACGGGTAAAACGTTTTTTATTTCGACCGAACGTAAAGTTCTTTGAAGTGAGTTGATGCCTGCAAGTAATTATCCTAATAAGTTTCTTGATTGGCACTGGTTGTATTTGTCTAAAAACGATGAATGTCCCTAATTGCTGCTTATTTTGAATTCGGTGTGTTAAGCTTAAAACTAAGAATGTCCATAACTAACGACTACAACCAATTATGTCGGTTTATTAGTGGCATATGACTAATCGTCCATATGACCAATCGTCCTATGACCAATCGTCCTATGACCAATCGTCCCTATGACCAATCGTCCTATGACCAATCGTCCCTATGACCAATCGTCCCAGAACCTATTATACAGCTTTGGCAAGTGTTTGTTATCTAATAGTATAACGTCCTAAGTTTGCAACAATGCCGGTTCATCAATAATGAATTGCGTTATATTCTTATATAGCTTTGGTTGACTACCTTTTAAAGGTGTCTAAAGAGACTGCGTTAAACCAATCGGCTACCCTGAGCAAAGTACATCCGCGAGCCTATCACTGATGACTCTTATCCGTTTTATATTTGCTAACCGGTTCAATGCTCTGTTCTCGATTATATTTAACACTTCGGGCAATCGCCTGTGATTAAATTTTGCAGTAGCGTTATACATAATTTTAATTAAGACAACAAAATACAATGGGGCCTTTATAGATGTCTAGAATACATAAACAATCTTTTTCTTGCCTGAATTTGCGTCGTAAGTTCTCGTAGCTGAAATCCACGTAGCATCGTTCACTATCATCAGCAGCAGTAGCACAGGTAGACAGCGGGTCATCTCAAATCAGCAGTTAGCCAGAAAGACAAAACTCTTCTCTTCTAAATTGTCTTCTGCGTCTAAAAGATCCGTTGCACAGACGATTCTAACTCTCCCAGTTTCACTTCCTACGATCACCTGATCCGCGATTTGCCCAACTCGAGTTTCTTTAAAACAATTTAACTAATTCGATTTCAAACGTCGAAACAAATTCCCAAACTCGACTTCAACAACTCGATTTTAATAAATCAATTTCACCAACTCCTCGTTCGTGCAGCTGAGAGCTGGGCTCCGTCTAACGCCAACCAACGCAGAACTGAATAAAAATCTAACAGCATCACAGTCAACACAGTCATGACGCAGGCTTTTATATCGAACATTTCAAACAACATCCAGGCGACTGCACCTAACTTATGACTGTTTGTCTATGTGCCTCTCTGTCTGTGTGTCTGTCTCTCTCTACTTACGACCTGCTATACATGTATGTATGTATATATGTTTATGGATATATATACTTTCGACCGTATGTATATATACTAATTCTGAAACTCTGAAACTTACCATGCATATATATATATATATATATATATATATATATATATATATATATATATATATATATATATATATATATATATATATTGTTGCCATTGTGGAATTTACGAGTAAGTAAGTAAGGAAGTAAGTAAGTATATGAAGTGATCGAACAAATCCACATCAGTTTCGTTACTCGGAAACTACCCGAACTAGCGCTATAGAAATTCTGTCAATACGTTCGCTGTTCTCTGTCTGTGCAGCCTGTTCCTTTGCCGATGGTTGGCGTTACGCTGGTCTTCACTGCTACCGATTGTTCGTCTATTCAGAAGGGGATCAAAGGAGTCGAACGTGGGATGCGGCACAGCGCACCTGTCTGACCCATGGGGCCTCTCTTCTGTCTGTTAACAGCGCCGCTGAAAACAACCTCGTCTTCAGTCTTCTCCAGGTGAGGAAGTGATGGATCCTTGTTCTAGAGTTCGGATGGTGGGAAATGATAAGGTGAATTTAAGAATGGATAGGAAGTAGTAGTAGTAGTTTCAGTTTTACGACACTGTGTGATAACAAAGATCATTAGTGTCGCCCTCCTCCTTTATCCAGACTTGGGACTGGCACCAACAGAGAACGAGCAGTGGCGGAGTTTGAATGGATAGGCAAGGTAAGGAGAGATATTAAAGGTACGGAAGGGAAGCGATAAAAGGTACGGAAAGTAAGATTCGATAGGTATAAGATAAGTTAAGGAATTATATGCAAGGTACGGAAGGTAAGATATAAAAGGCAAGACGAGGTAAGGCAGATATATATATATATATATATATATATATATATATATATATATATAGAGCCAGGATTTGTATTTTTTGTCTTAAAAAAACCGTGGCGCATTGGATAACATCTGGCACAGAGACCGAGAGGTACCGAGTTCGAGCCCCCGTTGGGCGGATATGCTTTGTAGGCTGCTATTAGCGCCGTTGTATTGCAAGCTGTCTGTTCTGTTAGTAAGTAGTTAAGCTTTTAATTGCATAACATGTAAATGTACAGCGCATTGCGTTTGTCAGGCGCTTATTAAAGAAAAGATATTATTATTATTAAACACCTTTAAATCGTCGCTTTCAGATACTATATATATGCAAATTTTGTTCAATCGCTAATCAACGTTCAGAGTCCTATCATTGGTTGGTTAGGCTACGTAATACGACTTAGACATTTTGCTGTAGATAAAAAAAGTAACACTTACTGGCTTTGATTGTGACCACAATTGTAACCGTCACAGCAATCGAGACTGAAGTTCCTGGAGTACAAGTCGTAAACGGACGGCTGGGCTTTTGCGGGAGGGGTGAAGGGAAGGAGGGTCAGCTGCCGGTAGGTAGGTAGACGGTGGAAGCTCTGCCGCCGAGGGGATGGAACCTTTCCCACTGAAGCATAAAAGGGACGACGACCAAGGTCGTAAAAACCGTCTATGACGGAACACGGAACGAGAGTTGTCCATGTTGGTTGCCTGCGCCCCGGGGGATGGCCGACTGAGTTGGGATGGGGAGAGGGGTTAGGACCAGACAGGGTCAGATGCACTCGAAACTCAATGGTACACAGTGTCCCATTGGATAGAGCGGTTGCCTTGTAATGCAGAGACTATGGGTTCGAGCCTCTTCTGAGATAGTTACTGTGTAGGGACCTTGAGCAATTCCTTCAGTCACAATTGCTCAGCACAATCGATTGAAGCTTGGTCATTAGATTGTGGCGCTTAATAAATGCATAATACTATCACCTTCAGGATATGGAATGATAGAAGTTTTCTGTAGCAAGAAAGTAGTAACTGATTCATTGACAACATATCAAAGCTTAACGTAACAGATACCAAATTAATCGAATTTAATCGATTAATCGAAACAAAAATTTTGTAGATTAATCGATAATGTTTTTAACTCAGCACCTAAAAGTAGGGCTGGTAAGTGAGTAAGTAAGTAAGTAATGATATGCTTACTTACTTACCTACTTACCAGTCCTACTTTTAAAATGGAAGTCTTTCCTAACACCAGTGAAGATGAACACGACGTTTGGTCACAGTTAAACATTGAGCCATGGCATACATGTAATACTAAAAGAACATTTATTATATCTTAATGTGGCAAAAAGTAGTTTTTACGGTATAAACTATTTTCGCCATGGCGTTTTTTTCCATGGCAGTTCAAAACATTCTTTCAAATGAGCCACAACCGGGAAGCAAACTGAGATCGTCACACTCATACACATGATACACATTATAAGTTCACGGGACGTGCGTACTGCGTTGTAACCGAAGTAGCTAGTTAGGCTAACGGCAACCCATCTGTTGAATGGGTAAAAATTATATATGTTGAATTAATCTTTATTTACTGAAAAAGTTTAGATTTCAAGATAGAAACAATTAAGCGGATTTTTGTTACTGTTGACTCAAATTACAAATTGCTCCATTTCACCTGACATGGTTTTTGACGTAACGACATAATTTATTGTCATGCGAGCAAACGTGGTTTAACCTAGAGCGAGTAAACCAATAGCGTTGAAGGGTTATGAAAATGGAACTGTTGGTTAAATTAAGTATAGAAATTATTTTTGAAGGTTGAATTAGCTGTATGGGAGCTGGGGTCAGTGGCGTAACCAGGTCTTCCATAAAATTACGCAGTTTTGAAGAACTCTGAGGGGAGGGGTCTGGGGAGGGGGCTGTGCCCTCTCCCCAGGGTAAGAAAAATTTTCATTTAGGGGTTTGTAATGGTGCATTTTGGAGACCAACTTTTGATTCAAAGTAATAACATTTGACATAAGTTCTTTGGAAAATTATAATTATAATTTCATAATTTGATTTTTAAAATGGGTTAAGCTGCAAAGTCCCAGCAACCAACGTAGACTGGAAACAGACAGACTCATCAAAGCAATTAACTAAAGCATAAGAAAATAAATTTATTTGTTGGTTTGTATTGGTCCATTTGGAGACAATCTTTTTGGTTAAAAGTAATAACATTTTACATCAGCTCTTTGGCAAATTATGATTCATTCATTCATTACAGAGATTTACATAGCGCCCCTTCAAGATTATCTACTTAGGAGCGCACCCGACCCAACTCTGAAGTCCGAACAGTCTTGAAGTTAGAATAGAACGTGATCTGAAGGGCTCTCGGCATTAGGCGTAGTGCCAAAGGAAGCCCATTCCAGATTGCAGGCCAGCAACAGAAAAAGCACGGCGCTGCAGAATAGAAGTCCGCGACCGGGAGACAAGAACCTCAGCCTGCCTAGAAGAGCGAGGAGAACCACGGTGCTGGATGATGAGGGTGGTGCTCCTGTAGATAAACAGAGACCACATCAGCGCCAGACCAAGGAAGAGATCCGGTAAGCGATCCACTGTGGGAAAGAAAGCCAATGCAAGACATCCCGCATATAGTCAGTAACATGGCGGAATCTTGGGATGCAACCAATATAGCGTGCCGCCTAGCATAAGATCCGAACCAAGCACCCAACCCGAGTCGCCGGAAAACCCACGCAGAGGGCGCTGCAATAATCAAGACGGGAAACAACAAAGAAGTGGATAAGCGTTAAGGCAGCATTAAAGGTTAAGGAACGGAAGACCTCTCTAAGCTGACGCAGCTGGTATACACAATCGCGGCATAGCAGGCTGATATGCCGCGTGAACGTTAGTTCTTGGTCTAATGTGACACCAAGGTCCCGGACAAAGGACGAGAAAGCAATGGCGTACGGAGCTAAAATGCCGCCCGGGGCGACGGCCCAAAAATGCTGCCCTTGGCCACTTAATTTTGGATATGTTATTTTCTCTAAGAGATTGCAGTTTTCATGACGATCGTCGATCTCATTACATACACGCCTATAATTTTATTTTATAAAGTTGATAGCCTGCCTGGATTTATCAATTAATTAATTTCTTGCCACTGTGAGAAAGTAATCTGCGGGAACTCCTGGGCAAGGACCTCCAAATCAATTTTGGCGAGCTGCTGGCGCGTGCCAAGCCAAATGAACTGGGTCTTAGATGAGTTTAGCCGCAAGCGATTGGAGGACATCCAGGCCTCGAGAGCCTCCATTGCCCGGTTCATGGCCCGGGCTTCGGTAATGGCTGCTGACGCAGGACCTTGCAAAAACGCCTGCAGGTCACCCGCATAAGATTGGTTCAGCACAGAGCAAGGCTCAGCAAGAGGCCAGGAGAGGACCAGTATCAGCAGTATAAATAATATAATTAGAGAAGAGGGCCCAGCACAGATTCCTGGGGCAGGCCAAACGGGACAGGAACACATGGAGTCCTAGTAGACACGTAGACCGCAGAGAAGGAACGGTGATGGAGGTAGGAAACAATCCAGTCAAGAAAAGTTACCAGAAAGGCCAAACGAGGTAGATATAGGCGCCTAAGAATGATATCGTGATCGACGGTGTCAAACGCCGTGCTGACAGCAAATAATGCTAAGAGGGGATGACCTGTGACCTATCAATAGCCCCATAGATATCAGAGAGGAGGCGAACTAACAGGGTCTCCGTGGAGTGGCCCTTACGAAAACCAGATTGAAAAGTCGGCAGCAAATTGTCCTTATCAACATATCTTAACATATACAGAAACCAACTTCATAAAGCTGCTGTTGGGAAAACTTGTGATGACAGTTAGGCCCTATAAATTGTTCTTTTGCCACATGCTGAGAACCGGGTTGTTCACGCTATCAACATATCGTATAAGCTGACCGATATCTGTTCTGTGCTCGCATCAAACAATAAAGTGTACAACCTAGCCGCACGACATTCTGCCACAATAATGTCTCGAACTCACAGGCCACACAAGTGGATCAGCTGATTTTTGAATCAACGGACTTATGTACTGGTTTTTGCGTGGACCAGATGACATTAGCTTAAGATGATTTAATCTATAGTGTCGGTCTGTGATCGAAATTTCAGAAGTGCCACGAAATTTGCAGAGTCTTCACTATGTCGGCGAAGGGAAATGTTTTACTGACTGTACAGTAATAAAGTCTGCACATTAGAAATTCAACTAATAATAGTAATCTAGAATGTCAAAAAGTAATCTAAACGGTTAAAAAAATTTTGAGAGCTGCTAAAATCTTTACGCAGTTGCGTAATTGCGTAATGCTAGTTACGCGCCTGGCTGGGGTTGTCCTCTTTCCGTTCAATATCAATAGGAGACCTAATGCATTCAACGGCACCATAGTTCACCAAAATGGACCCAAACGCCAGATTTATCCCGGAGGCGCAACTGGTCGCCAATTTCCCAAAGTTTACAACTTTTATCAATTTTTTCCTCTTTTCATCTGCAGTTATGCCGCTGCCTGAAGACATTGAAACCAGTGTATTTTCAACAGACCTAAGCATGTACCAAGAGACGCTATTTTCAATGAATACAAGTGCGTGACCTCAGATAACGTGACAGACATCTGAGAGGTGGTAGTAAATATATCTAGTAAAGTAGTAAGTAGGTAGGTAGTAAGGTAGTAAGTAAGGAACGGGTGAGCTGAAAAAGACTGATTGTTAGACTGTTAGTCTGTTGTGCTCCGACGGCGGCGCAGGAGACTAGACTAGACTGACTGACTGACTGACTGACTGACTGACTGACTGACTGACTGAGTCACTGACTGACTGACTTAGTCACTGACTGACTGACTGACTGAGTCACTGACTGACTTAGTCACTGACTGACTGACTGACTGACTGACTGACTGACTGACTGACTGACTGACTGACTGACTGACTGACTGACTGACTGACTGACTGACTGACTGACTGAGTCACTGACTGACTGACTTAGTCACTGACTGACTGACTGACTGACTGACTGAGTCACTGACTGACTTACTGACTGACTGACTGACTGACTGACTGACTGACTGACTGACTGACTGACTGACTGACTGACTGACTGACTGACTGACTGACTGACTGACTCACTCACTCACTCACTCACTCACTCACTCACTCACTCACTCACTCACTCACTCACTCATTGACGCAAGATTTGACCAACTGAACAACTGTAAAGAAGAAATTAAAGAAGGAATGAAGGAAGCCATGAATAAATGAAGAAAGGCATGTATGAAGTGGGGCGACAGATGAATGGTAACATCACTGGCGTGAAGAGCAGAACATCAAGTAGGTAGCGAGATCGATTCCCGTTACTCTCTCAAAGGTCGACTCGGTCAGTCATTCGCTAGGTGGCGTTGGTAAAATGAGCAGTAGGACAGATGGGCGCCTTGCATGGCTACCATAGACCCTATCGTTAAATTCGACTCCTGTAATAACTTGTAATCATCCGTTCAAACTATGACTTGTAATCATACTGCCGTGTGTCAGTTTGAATTAATAAAGAAGAATATTATTATATTATTATTGTGAAGGAATGAAAGAAGGAATAAAGGAACGATGGAATGAATGCACGAAGGAAGGAATGACAGAAGGAAGAAACGAGATAAGGAATGAAAGATCGATGGAAAGAATTAATAAAGGCATAAAGGAAAGAATGAAGGAAATAATTAAGGAAAGAATTAAGGAAGGAACGAAGGAAGGAAGGAAGAAATGAAGGATGAAAAGAAGGATGGACGGTCAGCTCTTACGACACCTTTAAAACATTGTTTAACGATGCTATATAAGGATAGGACACGATAGACGATGGATGTAACTCCGCCACTGTTCGCTTTCTGACAGTGCCAGTCTCAAGCCTGGATAAAGGAGGAGGGCGACGCTAATGGTCTTTGTTACCACACAGCTAGTCGTTAAACAGAAAAACCACCACCACGATGGATGTAAGGAACAAATGGTTGAGATTGTAAAATAACTGGCAAGTTGGACAGGGTAAACACAGAAATCGAGTTCGCAGATATTCTGTCTCGTTTTTAAAACTGGAAGACATCGTTTATTTAACAACAACACAGAAGAAAAGTCTTTACCCGTTCTGTTGCATGAACTCAGTTACATCTTTAGTGTTATTCGTTTCAAAAGTGTCTTTCACAAGGACGTATACATTCAAATTTACATCGTGACTTTGAACGTTTCAGAGTATACTTACGATGTAAATGTAATGTAATTGAACATTTATATAGCGCCCCTTCAAGATATCTACTCAGAGGCGCTGTATGCGCTAGCCTATTATGATGCTAAATGTCATTACGAACGAATATATTACATCTGTTAGCAAAACAATGCACAGTAAGCAGTTCTGTATGTACAAATCGATCTATACTCCTCTGAATTCGTTACTGTGTAGGGACCTTGCTTTCCGTTCAATATCAATAGGAGACCTAATGCATTCAACGGCACCATAGTTCACCAAAATGGACCCAAACGCCAGATTTATCCCGGAGGCGCAACTGGTCGCCAATTTCCCAAAGTTTACAACTTTTATCAATTTTTTCCTCTTTTCATCTGCAGTTATGCCGCTGCCTGAAGACATTGAAACCAGTGTATTTTCAACAGACCTAAGCATGTACCAAGAGACGCTATTTTCAATGAATACAAGTGCGTGACCTCAGATAACGTGACAGACATCTGAGAGGTGGTAGTAAATATATCTAGTAAAGTAGTAAGTAGGTAGGTAGTAAGGTAGTAAGTAAGGAACGGGTGAGCTGAAAAAGACTGATTGTTAGACTGTTAGTCTGTTGTGCTCCGACGGCGGCGCAGGAGACTAGACTAGACTGACTGACTGACTGACTGACTGACTGACTGACTGACTGAGTCACTGACTGACTGACTTAGTCACTGACTGACTGACTGACTGAGTCACTGACCGACTTAGTCACCGACTGACTGACTGACTGACTGACTGACTGACTGACTGACGGACTGACTGACTGACTGGACTGACTGACTGACTGACTGACTGACTGACTGACTGAGTCACTGACTGACTGACTGAGTCACCGACTGACTGACTGACTGACTGACTGAGTCACTGACTGACTTAGTCACTGACTGACTGACTGACTGACTGACTGACTGACTGACTGACTGACTGACTGACTGACTGACTGACTGACTGACTGACTGACTCACTCACTCACTCACTCACTCACTCACTCACTCACTCACTCACTCACTCACTCACTCACTCATTGACGCAAGATTTGACCAACTGAACAACTGTAAAGAAGAAATTAAAGAAGGAATGAAGGAAGCCATGAATAAATGAAGAAAGGCATGTATGAAGTGGGGCGACAGATGAATGGTAACATCACTGGCGTGAAGAGCAGAACATCAAGTAGGTAGCGAGATCGATTCCCGTTACTCTCTCAAAGGTCGACTCGGTCAGTCATTCGCTAGGTGGCGTTGGTAAAATGAGCAGTAGGACAGATGGGCGCCTTGCATGGCTACCATAGACCCTATCGTTAAATTCGACTCCTGTAATAACTTGTAATCATCCGTTCAAACTATGACTTGTAATCATACTGCCGTGTGTCAGTTTGAATTAATAAAGAAGAATATTATTATATTATTATTGTGAAGGAATGAAAGAAGGAATAAAGGAACGATGGAATGAATGCACGAAGGAAGGAATGACAGAAGGAAGAAACGAGATAAGGAATGAAAGATCGATGGAAAGAATTAATAAAGGCATAAAGGAAAGAATGAAGGAAATAATTAAGGAAAGAATTAAGGAAGGAACGAAGGAAGGAAGGAAGAAATGAAGGATGAAAAGAAGGATGGACGGTCAGCTCTTACGACACCTTTAAAACATTGTTTAACGATGCTATATAAGGATAGGACACGATAGACGATGGATGTAACTCCGCCACTGTTCGCTTTCTGACAGTGCCAGTCTCAAGCCTGGATAAAGGAGGAGGGCGACGCTAATGGTCTTTGTTACCACACAGCTAGTCGTTAAACAGAAAAACCACCACCACGATGGATGTAAGGAACAAATGGTTGAGATTGTAAAATAACTGGCAAGTTGGACAGGGTAAACACAGAAATCGAGTTCGCAGATATTCTGTCTCGTTTTTAAAACTGGAAGACATCGTTTATTTAACAACAACACAGAAGAAAAGTCTTTACCCGTTCTGTTGCATGAACTCAGTTACATCTTTAGTGTTATTCGTTTCAAAAGTGTCTTTCACAAGGACGTATACATTCAAATTTACATCGTGACTTTGAACGTTTCAGAGTATACTTACGATGTAAATGTAATGTAATTGAACATTTATATAGCGCCCCTTCAAGATATCTACTCAGAGGCGCTGTATGCGCTAGCATGCACTGACACATGCACTGACACATGCAATGCTAAATGTACGACATTAAAACGCAACACATTAACGCTACATACACTGACACGATACACGAAATTGCAACACTCACACAGTAAGGGTGTAGAACTGTATAGTATAGTGGGACACTTACTACGAGTGGTTAGATCGTATATAAATAAAAAAAATATATGTACGGGTTCGACTATACTCCTCTGAATTCGTTACTGTGTAGGGACCTTGCGTAAAGACTTCACTTACAGTTGCTCAGCGCCATTGATTGCTCTTTTGTCCCTAGATCATGGTGTTTAACTTAATAGATGCGTAATATTAATATGTCCCATCGCAGTTTCGGGGACGAGGCATTGAGTTGATCCAAACATGTCTATGGTGAGGGGGGCTTTAACAGAAGAAGTGCAGCCTCTGGTTAGCTTGGGAGGGGAAGCTAAGGGTATTCATTCATTCATACCGAACATTTGTATAGCGCCCCTTCAAGGAAACTACTCAGAGGCGCTCCCGACTCCAGCACGGCCAAAAAGAACAGTTTTAAGGTGAGAAAAGAACGTGGGAGAGAAGGTCCTAGGGACAAGGCGAAGCTCCAGAGGAAGGCCATTCCAGGTCGAGGGGCCCCCCACCGAGAAAGCGCGATTCTGCATAGTGGAGGTTCGAGCAAAAGGGCCAAGTAGGAGTCCCTGGTCAGATGAGCGGAGGGATCGAGATCCCCTGGCACTAAGGACAGGGCAGCAGAGCTCACGAAGATAGGCAGGAGCGAAACCTAGTAAGCAGCGCCAGACTAGGGCAGCTGTTCTGTACGCAATCCGCTGCTCAGAGGGGAGCCAGTGGAGAACGTCATGTATCCAGAGATATGGCCATATTTTGGTATGCGGCCAATAAGGCGGGCAGCAGAACGCAGGATCCGATCCAAGCACCCCAGTCGAACAGCCGGGAGGCCAGCATAAAGTGAACAACAGTAATCAAGTCTGGTTGTGACAAAGGCATGGACAAGAGTGGAAGCAGCAGTAGCAGTGAGTGAGCGGGCGACAGTGCGAAGCTGACGCAATTGGTAGAAGCAGTCACGGCTAAGGAGGTTGATATGGGGAGCAAAGGAGAGCTCTCGGTCCAATGTGACGCCCAGGTCCCGCACAACAGAGGAGAAGGTGAAAAGGGGAAAAGCGGCAGCGAGGGCGACCATGTCTAGCTTAGCCAGTTGCTGGCGGGTGCCCAGCCAAATGAACTGGGTTTTAGCAGAGTTTAGCCGAAGCCGGTTGGACGACATCCAGGTCTCAAGGGCTCCCATGATCGAGCTCATAGCCCGAGTGTTCGCTATAGCGTCAGAGCAATGCAAGTAGGCCTGGACATCGTCTGCATATAGCTGGGCCAAAGCAGAATAGGAGGCGAGCAGTGAGGCAAGGTCAGAAGTGTAGATAAGGTAGAGGAGAGGTCCCAAGACGGAGCCCTGAGGTAGCCCATAAGGGGCGGGGACCCATGGGGACCTAGTTGACCCATGGACCACACATTGGGAGCGCTGCCCAAGGAAGGACTCCAACCAGGAAAGGAAGGCACCAGATTGACCAAAAGATATTTGTAACCGATCAAAAAGTATCTCATGAAATGAGATACTTTTCATGGTATTTCATGGTATGAAATGTAGCGACTTCATATTTCTCAGCCTTGGCGTATGAGAGTGGATGACCAGTCCTCTTACTCACCACCTGATCTTCGCACCGGTAATATACGGTAGTGAACCTCTTTTAACGGAGTTAGCTAAGGGGCGCAAGTGTAGTCAAAATCTCTAAACACGTTACCGAGGAATTCAACTCCCGACCTTAAAACTGACAGCTGAGCGCGCTAACCACTAGACCATCGCACATCCAATTGAATTGCAATGATCAAATCTGGAAGCTAGAAGGGTTTCCCAAAATGGAATTAAAGAAATGCTGGAAATCACAGACCACTTGCTCCACTTGATTCCGCCTTTACATCTGCATCCGCCTCTGTTCCTTCAAACCTACTTCTAGATTGTCAATCAGCCCTTCAGCGCTTCAGGGGTCTGTTAATTCTTTCACTAAATTAAAGAGCTTTATATAGCGCCCTTTCAGGATTATCTACACATGAGTACCCATACCCAACTCGTGCAAAAGAGAACAGTATATCGCAGCCGAATTGAGTCGGGTTGACACGCCGGAGGGTCACCTACGTTCACTATAATGTTGAATGAGTCCCAATGGTTGTTTGGGAATAAACTAATTACTTACAGTACTTACTTACTTACTTACTTAATTAATTAATTAATTAATTAATTAATTAAAGAGGTCTCCTGTCTTTCGGTTGATGTTCTCGTCCTTGTGCCTCCTCCGAATTATCCAAAGACCTCGGGACAACACCACTGAAACGCTTCTACAGAGCCCGGTACCCAAATCGTTTACTTTTCCCGTGTTACTTCCACTGCACCGCTCGATCCGCAGTCTCCTCTCCTGCAGGAGAACACTGACAGATATGTCCACACGGACAGACACAGACATGCTACAATCCACTCAGCCTGACTTCGATCACCGAGCCCTCAAGCAGTCGACCAACGATGACGTCATACCGGATGACGTCAAAGTCGACTGCGTTACAGTCTGACGACTTTGCAGCTGACGACACCGACGATGATATCACTGAGTACGGCGTCACAGTCTGACGACACCGTCAGAGACGATAGCGTCAGAGACGATGACGTCAGATACGATGACATCAGAGATGATGACGTCATCCTCGGGCAACCGACGTCATCGTCAGTAATCGCCGAACTTGTACGTGACGTGTTTGTGGTCGTGGCGCCCCTGTAGAGGCGCGGAGGGGTGTCCAGCGGTGACCCCTGCGAACGGGGTCAGGGTCTTGCTGTTGCCCGACCGACGACAGGTCTTAAAGATGACGCGTACGATGTGTTCCTGCTCTTGATGTTCGTGTTGATGTTGCCTCCCTTCATCTGGGTCTGACGTCTGTGCGGGGCTCGTTGTATCATCGAGGGTTGGGGTGGCCTGGGGCTCGAGGAACGTGTACCGGTTGTGGTCGAGGCAGCCGCTGCCCTTTTCTGCCGGGGCGCTGAACCCCGACAGGGCCTTCTGCGCCCGGAACGGGGCCGTCTTGAAGCCCCGTCCCGTCTGGTGAGTCGTCGAAGACTTCTTGAGACGCATCAGATAGAGCGCCATTGTGACGCAGGTGATGACGACGATGATGACGACGACGATGGTTACGACGATCGGGAGGAGGGGAGAGAAGGACGCCTCCAACAGATGACGTCACATCCGAAACCGCCAAAAGATCGATGCTCATTATACTACAAAGAAACGAAACCGAACAAGGAACCTGTTATAGCATAGGGACGTTCAGAACTGTAAAAAAAACTTTCGTATCGACGTCAGCCGTTTTTGACGCAATAAAAGGTTCTTTGTTAAACTGCTGGTGTCTACTTGCATTATGTACTGAAGTATGGTCGAAGTCCACGATGCCCACAAAATATGAAACTGTATTATTAAAAAAATATATGGGTGGGCAACAATTAAAATTTTAATCGAAATTTATTGCACTATTAAAATTTGTAAGAATGCGGTTAATTTTTAATCGGATGTCACAATAGATAACGAGTACAACTACCCTACCGACTCTGAGTAGTTACGTTAAATATGCGCCATATGACATGATTTTACTACTTGTTTTTACTTTTAACTTTTAATTTTAAAGTTTAAACTTAAAGTTTTTACTTTGTAATAACGGTTCTATCAAGAATTGTTTTAGTGCATTTATTAAAAATAATTGGGCGCAGTGACAATAGAGTTAACTGCGTTAAAACATTTAATCGCGTTAATTAATTAACGCATTAATCGCGTTAATGACGCGTTAAATGCCCATTTCTAGATACAATAATCAACTACGACCACCGCAATTTGGGGCCCGATAGCGCATTGGATAACATCTGGCACAGAGACCGAGAGGTACCGAGTTCGAGCCCCCGTTGGGCGGATATGCTTTGTAGGCTGCTATTAACGCCGTTGTATTGCAGTAGTTAAGATTTCAATTGCATAACATGTAAATGTACAGAGCAGTGCGTTTGTCAGGCGCTTATTAAAGAAAAGATATTATTATTATTATTAATTCCCGTTTCTACTTGGACACCTTTTAAAAGGCCTCCTGCGCCGTTCTATATACATAATCTTGACTTGAGAGGTTGAGCTGTAATATGCCAAAAACTAATCTTTGTCGGCGGCAACGGCCTATGTTGTCATAAGCTGCCGTTAAACTGTGGATCCAATCCGAGAGGTTGTATCAGCTACAGATTTTGATATAAGCTTGTGATAAGGTTCTTATGTGTTTATTAAGCGCCACTATAAATTATTATGCCCAAGGATCAATCGATGGCGGTGAAATATTGTGATTGAATGACTTGCTCAAGGTCCCTACACAGTAACCGTCACAGAGGATGAGGCTCGAACTCGTGCCCTTCGTGTTACAAGGCAACCATTCTAACCAATCGACTTAGAGGGTGTCCCACACGGGGTTGGTGAGTCCTTACTTGGTCGTACTGTGAGCTGTGCACTTCGGAAGGCGAATCCGTGTAAGTTGGTGGCGGCGCAGATGTAGAGTCCAGAGTCCGGATCCGTGACGGAGTGAAGGACCAGTTTGCTCAGGTAGGTTCCGTCCTTCTGGGCGAGGACGACCCCCCGCTGGAGGGCGATGAACTTCTGCCCGTGGACGGAGATGGTTGTGTTACGGTACCTCTGGTCGTGAGGGTAGTCGACCCTCTTCAACCACTAGAGAAAGCAAATCAATGAATCGGGGGTTAATCGATGAATGGGTGATTCCGATAAGCAGTCCTTCAAACGATCGATAATAAACCAACTGTGATTAATTACCCGTTGAATGAACGAATAGGTCAGTCAATGAGTAAGACAGTCAATTAATAGTTCAATAATTCAATCGATAAGTCAATCAGTCGATTGGCCTTGCACTTGTTTAGGCAATTACTAATCAGTCAATCTATCTATGCATTGATAATTCAGTCAATAATTAAGTCAATAAATAAATAATTACGTCAATAAATAAATAATTACGTCAATAAATAAATAATTACGTCAATAAATAAATAATTAAGTAAATAAATAAATAAATAGGTCAATAAATAAATAATTAAGTCAATAAATAAATAATTAAGTCAATAAATAAATAATTACGTCAATAAATAAATAATTAAGTCAATAAATAAATAATTAAGTCAATAAATAAATAATTAAGTCAATCAGTTCGTTACGCTGGACATTTAAGAATTTCTCTTCGCTAGCACCCTTCCAACTTTCAAAGATATGAGACCTCCAAATTACCTATAGGCCTATATAATTATTCGTTTATTGAGAAAAACAATCTGACAAAAACGCAGAAATGCTACCATGAGTGATAATGGATAATTAAAGTTCATTAGAAAATGTTAGAATACACTAGTAAATATTTTTATAAATGATCTGGAAAAAAGTTGAGAGTTGTACTTGGGTGGTAGAGTATGGTTGTGTACTCTAGGTCTTAATTGGTGAGAGGAGAGGGGTCGGAGTGAAGGTAGGAGTTGGTGAAGTACATGCTTGGGGTTGTGTAATATGGAGAAAAGGAGTTCGCATGAGCTATACAAAGCATGATACCAAAAAATGATTTCCGACGCGTTTGAGCTACAAAAAACACTCTAAGTTAGGCTTCTAGGTTGCCACAGCAGCTGAGTTTGAAAGTATTGAACCTCCCGAATATGTACATTAGTACGCACCAGTTTTCCAGTGCTCAGAAAATACTGGGCGCCCGGAATATCTCCATAAAAAGACAAGAAGAATGAATTCCGGTATTATGCCAACGTACCGTAAAACGGGGTTACTTTGACCCGATGGGTGACTTTGGCCCAAATTGAAAAATTAGTTTGTAAAGCTCTGGCCTTCCGTAGTTATCACATCATTTCGACATGTTTTATGTATAGCAATAAGTAATCATGTAGCCATTATTTTAACCAAATTTGGGATTTTTCATTGCACTTTTTTTTGAAATTTTCCTGAAATGTTTGTAGGCCTATAAAAACTTCAAATTTGAAGATGTGCAAACTAATTTTTTTGTGAGAAATACCGTTAATAACACCGTGGGTGATAATATAACTTTTCAATGTATATACTCTACCACCCAAGTACAACTCTCAAACCATTAGACAATCACGAACCTTCAACTACTTATTTATCTTATATACTTGATGCGCTGTACTTGTTCTGTTCTAGGAAAGCGTTCTTGTATCGGTGAGATTCTAGCTCGTCAGAGCTTCTTTCTCTTTCTCACAAGTCTGGTACAGCGTTTCGATATTCGACCACCAGAGGGCATGTGTATGGCGCACCGTTTGTTACACTATGTCACCAATAAGTAATTTAAAAATGCAAACAAAATTTTTGGGGTGACTTTGACCCACAGTATGGGTTCACTTTGGCCCACATTCTAAAGTACTGCAGGTGATGTTTAGAAAATTTATTTTTAAGAATTAGTTACCGTGGTAATGTATTTGCAATGTATTTAATGGTCCAATTATGTATAACATGTCTATAGTTTTAATTTTATCCAAAAATTGCCTTAATCTAATCTTTAAACATCTAATAGGACCTTATTTTATCAATGTGTAAGTTGCGTACTTGTCCACTTATTTGTATTAAAGACAAATTGATTGATTGATTGCTAAGTTTCACTTTTTAGGATATTTTGACTGGTCGGTGCATACCAATTCGTTTTATAGTCATGCCAAGGTCGTATTAACGTGTTCCTGGAAGTTGGCTAGCATTAGGCCTATTTGGCTTATTCTAATGGCCCTTTGGAAGCAGTCACAAGTGGACGCTTATAATATCACAAAGAGTTGCAGCCTTACATTACAACGTCCCTAGATCTATTCTAACAAAAAACCTTAATGGCTAACACTCCAATAAACATGGTGGACCAACAATCTTCAGCAAATATATAATTAAAACATCCTAGTCCTTTACTAGTCTTTCACTAGTAGGGGCCTACCGGTTCAGTACCGTAGTCATTATAAGTGTTAGTTTTATGTTGAGATATTCTTAAAACACATTCTATGGGCCAAAGTCACCCCAGTAACGGGTTCACTTCGTCTAATTACTGGAAAACCATTGTGGGACAAAGTCACCCCCACCTGATGGGGTGACTTTGTCCCACCCAAAACTTTTTTTAAAAGTGTTAAAATATTATTACCCAAAAATATTTGTCGTATACTTCTTCTCTGTAACCCTATGCACATCTAATAAAATTATTAAGTCAATTATTTTCAGTCACAGTATCGGTTTATTATTAAAAATAAGTTTAAAATGGGCCAAAGTAACCCCGTTTTACGGTAATTCCTGCCGACGTATACACAGCTTTTGTTTCCATAAGATATCGTTAAACTCTGTATCCATGCATCCATTCCCTTGTAACCGGTCAACTCTATCTAAATTATTTCCAATTCTGAAAGGTTCCAAAGTTACAGGAGAAGCAGAAGAAAACCAGTCATTTAAGCTGAGACAACCATGGGTATGAAGAAGTCCCTTAAACACCTTTTACAGTCTTGCATTCGCCCAATATATAAAAGAAGAAGATCACTTCATTATATTATTTGATAAAATCTCTTAGGAAGCCATGGGTATGAAGTGTCAGCGACTTCGTTTTCTTAGCCTCGGCAAATTTAATGAGCACGGGTTGCCAGTCAACTCCCTCGCCGTCCCATCTTCCAATCGACAGTGTGCGGTCAGTGTACTCATCATAGCTGAGTTGGCAATGAGGCGCAGGTGGGGCAGGAATCTCGAACCAAATTTCTGCCTGGCGGGGATTTGAACCCCAACCTCTCCATTGAGTGGAGAGGTTGGGGGGTAATGGAGCAGGTTGGGGGTTCAAATCCCCGCCAGGCACTACAACACCTAACTGACCTAAGTGCCTTCCAAATCTGAAAGGGTCCGAAGTTACAGAGCCAACCGAATAGTAGCCACGAAAACCAAGTTTAGTAGTACTAGCGATATGTAGCTGTAGGTTGAGCATCTGCGTATACAGCCTACCTGTATGTGAGGCTGGATGTTGCTCTTCATGTGGCATTGAAAGGTGACGGAGGCACCGACCAACACGGTCACGTTCTCCAAGTATGGAGCAATGAACTCAGGAGTATCCGAGAAACGGGCTAATGAAACAACACACAGCATTCATCTTCAACCAATAACAACAACGACAACTACTACTACAACTATAACAACAGCTACTACTACTACTACCACTACCACTACCATCCCATAGTTAAGATTGCTGTGGCCGTGTGTGCGCCTCAGTCAACCGAAGGATCTGTTGACCTCATCTTCATCTCTGTAATTCTGAATGATTTCCTGAATGCAGCGTCATAATTAGTATCATCTTAACTTAAATGTCTCACCGGAGCATCTATATAGAGGTGTCTAAACAACGGCAACCTCTGCTATTGTTACCCTTACAAACGGATCTCCAACTGAAATGCCTTTTACCTTTGCTACCTTTACCTTTGTCAACATTACATTTGACCCCTCTACCTTTGTTACCTCTACCTTTGTTATCTTTACCTTCGTTATCTTTACCTTTGTTATCTTTGCCTTTGTTATCTTTGCCTTTGTTACCTTTACCTTTGTTATCTTTGCCTTTGTTACCTTTACCTTTGTTATCTTTACCTTCGTTATCTTTGCCTTTGTTATCTTTACCTTTGTCATCTTTACCTTTGTCATCTTTACCTTTGTTATCTTTACCTTTGTTACCGTTACCTTTGCTATCTGTACAATCCGCAAGAGCAGAGTAGATCGTGCCAACCTACCTATGACTTCGAGCGTGTAGGTGAAGTTGATTGATCCAGCCCGGTTTTGAACCCAGCACATGTACCTCCCACTGTCCTCCTCCAACAGGTTGGACACCTTGAGGGTGTGCCTCGACCCCTGGAGGTCCACACTTCCTGTCTCTGGGATGTTATGGATGACCCTTCCGTCCTTGTACCAGCTGACCTGAGGACGAGGACTGCCCTCCGCTCGACATCGAAGCCGGACTGTGCTACCCACTGGTTGAAGGATTGGCTCATCACGCATATGCTCCGACCGAAACGAAGGAGCCTCTGTAAGCCGAGACCAAGACAAGCATTGAGTTACAGGCGCTGACTTATCTACGCCCGCATTAGACACGTAGCGGTGTAATTTATGGTGATAATAATCTAATCTATGTTAGTCTTATTGAGTCTGTTTTCTAAATCTCAATTAGCATAATCTAATTTTTTCCATTCTAATCTATTCCAATCTAATCTATTCCAATTTATTCTAGTACATACTAATCTATTCTGATATATCCTCGAATATTCTAATCTATTCTAACATATTCAAATCTTTTCTAGTATGTTCTGATCGATTCTAACATATTCTAATCTATTCTAGTATATTCAAGTCTTTTGTTGCATGTTCTGATCTATTCCAGCATATTCTAATATATTCTAGAATATTCTAATCTATTCAAGTATATACAAATCTTTTGTTGCATGTTCTGATCTATTCTAGCATATTCTAATCTATTCTAGAATGTTCAAATCTATTCTCGCATATTCTAATATATTCTAGAATATTCTACTCTATTCTAGTATATTCTAATCTGTTCTAATCTAGTGGTACTAATCTAATATTTTCTGATTTATTTTAATCTAATCAAATATATTATATTTTGTTCTAATCTAATCTACTATATTCTAATCGTTTCTAATAATTAAAGTCTATACCAATTAAATCTTTTCTTATGGAATTATGCTATCCTATTATTATTATTATTAAATAAATTTGTAACGCGCGCAAGGTCACACCGAAATGTGAATCTGAGGCGCGGATAGTCAGCCGCCAGGTGAAGATGCACTTAGATTTCTAAATCCTTAAAAGCCAAGGAGAAATAGTGAGTTTTGAGCCGCTTTTTGAAGGAAGGAAGTGACGTTGAGATACGAAGAGAAAGTGGTAGTCGATTCCATTCCCTTGGAGCAGAGGCGTGGAATGCACGAGAGCCCATAACTGTTCTGCATCGTGGCTCAGCTAGAAGACCTGTAATTGATGATCGCAGGCAACGAGGATGGATGTAAGGAGTTAGTAGTGCATGAATATAGGTAGGTGTGCTGGTGTTGAGGGCCTTTGTAGGTCAAACAGGCCAATTTAAATTTTATTCTGAATTCAACAGGAAGCCAATGCAGTTCATGGAGTAGGACTGAGGAGCATGTTCGTAGTGGGACACGCATCACTACACGAGCTAAGGAGTTTTGGATTCGTTGCAGCCTTTTGAGTTCAAGGTTTGAGACACCCACAAAAAGGGAATTAGCATAATCAAGACGAGAGGATACAAGTGAACAGGCTATAGTTTGAGACATATTCTGAGTTAGAGCCGACCTGATGTGACGTATTGCCCTGATGTGATAGAAACAAGATTTACAAAGGTTTGTTATGTGTGGTCGGAATGTGAGCTTACTGTCCAGGGTTACCCCAAGTGTTTTGACAGTATCTAAAAAAGACACAGCAGTGCCTGCGAGGTCGACACTAGAAAGTGAAGGGAAAGAACGCAGACGTTGGCCTGAACCGAACAGAATTGCCTCAGACTTGTTTGGGTTTATGGCCAAACCATTGAAACAGAACCATGCATACATAGATGAGAGGCACTCTTCAAGTTTTAGTTTACCAGACTGGTCAGTGTGTGACAGAGCAATATGTAGCTGAGTATCATCCGCGTACTGTTGTAATTGGATTCCAAAGCGCTTAGCTATATGACTGATTGGGGAAGTAAAGACTGTAAATAATAAAGGACCGAGGACAGATCCTTGTGGTACTCCAGAAGTACAACGCGTGGGCTCAGACCGAGTGGTACCGATGCCTACCTGCTGACTACGGTCACCCAGGTAAGAAGCTAACCAGTTTAAGGCAGTCCCAGAGACACCGAAGCTTTTGGTTAGTCTTGAAAGAAGTAGCTGGTGGTCTACGGTGTCGAAGGCTGCACTAAGGTCAAGACATACTGAGAGGCAGGCTTTACCATTGTCAACACAGGAGAAGACGTTATCCAGTGTATGGATATGAATGTATATGTGAATGTATATATACATATATGTATATATGATATATATATCCTATAAAATGAAACGGAATAACACGATAATTATATTGGGATCAGTCCATTCACAGCAATTCATTTAGAATCAATTCCGATTAGAAATTATTTATAATCAATTTGTTATATCGATTTATTTTTATTACATTTTATTTAAATTTTTAGTAATCGATCTATTTTTTAAATGTTATTTAAATTTTAGTTATCGAGTAATTTTTATTCAATTTTTTTAAAGTCTATAGTAATCGATCAGAAATGCCTACCGTCCGGAGGGTTTGTTTCGTCTAACTCGCCAGATGGTAGCATAGTCGTGTTTGAGTGAGCTGTCAAAAAAAGATGTATCTTATTATTAAAGCATAGATAATACCCAGTAATTATAGCATTTGTTTGCAACATTTTAAAGGTGTCTATGAAGTGCTCTAGCCAATCGCAAAAGTAGTTTCCACACATACATGTACATACATACAGGTACGTAACGAGGCTTAAATTCAAGAAGAGGCAACGTCACAGAGCATTGGCAAAATTCTGGTCATTGGGGTTATTGGTCAATAGAAGTTCCAGTGTATAGAAAATGCAAGAGAAGGCAGCGGCCTCCTCGTGCCTCAATGTAGCTACGCCTATGCATGCATACACACATACATACATCATGTATGATGATGATGATGATGATGATGATGATGATGATGATGATGATGATGATGATGATGATGATGATGATGATGGTGATGATGATGATGTTGATGATGATGATGATGATACATACATACATCCATACATACATACATACATACATACATACATATACATACATGCATACATGCATGCATACATACATACATACATACATACATACATACATACATACATACATACATACATACATACATACATACATACATACATACATACATACATACATATCATACATACATACATACATACATACATGCATGCATACATACATACATACATACATACACACATACATTCATAACCATAACTATTTTGTTTTATGTTCCCCGTATAGATTGCAACAAAAAACCGCTCAATACCAGTCGCCTGTCGTGTGCCAGATTTATATAATATTGGGTGACGACGTGTTAAAGGTGTCTAAAGAGTACTGTAACCAATCGCAGTAGTAGTTTCGCACATACATGCATACATACATGCATACATACATAAAAACATACATACATAAATACATACATACATACATACATAAATACATACACACTGACATACTGACATACATACGTACAAGCATACATTACCATAACCATATGTCTTGCAGGCTGTCCGTTCTGTTAGTAGTTAAGATTTATGTCTTCTGTCATTTGTGTTCATGTGAATTGTTTCAATTGCATAATTGTACACTGCAACCGGTTGCGATTTGTCAACCGGATTGTTTCAATAAACAATATTATTAAATAGCCAAACAAACGTTTATTGTCAGGATTCCATATACATTTTAACTGTGTTTATTGGGGGGGCCGATAGCACATTGGATAACATCTGGCGTAGAGATCGAGAGGTACCGAGTTCGAGCCCCGTAGGAGAGACATGCTTTGTAGGCTGCTATTAGCGCCGTGTATTGCAGGCTGTCTGTTCTGTTAGTAGTTAAGATTTATGTCTTCTGTCATTTGCGTTCCTGTGAATTGTTTCAATTACTTTACTTCCTTATAACTAGTTGAATGTTCCCACTAGAGACAGGAGATTGCAAAGAGTCCCGTGCATAGCCAATCGTCAGACGGGTGCCATCTCTATATAATATTGAGTGACCACGTTTTAAAGGTGTCTAAAAAGTGCTGTAACCAATCCCAAAAATAGTTTCCATACATACATACATATGTACGTACATTGTTGATTTATGTCTTCTGTAATAATAAATTTGTGTTCTTGTGAATTGCTTAATCGTCATAACATGTACATGTCGTGTGCTTAGAGTGCAAAGGGGCTAGCTCAAAAATTTTAAAAATTCGTTTTATTGTTTTATTCTATTGCTACCAATGTAGTGTTTGAATAGTGAAAAGGTGGTTTTGCTCAGAGTGTAAATAAAAACGTAGCAACTCCTTTTTTAGTTGGTCGATCTTCAATGACCTAGTTTTGAAATGTGCAAAGGTTCTTTTGGTGATAGAGAGACTTTGCTTACCAAGATATAGGTTCATAGGTTATATGGTTATTTTTAATATACAATGATTGTCATAATTCTGGCGTCCTGCCTAAGACTAATCCTAAGATATTTCAAATGAAAATTGTAAGTTCCTAATAATCATGTTTGTAGCATTTTGCATTGGTCAGGATTACTCTTAAAATATTATTGTATTTAAACATGGCAATGTTATAAACTAAAAATAGCATAAATCTAATGTTTTGTGAGCGATAACATGAGTAATTAAGAGCGACTCCTGTTCGTTTATTATCGGCATTCAAGACATCTGACACATCACAACTGACTACACCTAGTTCAGCCGAAAATTAAAGATAGAATTCAAAATATGAAACTAGGTAACAGGATACCACTTGCAGCCTGCATTATCTTCCTATAAAATACATACATGTAAACCCTTTGCTAAACATCATTGGTTTTGTTTTTTGTGTTCATTTCTCGAAAATATAGCCTATTAATATTCAACGTTCTTGCTTTTGTGGGAAGCTTATTATTACAATGGATGGCCTAAAGAAAATAAGTGGAATGGGTAGAGTTTTAAAAGATGTTACAGCTCTCTTTGCAAAAAAACTACTGAGCAGCCTATGTCAGTAGATTTGCTCCCCTGAACAATTTCAATAAATGGAGTTTGAACCTTTGCATTCTAAACACACGATGTACCGCGCAGTGCGTTTGTCAAGCTCTTCATCAAAGAATCAAAAATTATTATTATCATTATAATTATAATTCACACATACAATGTACATGTACATTCATAACCATAACTATTCGTTTCATGTTCCCTGTAAAGTTAGCAGGACTGCAACCAATCGCCTGTCGCGTGCCACGTCTATATAATATTATGTGACAACGTTTAAAAGGTGTTTAAACAGTGCCGTAACTAACCGCAGTAGTAATTTCCACGCATGCATAAATAGTACATACACACATACATGCATGTATACATACATTCATAACCATATCCAATCGTTTGTTGTTCCCAGTACAATGCGCAGATAACAGTAAACCCGATAAGACAGTAACGTCGGGATACAACAACCCATGTCTCATACAAGGAACGTAGAATGACAAATGATTGTCCTATTACTAGTGCAACTGGACTGAATAATAATACCTGGGGGATAATAATAATAATAATAATAATAATAATAATAATAATAATAATAATAATAATAATAATAATAATAATAATAATAATAATAATAATAATAATAATAATAATAATCTGATTTTTAATAATAATAATAATAATAATAATAATAATAATAATAATAATAATAATAATAATAATAATAATAATAATAATAATAATAATAATAATAATAATGATATTAATAATAATAATTCTTATCTCCTTACAGATAAGCCCTGTATTCCTCTTTGTAGAGAACTGTAATATGTAAAATAGATTGTTTAAATTCTGAAAAAATTACAAAATAATTAACTCATTCATTCATAATAATAATAATAATAATAATAATAATAATAATAATAATAATAATAATAATAATAATAATAATAATAATAATAATAATAATAATAATAATAAAATAGAACGATACAATAATTGTAAAGGATAGGCAAGAACCTTAACTAGTAAAGCAGAGCATCTTATGGTAATTAATTATTTTATTTTGATCAATTAGGTGTACATGCATTGATTTCGTAAAATTAATGATGACAAATTAGACAGTCTTCGGATTATAGTGAGATAGACTATTCCAACCAGACATAGATAATTAATAATAGACACTTTTGTGGACTGAACGAGAAATTTTTGAGATAACTCCGCCACTGATCGTACTCTGTCAGTGCCAGTCCCAAGCCTGGTTAAAGGAGGAGGGCGACGCAAATGGTCTTTGTTACTAAACAGTGTTCGTTAAACAGTAAACAGACAAAAAGCAATAAATGTGAGAATGGAAACAATACATAAGTTAAGCAGCCATTTAGTCGATCAAGCACACAACCAATTAGTCTGTTCTTTGAAGGTAGAGGCAGATAAGCAGGGTAATCGTAATTCAACTCTTTTGGAAAGGAACGTACCGTACCACCACTTTTCCTACCCACTAAAACATGCCCATTATTATTTTCTCCGAGGAAGGCCTTCATTGAGTCCTCAAGACTTGAAACAGTTACAAAGTATCATCCTCATCGTCATCTTCATTGTTACTATTATTACTATTACTATTACTATTATTATAATTATTATTATTATTATTATTATTATCATCATCATCATCATCATCATCATCATCATCATCATCATCGTCATCATCATCATCATCATCACCATCACCATCATCATAATCATCATCATCATCATCATCATCATCATCATCATCATCACCATCACCATCATCATCACCATCATCATTGATATGCATGGCCTACAAACGGCGCTCTTATATAATTATTTAACAGTTGCTAATTGAAACGATGTGAAATTTTCTAGACGAAAGTAAAGCCTGTGTCCTGTGGTGATGTGACGTGCACATCCGAGTTCAGGAAATTTAAAACATTAAACTTTTCGATCTCACGCTCCAAAACACGAACTCTGTTTCATCCAACGTAACAGCTTATAGCAGTAACTCAATATCGCCTGCCCGCGGACAAGAAAGTTTAGAATAAACCCGGAGTAAGTCAGCGTCAACAGCAATGGCGAATATTTTTCGGATTGTTTACGGAATTCGATCTGTCAACGTGGATTCCTTCCCACACCGTTGCTCCACGCTACGTCAGGCTTTTCTCCCACTCGCCCGCCACCTACCACCCGCCTCTGTGGGCGTCTTAGCGGGGGATCTTGGAAGAATTCTGAGAGTTTTGTTTGTTGGCTTTGACATTCAAGATGGCCGCAATAACACTATGCGACAGACTTCTGAAGGAAAGGAATTTCACGCCAAGGAGAAAACATCTCTATCGTCGATCCTCAGCTGGGTAGATTATATGGAAGACGTTCTACATCAATTAACTTAATTAATTAATTTAATTAACGAACGAACACGTGGAGGAAGTAATTTAAAACGCAATTTTGCTGGGGTATACGTAATTATTGTTCTCTTCTTTGTCACTTACATTGTCTAACCAGATCAATCTTGGTCTGCCTTTGTTTCTCTTTCCTTTCAAAGTTTCAATCTTGCGTGCAGTAGACTGAATTAATGCATCACATTGGTCCGAATTCGATCACCTGGCATTCTCTCTACTGGACAGAACCTTTGAAGTCTCTTCGCTGGATAACTGTGTCTAACAGTGTAAGCTTATGTGTTTAACCAAGCACTATCATATTTCATCGTTTCAAACTTTCCATTGATTAAAAAATTCTAAACTCGACTATAATTTACGAACGGGTCCAAATGTAATTTGTTTCATAATGAATCTGGTGAATCAAGTAGTAAACGAACAAAACGAATGAATGAATGAATGCATTAATTAATGAACGAATAAAGGAACGAACGTTCGAACGAATTAATGAAGGAACTAATTATTTAAGTAATCAGTTAGGCTAATTAACGAATAAACGAACGAATGAATAAATGAACGAATAAATGAACGAGAGAAAAATGATTATTACGTAAGCTGTAAATAAACATGTCATAACCAATGAGATATATTTTATTAACGCTAGAGGGAACATGACGCATATTCCCTTCGCTAATTTTTGAATCCACAACCATATATATAATAACACCTTAAAGAGAGTTCCGCAGTTAATGGAAATTGAAATGACGCGTTTTGATTGGTTGAAATTCATGGACGCAGTCAAGCTTAAGCGAGACTTTGATTTCTTTTCGAAGCTTACGCCTTAAAACAATTCAAAAGACACAAATTAACAACTTATCCATTAAATAATATTCCAGCGGCCACGTTTTCGGGCTTTAATAAGTTGCTATATCCACACACTACACAATTTAGCCAGCGCTCATTAACATAACTGGTGACGTGTCCACGCATTTCACGTCGATGATGACGTCGATTTATATTATACATCTCTCTGCCTAGCTTGCCTAGCTTAAGGGTCACAGCCTCACCATAGATGGTAGATGCGGGCTCTAGTGATATATTTATATATTATACATCTCTATGGTCATAACAAATAATATGATTAGCGTCGCTATCTTCCTTTCGCCAGCAATAATTAAACACCTTTAAATCGTTTCATTTAGACGCCATATTACAGTAATTTCGTTCAATCGGCAGGTTATATTGAACCACGAAAAACAGATGATTGGTTGCTTAGTTTCTCTTTAACGACACGGTTGTGACAATGATTAGTGTCGCCCTCCTCTGATCTCCAGGCTTGGGATTGGCACGACCAGATTTAGAGCAGTGAAGGAGTTGATCATGTATTTATTAATTATTATTCCAAAGTTTAACGTCGTCATATGACATCAAAGACCGTTGACCACAATTCAAAATTATGTACAATACATGCAGTTGAAAACAAAAATTGATAGAATCCGAGAGACACCATATAAAGGCATCACAGCAGTACTTTACAATGTCACTACTGTAATATTCATTGTTTAGCAGTACAATGTAATTCAGTTAATAATGTTCATGAAAGTTATATTGCATTAAGATAGTATCTGTAACAAACTATACAATGATTTGCGGCAATAATCATACACAATTTCTTTATATGTAAAATGAGAATATTCCTCATGAACAGTCATAACGTACATGAGATTTTAATATAGATTTCAATTAAAGAACAGCATTGGTTTCAAGTTGACAATACCTATACTTATGACATGATATACATAATTATATAGATACATGCAACTTCTATTCTACTAACTCCGCTTATAAATCCGCCACTTATCGTACTGCCAGTGCCAGTCCAAGCCTGGATGAAGGAGGAGGGCTCTAATGATCTGTGTTATCACACAGCGTCGTTAAACTGAAACTACTACTAACTCCGCTTATGGTATAAGCTAACGTAAGCAAACGTAAGAAAGGTAAGATTCATATAATGTTGAGGGGTAGGTAAGCTTAGTCATGGTAAGGTATATTTAGCAAGGTGGCCCACCTTAACCTTTTGGCTTGGATTTGGTGCACCATCGGTCGATGTCTTGTGCAATAGACACCGGCTCTATAGAAGTTGAAAAGTTGAATTGCTATAGGAGACACCGCCATGTCGAGGAAGAGACATGGAAAGTCAAGTGTCGTCGATGTTTCCGGGTTTAACGGAACCTGAGTTTAAGCTCCGCCTCCGAGGTCAGAGGGCAAACGTTTCAAGTTATCCATTCATCCGTCGGTCCATCCATCCACCCGTCTATCCGCCCATCTATTTATCCATTTATTTATTTTTTAAATTTGTAACGCGCGAACGGTCACACCGAAATGTGAATCTAAGGCGCGGATAGCAAGCCGCCAGAGGAAGACGCAGTTAGATTTCTAAGGGTTTGAAATCTAAGGAGAAATAGAGAGTTTTAGCCGCTCTTTGAAGGAGATAAGTGAATTTGAGCTACGAAGAGAGAGCGGAAGTCGATTCCATTCCCTGTGGGCAGAGGCATAGAATGCACGCGAGCCCACAACTGTTCTGCATCGTGGCTTAGCTAAAAGAACTGTACTTGATGTTCGTTCGCAGGCAACGAGGAGGGATGTAAGGAGTTAGTGAATGAAGGTAAGGAGGTGTGCTGGTGCTGAAGGCTATGTTCACCAGACAGGCCAATTAAAATTTTATTCTGAAATCAACAGGAGCCAATGCGGCTGAGGGAGTAGTACTGAGGAACTTGCTGGTTGTGGATATAAGATATAAGTAGCGCTGTCAAAATTCATATTATAGTGGCTGATAAGTCCATTTTAAAGGTGTCCATGAAGACATAGGTCTTTTCTAACAGAAATCGATTTCGTCGAGATTCCAACAGTTAAACTACAGCTGATGTCAATAGAAACATTTTTGCAGTGGTATATATGCACTCCGCTGTCAAATTTAGTGATACGGTAAGAAGTCTTAAAAACTGTTAAACACCTCTTTTAATTGTAGTATTCGCCGTATAAGTGCTGTAATGTTGTGAATGTGCTTTTAAGTTGCTGTATTATGTCTTACGAACGGTGAGAACTATTCAAAACAATTTCTTCCAAGGTCAACGAGTTAGCGACCATTGTTGCAATTGGATTCCATTAAACTTTGGATTAATAAATTAAAATATAATTAGTCACGCAAGCTTGCGAGCTTATAAGGTCAACGTCAGCGCCCTGGCGGTCACAAGGTGTCGCTAAACAATGGAAATATGCTGTGTTACGCCATACCAACTGCTACCGACGTCAATGGCCTTTGTTTCCATAACTTGTTGTTAAACACTGAATCCAATACAATCAATCGTAATTAAGAATTAGCTTGAGAAAAAATAACCATTTTCATGTGGACTCGTTTACGGTTGAGTAAAGGTCGAGTTGTAACGAGTTGTAAGTGGTAAACGTGTTCGACTGTCTAACCAGAAGCAAGGGATTCGATTAATTGCCAAAACTGAAAGAGGTCTTAAGATAACCTTGTGGTTAGTGTGCTGGACTCTCAACAAAGAGCTCGAGGATTCAAATGGTAGGAATGGCAACGGCAGAAATTTGTTTCTAGGCTGCTGCTCCACCTGCGCGCCTAGCCAACTCGGCTATAATGAGCACATTGGCCGTACACTGTCGGTGGGAAGATGAGATTGCGAGGGAGAGGTCTGGTCACCGCCATCACATGCCGAGACTATAAGAAAATCAAATCAAGTCGCTTCAAACCCATGACTGCCTCTTAGCTTCAAGGACTCTTTTTTTAAATTCACTATCACCCCTATGCAAATATAGATATCGGCTACTAAATAACGCTTACCGTGAGCGGATAGATCAGAAGTGGAAAACAGCGCGCGTATACGAAAAGAATGAATGAAATTAAACACGGACCGTGCTTTTCGGGATAACTTACAAACTACATAATGATTGTAGTTTGCAATGTTCACTGACATCTTGTGTATGGGATCGCTGACGTCGACCTTACGTTACCTTACCCACTTCATATAATATTATTCAGATGCTGAATGGATGGATGGACCCGAAGTCTGACGATATCTTGAGGCAACAATGGTCGTTGACGTCAATTAATACTTATTTCGAACAGTTCTCACCGTTTCTATTCCATCATTCACAGGACGCCAAAGTAGACGATTGCCATACTTATTTTATTTAATCCAACGTTTAACGTCGTCTTATGACATCAAAGGCCGTTGACGACAATACAGGAAAGATACAATTCAATGATTACAAGAAACTTACAGCATCCGTATGACACCATCAAATGTGTCAAACAGAGCTTTACAATTTCACTGTATTCAATATTTTTTTAACATAAGGTAGTTCATCTTATTCTGTCTATGATTTCTATATTCTGACAAAAGATTTCATGCAAATTAAACAATGTTATGTAACTATGCAGCAATTGATCCATATACAAAATTTACTAAGTACTCTTTTAAACTGTTCATGTATCTAACATACTATACATGTAATAAAAGTTCATTCAATAACATAGCATACATGTATTATAATTGTTTAAAGTATAGTTTCAATACATTAAAATTATAATCACAGATCTCTTATTATAACAGATTACTGAATATTATGCAACATAGTAGCTATTGTAATACAGTAACCAAACCAAATCATATCTTATATTGAGGAACCAAAGTTGAATAACAATATGGTAATAACATAAATTCATTTACCAATAGGTAATATTTAAAAAATTTTCTCACATCAGTTCTTGTTATTTTGACATAACATATTCAATAATCAACAGTTGATAAGAAGTAGTTTATGAATATTTCAATAATCTGCATTGCAACACAGTACTGCAGTATTATGCAACATAATATCTACTGTGATATAATAACCAAACCACACCACATGTAATATGTATTATTGAAAAACCAAAGTTGAATAATAATAATAATAATATGGTAACCAGCATTGCAACACAGTACATACATGTAATTGCATAATAACAATGTATTAGTAAAAGAGTAATTAAATATTTACAGATTTGAGTAAGATATAAAACTAGTTGCATTAAAAAAACACACTAAAACATCCATTTACAAAATTTTACCTTTATTAATTATTTTAACTAACCTATACACTTCATTCTGAAATAAATTTACCGTCAAAAGGGTTTTAACGGAAACTTCATGTTTATATAATTGACATTTATTTCTTAATACCTCTGAAATATCTTCTTTTTTACAATCAAGTAAGAGGTGATGGATTGTCTCCTTGACCTTACATACCCACGCCGCTGCTCTTCCTTGTATGTCGAATATGACACTTAAAAGGGTGTGCAATTATTTTTGAATAGCTCTCCGTTCGTTTTTGAATGAGTCTACATACAATGAGACAATTAAGTACTACTAGTAGCTTCAGTTTAACGACACTGTCATAACAAAGATCATTAGCGTCGCCCCCTCCTTCATCCAGGCCTTTGACTGGCACTGTCAGAAAGCAAACAGTGGCGGAGTTTAAGCAATTGAATTTTATTTACTCCAAGGTTTGACGTCGTCATATGCATAGGCGCAACCACCCTATGGGACCCGTGGGACGCGTCCCCCAACTTTCGAACAGGCTGGAACGGTCCCCCCCAACTTTTGAAAATTGTGAGGCAAACAAGAGTCGAAAATGCACTCCATTTGGTATCATTTGCTCAAAATCGCGCCGGCTTCTGGGGCTCCGCCCCAGACCCCGATGGGGAAACTTACGACGCTCCCCATACCCTCTAAAGTCGTTAGGAGCTTCTTGCCTTCCGCGATCTCTCCCATCTGTACCATTAATGCCAGTATAGTACAAGGCTCTAGCCTTGGACCTACTGATTTTGTCATAGCCATTTCTAGCCTTAACCCTAAATACAGTGGAAACCGTCTCCCTAAATATGCCGACGATAGCTACTTGCTGGTCCCCGCTTCCTGCATTGACAGCACTCTTTCTGAACTTGACCAAATCTCTAAGTGGGCATCCATTAGCAATCGTAAATTAAACCATGCTAAGACCAGAGAAATGGCTGTCAAACCACCGAGGTCCAAACCTATTGCCCTCCCTCCTCATCCCTGGCATCGAGCGGGTCCAGGAGATGGTTATTTTGGGTGTCACTATCTCTGATCGGATTGGCTTTGGGGCACACATTGACAAAATATGCTGCAAAGCCCGAAAATCCATGTTCGCGCTACGTGTTTTGGTCGCCCACGGTCACCACAGTGAACGTCTCTTTGACATTGTTAGAGCTACTACTCGCACGGCTACTTTATGCTTCCCATGTTTGGTGGGGATTTGCCAATGTAGGGTAACATAAACGCCTTAACGGTATTCTGAGATAATTGACCCGTTCAGGCTTCCTCCATGCCGACTTTCCTAGTTTTGACAAACACTGTTCATTCATTCATTCATTCATTCATTCATTCCAAAGATTTATATAGCGCCCCTTCAAGGTTACTACTCAGGAGCGCTCCCGACCCAACCACGGCTGAAAAGGATGGTTTTAAGGCTAGAGTAAAACGCATCTAAATGAACTCTAGGAATAAGGCGTAATGTTAATGGGAGCCCATTCCAAACCATGGGGCCAGCAACAGAGAAGGCGCGATGCTGTCTAAGAGCAGTTCGCGCACGGGGAACAAGAAGTTCACCATGTGTGGAGGAGCGGAGAGCTCTACTGTTCTATAGCTTATTCTACTCTTTTCCGTTCAATTCTCTTAAACCCTTGTCACGTCCAGTTTATTCATAATAAAGTCACATTTTCACATATCTAGATGGTTTAGGTACTTTTATATCGAAATCATCGGTGAAAAATTGGAGGTAAATTAAAGCCCAAAATGTACTCCATTTGGCACCATATGCTCAAAATTGCGCCGATGGGAGCTTACGACGCTGATAAATTTTAAATAGCGTTGAGTGAAAGCATTTCACAGGTGTCCAACTGAAACGTAAAACACCGTGTCTTTTTGTATCTAACTTCAGCAATTTTAAGTCCGACGTGAACAAGGAGAACATTCTGAGGCGTTCAATACCTTAACGTTATCATAGCCGACCTAGCGCATTTAAGGCCGTTTACGTCGGTAGCGCAATTAGTTTATAGTTTACACTTTAGCATTAATAATTATATCCTAGCGTGATTCATTGGCTATAGTTACTATTTAACGACTTGTAATTTTCTTTTAATCACTAGCCTTTTCTTGACAATTAATGATTGGTTGCTTAGTTGCTGTTTAATTAATAATTGGTTGGTTAATTCCTGTTTAACGACACTGTGTCATAAAAAAGATGACTATCGTCGCTCTCTTCCGTTCTCCAGTATTTAGAAACCTTTAAATCGTTTCTTCAGACGCTATATATAAGTAATTTTCATTAAGTGGTAAAAAGAGCTGTAATATGCCAAAACTAATCTTTGTCGGCGGCAACGGCCTATGTTGTCATAAGCTGCCGTTAAACTGTAGACACACACACAAGTGGTTAACTTTCTTTGTTTCTAGACTCTGAGTTAAACTTCGCTGTGTCATAACAAAGATAATTAGCTTTCCCCTCCTCCCTTATCGAGATTGGCCCTGGCACTACCAGAGTGTGGGCATTGGCGGAGTTTCATAACATAATGACAACACCTTTAGCTACTTCATGGCAGTGAGTATCTAGTCCTTACCAATACCAATGGCTACCAGGTCCGTTGACGTCAATTTTGCCTTAAATCTTACTGAATTTATTTCACGACAAAGCCCTCTGCACGAAATTGTGATAAATACAGCAAAGGAAGAAGGTATGTATCTGTTTTTGACGCAGTGTCACAGTATACAGATAATTAGCGTGGCTATTCTGCTTCTGCGCGGAGTTTTAGATTAGTTGCAGTTGAAATACACTGTGCCATAACGAAAGAGGAAGGCTGAAGTCCTGAGTTTTAGATGGACCCAGAGTATAGCGACATCTTACGGCAACAAAAGCAGTTGACGTCGACAGAAATCAGTTTGCATAATACAGCTTAAAATATTCAGACTGGTTAGTTGGTTGCTGTTTAACGACACTGTGCCATAACAAAGATGATTAGCGTCGCCCTCCTCCTTTCTCCAGGCTAGGAACTGGCACTACCACAGGTAGGGCAGTGGCGGAGTTGGATGGATGGATCCAGAGTGTAACAACAACTTATGGCAACAAAGGCCGTTGATGTCGACAGAAATTAGTTTGAACAGTTCTCATAGTTCTTATAGTATCATACGGCTTTAAACGTATAACTTTGAAGTAATCGTAATCGTAATCGTAATCTCCAAACTTCTAAAGCGCCACTCGAAAGCCAAGCGCAGGGCACCGGCTTATTCACGAGCGCTGAAGTACTTATAACTAGTGGTAGTAGGTTCGGTTTAACGACACTGTGTGATAACAACTGTTATTAACGTCGCCCTCCTTCTTTATCCACGCTTGAGACTGGCGCTGCCTGGCACTAGGGTACGGACGTGCAGTGTCGGAATCAAGTACTATAACTCTGAAGTATTGAACCTATATAATCACTGACAGAAGATGTTTAAAGTGTCCAATTAGTTATTGATTCAAGCAAATCACCTTCAGTAATTATAGGCTACTGCCTATCGTTTAACGACATATTGTGGCTGCAAGGGCCGTTCACGTAGACCTTACCCATATTTTCAAAATTAGTTACAATTTAGTTCTAATGATGAAACTAAGGTAATTATAACACAGGTTTGACATTTTTAGAGGTGTCCAAGAGAATTTGATTTAACCTTTAACCTTCAGCTAGCTTTATGGTAGGTAATATCCAGTGTATATTGATATTTTGACTATCAGAACCATAGATATAGTCAATAATTAATTAACCATTCCTACCTTACAACTAATCAATTTTCAACAGAACTCAGCTAACGATGCTTCTTCGTTATTCCCAAAGCCTGAAGTGGAACTATTTTGAAAGGGTTTTTAACCCAGTGCACCCGATAAGCCGATGAAAAGTAGCAGTCGAGAGATTTGTGCTATTTGATCGTTGCAGTAAATCTTCGTCTTTCAACAGCCGAAATTTTCTTCGGCTGCATTAAACTTAAGAACCTGCCGACAGTTGAAGAGATAAGAAAAAAACAAGCGTGCGTATACCATGGGGCACCAAATTTGACCGTGGTCGAGGGAATTAAACTTCCGTACCGTGGCTGAGGGCACCAAATTTTACCGTGGCTGAGGGAACCAAATTTTACCGTGGCTGAGGGAACCAATTTTTACCGTGGCTGAGGAAGTCAATCTTTACCGTGGCTGAAGAAGCCAGATTTACCGTGGCTGAGGGAACCAATTTTTACCGTGGCTGAGGGGACCAAATGTTACTGTGACTTAGGGAACCAACGTTTACCATGGCTGAGGGAACCAAACAAATGAGGAAGCCAATCTTTACCGTGGCTGAGGAAGCCAATCTTTACCGTGGCTGAGGAAACCAATCTTTACCGTGGCTGAGGAAACCAAATTTTCCGTGGCTGAGGAAACCAAATTTTACCGTGACTGAGGGAACCAACTTTTACCGTGGCTGAGGAAGACATATTTTACCGTGGTCGAGAGATAAACCAAATACCGTGGCATACGAGGACGAAATTTACCGTGGCTGGTCTAGGGAACCAAAGTTTATCGTTGCTTAGAAGATTTTATGATGAGGGAGAATTGATTGGATGAGTAGGAGGGTTTGGGAATATGGAATTGGCGAGGAAAGCAGATGGAAGGCAAAAACAAATGATGAAAGGAAGAAAAACAAGTAGAGCCGTGTGCGGAGCAGATGTATAAGCATTGTTATACACGGTGGCCATTTGGTTAGAGCGCTCCACCTGTGATGCGTATGATACGGGTTCGACCCTCCTCCTCCTCCTCCCCTGAGACGGTCACTGTGTAAGGACCTTGAGTAAGTCCTTCACTCAGAATTGCATTCCTGTAGGTGATTTCTTATTCATTGATTTACCTGTGACCGATCTCACCTGTCAAGTTTAACCTGCGTCATGAGCAGTCATTGCGGTTGCACTAATGAATTCATCGGGAGAGAAATCGTGCGAAAACAATGCGTGTCTAATGAATTAATTCGCAGCTGAGCGATTGTCTTGACAGACCCTGAGAAGAATCTTAATGAGATTGTCATCTGATTAACTTGTCATTCTCCTCATCTGCATAACAAAGCGCGTCTTCAGACAATTTCAACGGGTCTTCAGCCAACCACAACCAGCTGCAGCATACCGGTTCTGTCTGGCTCTCTGTCCGTCTGTCTGTCTGTATATCTATCTCTCCGTCCGTTTACCTATCTGTCTCTCTCCATGTCTGCGTCAATCTGTCTGTCTGTATGTCTGTTTGTCTGTCTGTCTGTCTGCCTGTCTGTCTGTATCTCTATATATAATATTCTGCCTGTCTGTCTGCCAATCTGTCTGTCTGTCTATCTGTCTGTCTGTCCTTCCGTATATCTACCTCCTTCCGTTCTTTCTCTTTATGTCTGCCTGACTGTCTCTTTATGTGTGTCTGTGTGTTCTTCCATATGTCTTCATCCGTTCGCCAATCTATTGTATGTGCCTCTGACTCTCTCTGTCTGCATGCCTGTCTTTGTATTTATTTCTCCCTCCGTATGTATTTCGTCCATCCATCAGTCCTTCCGCTGTCTGTCTACCTGCCTCTTTGTCTGTCTTTCCATATCTCTGTCTGTCTGTGTTTTGGATAAGAGGCCATCGAACTGACTTTCACCTTAAGAATAAAATTCGTGCGAACTTCTTGAACTAATTTATGTGCGCGTGAGAGCAGATCGCACAGAGTATGGTAAGATTCTGCATTGGACAAAAGTTACGAACAGACAACCGCTAGCCAACAGCTACAACTTATGGGCCGTCCATAAATGACGTCACGCAATTTTGGCCGATTTTTAACCCCCTTCCCACTTCGTCACAAAAAGTAAGACCCCCTCTGAAAATTACGTCACACAGCTCTGATCTCCCCCAAACCAATTTCCATGGCGAAGCAAAATGCTCCTTCATGGAACAAATAGCGAAAGCATGAATATTTTAAAATCTAACGGTGACCAAATATTGAAATAATTAGAAAATTATTAATAATGGTGCCCGTATACATTAAAATAATTTAAAAAATAATGAAAATGTAATCCTCAAAATTAGTGCTGTTGTTATTAAAATTAAATTGTTGTTAATTAGTAAATTTAATAACATATACCTGGTGTAACGTCACACTGCTCAGACCCCCACCCCATGTCACACATCGTCACAAATTGCCGACTCCCTCCCCCTAGGTGCGTGACGTCGTTTATGGACGGCCCCTTAGTTATAAACTGAAATTTTTATAAAAACAGAGACTTCAGCACAAAAATAACCTTTTGACATATAAGTAAACTCAAATGCTAGCCAAACCCTTTCTTTTTGTCTCAGCTATGCCACGGCGTTACGCAAATCGTCTTATTATTATAATCATCATAATTATAATCTAATACTTGAAAATCATTCCCTTCACATCAGTTTTAATCAGATCGCTTGTAGGGATATATTATGTGAAGAGGTGCTATATAAATTCGACCAATAAAAACGCAGCTCTGATACATTCTTCACAGCAAAAATTGACACCAATTCTTGAACATTAACTCCTTTAACTTAAAACCAAATTAAACAAGCAAGCTGTCTAACTCTGCCCAGTGCGATCGTATCTTTGCGCAACAGAGGCGCTAAGTTGGAAGCGATTCTGGTTGACCTTTCACACGGGGTCAATCGAGGGCAGGAAGTTTTCGCCCAAGTTTAAACGAATCATTAGATCGGTCGAATTAACCGCCTCATTATAGATGACGACTGAATTCGGTTTGCTTAATCAACGTCTGTCAATGAGCTAGTCTTTCATTCTTTGATTCATTCATTCATTCAGTCATTTATTCATACACACATTCAGTGATTAGTTAATTCATTTATTCGTTCATAATTCAATCAGTTCCGTCATTCATTCGTTCATTAGTTCATTCATTCATTCACTCATTCATTACCATCGATTGATGCTTGGTCATTACAAAAGATATCAAACTAGCATTCAATTAATGGACACCTGGTCCCATTCTTATTATAGCACCGTTTAACAGGTTTAAAAAGGTGTTTAAAGAGAATGCGTTACCCAATCGGCTATTGGTGTATTGAGAGTTTAACGACATCTTATGGCAACAAAGGCCGTTCGTGTATGTCCACATAAATTAATCTGAACAGTTCTAACAGTACGTTTGGTATATAATCAGCTTTAACTTCCTTTTTTATACAGGATAGTAGAAGTAGTAGTTTCAGTTTATCAACACCTTGTGATAACAAGTAGTAGTAGTTTCAGTTTAACGACACTTTGATAGCAAATAGTCATTGGTGTCGCCCTCCTCCTTTATCCAGGCTTGAGACTGGCACTGTCAGAGTACAAACAGTGTCAGTGTTGTGTGATAACAAAGATCGTCTGCTTTCGCTTATAGGGCAAGTATTGCAATTAGAAGAATGGCGTTTTTAATGTAAGTCTACTCCTAATGCGGCTCCATGACAAAATGTATCAAGACAGAATCAACCAGAAAATATGTACCAGACAAAATGTACCAAGACGAAATATACCAAGACAATAATTACCAAGACAATAAGTACCAAGACAATAAGTACCAAGACAATAAGTACCAAGACAATAAGTACTGAGACAATAAGTACTATGACAATTCATTGGCCTTTGTAACACATGGGAAATGGACTTAAATGACATTAATATTCAGGACTCGGGCAATGGTTTTCAGGTAAGTAATTGCATCGGTACGATCATAAGCATCCACCATCTGTTGGTGCCTGCACTACAACATCGTCTTTGGTATGTAATCCGGATTGACATGTTCGCTCTTCACAAACCCAAATTTCTTTGCCGTTTGCCCCATTTCGCTTCTTAGTAAACAAGAATTCACCGAGTACTAACTTTCTATTGCCCTTTTGCGAAACGATAAACGTAGCCATTTTGTAAGAGTCATGAACGTCAACTGAAGACTACAGCACAATATACACAGTATAGAGAAGGGATGGACTAAGTAATAAACATCTGTACAACACAGTCGAGAAGGGATTGTCTTCATAGTCCTACATGCTTGGCCTAGATATGCTGGTACATTATGTCTGGTCTATTTTGTCCTGGTAGTCATTGACGTGGTACTTGTTGTCGCGGTACATTATGTCTTGGTACACTGTGTCTTGTAGATTTTGACGTGGTACATTTTGTCTGGTACCTTTTGACCTGGTACTTTTCGTCTTGGTACATTATGTCTTGCTCCCCCTAATGCGATATAATTGGCCATTAAGTTCCATACTTTATATAGCATCAGTTGGAAACGTTTTGAAGGTGTCTAAAGAGATAGCAAACTGCTATATAAAATACCGATGACCTGGTGATGTAGGCTTAATATCTCGGTACTTACAGATGACGTAGACATGATACTTGAAGTCGATAGTTCCAAATCCGTTCGTAGCGCGGCAGAGATAGACGCCCGTGTCAGTGAGTTCAAGGTCACGCACCTGGAGTGACCCATCCCTCTTCGTCCTGAATCTCTCCCAGCCGATGTTAATCGTACTTCCGTTCTTCTGCCACTCGATGAAGGACTCTGGATCGGAGTCTGTTGGACAGACCAACCGCATTGTCTCTCCAATCCCAAATATCTGTTCACGCTGGTATTTGGAGCGCAGTTTAGGAGGACCTGTGATAAGAGAATCAACACATCTACATCAGCAACATAGGCATCGACCTTAACCACCACCCTCACCATCACCTCCAACAATACCATCACCACCAAGATCACACCACCACCATCATCAACACCATCATCATTATCATCACCACCACCGCCGCCGCTACCACCACCACCACAATCACCATCATCATCATCATCATCATCATCATCATCATCGTCATCGTCATCGTCATCGCTCATCGTCATCGTCATCGTCATCGTCATCGTCAGTCATCATCATCATCATCATCATCATCATCATCATCATCATCATCATCATTACCATCATTACCATCATCATCATCATCATCATCATCATCATCATCATCATCATCATCATCATCATCATCATCATCATCATCATCATCATCATCATCATCATCATCATCATCATCATCATCTCCAACACCAACACCACAACCACTAGCAACACCAACACCATCATCACCTTAAACATCAACACCATAAACACCTCTAGCAACACCGACACCAAACCACACCACCAAACACACCACCATCATCACCATCACCAACAACAATACCACAGGCTTCAAAACCACCATCATCACCATCACCACCACAACTGCCACAAACACTAGTAGTTGGACAGAAGCTGTGGAATTCGCCGTCCAATACCAATGTTAGGCAAAGCGTTCTCGTTGCACTAGCTTTATAACGCTGTCAAATGGTGTTATATAGGAACGGGATCAGGTACATTCTATTAACTACTGGAGCACCTCGGTTAAAACTTTGGACTTTTTGTCAAGTTGCATATCCACCGTAGCGTGGTTTCTGAAAATAGTGCAAGCGTAGAACTCATCACTTGCTCAGCGATACACAAAAGATGCGTTAGTGAGACCAGCTTAACGACTGGCGCTACCTCAAGTCCGCACGAACCAGGTTGTTCATTTCTGAGTCCGATCAGACTCAGGGGGTGGACATTAGATTAGATTAGATTAAATTAGATTAGGAGCATTTCATATTTTCATCACAACTTTTTCCTTTTCGGTAAACCACCACCACCACTAATACCACCACCACCAACACAAACACCACCACCACCACCACCACTACTTGGGACAACAACAACAAAACACACACGACCACCACCACACCAGCTTGGGCCTATTTTTTTCAAGTGGACCACCACGTGGTTTCACCACCATCACCACCACAAGCACAATCAACACCACCACCACTAACACCACCACCACTATCAACACCACCACCACCATCAGAATCCGGAGGTGGATATTAGATTAGATTAAATTAGATTAGGAAGCCACCACCACCACTAATACCATACCACCACAACCACCACCACCCACCACCGCCATACACACATACAGCTACGTAGAGGTGCATATGCTCTTGGGAACCGAATGCAGCCAACTATTGACATGCTTGGTGAAGCCTGTCTAGCTAATGGCAGAGGTCGCTAATAACTCCCGCTTACTGCTTAATAAGTGTCCAGGATTAGGGCTAATCTGACGATAATCACCTACTGGAACCAATACGTTTGACTCCGTTGAAACCAATCGATACAATACAATACTATGCAATGCTGTGCAAAACAATGCGATACAATACAATACTATTCAATACTATACAAAGCAATACAATGCAATGCAATACTATGCAATGCAGATTAAAACAATGCGTTATTGGATCACGCACTATAGTTAGTTGTATTGTATCACACTGTATTGTATCAAAAGGAAACATATCATAGCATATTGTATTGTATTGATTCTATTGTGTTGTGTTGTATTATATTGTATTGCATTGCATTGTATGTGTATGTATGTATGTATGTATGTATGTATGTATGTATGTATGTATGTATGTATGTATGTATTTATGTATGTATGTATGTATGTATGTATGTATGTATGTATTTATGTATGTATGTATGTATGTATGTATGTATTTGTGTATGTATTTGTGTATGTATTATGTATTAAGACACTTAATATGGCCCATTTTAAGTGTCTCAAAAAGGCGTTTTCTCTTCGCTATCCGATATGATGTTAAATGTCATTTACAAAAATAATAGACTATTACATCAGGTAGCAAAACAATGCACAGTAAACTAGAACAAGAGCCACAATTGGCGGTCCCACGCACACACGTGGAACCAACCTAACGTATTCCTGCTCTGTAATGTATCCCACTGCACTCTTATGTATATGTATTTATTTCGTGGTATTGAGATGTTGTAACAAGTCAAAGCGGTCCAACTTTGTTTTCTGTACCAATTGAATGACTCCAAAGCACACTGTGCATACATTCGCCACAGCCAGTGGTGTTATGCAGAAGAACGGACCGATAGCTCATGCATTGCGATAAGGGAGCTATATAAATCATCGCATCGACCACGCAGTTATACGAAGTAGGAGGTAAGTAAGGGCGAGGCGGCTGATAAGTGGTTCGGAAGGAATCTTAAAGAAAAACAATAAACTCGCTCTACATAAATAAGAGTTTTTACAGGCAGTCAGAAAGTTAACAGGAGGGCAAGTTTTGGGTTTACGTTGTATGCGGTTCATGGTCGATACAGTTTGAAACAAGGAGACATATAGAGAAAGATACATAGGGTGGGACAAAGATAGATAAGAAGTCATGGAGAGATACAGAGACGGATACATAGACAGAGTCACAGGCAGATAAGAAGATATAGAGACATACAGAGAAAGACAGATAGACAGAGTCACAGGTAGGTAATAAGACATGGAGAGATACAGAGGAGGAAACAGACAGAGTCACAGGCAGCTGAGAAAGCATTGGAGGATACTTAGACAGGACACAGGGACATACATAGAAAGGGTCACAGGCAGATATTCAAGTTTTCAGATCAAATAAGAGACCTGGAGACTGAGAGAGAGAAGGACGGAGAGACAGACAGCGCCGTGTTTCGGATAACCACGGGCCAAAGACTGTGTGTGTTTCCGCGTTGGTCCTTTATAATCGCCTCAGGCGACTGATTCACTGCAGCCACTGACTGCGCTCAACGATGGAAGCTACATACATCACTACACGAACCAAAGTACTTATGAACCGAAATACTTACGAACCGACATACTTACAAATCGGAGTACTTACGAACCGAAATACTTACGAACCGAAATACATACGAATCGGAGTACTTATGAACCAAAATACTTACGAACCAAAATACTTGTGAACCGAAATACTTACGAACCGAAATACTTATGAACCGAAATACTTACGAAACGGAGTACTTATGAACCAAAATACTTACGAACCGAAGTACTTATGAACCGAAATACTTATGAACCGAAATACTTACGAACCGAAACTTATGAACCGAAATACTTACGAACGGAAATACTTACGAATCGGAGTACTTATGAACCAAAAATACTTATGAACCGCAATACTTACGAACCGAAATACTTACGAATCGGAGTACTTATGAACCAAAATACTTACGAACCGAAATACTTATGAACCGAAATGCTTATGAACCGAAATACTTAGGAACCAAAATGCTTATGAACCGAAATACTGATAAACCCGAATACTAGCAGTTATCTTCTGCACAGCAAGTACACCACAACAACACAGTGCTACGCGATGCAATACAAAATAAAAAATGCAATACAATGCAATAATTCAATGCAAAACAATACTATTTGATCCAATACAATATAGCACAGGACCAAACAATATGCAATACAATTATAGCTGACAATACTTTGTAATAAAATGCAATCAAATAACTTCTAAATCGCCTCAATCATACTGTACCGCACAATCACATCGTAATCCGTTGAAGTATGCGTGCATGCAGTGTCTGTATGCGTGTCTATCTCTTTGCGTGCGTGTGAATGTGTGCCCACGTGTATCTGTCCGCCTATGTTTATGTCAGTGCTCATTATTATCACATGCGTGTGATCGGTCGGCGAGTTGTAAATAGTGAGCCAATTGCGACGGCGAGTAGAGAGATTTGAGCGGAGACGTTATTGAATTTTCTTTTGACGAACCAATTCCGCAAATCAGAAACCCGTAGGGAGTGCGCGCTGCTGTCGTAACAGCCTTTTCCCGCCCTCCCTCCCTCCGCTGCTCTGATTGCTTCCATTGTCCACCGTTAACGATCTGATTCACCGCGAAACGAAGTCTCAGCGATGTCTGAGCAGTAAGCGCTGTTTCTGAGCGCTGTGCATGGAAACCAAGCGCTGTGCTTTACAAACCGCTGAGTGTATATACGCTAAGTCTCTAAACGCATAAGCTACAAGGAAATAAGAGAAACGCATTGTAGTTTGACCACTGAAGTCAATTCATTAGGAGCGTTTGGAAACGTTGGCATATTCAAAGGCAGTTTACAGAGGGGAGGTCAGGGCCGTCCATAAATGACGTCACGCAGTTTTGGCCGATTTTGAACCTCCATACCCCCTCGTCACACTTCGTCACAAAAAGTAACACCCCTTGAAAAATGACGTCACAAAGCTCTGACCCCCCAAAACCAAATTTCCATGGCGAAGCAAACTGCACTTTCGTGGAACAAATAGGAGAGCATGCATATTTTAAAATCTAACGGTGACCAAATATTGAAATAATCAGAAAATTATTAATAATGGTGCCCGTAAACATTAAAATAATAAAAAATAATGAAAATGTAATACTCACAATTAGTGTTGTTATTGTTAAAATTAAATTGTTCTTAATTGCTAAATTTAATTACATAGAGCTGGTGTGACGTCACACCTCTCAAACCCATGTCACACATCGTCACAAATCTTCCAACCCCCTAGGTGCGTGACGTCATTTATGGACTGACCCCTCAGGTTCGTTGATGTCCCATACAAACTATGAAGCTCTTCGCCCTTTTTTCCCTTACGCAGCATTTAGACACCTTCAAATCCTTTCTTTCAGACACTATATGCTTGTAATTTTCTTATAATCGCTAGCTCGCTTTAGGAGCCGTTGGCTAGTTGCGTCGTAACAAAGGTGACTATAATAGTCGCCCTTCTCCTTTCTCCAACATTTCTACACCTTCAAATCCTTTCTTGCAGACACTATATACTTGTAATTTTCATTTATTCACTAGATAGCTTTCGGAAGGGTTGGTTAGTTGCGTCGTAACAAAGGTGACTATTATAATAGTTGCCCTTCTCTAACATGTAAACACCTTTAAATCGTTTCTTTCAGATTCTATATATTTGTAATTTTATTCAACGATATAATAATAATATCATCCAAAGTTGTATGCGATCATAGGTTGGTTAACTGATGTGTAGTGGACGCTGTGCTAAAGGAAAGATGATTAGCGTCGCCCTCTTCCTTTATACAGGCTTGGGACTGGCATGACAAGTAATGGTGTATAGTTGCGGAGCCATGCGTATTGACTGTAGGACGCTTCAGTGTTTAGCAAGATCTTACGGCTGTCAGGGCCGTTGACTTCGACCGTATACCCTATTAAGATAGTAGATTGGTGCGTTATAGTTAAAAGACGCTGTGTCACAAAAATGGGGCCTCCCTTCTCCTTTGTCAAGGCTTGGGACTGGCACTACCTGAGTACTAGCAGTGAAGGAATTCAAAGGGGAGGAATTAGCGTACTTGAGATCGCCCATTTTACCACTTCTATAAGACTTTTGATGATCTTATGCATACTTCGAAGACCTTTCCCCCATTTATTCAACACCATTACTTACCTCAACTAACCGTCGTCAAAACTTTATCATATTTATAGTATATTATAGGTTCGCAAAACTCAACCAATGTTTGGTTAATGGATGGATCGTGGATCGAGAGTTTAGCGACGCCTTATTGCAGCAGAGTCCAGTCCGTTCACTGCGTTTTAAAATCAACTATATATATGTGTGTGTGTGTGTGTGTGTGTGTGTGTGTGTGTGTGTGTGTGTGTGTGTGTGTGTGTGTGTGTGTGTGTGTGTGTGTGTGTGTGTGTGTGTGTGTGTGTGTGTGTGTGTGTGTGTGTGTGTGTGTGTGTGTGTGTGTGTGTGTGTGTGTGTGTGTGTGTGTGTGTGTGTGTGTGTGCACGTGTGAGACCTCCGTACCCATGACTTTTGCCCGCCCAAGAGTCGCAAAGCCATGACCACACGCAAACCCATGACGTCATGGGTTTGTTTTATTGTCGAAATCGACTCCAGGACGGTCGATTTACTATAGAATAGTTAAATTGTTATACTGTCATTGGTTTCCAAACTGCCATGAAATTCCCGCATTGGGCGCATCTCACACACACCAAAATCTGTCAAAATTTTGATTTGCGATTTTCTCGAGTTTTTGAAAAGTCGCGGGTTTGTGTTTTATGGACGGGGTCACGTGTCTATGGTCACGTGATAGACACGTGATAGCCAAGCGACAGCAAGCAGATCAAGATGGCGTTTAACCGTCGAAATTGCGCTAATTCCAAACTTCTAGCCATTAACGACAANAATACTAGCAGTTATCTTCTGCACAGCAAGTACACCACAACAACACAGTGCTACGCGATGCAATACAAAATAAAAAATGCAATACAATGCAATAGGATTCAATTCAATGCAAAACAATACTATTTGATGCAATGCAATATAGCACAGGACAAAACAATACGCAATAAAATAGCTGACAATACTTTGTAATAAAATGTAATCAAATAACTTCTAAATCGCCTTAACCATACTGTATCGCAATCGTAATCCGTTGCACTATGCGTGCATGCAGAGTGTGTATCTCTTTGTGTCCGTATGTGTGCGTCTATGCTTATGTCGGTGCTCATAATATGCGTGTGTTCCGTCGGCGAGTTGTAAATATCGAGCCAATTGCGACGGCGAGTAGAGAGATTTGAGCGGAGACGTTATTGAATTTTCTTTTGACGAACCAATTCCGCAAATCAGAAACCCAGGGAGTGCGCACTGCTGCTGTAACAGCCGTTTCCCGCCCCTCCCTCCCTCCGCTGCTCTGATTGCTTCCATTGTCCACCGTTAACGATCTGATTCACCGCGAAACGAAGTCTCAGCGATGTCTGAGCAGTAAGCGCTGTTTCTTAGCGCTGTGCACTGAATCCAAGCGCTGTGCTTTACAAACCGCTAAATGTGTACACGATAAGTCTCTAAACTCCAAGGCTGCTGTGGACTGCAGCACTAATAGTAAACATGGAAACATGGAAAAGGGAGAAACACAATGCATGTAGTTTTGACTATTCACGTCAATTTTTTATGAGCGTTTGGAAACGTTGGCAAATCCAAAGGCAGTTTACGAATGGGAGGTTAGGTTTGTTGTGTCAAAAGAAATATGGTTCATATCGCCCTTCTCCTTTACCTAGCATTCCGACACCTTTAAATCGTTTGTATCAGACACTACATGTATACTTTTTTAATTTCGATCAATCGGTAAATTCTTGAAATTTATGCTCTCGTATGTTGGTTGAACGGTTGAACTATGCGTGTTTCACGACACTGTTAAAACAAATATGATTAGCGTCGCCCTCGTCATTTATACAGGCTTGGGACTGGCACTACGAGTGCACTTGTCGTTGCGGAGCCATACTTATTGACTTTAGGAGTTTTCATTGTTTAACGACATCTTATGGCTGCCAGGGTTTATGTCGAACTTACCTTGCGGGTTCTTATACCCAATTAAGTTAGTAGCTGCAATGGATTGGTTCGTTACTGTTTAACTACGCTGTGTCATAGAAATGGCGCCTCCCCTCTCCTTTGTCTAGGCTTGGTACTGGCACTACCTGAGCACGGGCAGTGAAGGAGAGGTGGGGGAGGTGTTAGCAATGCCGTACTTGAGATCGCCCATTTAACCATTTCTATAGGACTGTTGATTACCTGTTGCATACTTTTGTTGACATTTCCACCATTTATTCAATGCCATTACCTAGCTCAAATATTATGACTGTCGGCAAAACTTCATCACAAGTTCGCCAAACTCAACCAATGACTTAATATTATTGTACCCTGATTTCGAACCACCTACCGTGCTCATAGGGACTTCTCGATTGCGGCGCCACGGATCTGGAACGCTCTTCCGCCGTCTGTGCGTGCTGCACGCGGCTATATGGTTTTCTCTAATCTCTTAAAGACGCACTTTTTCAACTGTTTGATGGCCACGTGTTGAGCGCTTCTGAGACTCTTAAGTGGCGCTTTATAAATATCGTGTTACATTACATTACAATGTTCGGTTTATGGATGGAACCAGAGTTCAACGACATCTTATTGCTATAAATGCCGCTGACTGTATTTTAAAATGAATTATAATGATAATTAAGGTAATGGGATTGCAGGAGGATCCATATTTCGACAACATCTAATGACGTCGACAGATATTATTTTGAACAGTTCTCAACGTTCTGTTGGCAGCATTAGAACAACATAGTCAGACGACTCAGATGTGTGTCCACAGTTTAACGGCAGCTTATGACAACAGAGGCCGTGCCGCCGACAAAGATTAGTTTTGGCATATTACAGCTCTTTTACGACTCAGATCGCTCGTCTCCTTCTACTTATAGGGCGAATAGTACATTTAAAAGTGGTGTGTAATTATTTTGACTTGTTCTCACTAACCAGTGACCACCATGGCATAATAGGTTACAGCAGGACGGCTGAGGACACATTTAGATAACCACGCATACACGAAACGCTCTTTATTTTAGTTGCAATTCGTTTAAAACGGTGTCTAAAACGATCACCAGAAACTGCGTTTAAAGAATTGCGACATCTGGTGACCTGGTCACGCTTGGAGTTTCTTCAAAGCGAAGATTATTACTTTTAAGATCGATCGACCAGAAATAAGTCGTTGAATTATTGAATTCGTTCAGATGCAATCGTATTAACGGAGAAGGACTATTCCAGGAAGCGGTCAATACGGATGTGAGTAATACGACGAACGACACACGGACAGACATCGAGCAAGTCGTACAGAGACAAACAGACAGGCATATGTACAGACAGACAGAGAGTCAGACAGGCAGGCAGGCAGACAGAAAGACAGGCAGACGGACAGACAGAAACTGCGGCGATTCCTAGAATTTATCAACAGTCAGGGTGAATAACATACGATGAATACAGACGTGTATGCAAACAGACAACCAGAGTGGCGTGGACAGGTATTTACAAAGACAAAGGCAGATACAAAAGACCTATAAATAGAGAGACAGACACGTACCAAAAGACGGACATTGGAACAGACACGAAGATTCAGAAGGAATCTAGCGCTGACTAAGCTCGGACTCTGACTAATACAGAATGCATTGCACAGTTCGTGTAGCGCCTTTTTTATGATACAGAGATACAATATTGAGTCCAACGATTTTCATACTTCACTAAATATGATATAAATATAAATAAATGTATTTATTAGACAGCGTTTCGTACTGTGCCATATGAACTGAGAACTATTCAAAATAATTGCACACCTCTTTTGAGATTGATCATCTCCCTATAAGTGAAAGCAGAAGCAGATTTGCACTGATTGTTGGTTACTCAATGAATACCGTTAAACTCTGCGTCCTGCCTCTGTTAGAGATACACAGTACGTAGCCTACAGGAATAAATGCACATACCAGGGAGTGCCAGTCCCAAGCCTCGATGAAGGAGGAGAGCGACGCTAATGATCTTTGTCATCTCAGTGTCGTTAAACTGGAACTACTACTACATACATATATACATACTCAGAGAGGCAGACAAAGAGACAGGCACAGACACAAAGAACCAGACTAACGATTATAGTAGTAGTTTCAGTTTAACGACACTGTGTGGTAACAAAGACCATTAGCGTCGCCCTCCTCCTTCACCAGGATTGGGACTGACATTGACAGAGTACAATCAATCTTGACGTTTAAACTGGTTATAGGAGAAATTATATAAACGCGAATACTATAGTTGCTTTTATATAATTTGTGTTATAACCAGTTTAACGGTGTCTAAGTACACGTTGACTTATAAGGTGTTGTCTTCATCGTAATTACTTGTAAGACAAGAAATGTGGCAGTTGCAGCTGTGCCGATATTTAACGACATCATGTGGCTGCCAGGGACATTGACTTAGACCATATCTTGAGATAGAATCAAAGTTTTTCTAAATAAGATAAGCGCTTCATGAAGTAAGGTGTTGAAACGCTCACTCCACTTTGCGCTGAACACGGCCTGCATGGAGACGCGCTCAGAATGGAGACAGTGCATGCCAGCCAGTCCCTAGCTGAGAGAAAGGAGGAGGGCGACCTAGCAATTACAACTCCATTTGTAACTACAATTACGATTACAACTACGATTACGAGTGCGATTACAATTACAGTTACAGTAACGAATACAATTACAATACTAATGCAAACAATGTCATACAGTCAAACAAGATACAAAGCAACGTAGTCTAACCTTTTCCAAAAATCGCCGGCAGCGTCGCCAACAGCAACAGCATTCCGGTTGCCATTGACGATAAGCGTTTCCTTGACGACGATCGCATCCCGGCGTTCGGACCTTAGCAACGGAAAGCGGTTGTCCCTGAGGCTGGGCAATCGTCAATCAGATGGTGTGAGTGAATGTTCGAGGGACTACACCGCTACTACCATCGGAGTTTATGAAGATCCTGCAATTAAAGGAAACGAACACTTTATCCACTTAGAAGTCGACCATGTGATGTCTGATCAAAGCGATCACTAGTGTAGCTAAAAGATGTGATGCTCAGACCCCAGGCGTAGTTTCATACTGGGATAGAAGCATACGTATGTAAGTTTGCTGTATATGTAGTTTCATCTTACATACATATGTACATGCATTGGTATATGCGTAAGTACATCCATAATACATACATACATTGTATGCATTTGTTAATACATACTTAAATACATACATAAATATAAAACATACATACAAACATATGTACTTAAACACATACATACATAGATAAATGTATGCATACATTGATACATGCATAAATACAAATAATATATACATGAATAAAATACATACATACATACATACATACATACATACATACATACATACATACATACATACATACATACATACATACATACATACATACATACATACATACATACATACATACATACATACATACATACACACATACATACATACACATACACACATACATATACTCTGAAACGTGCATCCACGCACCCATTACATTGCAATGAAACCTTATAGCTCTCCTATTATAGCACGTGACGCTTTGAGCGATAATCGGTCGCCGCATGGATGTCGTCCTTCTGACACGTCACAACATCGATCATGTCGACTGAAGATCGCTGACAGTCTCTGCGCATGTCACTGACAACAGTCTCAGCAAACACACCAGCGCCCCTACCGGCCGAAGACGACAAACAGTCATCCGGGGCGGCTCTCGCTTCGCGCCGGCGGGAAAACGACATTTGTCTCGCGCCACGTCTCGTCTCTCGCGAGAACTGCGCCATCTCGCGGGCGCCAAGCGATCTACTTCCGGCTGAAATTCTTATGTATATATATGTTATGTATATATATATAGATATGTTATGTATATATATATATATATATATATATATATGTTATGTATATATATATTATGTATATATATATATGTTATGTATATATATATATGTTATGTATTATATATATAATGCATGTATGTATATATATATGGCGAGCGCTATTAGCGATCGGTTGATGGGATCTGCATTGGCGACGCCTTGGCTGTTGATCAGCCTAATTAACTGTCCGTCTGTCCAATCGTCGCCTCTGATTAATATTCGATCTACGTGACTTCGGATGCCTCAACCATCGAGACAACTGGTGTGGACAACGGAGAGAAAACGGATGAGCAACAATGGCAACAGGAAGGACTATGGTTTAAAGAAGTAGGCTATGCAACAGAGACATCAGATCGGATTACATTAGATTAGATTAGATTAGATTAGATTAGATATGATTTGATTAGATTTGATTAGATTTGATTAGATTTGATTAGATTAGATTAGATTAGATTGATTAGATTAGATTAGATTAGATTAGATTAGATTAGATTAGATTATTAGATTAGATTAGATTAGATTAGATTAGATTAGATTAGATTAGATTAGATTAGATTAGATTAGATTAGATTAGATTAGATTAGATTAGATTAGATTAGATTAGATTAGATTAGATTTGATTAGATTAGATTAGATTAGATTAGATTACATTAGATTACATTAGATTAGATTAGATTAGATTAGATTAGATTAGATTAGATATGATTTGATTAGATTTGATTAGATTTGATTTGATTTGATTAGATTTGATTTGATTAGATTACATTAGATTAGATTAGATTAGATTAGATTAGATTAGATTAGATTAGATTAGATTAGATTAGATTAGATTAGATTAGATTAGATTTGATTTGATTTGATTTGATTTGATTTTGTGTGGAACACAACCAATACCAGGGATAAGACAAAGCCTAACAGCGACCAAAGACAGGGAGAGACAGACGAACAGACATACATAGACGGACATAAAGACACGCAGGCAGACAAACATGCAGATGGACAGACGGACAGAAGAGGGCACGCAGACTGACAGGCAAACACACAGAAAGACACACAGACATAATAGTATATCAAATTCAGAAAGGAAAACCGACTTATAAACAAAGAGACAGACAGACAGTTATACGCAGAAACATCGTTAGACAGAGAGACAGAAAGTTACATATGCAGGCATACATAAAAGCATATAATAATAATAATAATAATAATAATAATAATAATAATCTTTTCTTTATTAAGCGCCTGACAAACGCACTGCGCTGTACATTTACATGTTATGCAATTGAAATCTTAACTACTAACAGAACAGACAGCCTGCAATACAACGGCGCTAATAGCAGCCTACAAAGCAAATCCGCCCAACGGGGGCTCGAACTCGGTACCTCTCGGTCTCTGTGCCAGCTGTTATCCAAAGCGCCACGGGCCCCCTGGGGAGTGTAACAAATGTTAGACACACATACTGATTTATGTAGCAATGGTAGTGGCGCTATATAAATTTTCAGATACAATACAATACGTATATATACTGGCATACATAAAGGCAGGCAAATATAGTCATACGCACACATAGATCGACAGATATACAGAGGGATAGAAAGACATACAGACCCGGCCTAAGAAGGCGGGCGTTATCGATGTCGGTTAGGCGCCAAAGCAGAGCGTAATCGGAGCAACGCCAATTAACAAGAATTCTGCCAACTGAACGAGCACTCAACGGGACGAGCGTGTCAATATCTCGACAGCCACTGCACATTACACGCCTTATCACGATTCCTACATTTGTTACACTCCCCAGGTCACCGGGTAAAAGCACCTCCCCCTCCCCCTCCCAGCCCATGTCGTCGATCTGACGACAACCAATTGCAAGACAGGCAGACGACACTTTCGAAAAGCGCGCGCAATTCGTCGTCACGTGACTCCTTTTAAAACGCCACGTGACATAACTGGAAATTTCCTCAAACCGGGGTTCAATTTAGAAATGTGCAATATAAGTGTAATTTAATGTTAAGCAGAGTAGTTTCATGTGATGTTGAGTGGTATAATGTAAGTAAGTAAGTAAGTATATCCTTTATTATACCAATTGCTAACGGCATTTAGGTTTACATGAGAAACACATTTATGTGTTGGGCGAACCTAACATAATTATCATAAGCGTTTTGGTGTTCTATCTAGGGTAAAAAGGCAATAGTTATTGCAACAGTAACTGAAAACATATATAGAAGATTTATCAAATTAATGTGCTCACGAATCACGATATGGTAAAGAAAACAAGTAGGCTAATCAAGGAATAGAATGTTTTTCGACCGCTCGAAAAAGTAAGTAAGAGAAAGGAGAAGAAGCTCATGTCGCAGATTGCATGACACTACGTTAAAAGTGGTGTGAAGTCATATGGTGTGAAATGTGATGTCCTGTTATACAACCATAATGTGGATTGGTGCGATTTAACGTGGTGTGGTTATGTGGTGTGATCTGATTTAGTATGATTTGGTCTGCTGTAAATTAATATAAAAATAATTTTCTTAGACACCTTTAAAACGTGCTAAGCCCACACAATAATAATCATCGGCTTCGGTTTCGCAAATGTCTCTTTTTCCAGAACAAGTCAGTTTCATTCTTTTCATCAAGGCTGTATCATTATGATAGAGAATTTTTTACACTGTTTGAATATACCTCTATGATAATTGTTTTATTGTATTGACTGATAACTTGTAGGAAATTCAAAAGTAGAATAAGAACCTCATGTCAAAAATTGCATGTCTTATAAACGTTTAATAACAGTTTTTTTATTTATTTAAATAAATTGACTTAGACGCTCATGTAGGCCTACATTAAGAGAGTTCATTCTTACTCTTAAAATTTCTTGTCTAGGACAATTGCTGAAAAAGTGTTAAATTTACATCAGATATCATCTTATCACAATATAATTATAATTGTATGATAGACGTTATAAGCTGTTTTGTTTTATATCGTTAGACAATGAATCATAATGACATTGTAAAGTTCTATGTAGACACCTTTAAATTATGTCTTTAGTACGCTATGCATTCATTTTTATTGCGTTGTACATGATTACAGGAACGGTGAGAACTGTTCAAAAATAATTTCTGCCTTTATTGCCATAAGTATAATAGTTAAAATGTGGATCCAGGACCGAACTGCATTTTAATATTCAACCAATGATGACGATTTCGTATTTCTGAGCCACGGCTTACGATTGCGGGCGACCAGTTCCCTCCCTCGCCGCCTGATCTTCCCACCAACAGTGTACTTTCAGTGTACTCATTATAGCTGAGTTCGTTAGGGGCGAAAGTGGATCCGAAATCTCTCAAAAAATTTTTGCCCTGGTGGGTTTTGACCTTTGAACCCTTCACCTCTCGATTGACAGTCTCACACAAACCACTGACATAGAAATATAATAAAACAGAAAATAAAATAAGCAATATACAGTTATTAATACATTCTTATTTTTTTTACATATTTCAAATTTCTGCACTGAACTATTTCCCCGGCTGTTTACAGAGCAGTTATGGTTCAGATTTTACTAAACGTCGCTAAGTATTTAGAATAACCGAACAATTAAATGCTGGCTTCGATAAAACTGCAAAAATTCTTCTTCAATCAATCAATCAATCAATCAATTTCGTTTATTCTCAGCATCAAGCTGACAGGTCGCAATTTTTAACAAGTAATTATGTAGGAAGATAATAATTATCTAGACTGCATGACTGTTTGTTTTCGTCTAAAGCAAAAAACGCAGTTATACTTTGTAAGGGCAGAATTTGCACAGTTTGGTTTTAAAAAGTGTCACAGTTTCTGTAGCTGATATGCTAAACGGTTTCATTAGACACCTTTTAAACAGTGTTATTTGCTGCTATATAAGCATGGAGTGAGACAGGGATGCGTTTTGTCACCAAGTTTGTTTAACATCTTAGCGGAAAGAGTGATGAGAGAAGCGTTAGAAGGATATGATGGAGGAGTCCAGATAGGAGGAAGAAGGCTGACAAACCTACAATACGCCGATGACATCGTACTACTAACAAGCTCGGAAGAAGAATTGCAAATGTTGATAGAGAGACTGGACAGGATAGGAAAGAAATATGGAATGCAGATTAATATAGGAAAGACGAAGGTTATGACAACAACGGAAACCAAATGTGCAGTCAGGATTAATCAGGAGGAACTGGAGCAGGTGGACAGATTTACGTATTTGGGTCCAATGATCAACGAAGACAGTGATTGCGGTGCAGAGATTCGAGTACGATTGGCAAAGGGGTATGCAGTGGCTACAGACCTTAAAAAGATATGGAAGAGCCATGACATAACAACAACAACAAAGATAAAGTTATAGAGAGCACTGGTTTGGCCGGTGGCTATATATGGTTGTCAAAGTTGGACACTGAGGAAGGAGGAGGAGAGAAGAATAGAGGCATTCGAGATGAAGTGTCTGAGATTGATCATGAATATATCTTGGACGGAAATGCGGAAAAATGAATGGGTGCTGGAGGAGGCAGAAGTGGAGAGGAGTTTCCTGAAGACGGTAAAAGAAAGAAAACTTAGTTACTTCGGAAACATCATGAGAAGAGAGGGAATATGCTTGGAGAAAGACATCATGCAGGGTACAATGCCGGGAAATCGGAAAAGAGGAAGACCAAGAACAAACTGGTTGAGCAACATAAAGGAATGGACTGGATTGACAATGGAGGAATTGATAAGACTGACGGAAGACAGGAGACGCTGGAGGAATATAATTTCTGTCGACGGCAACGGCCTTAGTTGTTATAAGCTGTCGTTAAACTCTGGATCCAGCCTATTGATTAAGACACCCTTAGAACGTTGTCAACAAATGCTATATGATCATCGACAAATTAATCAAAGTTATTCTGCTGGAGCGACATTGCATTATATCATAGGACGATAGGAACGTTGAGAACTTCTCAGAAAAATGTATGTCAATGTTAACGACCTTTGTTGCTATAAGATGTCGCTGAACTCTGGATCCATCTAATCGGCAGCAAAGTTCGCCACTGCCCATGCTCTAGTAGTGCCAATCTAAAGCCTGGCTAAAGGAGGAGGGCGACGCTAATCTATCCTTGTTATGACACAGCGTCGTTTAACAGTAGCTAATCAAGCGGCACCAACTTCGCCACAGACGTTTTCGGCTGGTGTCAACCCTGAATTAGGGAGGAGGTCGACGCCAACGGCCCTGGCAGCCACAAGATGTCGTTTAATGTTGAATAAAATAAGGCTATCATTGGACACCTTTTAAAAGATATCAGCCGATGATATAAAAACCTTCCACACTCTTTAGGCTGTAATCACGTTATGAAGTGCGAGATAAAGTCGACGACAACGGCCATGTCAGCTACATGTACTACAAATCGTAGAGTTGCCCGAAAGAGAAAATAATAATTAAGAAATTGTAATTAGTAGCTTCTATCGAGCCAGTGTCTAACGCACAAGGCATCAACTTATGGCGGACAAAACGCAAGCCACGGTCAGCATCCAAAGGATCTGTCAAGTAACATCGTATATTGTAATTTTGTAATTGTAATTGTAATTGTAATTGTAATCGAACATTTATATAGCGCCGCTCTAAAATCAGCAGCGCTCTCGACATGCGTCAATGCCTGCGTCAGGGAACAAGAAAGTCTTAAGAACTGGGAAGGAGAGAGGGCTAGTAACTTAAGGCAAAGAGACTGGGGAAGAGATTTCAAACTGATGGGCCAACACGTGCAAAGCACCTAGAGTGGGCCGTAGCAGAGTATATGGCCGTAAGATGCCGCTAGAGACAGCGTCTATTTCGATCGGAGAAATCAATATCCGTGCACTGGATAGTCGTCTGTTTGTCGCAAATTATTACCGTCGTAAAAATTCCCTCAGTGCTCAGAAAAGGCAAGTCGTGTTATGGAGCCTATTAACCGACGCTGCTGTATTCAGAGCAAAATTCCAGGTCCAGGTCTAAATGGAAGACATGTGGCTACGACGATAGAGAGATGCATGAATGAATGAATGAATGGATGAATGGATGGATAGACGGATGGATGCCAGGTTAAATGTATGTACATCAGTGTATTAGTATGTATGTTGGCAAGACTGTCTATAGATATGCATGCATGCATGAGATATGCATGCATGTATCAACGCATGTATGCATGCCAGCATGCATGTATACACATATTTACGTACGTATGTATCATTGTATCAACGTATGTGTGTATATGTATGCATGTTTGTATGCCTCTAGGCAATCTATGTACGTGTGTATGTCTGTATTTTTGAGAATGGACATTTGGCTTTTGGAATCTGAACAACAGGATAATCAACAGATATAATTTTACACGTTTTGTATCCGACTAAACTCAATCGAGGAAATGCAATCAAAACTGATACATAATTTTAAGTGACAATGGAGAAGAAACCAGTCGTAGTGGTGATGAAACCCTGCGTTATGTTCATAGTGGATAATAATCATTCAGAAACGCTCCAAACTCCAGCCCGATCATGCTCCTGTCTGTAGAATTGGTTAAGAGTTACGTTCTCTGCAGAATAACCATTGTCACTTTGGATATATTTACGTTTATAACAACTATAATGTTAAAATATTTATGTTTAAGAAATATAGACATTCAAATTTTTTAAATAATTATAAGCAACTGCTTAATCAGTCACTGTAGGCTGACTTCATCGTGTGATCGCATTAGGGCGACCTTGCATTAGGCTGCATGTTAGCGGAACTGGAGTTCCGCCGGGTCCAGTTCCGCCGGTGTACCAATTGTTACTCGATTGTAAACCTCTATTAATATATGTTACTGTATAACTGAACTGCTGCGGTGAACAATAAAGTTGATTGGTCGATTGATTGATTGACTGATTAATTGATTGTGAAACTTGGTTGATAGGTTAGTTGTTGTACAACGCCTTTGTCATAACAACGGTGATTAGCGTCATCCTCCTCTTTTCGCCAAGTGTTGGTCTGGCACTACCATAGTGCGAGCAGTGGCGGAGTTTGAGTCTACCGATTTAGATTCGATCCAATTAATTCGAATACCAAAATTATTAGAGTCGGTCCGATACCAAAAGTTTATATAGCATCGGTTAATCATGTTTTAAAGGTGTTTAACTATTTGACGGCTTCCGTTCTTAAATAATATTTGTAGCATGATTTTAAAGGTGTCTAAATCCAATCGGCTTTGGTGTCCCACTGCATGCGCAATATACGCCGTATCAGTGTGTGTTAACTCGTATTCTGGCAGTGCCAGTCCCAAGCCCGGATAAAGGAGGAGGACGACGCTAATGATACCGTCTTAGATTTGACTTGTTGAGTAGCATTATGCCTTGCTAATTGAGAGAACTGTTCAGAATGATTTCTGTCTACATCAGCGGCCTTTGTTGCCATAAAGATGTCTCTGGTTACGACACTGAAAGAGTCACTTTGGTGAGAATTTACGACAGCGACGGCGGTGTTAACAAGGACCAGTCATCTCAGATCAGAGAACACTTGTCACAATAATCGCCAAACAATAAAGTCATTGTTTGCGGAAATTGCGGTTAATCAACCTGATTTCGTTGTACTTTTGCTATAGAAGGCGTTTCGAAAGATTGAAGGGACGATTCATGTAACGTCTAGATGTGGAAAATCGTCAGAAACCGGATCCCGCTTTTCTGTGTACGCTTGTGTGCTCATGATAATTATGTATGTATGCATGCATGTATGTATATCGAACCAATAAATCGCATGTTGGCTAACATCAAAGTTTAAAGGATTGCTTTCTCTATTTCTGGATTTTACTATTTATGCAGTCTATAAATTATTGTATTGTTTGATCGCATGTTATTTATGTTTGATAAATGTTATTTATCTTTCATAAATCATCCTTATTATTAAGTTTCGTATCTATGTATCTATGTATGTATCTATGTATGTATGTAAAGTATGTACAGTATGTATGTGTGTTTGTATGTATGTATGTATGTATGTCTGTCTGTTTGTCTGTCTGTCTGTCTGTCTGTCTGTCTGTCTGTCTGTCTGTCTGTATGAATGTATGTATATGTGTGTATGTATGCTTGACTGAATGAACGAATGAATGAATGAATGAATGAGTGAGCTAACGCATAAAGAAATTACTCGCCCACTGACTAACTTACTCACACGTTGTTCCCGCCTTCACCCCTTCTCACCACTTTCACTGGACAGGAAGCTCTTCACCCTGACCCACGCTGTCACGGAACCACTGAATAATTCCGTAAAAGCCTCTTTTCAATATTAACTCTTCAACGATATTCTTATCACGTTTCACCCCCAGCCAGATTAACCCTACCGACCGATTCGTTATCAAGACCAGATGACATGATGAACTCTTTGGGACACCGCCACTCAGATCACAGAATACACACAGACAGACAAACAGACAGACAGAGAGAAACAAACACAGATAGACAAACAGACAGATAGACTAACAGAGACAGAGAGACTGACAGCAATTATTATTGGGCAGATGGACAATCAGACAAACACACAGAGAGATGGACAGACAGACAGACAGACAGAGAGATGGACAGACGGACAGAGAGGTAGACAGCTAGACAAACAGTCATACGTAAAGACAGACGGATAGACAGACAGACAGACGTACACAAAGACCCACATACGCCACATCTTGGATCACAGACGCCGACAGACCGACACAGACAGACACACACACAGCCACAGTCAACCAGACATACACACAGAGATGTACAGATCGAGAGAGGCAAATAGATTGTCTAGGAGGAGAGGCGGAATCGGAAAGAGTGTGTCGTAAATTCGTCAAGCTTTCTCATTCGACATGCGGCGACGTTTTTACGACCCTTGAGTAGGACAACGAAACAAGTGGACGATTATTAATCTGTTTCTCTGGCGTTGCTAGACTCCGCTTCCCTCCTCCTCTGCTGATGACAATTAGAGAAAGCGTCGGTCACAACCAACGAACCAACCCCCACACGCCGAAATTTACCTAACGTATCAAAGAAATTAATTGGTTTATCTTTGGTCCTGCATGCCTGCCAAGCCGTTTAGCTAACAGACGGACAGACAGACAGACGGACAGACAGACGGACAGACAGACAGACAGACGGACAGACGGACAGACAGACAGACGAACGCACGGACGGACATACATAATTACATAAATACATAATTACATAAATAGATACATACATGCATACATACATTGTCATACATACATACACTCATATATGAATACATACATGCATATATGCATATATATACACACATACATCTTATTATAGATACTCACACACATGTATTTTTCTGCATTGTCGTCAACGACCTTTGATGTCATAATACGACATTAAACTTTGGATTAATAATAATTACTGTGTATGTGTGTACAATGTACATACATATCATTTCATCGCAAATTATGGCTTATTTTCAGTGACTTGCTCACTCCTTCCTTACTGACTCCATTCCGTTACTCACTTATTTGCATATAGACAGACACATAGACAGACGGACAGACAGGCAGACAGATAGATCGACAGACGGACAGATAGACAGATTTTCCGTCTATCTATTCGATTCAAGACCAATAAACACTTAAAACTTCGATGACAATTTCCGCACAATGGTCTCCGAAACACTGAGAGACACAAACACAACCATATATACAGACGTAGACAAACAAACACAGTGAAAACGCAGAGATACAAACACGTCAAACGAGTGATACTACGACACCTTCAGGTAAGACGTGGTGCCTCGGTTTCTCTTACACTTGCTGTATTTTTACTTGTGATAACGACGATTTAAATAGCACTGTCAAGTGTTTACTGCAAGGTTACTTGAAGCCACTTTTAGGATTCCTTGCAGTGCAAGTGCATATGCTAAGAATTACATAGTAAGTACTTTTAAAACTATATTTAAACTGTATTGCGGGGGGATTAAGCAACTAAGATATATCGAACTCCTGAAAGCTATGCTAGGGATTTAAGTTAACCCATACGTAATGTATGGGAATTAAGTGGAGGGGTTGAAAATGAATTTGAAGGGTTGATACCAACCTCTGACAATTCAATCCTTGCCTTTATATCTGAGCAAATCAACCATAATACTCGCATGTTTATAACTGGATATATGCTGGCCCTACGACCTGGAATTGGCTCCCTGTTGCACTCCGCCTAGTGCCTAGGAGTCACACCACTACATTCTTTGTAAACCTCAAGACTGTATTGTTTAGCCGTGGTTGGACTGGGAGCGCTTCTGAGTAGATTACCTTTGAAGGGGCGCTATAATAATAATAATAATAAAACTAATAATAATAATAATAATAATAATAATAATAATAATAATAATAATAATGCGAACAATGCTAAGCTGGCTTACACAGCGATCTTCATTTGCCATGTATTACGATGTCGCAATAAATTAATTACGTAATCACGCCTAATTAATTAGTTGCACTTTTCTAATTAATTCGTATCCATATACGACGATGTTCAGAGAAAACTTTCCGTTTACATAGCGCCTTTAGGGTCTTTAAAATGCGCTATAAGAATAGTAGGATACATAGATACATAAGAAAGAGCGCCATTCGTAACCTGATTGTAAGAATTATTTCTCTGTTGAGTTATTGGTGCGCCGTTATTTCCACAGAGACAGTAAATGCGTTGGCATTGGTGTCTGTCTCCCTGTCCTTCTGTGTGTGTTTGTGCATATCACGACATTTAGTATAGCGCACAAAAGCTTTGTGTCTGCGTGATTGTGTCTACCTGTCTGTCTGCCTGTTTGTCTGTCTCTGTCTGCCTGTCTGCATGTCTACCTGTCTCTGTCTACCTGTCTGTCTGCCTGTTTGTCTGTATCTGTCTGTCTGTCTCTGCCTCCCTGCCTGCCTGTCTGTCTGTGTGTGTCTATCTGTGTGTCTATTGTGTCTCTGTATCTATCTGTCTGTCTGTCTGTCTGTCTGTGTCTATCTGTCTGTCTGTGTCTATCTTTCTGTCTCCCTGTCTGTGTGTGTTCATCTGTCTGTATGTGCGTCTGTCTATATGTGTGTATGTCTGTATCAATCTGCCTGTTTGTCTGTTTGTCTGTCTCTGTCTGTGTGTGTGTCTATCTGTCTCCATCTGTTTGTCTGTCTCTCTGTCTCTGGCTGTCTGTGTGTCTGTCTCTCTGTCTCCGTCTGTATGTCTGCATGTATGTCTGTCATTGCATACGTCTGCCTGTCTCTGTCTGTCTGTCTGTCCGTCTGACTCCTTCGTCCTTCCGTCCGTCTCTCATCACGTGCTTCCGTTTCCCCAATTACCCGTGCTGTTGCTGCACCCTGTAAGTCACCCGTTCAACCCCGATCCATGCACCGATCCAATCAATGGATATGTCACGTGTCGTCGAATGAGACAGCAATGCATCGGGACCAATACCAGAACAACCAATTCGTCAAACCACACAAGTACAGCGTTCCCTTAATATCAACAACTTATCACGCCTCTCTCTCTCTATTGCATGAATAAATACATTACATGCATGTATGTATAATGTATGTATGTATGTATGCGTGTATTTAGGTGTGTATGAATGTATGTATGTTACGTGTATTTATGCATGCATGTATTTATGTATGTGTGAATGCTACTACTTGGATAGGTTACAGCACTGTTTAGACACCTTTAAAACGTAGTCACCCAATATTTATAGAAATGGCACACCGCAAAACGAATGATCAAAGAGCTCTTTTATCTGATAACCTAAAACTGGCAAACCTCAATTGAATGTTCAAATAATCGAGTTATTATGGTATTTGCTGTCATGGTTATGGCTACATTATGTATGTATGTTATGTATGTATGTATGTATGGTTATGTATGTATGTATGTATGCATGTATGTATGTATGTATGTATGTATGTATGTATGCATGTATGTATGTATGCTATATATGTAAGAAAGAATCTGAAACCGGTTTCCCCTCAGCCAGGTGTCGCTTGTAAATAGCGGCCATCAAAGGCATTAAGGACCGAAGTGCTGCGCAATGATCTCTCGACCGACCACAGAGAGAGAGAGAGATGGGTTGTAAATCTCAACAGCTTACACGCCACCGTCACTTCCACCTCTTCAATGGAAATGAACCTGTCCAATACTATCACGTCAACTGAACACATCACCTACCTGTCAACTGTTATAGGTGTCGAACTCCTCTTCGCGATTCAGAGTCCGGTAAAACTGAATTCTTCAGAATTTTCGCAAAAAACGCCACCACTTTCTTCTCACGATATGTCCTACAACGGAGTCTCAGCGCGACTTGAAGCCTCAAAAAACCTCAGAAAATCGCGGAAACCTCTAAAAATCGAATTATCTGAATAATCTGCGTTGAAAAGTTTCTGATTTTCTTCGTGAATATCTAAGTTAGACGGTGTATTTTGAGTCTCGATTGGTAAATGCGAGCGATTCTAACCGTCGATCGGTTTTTATCTGTTGCTGTGCGTCGCTGCCGCCTGCCATTCTCGTCGTCTGCTGTTATCGCGCCGGACGAGTCCATTTCACGAGGGGCGTTCGAATAGTCGGATCGTCGCTGTAATTTCCCGTGTTTGATAACATCTTATGGATGTTAGGACCACTGACGTAGCCCTCATTCTTTTCCCGGCTTGGGACTGGCACTGATAGAGTACGGACAGTGGCGGAGTTCTGGTGTATGCGGTTGGTTGCGCTTGAGGGATAAGCTGGCTCACCTCGGAGGGCGGAGTGGATTCTCCCTTCGCTCGCCAATAGGTAAGATAGGCGGGAGTGATTCTTGAGAGGCAAACGCAGACGTAGAGAGACGGACGGAGAGTGATAGAGGCAAACAGAGAGATACAGAGGCAGGATGAGATAAATTAGGAGGGAGAGATACTTAAGGAGAGGAGATTGAAGGGAGGTTATTTATTCCTTGATTCAGTTTCAGTTTTATGAACTGAATTTGATCGTTAAAAGGATTGACATTTAGATTGCCTGATTATCTTCCTTCCTTCTAATCTTTCTTCCTTCTATTTATCCTTCCTTCCTTCATTCCTTCCATCCTTTCTTGCTTTCTTTCTTTCTTTTATTCTTTCTTTCTTCCTTCCTTCCTTCCTTCCTTCCTTTTTCTTTCATTCCGTCCTCTTTCCTTCTTTCCCTTCCTTTCCTTCCTTCCTTCCTTCCTTCCTTCCTTCCTTCCTTCCTTCCTTCCTTCCTTCCTTCCTTCCTTCCTTCCTTCTTGCTTCCTTCCTTTCATCCTTCGCTTCCTTCCTTCCTTCCTTCCTTCCTTCCTTCTATTCCTTAATTAATTCCTTCCTTCCTTCCTTCCTTCCTTCCTTCCTTCCTTCCTTCCTTCCTTCCTTCCTGCATTTTTTACTTCATTCATTCTTTAGTTCGCTCGTTCTTTAATTCATTCATTCATTCTTCTAAGTTCATTCATACATTCATTTGTCCACTATGATTCGTACTGCTTGACAATCTTTCAGCGATTTCGTCAGACCTCATTCGTGGTTGCAACTGAGTCACAAAATCCGACCGCAATCCCCTATAGAGAGAACCTGCGTTGTATTGATGCAATAAACACGGCCTACCACTCAACACCCTCTCCTTTGTACGAACCATTCTCATCGCTCTTCGAAACGCCATGATCGGTGAGAAAACTGTGATCATTAGCGAGATACAACACAAAAAGAACCTTCTTGAGAGGGTTAATACTCCATTGCTCACAAGAGAACTCTAAGACGGATCTCCTAAATAGGTCTAGCAAAGTGCACATGAGTTTTATTCTATGGCATTGAGAACTAGCTCGTTCCTTGGCCTGGGGAGGGGTAGTGGTTCTGTACCGTTTGGGGATGTAGTGAACCCTGCTGGGTTGATGCTTGTTAACACCCGACGATTATCTGTGTTAATATGACAAGACGGAATGGGGTGTGGTACGATTGCGACCCAGGGTCACGATTTAGACGAACCCGTACATGCCACCCAGGGCGCAAGGGCGTAGTATTCGAATCGTTAACAAGATTCTATGTTACACTGAATATAATTATTATAAATTATCGTGAGCTATGCATGTTTGCATATTTTTTGTACGTATGTATGTATTGTATGTATATTTATGTAGGTATACATGCATGCCTATATATATATATATATACGCTTGAATGCATGTACGTGTGACAATATTCATGTATGTACCTGTGTATTATAATACATGTATTTATGTATGTTTGTAGATAGTCACTTACAGTCCGCCCTTTGAGTTCCTCACATAAGCGCTGCCATGCCAGCCTAATAATGTTACAGTCAATTAGAACAAAAAGCTAATCAATGAGTGAACAGTCAGTGGCGGAGCGTGAGGTTGCATGGCCCAAGGGGGTGTGGTCGCACCTGGCGGTCACTTGAGGACGGCGGCACTTTGGCAACCTGGAATAATTTTCGGCGAGTCAGTTATTGATTCGTGTGGTGTAAGAGAACTTGCGTTATGTAACTTAGGTAAGACAGTTATACCCTCTCGACACCAGAAGGTCTACTAGTTTACAAGGAGGTAACCGTAATTGGTGCGGTCTGCTTGTTGCTATCGCCGTTTCGTCACCGTCGGACGGTGTTTAATTGATCTTAACTTAAACTGCATAAAGATTATCGGGCTTATGTTATTGAAAAAAACTGCGCTACTGTGGTACGCCTGTTCAAGCAACACACTACATGAATGTCAAACGGGTACCCGCTGATTCGATTCGAGATTCGATTCGTCTGAAAATGTGTGATTCGCAGGTCCCTACTCGCAACATACAAACCCATCGCCACCAAACTGTCCTTCGCCACCTGCAATCCAAATGGAGCGGTACGCCCTCTGTTTGCCTCGCTTCTTACTGTTTCTAGCGGAGACATATATGCGCCGAGTCTCTGGGAGCCTTGGGTGCGAACTGCGAATGTACCCAGAGAGAAAGTTCAGTTGGTGTGGCGTACCCGGAAGAATTTGGACCTACTCTACAATCAATTTGCCAATGTCCTACTTAAGACAGGCTACATACACAAATATCGGAACATGTAAACAGAAGGGCAGTCACCGTCACGTGACTTTGAAATACTTTTTGTAACCACCTAACCCTTGACAAGAAAACAATATCCTTTCTCCGAAAATGCGCTAATATTCACCTACGGAAATGTTGAATATAAAATTTGCTCCGGAGGTAGAAACCATGCACCCAGAGACAAAAGCAAAGCTCGGGCGTCTATGAGTGGAAAATAACAAACCCTTAAAACCTATTTCGGGACTTCTGCTGGTTTCAGGTTTATTTAAGTTAGCCTAGAAACCTAAATCCAAGAACCTACTTCTAGAACAAAGTGCATATTATGACTGCGTGGATTCTGTGCGTGTGTGTATTTGAGTTTATGCGTGCGTGAGTGCATGTGAGTGCGTGTGTGACTGTGTATGTGCGTGTACGCATGTGCTCGTCGTCGATGTTTATTTTGCTATCGGTTGCAACTCATTATGGGGTTTTGAACTGACCCAATTGTCCGATGAATTGTGCCAATTTGAAAACGAAGGAACGAGCAACGAGTGCAGTCATCTGGACGAAAGAGGAAGGAAGGGATGAAGGAAGGGATGAAGGGAAGGCAGTCGTGGAGATGAAAGGAGTCTAGCCATGGCAGACGGTGGAGGGATGGCTGGGATGGAAGAGGAAGAGGGCGAAGAGTGGAAGAAGAGAAAGAAGAAGAGTAAAAAAGAACAAACAGAAGATCGAGAACAAGAACAAGAACAACAAGAACAAGAACAAGGAGAGGAAGAACAAGAAGATGAGGAGGAAGAAGAACACGAAGAACACGAAGAGAAAGAAAAACAAGAAAAAGAAGAAGAACAAGAAGAGCTAGTAAAACAAGTAGAGAAAGAGGAACAAGAAAAACAAGAAGAACAGGAAGAGCAAGAACAAGAAAATAACAAGAAGAGCAAGAAGAATAACAAGAACAAGAGCAAGGCGTAGGAGAAGGAAGAGAATCAGGAGAGAAGTAAAAAGAAACAGAAGAAATAGAGGAGGAGGAGCAGGAGGAGGAGGAGGATGAGCAGGAGTAGGAAGAGCAGGAGGAGGAAGATGATGTAGAGAAAGACGACGAACAAAAGTAGAAATGAGAGGATTGAAAGTTCCAAGACATGAAGGAGGGCAAGATAAAAAAAACTGATGGAAGAGCCGAAGGAAGTGCAGGGAAAGGAGAATTGGTAGCTGACGATGAGGATGGGATGGGGAGGAGGTTGGGAAGACGGAGGAGAGGAGGGAATACGGAAGTGGGGACAACCGCAGATGGACGGGAAAAACAAAGGATAAAGGGAAGAGAAACAAGACACCGCGTGCGGAGCAGATGGATAAGCATTGTTATACACGATAGCCAATTGATCAGAGCGCTCGACTTGTATAGGTTCGAGCCTCTTTCCATCAGGAGGTTTACTCTGTAGGGACCTTGAGCACGTCCTTCACAGGCTTCACTCACGAATGCTCAGTGCCATCGATTGATGCTTAGGCGTTAGATAGAGCAGCTTTGTATATTCGTACAACTGATGATGACGACGACGACGACGACGACGATGATGATGATAAGAACAAGAACACGAAGAACAGAAAGAAAATCAAGAAGAACAGGAGGATCAAGAAGAAAAAATGAACAGGAACAAGGACAGGAAAAAGAACAAGAAGATGAAAAGAAAAACAAGAACAAGATGAAGAAGTAAAGAAGAACAAGAAGATCAAAAACAAGGACAGGAACAAGACGGACTATCAGCGTGAGACTAAACTTGGTTCTATTTCTAAAGCGAAGATGGTTTTATGGACTATAAACCCATCGAACCCACCTCCACTTTCCCTAAACGTAGAATCGGGTTTAAATAGGTTTTGCACATTACTGCAGCGTAAGACTCTTGGACGTCTCTTGAGAAACAGATAAGACGAACCGAAGAAAAAGGGAAAACAGTTCCATGGATACAGCATTCTGTGCGGCGAGGCGCCATGTAATGGAGTATGGCACTGGGTGTGGAAACGGCGGTGGATGCGAAGACTCGGATAGGCGTAGATGGATGGACTGTAGCGTTGATTTAGAGTCAGTCTCTATCTTAATGTTGTGAGTAAAGAAGTGGTTATGGCTCGAATTCCAGTCAATAGCCTTCTCTGTCTGTCTGTCTCTGTCTGTGTCTATCTGTGTGCGTTCGTCTGTCTGTCTGTCTGTTCCTCTGTCTGTTAAAGTCCGTCTATATCCATCTATGTTTCCGTCCGTCTATCTGTTTGTCTAGACGTGGTGTGTCTATCTGTCTCAATATCTGTCTGTCTGTCGTTTGCAGTCTGTCGGGTATATAGGGTCCGTCTGTCCATTAGTTTGTGTATCTCTCTTTTTCTCACTCCGTCTCTCTCTCTGTCGCTCTCTTTGTCTCTTCCTGTCTGTCTTTCTGCCTCTGTCTTTCTGCCTCTCTGTCTGCCTGTCTCTCTGTCTGTCCCTTTTCAGTTTCTCTGTCTCTATCTGTCTCTGTCTGTCTGTCTCTGTCTGCCTGTCTCTCTGTCTGTCCCTTTTCAGTTTCTCTGTCTCTATCTGTCTCGGTCTGTCTGTCTCTGTCTGTCTGTCTCTCTGTCTGTCCCTTTTCAGTCTCTCTGTCTCTATCTGTCTCTGGCTCTGTCTCTCTCTCCCACATCCGCCCCTCCCTGCGTCCTTCCGCCCTTTTCTCAGACTCTTGAAGACGTGGTTCCATCTACGCACCCAAGTCCTAAAGTTCTTCCACTCGTTTGTACGAAGAGCCGACGACATCCGACATGGAACTGTTCTTAACGATAACAGCCTCGAAGAGGTCGAACATGGAGCACCACTCTCGAAAGACATTCGCATTCAGAATCCCTTTCTATACTGAACTCATTCGAACGAACAAAAGACGTTCCATAAATTCGCTGGATAAAATGTAGTGGCATCCAAAAATTAGAATTTCTTTGTCGAGATATAGTAACAACGAGAAACAAAAGTCGGAACCAGAGTACTACGGCCGCTTTATGCTTTGTAGATGATCTATATAGATTCGATGGGCACTGTTTTACAGGTGTCTAAACAGATCCTTCTAACCAATATTATTTATTTAACCACAGTTTAACGTCGTCTTATGACATCAAAGGCCGTTGACGACAATACGGAAAATATATAATACAATCAGAACCAGAAACTTATAGCATCCGAACGATACCATTAAAGGTGTCAAACGGAGCTTTACAATTTCACTAATATTCAATATTTTTGCAACATAAAGTAGTTCATCTCATACTGTCTGTGATTAGTATGTCCTGACAAATTTCATTAACTAACAAAGCATACATGTATTATAATCTACTAAGGTACTCGACGTGTAGCAAATAACCAATATTCGACTGTGCTTCATGCTTATATAGCACCGATTGGAAACTTTTTAATGCTATGTAAAGAGAGTTTTCTAACCAGTGTTACCACTCCTATGTTTTTCCTCCAAGATCTATGTTTTTTTGGTCTCATCTATGTTTCTATGTTTAATTTCCATAAATCTATGTTTTTTTTCGATGGATGGTTTTATTTATTAAAAAGGGGTATTTTTCAGCAATTACTACAAAAAAATAACTTTTTCAGCAATTGTTATCGGATTTTTGGATGTGATGACCTTTTTTTTGGCTTGTCAGAAATTTGTTGTAGGTTTGCAAAGAAATTTTATAGAACTTTAGAACTTGGGAGCTTTTCAGAGTCAAAAAACCCCTCATTATTGGCAAATTGTCACTAATTCCACACGCATTTCCTCAAAACCGTGTCTATGTTTTTCTATGTTTTTTTACCGGCTGTCTATGTTTTTCCTAAAATTTTGAGTGGTAACACGGTTTCTAACCAATCGGTAACCATGTCGATCGCTGGCGTCATATCAAACGTCGTACAATGGCAAATGGTTGGCTGGTTAGTTGCTGCTTAACAACACTGTCTCATAAGAAAGACTATTAGCGTAGAACTCCTCCTGTATTTATTCTTGGGACTGGCACTACCACTGGTAGGGTAGTTGCGAAGTTCTCAATGGATGGATTCACAGTTTAACGGCAGCTTATGACAACATAGGCCGTTGCCGCCGACAAAGATAATTTTTCGCATATTACAGCTCAATGGATCCACAGTTTAACGGCAGCTTATGACAACATAGGCCGTTTCCGCCGACAAAGATTATTTTTGGCATATTACAGCTCTAAACACAATGCTTACTCAATGTACATTTATATATAATTGGATGAAACCATTTCAAAGGTGTCTAGGAGACGTGTAGCAAATAAGTGTTGCCTTGTCTGTAACTACTTTTATGACAGAGAATATCGCAACAACGGCATTGTCCATATTTAACAGCATATTTTCCCAAAGCCACATGTACGTATAATGTCTAATGAACTCCTTCTAACGAACACAAGAGGTTCGTAAACGCGCTGTATAAATATAAAGTGGAGTACGATGAGCGAAACATACTGAATTCAATGCTTTGTAGGTAATCTATATAGCGCCCAGTGCCATCGTTTTAAAGGTGTCTAAAGAGATCGTTCCGTGTTCCATGACTACATAGCGACGATCGCCAACTTGTTAAAGGTTTGTGAAGAGAGTTCTCTAACCAAACGGTTCTCATGTCGGTTATTATTATTATTATTATTATTATTATTATTATTATTATTATTATTATTATTATTATTATTATTATTATTATTATTATTAATCTGTCATTTATAGCGCGCCTAAACAAAAAGAATCTTGCACAAAAGCGCGTAACAGGAAAGTCTAGTCATAATAAATCTTGAACAAATAAGTCTTGAGGTTCTTTTTGAAAAGCGTTAATGTTGAAGATCTGCGAATAAAGTCTGGTAAAGTCTGGTAAAGTCTGGTAAAGTCTGGTAAAATATATTACTGTTGTCATATATAGGCGTTTCGTTGACTGTAACTAGTTTTATTATAAAGAATATTGTAACAATATAATAATATTTATGTTTATTGTTTAATAAAGCGCCTGACAAACGCACTGCGCTGTACATGTACATGTTATGACGATCAAACAATTCACAAGAACACAAATTACAGAAGACATAAATCAACAAAGTTGCAGCCATGCAAGGTGCAAGCTCATTGTATACTTTTTAGGGAATGAAGGCATGAGATAAACCCAGGGGGTCTTACGGGAATCGAACCGGGTCCGTGAAAACTTTGGGCAAGAGTGTTATCTATTATACCATCCCCTCCCAAAAATACAGCAGTTTAGTATCCATATTTACCGGCGTCTAGTGGCCGTCATTTGGAGTGTTGTATGCCTATCTCCTTGTAGTTGTATTACAATTTCCCCAAATTATATGAGCGCTTCGTGAAGTGGAATCTTGATTCGCTGATCAGATCACAAAATATACACAAACTGAGTGGCGTTTTGATCAGCAGTTGATTGACTAGAGTATAATGCGTTGGCGTGTAGTGTGTTGTATTGTATTGTATTGTATTGTATTGTATTGTATTGTATTGTATTGTATTTGAACACTTGTTATAGTGCCCCTACCATATTTCCCATTTAGAGGCCCTTCCAACTACAGCGTGGACGCTGAATCGGAGTTTCACGCCGAAGCGCATGAGCAATTGCGAGTGAAGGACTTGCCCAGGGTCCCTACGCAGCAGCTTTGAGGTGGATTCGAACCCGCTACCCTCCAGCTACAAGGCACCGAACATACCCCAAACCACCGCGCCCCAGTTGTATTGTAGCGTGTTGGCGTGTATTGTGTGTAGCGCATTGCATTGTATTGAAGTGTGGTTGATCGCAGTGTGACTGTTGTTGATTGCTTTGGTCAGTTGCTATGTAACGAGGATGTGTCACTAGAAGGGTAATTATTAGCTTCGCCTTCATGTTTTCTCCAGTATTTAGACACCTTTAAAGCGTTTCTTTCAGACTCTATATGTAAATAATTTTCGTTCAATCGTTAGTTGGATATGAAGTTAACACAAAACGATTGGTTGGTTAATTGTTGTCTAATGACGCTTTGTCTTAACAAAGATGATTGGCGACGCCCTCCTTCTTTCTCCAGAGCAGGGAATGGAGCAACCAGAGTGAGACCAGTGACGCAATTGACTGATTAAAATGCATTTGCGATTATAGGAATTTCATGGTGAGCGGTTGTAAGGTGTTTTAAGTTGATTTGGCCCTAACAACCATAACAAAACATAGCAAGGTTTTAATTAATTGGTTCAAAAGACGTGTAGTAATGTATTAAATATAAATAAATAAATATATATATAAATATATATATATATATATATATATTCATTCATTCATTCATTCATAAATTTATATAGCGCCCCTTCCAGAGAACTACTCAGAGAGCGCTCCCGACTCCATACACGGCCAAAATATATATATATATATATATATATATATATATATATATATATATATATAATTCCTAATATATTAATATACAAATAAATGAATGAATAAACTAATAAATATATATACATATGCAATACATGTATTAGATATATATAAACATACGTCAGCAAAGTTGACTGACGTTATCTTCAACAAACGTCAGGAAGTTAATTATACATGAGATAATTAAAACAATGATTATTTATGTATTACATAAAATGAAATTAAGTTACTTTTGCTACAACAATAATATTATTGTAATTGTAATCTGACAAAAATAAAACGCAATTACAAGAAAAAAACATCAGTGTCGCCCCGACCCTAGACCAGTGAAATCTCTGTTAAATTCAAACAATTCATAGTTTAACTCTCGGGCTACCAAGGGGTGGTGGTTGCCACCCCCACCCCCCACGTTTTTATGCATACAAATTTTTTCATGTGGAATAAAAATTTTGCAAATTAGGTAGATGTAGCAGATTCATTGGCGAACATTTTGAGATAAACATTATGGTGGTAGCCCACGCCATTCAAAAGTTATACCCAATATACCCGAGGCACCAGGGGGGTGGATACCACCCCCTAGATTTTCAACTTTATCTTATCCGTCATTTAATATTAAGAGACACAAATTATACCATTCTATAGAGGGAATGTGGGGCTTCATTTGCATACTTAAATGTTTGTCTTTTGAAAACCGGAAGTGATCAAAATAAATAATAATACCCGTAATATGCGTGAAAAATGGCTGAATGGAAGGACTCCCTCCTTAGTTTTTTTGTCTGTAGCGTATTCAGTTTTCTTCCCAGAAGAGAAACACATATACCATTCTTTAGAGGGAATGTAGGGCTTCATTTGCATACTTAAATGTTTGTCTACTGAAAACCGCAAGTGATCAAAATAAATAATAATACGCGTAATCGGTGTGAAAATGGCTGAATTCAGCATTGTAATGTATGCATGCATACATGTACATGTATATATGTATGGATGCATATTTATACGTATATAAACATGTGTAGGTATGTATTTGTGTATCTTGGATACACAGATAAGTTTCAAAACACACATAATCGTACATTTGTTTATCCAAAAAGTACAAAATGTACGCAATAATATAAAATATCGCTAATTATCGGTTCCTTTGTTAAAAATGATGTAATTTCGAGGTGCATTCACATAATGTACAACTAAATATACCATTCTGTGCAGAATTGAATGCTGAATCCATTTGTGTATTACAAGGTATGATATGTGAAACCAAACCCAAAATCCAGGGGGGTGGTAACCACCCCACCCCTTGGTAGTCCGTGTTACAAAAAGCTTGGTAGCCCGAGGGTTAACGACATCTTGCGTTCGCCCGGGCCATTGGTCATCATATGAATTAATTTTGTTTAAGTCTCTTCGTAATTTGGTCAATTTCTGATAATTATATTAATGACTAATTGGACAAACATGTATGATTTGATTAAATGCGAAGAAGTTTGTTGCTGGACTTTTTGACTACACCGACACGAAAAACCTCAAATAAATCTTTAAATAAATTAACCGTTGCGTAGAGCTGAACGCACCTCTTAGGGGTCGTCCATTAAATCAATTATGTCAACAAAATAGGGGGAGGGTTTGGAAAAGTTTGACAGTTGTTGACAGGGGAGAGGGGGTTCGGGAGAAATTGTCGTCAACAAATGTTTTCCCCAATGAATCTACACAGACTCATAAAATGTGTGAAATGACTAAAAAAAAGGTCATCTGAAAAAATGGCTAGAAAAAGGTCATCTCGGAGTTCAAATGTCTAAAAAAGGTCGTTGGGAAAAAAGTTCAGCCTGGCTACGCTGCTAGTAGGGGGGGGTCTGGGATTGTTGACATAATTTTTGGGGTCCGTCAATGTTTGACAATTGTTGACAAGGGGGGGGAGGGGGTCAAAAAGGCCTAAAATTTGTTGACATAATTAATGGACGACCCCTTAGCCTTAGGCAAGGTAAAGTTGACGTCAACGGTTTCTGTCAGCCATTAAAATGCTATTTAAAGCTGGAACTACAATTTACAAATCGTTGTGTTTGGTCGGAAGACGCGTAATGAGGTCGTCCATTAATTATTATTATTATTATTATTATATTCGTTTAATGGTACACAAAAACAGCTGACACACCGCAACTGACAATACAAAGTTGGCAGCCAACAACGGCGCCCATCTCACAACGACTCCAGCCTATCATGTTAAAGTCACCACGACAGACAAAGTCATCTACGGCAAAAGCCGCCCGAAACAGACAAGTCATCAGCGGCGAACATCCAACGCGCACACGAAGGGTCCAACCGACGGTTTCTCGTCCAATGTTGACAGTTGAACCGCATATGTAAAGAGTGCACCGGGCCGAGTAACATCGATGGTGGTATCACTTCCACATGGTCTTCGGTAGTTTGGTAGAAGATGTAGCGTCCAGACCTCTCTCGTCCTATTCAGATTTATGAGGAACGACACTCATTCGCAAGGTGGCAGGAGTGATGGCTGACGAACCTGGTATGATGGTATCCCTTGCAAGCTGTATGTAGGCTATGGTCTCATCCAATGGCGAAAAGTCACGGGCGATGGTCGTACACCAAGAACTTGCGAAGCGAGTTGCCGTCCAAATATCCATAAATCGGAGTCGAAAAAGTCCGAAACGCTGCCTCGACTTCGGAACGTCTCTAAATATGCAGAAATAATCGAGCGACCACTGCCACAGACACAATAATCCGTCGTAATAACTAGGAGGCGAGATCGCCGGCCAACATGGCCGACGACCCCAGAGTAGCCATGTCAACAAAATAGGGGTTCGGGGGTTTGAAAAGTTTGACAGTTGTTGACAGGGGGTTCGGGAGAAATTGACGTCAACAAAGTTTTTCCCAATGAATCAAGACAGACTCATAAAATGTGTGAAATGACTAAAAAAGGTCATCTAAAAATGTCTAAAAAAGATCATCTCGGAGTTCAAATGTCTAAAAAAAGGTCATTGGGAAAAAATTTCAGCCTGGCTACGCTGCTGGTAGGGGGGTCTGGGATTGTTGACATAATTTTTGGGGGGTCCGTCAATGTTTGACAGTTGTTGACAAGGGGAGGGGGTCAAAAACGGCCTAAAATTTGTTGACATAATTAATGGACGACCCCAATATTTGAGGCAACATGTACGCTTGGGTAATTCTACTTACACACCTTTGAAAGCTATACAACCACCAATATAGATATGTCTAACAGCTTAATCGGTATCTTATCTCCCAATCGGGCTAGAGACTTGTCAATCGTATGAGTCAAGTACACAAGTTTCAAGAAACATTGTATTAATGCTAGAGTTTTTTGACGCCTTTGAACGGTGTCTTTCGGACACTACAAATTTATGGTGTTCATTGCAATGTGTATGTTTTTGAATTGTTATCAACAGCCATTGATGTCATAAGACGACGTCAAACCTTTGGAATAAAAAAATCGGTAGATCTCTCCGAAAGACGCAAGAAAGGATAAAGTGAACTTGAAAGCAAGTACTTAAACTCAAACAGGGACTTATTTACAGTGCTTACGTTTGAAACTACTTAAACTATTCAATCCATCTAAATAACAGTGTCGTGCTTCTTGGTTGTGGGTCCTTCCATCTGGATGACCTCAGGGCTTTTTAGCGTGCAGTTCTACACAAAATGTGCAGTTCTAAATCAATTTGAGCAACTGTAAAAGCATTTTTGTACAGTGAAAAATTGCTAAAAAAGGTCATTGTTATCCAATTGGGAAATGTACCATGGGTTTTTGAAAAAGAGAGAAGAGGTTGTGCAGTTCGAAAACTTCCTTTAAAAAAGCCCTGGATGACCTCCCGCTTAAGCTGCGCTCTTTACTTGTGAGCCATCCGGCAGGGTTCTACAAGTCGCTCGAGTCTTTTTTTCTTTAGTCGTGGCTGGCCCGGGAGCGATTCTGAGTGTCTTCTTGAAGGGGCGCTATATAAATGCTCTGAATGAATGAATGAATGAACTAAACTTCCTGCTACAAATAATCTGTAGATTAGTAAGAGCGACGTCAAACGGTTCCCTGCAAACGGCGTTAAACATTTGATAACACAAGTAGAATGTTAGTCTTTGTGTTTATTAATATAAGTTAATTAATTTTAATCGCACGATAACGAAATAAGTTCACAACCTAGACTGCGAGCATTTTACATATTGATTAATGCTCTGTGATTTTTAGTCCCTCTAGCGAACAAACTAAATGGCTCTCGTGTGTCACGGCCATCTAGTGAATATAAGTGTAGCTAGATTTTAATGTACAGTAGGGGGAACGATGATAGTCGTTGTAATGTCTAACATTTACAACTGAATAATATTATATTTAGGTAATAGGTGTTCCACTGCGTAGTGGTTAGCGCGCTGGACTATCAAATCCCACTAAGGCAGAAGTTGGTTCGAGATTTCTGCTTCGCGTGCGCCCCTTCATACCCGTGGCTGCCTTATGGTAAGCTCTGCTCTTTATCTTCTAGCTAAAGAAGCCAACAGCTATATTAGACACATTTCTTCTCGCTAAATTTCGTTCAATCGCTAGGGAGCGCCACGTTGTTTAAAGACGTCTACATTATAAAAGCGCATTCTTTGTCGCTGCTATTTAATTGTTTTGTTATAAAAGTTGTTACAGTCAAGGCATCACCTTTTAGGTCGACGTTCTCAGAGACACCTTTTTAACGTTTCTATCCAGTTATAATTAATATATGTGACCCGCCACGGCAAAAGTAGGCTTTTGTCGCCAAAAATCAAAAATTACTTTATTCTCCGGGGAATTTCTCCCATGAGATTCTACTATGCAAGACCTTTCAAATGACATATTATTTATTTAATTATGATGTTCCTAACCGGAGTTGTGCACTTTTAAAGACCGGCAGTGACGCAAACTAGGCCTACATTTGGAGAAAAACGCGATCAAAGTTTAGACCCAAGGGTCCTTAGAATCGATGACATATTCTCAATAACATCAGCAAAATATTCGTCTTTGGCGTCGTGCCTGTTTACATCGTTCAGTAAATGGGCAAGTTTGAGTTCTATTCTTCGCAAATTATAAAATTTTTAATAAATAGGCTTAAACCGCTTACGATTGAACCCAAAAGCACAACATCAACGATTTTTAAATCTCCGATCGCGCGGTTAATTGCCTTACGAAAATACCCAACTAGCCAATCACGGCTGGAATAGGCTGTCACGTGACGCGCATAGCAACGAGTTGCGGGTTTAGTGCACATTAATTAGGTACTTGTCGATTTTACGACCCCAAAATTCTTCATATATTATCTCATTTAAAATTGTTCATATTCTACGTTATTTTAATTCTTTGTTACGTCAGAGCTTATCCATTACGTCATAAACCTGAACTTTTCGTCATTAGAAAACATGGACGACACTAACCCTAACCCTGACCCTAACCGACCCTCACGGCGCGTAACAACGAGGCATAACCTCAACATAACCGATATGGACTATAAAACTTGAAGTCGTGAGGGTCGGTTAGGGTCAGGGTTAGGGTTAGTGTCGTCATTAGAAGACAGATATTAACTGTCGCGAACACATTCCTGTAGGCCTACTGTAACAGAGGTCTCGTCTAGTTATAATTAAAGGATCTATTTTGGGGGTCGTAAAACCGACAAGTACCATTAATTATTCGTATTTTGTAGGTTAGTTTAATTTCTACCAATCGATTCATTATGTAGATCAGACCATGACCTTTCTAACGATATGTAACTTTGATGGTTTCGCATAAGTCAAATTTAAATGCTGTCCTTTGAAAAACGGTCAAAATGATGTTTATTTTCGCGATTGTCCGACGCAATGTTCATTAAAACTCTCGGTTTTTCTAGAGAAACAATTAATTGTAAGGCTTTTCTGGATACTAATAATGTTTTAAAGATATTTTAACGCTTGAATTTGATGAAAACAAAATTTGCGCAAAAGAGTCAAAATTAGCGGTTTTTGGCTTGTTTCTCGTCAATTAATGTTGCCGACAAAAGCCTAGTTTTGGGATGGCGGGTCACATATATTCAGTAAAACTGCATTTTATCACTTAATAGGCTCTTATCTAGTGGTCTCATAGCATCGGTCCTAATAACCACAAGATATCGTTAAAGAGTCATTTTCTGCTATTAGATAAATTAGACGTACTGTTGTTCCGACGATTTTTTAAATAAAACTCACCATAATTTTTCTTCAAGTCAATTATTTCTATGAATTTACTATTGAGGAGAGTTTTTCTCCATGGTTATTTTGGATATATATCTGTGACAAACTTCGGACGGGCCCACTTCTTTGCCTCTTCTCTCAGGATGGCGAGGTAAAGGCGCGTGTTGCTCAGGATGGGAGCACAAGTACGGCCACCGTCGTCTATCGGTGGGCTTCGCGTCTGCCAGCCGATGAGCCGTCGCAATCAATGTCCAACACCGAAGAACCCAACACAGGAAGTTGAATTAACGATCTCTTTTATTAGTCAACACGTCATAAGCCTCTGACGTTATCAGACACGATCAAATACTACGAACCCTCTTTCATCTGTACTACAACTGCCACTTCAACAACGAACTATATACTAACTACGCAAAAGCGCCGCTATTTATAGATAACCCAGCCAATCAGCGAAGCCCTAGAGAGACCAAGCGCTAGAGAGGCGGAGCCTAAAAGAGACCAAGGCTAAGGAGACCAAGCGCTAAGGAGGCGGAGCCTAAAAGAGGCCAAGGGCTAAGGAGACCAAGCGCTAGAGAGACCAAGGGCTAAGGGGGCGGAGCCTAAAAGAGACCAAGGGCTAGAGAGACCAAGGGCTAAGGGGGCGGAGCCTAAAAGAGACCAAGGGCTAGAGAGACCAAGGGCTAAGGGGGCGGAGCCTAAAAGAGGCCAAGCGCTAAGGCAACCAGGGGCCACCCTGGGTCGCCACACCCTCCCTCCGCTACAATGGGTATGCCCCCATACCCCAAGCTCCCCAAGGACCCCAGCGCACAATGTCCCAATGCAATAACGCGGCCAACGGGCCAACACAAGTCCCTACAAATGTCTCTCTAAAATTTCGCGAGGCCAACGAGCCAACAAAGCCAAAATGTTCAGCCGAGTCCGGCTACGCAACTAGAGTGGTCAACGGGACCAACAAAGCCTCTCAGAAAAATGTTCTTCCTCACGCGGTCCATCAAATCCGCAAAACCTACAATTCATTAATAATCGTGGCCAACGGGCCCGAAAGCTCGGCACAAAGTAACGAACATAAACATGCCGTTTCTCGGCAACAACGCGATCAAAACCAAGATTTATCAGACAGTCCTTAAGAGAGGCCAAGTCTTTCACGTACGGGAAAGGCGGGGCGACAGAGTTATCGTACAGAAAAGGGCAAAGTCTTTCTGTCAATCGAAGACAAGCGCCGAGAGTGTCACAGTTCCAGCGTCTCAGTCATCGTTCGGAGTGACGGCAGCTCGCTTACTGAAAGCGGGCAGGACGGCGAATCGTCCTCGTCGGGCGTCGAGAGTTCTGGCTAACTTCCGGCAGATCGTCCATCGAAGCGTCGTCATGAGCGGCGTTCTCGCCGGCGTCGTGCAGGCCTTCTTCGAAGCAAGGCCTCAGTTTATCGACGTGGGCGACGAATGGCTTGGAGTGCGCAGACTTGCGGAGCCTGTAGGTGACGAGGCCGCAGCGCTCCATCACCGTGAATGGGGAGGCGGCCAGGACAAGGGAAAGAACCTCAACCCACACCCTTTGATGGCTGCGTATAACTTCCCCAAACATGGTGTTCACGGTCTTGGGTAGGCGCCCACTTAAGCCCTTCTCCCTGGGATAGCAGCTAAACACTCTTCGCCGATGGATCCCATAAACCTCCCGAAACAGGCCTCCCCGAAATCCCGTACCCTGATCGGCCAGTATTGGACGCGGAGCCCCATACCTCACAACTACGTTTCCCTCGAGGGCCCCAGCTACCAAGGAAACCCCCGGTTTGGCCCTTGGAATAACCTTCCCTCTCTTAACAAAACCGCTCATGGTCATCAGGAGAAAGGGGAACAACATCCCAATCAATTGCCGATAACCTACGCAAAATCTCCGCGAGCCGTCCTTCTTGCGTGCCAACACCACGTTCGCGGCCCTCTCGCTTACAGCAGGTTCAATTATTCCGTCGGCTAACATGCTGTCTAGCTGAGTATCGATCGTGACCCTATGCGGCAGCGGCTGTCGTCTTAATGGCTGTCTTACGGGGCGCGCATCGCCGGTCTCTATCTTATGGGTGCATACAGAAGTTTTGCCTAAATCCCGGTCAGTAGCGGAAAAGACATCATTATATTCAACAAGCAAAGCGCCCAATCGTTCCCGTATCTCGGGCGTCACTTCTTCGGGCAAATCCGCGAGCAGTTTCTCGCTCGGCGAGGCATGGTCAGCCGCGTCTCCGTTCTCGCGATTCCTCTCGTTCAGCTCTACCTGAACCGGGTGCAAATCCCCTAGTGGCTGATTCTTAGGCAGCCGGACCGGTTCCTCACTTAAATTTACCACCCTTACCCGGGCATCTGCGTGGTCTCTGACAACTACGCGGGCAAGATGGACCCCAGGCTGAATTTCCCGAGCCTCCGTCATCCAGGCTGGCGCTACGGTCGTTAGATCCCCATACATTGTCTTAATGGGTATATCCCTCTGGGACTTAGGGGACACCAACACCTCCTCGGCGACGATCACGCGCCGGCACCACGTGGACCCATTTCCCCTCACCAAAGAGATACGCCTGCGCCTCACAAATAGGAATCCCATACCAAACCCTAAGCGGCAGCGATGTTCCCGTAACCAGTCCATGCCTAACATGGGCTCGGTAATCTGATCGGACACAAGGAAAGAACTATGGATATAAAAATCCCTCTCTATCTTAATGGGCACCCGCACCTCTCCCAGGACATTTATATCGGACCCATTAGCAGCCATCAAAAAGCGATTGCAAGAGCGAAGTTCTAACCCGTCGACAGTAGATGCAGGCACCAGGCTGACTTCCGATCCAGTGTCGATCAGGCATAGCTGCGGTCGTCCGTTGATCTCTCCGCGAATGTAGACGGCGTTGCTAGTGGCGCGGTTCGGCACCTTCGGGCGTGTCGTATGGTTCATGGCCACCGGGTCCGGTGGCGTCGAAGCATCGGGCTCGGGCGTCGCAGTCTCGTTCTGGCGGTTCTGGCGGTTCTGGGATCGGCGAGCTTGGCGACAGTCGCGGGCGATGTGACCGGCTCGTCCGCAGTTGAAGCAGGTCATTGAGCGTCGCTGGTTCTCCGGAGGGCCCGCGCGGTCTCGTTCAGGCCGGGCGTCTCGGTTCGATTCTTCAGGCGGATTTCTCGGGCGGAGTTCCCGGAGTTGCTCATCAATTCTTTTCTCAATGTCTCGCTGAAATCTCCGCTGTTCGTCCTTCTGCGTCGCCAGAAACCGGTCCATTTGCGCCTGGAGCTGGGCACTCAGATCAGTTTCCTGAGTCCCGCGCACTCGGTTTGGCGGTCTGCGGCGATCGTCGGAGTCGTTCGTTCGCTGATAGGCCTCCAGACGCAGCGCGGTCCGGTACGCCTCGTCCAGATTCTTGGGTTCTCGCTCGCGTACTTTGAGCGAGAGCTCCCGGTCTCTCATGGCTTCCAGGAAGGCGTCTTTCGCGATGATCTGCGTGGTCTCGTTGGAAGGCACCGGGTAGGCCAAGACAACCAGACGTCGGATTTCATGCAGCAGGTCGCTCAGGTTTTCTTCCGGGCGTTGGCGTCGGTAGTACAGCTGGGCACGGAAGGTTTCTGCCTGGCCTTCCGTCCCGTATCTTTGGCGGAGGCGTTCCACGAGTTCCTCGTAACTTACGCTCGGTTGAGCGCCAAAGTCCCAGAGAAGTTGCGTAGCGGCCTTCTCTAGCGAACATCGCAGAAAGTCGACCCGGTCCGCGGCCGTCCACTGGTTGTGCGTCGCGCAGACCTCAAACTGGACCAGGAACGACTCCAAAGAGCCCGTCCCATCGAACTTGCCTGGCTTCATCGGCGTCGGGCGGCTTCGCAGCAAACCGCTGACACTTTCCAGCAAATTCGGCATCGAAGTCTCCCGTGCGTCCGGTCTTTCGGTCTCTTCGCGGAAACTCGGTTTCAATTTCTTCTTTTCCGTCGTCGATTCGCCCGTCTTTCCTCGGAAGCTCGATCTCTCCGGCTTCACGGTCGTCTCTTCTTTCATCTCTTCGCGGAGGCTCGATCTCACCGGCTCCGCAAAATCATCGAAGTCGATCTCCGTCAGCAAGCGGCTTCGGTCCGGTCGCGTCTCGGCGGTTGCTCTCCCGGCAGCAGGCGTCAAGGCATCGGCGGGCGTGCGGACATCTCTAGGCATCGGGAAAGCGAGATCTTCGAGGAAGCGGCTTCTGTCCGGTCGCGTCCCGGCGGTTGCTCTCCCGGCAGCAGGCGTCGACGTCTCGGCCGGCGTGCGGATCTGACTAGGCATCGGATAGGCGATCGTATCGTCGTCGTCTCCTGGGAACATCCTCGGTCGATTCTGGCTTCGTCGGCGGCAGGAACTCTCGGACAAAACCCCACGGCTCTGGTACCACTGTAAAGAAACTGGGTTCTGCCCGTCTTTCTTCTCTCAGGAGGCGAGTGAAAGGCGCGTGTTGCTCAGGATGGGAGCACAAGTACGGCCACCGTCGTCTATCGGTGGGCTTCGCGTCTGCCAGCCGATGAGCCGTCGCAATCAATGTCCAACACCGAAGAACCCAACACAGGAAGTTTTAAGTAACGATCTCTTTTATTAGTCAACACGTCATAAGCCTCTGACGTTATCAGACACGATCAAATACTACGAACCCTCTTTCATCTGTACTACAACTGCTCTTAACTACGCAAAAGCGCCGCTATTTATAGATAGCCCAGCCAATCAGCAAAGCCCTAGAGAGACCAAGCGCTAGAGAGGCGGAGCCTAAAAGAGACCAAGGCTAAGGAGACCAAGCGCTAAGGAGGCGGAGCCTAAAAGAGGCCAAGGCTAGGGAGACCAAGGGCTAGAGAGACCAAGGGCTAAGGGGGCGGAGCCTAAAAGAGACCAAGGGCTAGAGAGACCAAGGGCTAAGGGGGCGGAGCCTAAAAGAGACCAAGGGCTAGAGAGACCAAGGGCTAAGGGGGCGGAGCCTAAAAGAGGCCAAGCGCTAAGGCAATCCAGGGGCCACCCTGGGTCGCCACAATATGTACATATATATATATATATAATATATATTATTATACATAGATGTGTGTGCATATGTATACAAAATACATATAAAATATACACATGCATATATATATATGTATATACATATATATATTTACTATGTATATCTGTGCATATATATGTATATGAGTATATATTTATGTATGGGTATGCATAAGTATATAATGTTCCTCCTCTTTCTCCTCCTCCTCTTCCTCCTCATCCTCCTCTTCCACCTCCGCTTCCTCCTCTTCCTCCTCTTTCTCCTCTTCCTCTTCTTCTTCTTCCTCTTCTTCTTCCTGTTCTTCTTCCTCTTCTTTCTTCTCTTCCTCCTCTTCCTCCTCTTCTTCTTCCTCTTTCTCCTCTTCCTCCTCTTCCTCCTCTTCCTCCTGTTCTTCTTCCTCTTCCTCCTCCTCCTCTTCCTCCTCTTCCTCTTCTTCTTCTTCTGCTTCTTCTTCATCTTCCTCTTCTTCTTCTTGTTCTTCTTCATGTTCTTGTTCTTGTTCTTGTTTTTGTTCTTCCTCTTCTTCTTCCTGTTCTTCTTCCTGTTCTTCTTCTGCTTCTTCCTGTTCTTCTTCTTCTTCCTCCTCTTCCTCTTCTTCTTCCTCTTCTTCTTCCTCTTTTTCCTCTTCCTCCTGCTCTTCTTCCACCTCTTCCTCCTCTTCCTCCTCCTCTTCCTCCTCCTCATCCTCTTCCACCTCGGCTTCCTCCTCTTCCTCCTCTTTCTTCTCTTCCTCTTCTTCTTCTTCCTCTTCTTCTTGTTCTTCTTCCTCTTCTTTCTTCTCTTCCTCCTCTTCCTCCTCTTCTTCTTCCTCTTCCTCCTCTTCCTCCTCTTCCTCCTCTTCCTCCTCTTCCTCTTCTTCTTCTTCTTCTTCTTCTTCTTCTGCTTCTTCTTCATCTTCCTCTTCTTCTTCTTCTGCTTCTTCTTCATCTTCCTCTTCTTCTTCTTCTTCTTCTTCATCTTCCTCTGCTTCTTCTTCATCTTCCTCTTCTCCTTCCTCCTCTTCCTCCTCTTCTTCTTCCTCTTCCACCTCTTCTTCCTCTTCCTCCTCTTCCTCTTCTTCTTCTTCTTCTTCTTCTTCTTCTTCCTCCTTTTCTTCGTCTTCGTCTTCGTCTTCGTCTTCGTCTTCGTCTTCTTCTTCGTCTTCGTCTTCGTCTTCGTCTTCGTCTTCGTCTTCGTCTTCGTCTTCGTCTTCGTCTTCGTCTTCGTCTCCGTCTTCGTCTTCCTCTTCGTCTTCCTCTTCCTCTTCCTCTTCCTCTTCCTCCTCCTCCTCCCTCCTCCTCCTCCTCCTACTCCTCCTCCTCCTCCCTCCTCCTCCTCCTCTTCCTCTTCCTCTTCCTCTTCCTCTTCCTCTTCCTCTTCTTCCTCTTCCTCTTCCTCTTCCTCTTCCTCTTCCTCGTCCTCGTCCTCTTCCTCTTCCTCTTCCTCTTCTTCTTCTTCTCCCTCTTCTTCTTCCTGTTCTTCTTCCCCTTCTTCCTTCTCTTCCTCCTCTTCCTCCTCTTCCTCTCCTCTTCCTCCTCTTCCTCCTCTTCCTCTTCTTCTTCCTCTTCCTCGTCTTCCTCTTCTTCTTCTTGTTGTTCTTCTTCATGTTCTTGTTCTTGCTCTTCTTCTTCTTTTGCTTCGTCTTCTTCTTCTTCTTTTTCTTATGACGATGACGATGACGATGACGACGACGATTATTATTATTATTATTATTATTATTATTATTATTATTATTATTATTATTATTATTATTAATAATATTATTATTATTTTTTTTTTATTATTAAAAACAAATTTATTATATCCATCAATGAACATCAGCACTAAAGCTACAATGAACAATAAAGCAGTTACTGTTGTCTAACTGTTAGACACTAACATGAACATCAAAGTGCCGTTATGTTACGCCTCCACTCGGTCTGTGCATTCTTTGGTAACTGATATAGTAATATTATTTTCGTTCGTAATAACACTTAATATCATAATAGGCTAGCGCAGAGAGCGCCTCTAAGTAGATAGCTTGAAGAGGCGGTATATATATTTTCAGAATCAATGAATGAATGAATTTGTTACATGTATTTACATGTACATGCATACAGCATAGGCTACTGTTTGATAAAGACAGTTATAATATAGGACGAACTAGGAGGGGTCATCTGCTTCTCGAGGCGTACCATTAATTAAATCAGCCTACTGATAATGGCAGACCCCCAGAGACGCCACCGTCATTAACGATCCAACTAATGATCTGTGGGCGGAGTCTCAACAGCGCCATTCCAGCCTAGTAACGGGACGAACCAAGCTTCATATCAAGCTCTAATTAGCTTGATTCGAGGTGGACTCGCGCTGGATTGGTTCTCGGGTCCAGCTCTGTCATGGGTCCTATAGAGCAGGCGGGACTGTATATAGGCCTAATTGCTGTTATGTTTTTGGCAGTGATGTAGTACTCGAGTCCGGCAAAGGACTCGAGTCCGACTCGAGACCGATTTTTTGTGGACTCGGACTCGGACTCGGATGGTCATGACTCGGACTTGGACTCGGACTCGAAGGCCCTGGACTCGAATTTGACTCGATGACTCGGTTTCCGAGTCACAATTAATTTTTTGTCTCGCGATAAAATACGACTTTTATACTTGCTTACTTACGCGTCCAAAATAGGTAGTCTAAACTCTAAACTAAAGAGCCCATTAGATATCAACGAGCTCGCCATAAGTGGAGGTTGTCGTTCAAAGAGCATCGGGTGATCATACCCCACCCTGCTATAGAGACGATATTCTTCGGTGCCTGCTCACATCGGAGTTAATGAGTACGCCAGACGCGTCCAAGAGGCCCGTTTGGCAGAATTTCTGGAGTTTGCAGCCGCTGAGAATTCTTCACCCCGATACCCCCAAGTAATGGGGTATCCGGGTGGAATCGCTCCGTTAAAAACGCCAAGCGTCTGATGATCTAGGTTCTAGGACATCAAAGGGAGAGTTGATCCGTTTCTAGCCCTTCGATCTGACCTAGCGGAATACCCCATTCGCGCAACTGGGCTAGCCGAATGGCACTTGGACATTAAACGATACAGACAATAATTATATACAACATCTGGCGATTTTGCAGCCCTCTGCACACGAACCTTAGGAGCCGTACCATGAATCTAGAATTCTAGATATAGATGTGTTAACAGTAAAGCAGTGTTAAAATGTACATTCAAGTCTAATCTCATTGTTTAGATATCAGTTTTTCAAACAGTACGACTAATTCTTCATATATTCGTGTGATTAAAATTATGGCTGAGGTTCAGAACCAAAAGTTGTAGAGGACAAATTACATTACATTAGCCTACATTAGGCTATCGTTCTTTAAAAATAGTCTTAAGACCCTGTTTAAGATTTATTATGATTAGACTTTCCTTTCCTTTTGTGCAGGATTCTTTTTGTTTCGGTGCATTATAAAGGCAGTTTGATGATGATGACGACGACGACGACGACGACGACAACAACAATAGCAATAAATAATAATAATAATAATAATAATAATAATAATAATAATAATAATAATAATAATAATAATAATAATAATAATAATAATAATAATAATAATAATAATAATAATAATTTTTCATCATTAATGTTGTGTTATTTTTCTATGCCATTAAATTGCTTGTGTCGGTGTATTTTGGTGTGAAGGACTCGGACTCGGACTCGGACTCGATCTTTTGTGACTCGGACTCGGACTCGGACTCGAGCAACTCTGGACTCGGACTCGACTCGGACTCGGCTTAGGTGGACTCGGACTTGACTCGGACTCGGCTTAGGTGGACTCGACTACATCACTGGTTTTTGGGTTGCAATAAATTGATTTGATTTTATTTGAAATATTTGCTAGTATTGTGCCACACTTGATTATAATATTATGCAATCAATGAGTAAGTTGTTTACCTTCGATTCGGACAAACAACGACATCTTGTGGCGATGTGAGATTTGTGTCTATCACTGGACGCCACCATTTTGGATCATAAGCAGAAGCGTCACCTAACAGTATGCGCTGGTACCCTGCGTCTGACACGTACAGCAGCTTTGACACCCAATCGAAAGATAATCCAGTTACCTAAGGGAATAAAAACATGTGACAAATTTATTAAGTAAAGAAACAGATGTTACATCAAACGTCGTTAAATTTGCCTGAAGTGTTATACAATTGTACTTGATACTGCCTTCCTTTCAAAATTCTGAAGCGCACGAACGACCATATAATACTATTCAATTCAATTCAAATTATTTTATTGCCACCAAATTATTACAGTAAATCAGATAATGTGAACAAACAAAATACACTGGCAACAAAAGGAGACCCAAATGGGATGGAGATCCCGCTAAGGAGGGTCACCCATATAACAATTTCCCAAAAACAATTATGAGGTAAGGCAATAAAAGAAATTTAAAAAAATAGAACCAGTTGGTGACTGGGCGCAACTAGCAATAAATTGTCAAGAAACAAGACTAGTGCTAGGACGATCTTAACTACAAATTTATCTAGAGCCGAAAATAAGCGCGGTTTTATTAACGCACTTCCAGTGACAGTAACTGTTTAAATTGATGCGAGAAGAAATGCACGTGATCTCTTTCTGAAAACCTGCAGAGTAGGCCTAGGCCTACTGTAGAATAGGATATTTATTGGCAATGCATTCCACACTGCAGTGCCGTATGATTTGATGGTAAAACGTCGAGTGTTAGAATGGGCTTGAACAGGGCGATATGCTTTTGAATTCCTAGTGAAGTATGTATGAATGTCGGAGGCATGTGGGAGAAACTCCTTAAATACAGGTGGGAGGAGGCCATGTTCAAGGCGATAGAAGAATTCACCAATATTCCTGGACATATCCTTCATTACCCACTACACCCTGTCCTATATACTGGTCACGATCTGCGCCTACGCTCACATAACCGTGTTCTTTCTAGATTTGATTCCCTCACCAGGCGCGGTTTCCTGGCTATAGCATGTTGTAGGCCTACAGCTAGGCTAGTGTTTTTTTTAGGTTACTATTAACTAACTTTTCCGCCACTATTCGATAACTTTGTATAACACTGTATGTACAGCGCCGTGCGTTTGCCAGCGTTTAATAAAGAACACACTTACTTACTTACTTACTTAATTTGGAGATATTTAATCTGGTCTATTCTCAAGAGCCTAAGCTCGCTAAAGGATGGGCCAGTGTGTTCCCATTTTGGAATACCTGCAATTATGCGAATAGCCCTCTTCTGTAAGATTACTACACCGTGATTCAATGAAAAGTAAGCCAATCTTTGTACTTCAAATAAGTACCGCTAACATCAAAACAGTATTTAATATTTTTGTGAAGAAACTCTCAGTAGTATGGTTTGATTATTTAATTAAAGAAAATGTTCAAAATGTCCTCCTTCTGCTTGCACTCAAGCCTGGAGGCGCCTGCGCCATTGGGCAACAGCACACCGTCGATTATCCTCTGATCCAGACCATCCCACACTTCCAATAAGCGTTGCTTCAGATCGTTCACATCATGGATTGCTCTCTGGTAGACTCGCTCTTGCATAACGCTCCACACTTTATAGCCGACAGGATTTAGGTCTGGACTATTCGGAGGCCATAATTTTTGAGAAATGAAGTCTGGTGTCTCTCTTGTTAGCATTTTGATGGTTTCTCTGGCTCTGTGGGCTGGGGCACTGGCCTGTTGAAAACAAAGCAGCCTTCTGGGGCTAGATTTCTGATAACAGGTAGAAGATGTTGTGACAGCAGAACGTCGCGATAATAGGATCCGTTAATTTTTACTCCAGGATCAACGAAGACCAAATGGGAACGACCAAGCGTCGAAACCGCAACGGACATCATAACAGACTTGCTGAAATGGGCACGCGTACCTTCGTCTGCCACTACCACTGTCGCGGTCGACTGACCCTGCTACGCTAATTTTTCGAAGTAATTTATCTAACGCTCTTCTGGTCCAGTGTTTTTCTGGAAACTCTTGTAGAAATTGACGGCTGCTGTAATTCTTGGATTCCCTCAAACCTTTTATCATCTGTAAATCTTCTTTACTAAAAGGCATTTTTCGGAAATTGCTAGTTTCTTGTTTATGTTTTCAATCGCATTATCGTCTGCTTTTTTGAGTAGGAAATATAAACCTAAGTCATTAAAATGAAAAAGTAAATATGTGCATATATTTATTTTGAAAATATTATTAATAAAATATATTTCAAGTTTTAATATTTGTTTATAAAGTTTGGCTTACTTTTTATTGAATCACGGTGTAGTTTACGCAGCGTAGATTCGTATGTCGATGCCCAAATCATGTCGCAATAGATGTTATAGGGTAAACGAGGAGGACATATTATAGATTTATTCTAACTGTCTTTGGCAGTAGGCCTATATATGTGCAGTACGGGTTAGAATACCCATATTTTTAGCGATTTTAGCTGCAATTTGATTGATAATTATGTACCTTCAAGGTCAAGTGTTGATCTATATATAGTATCAAGTTGAGTCAACAAAATTTCTAGGTGTATCTATATATACACCTAGAAATTTTGTTGACTCAACTTGAGTGATGGGAGTATCATTAATAAGCAAAGATAAATCACCGCTGGGGTTAAATTTCCTGTGGGATTTAAATTAAATAAAATTTGTTTTTTCTAAATATTATTGAGGGTGAGTTTATTAGCATGGAACCAAGCAGCTATTTGGATAACTCAACGTTGAAAGTTTGAATCAGCTTCTGCCAAGAGTCATTGGAGTAAAAAACGTTGGTATCGTCAGCAAATAGCATGAAAACATTGTAGGGGAGATACAGGCCAAATCGTCAATGTAGAGCAGAAAAAGGAGTGGTCCAAGATTGGAGCCTTGCGACACTCCAAATTTAATCAATCTCAGTTCAGAGAGAGTATTACAGAGGACTCTCTGAGGGGTCTGTAGATAGCTAGAATAAGGAAGCGGTGGATCCGATATTTTTTGAGCCAGCGAATGAGCAATGCTAGTGAAGTAGCTATTACAACCATTTGCCATTTCTTGCGCATCCTTTACATTCTCCCTGTTAATTCTTAGTGACTCAATTTGTGCCTCTCTATATTCTCTAGTTGCATTATAGAACGAATGAGATTCCACGTTCTCCTAAGGTCATCTTCATGTTTGCAGAATTCAGCTGCATAATAGGTTTTTCCGGCTTTAATCGCCTCAACTTTATTCATGTATTCTGTAAATTTATTTTTATTGTGAATATTGTGGCGTTTAAGATACTTTAAGTACAATGAAGCTTTCTTCTTGCTGGATTTAAGAAGCGCAGTAGTCATCCAAGGCTGTTTAAACTTGGTTACCTTAAGGGTGCTTTTGGAGGCTAATGGAAACGCCTTATCATATGAATTTCTATATATATATTCAAAAAGAGTTCATACGCCCGGTTAGCATCTCCTTCTTTGCTGGCCGTCATGACAGGGTCCCAATTACTATCAGCAAGTAAGGTTTTGAATTGCTCTAACCTGTCCTCATTGATTATGCGATAATCATAATAATTCAGAATCCTTTTCTTATTATTATTAAACGCAAAACATGCAAGTACCGGTAGATGATCACTGATCAGATAAGTCTGAGATGATAATGGTCGATTCAATCAGTTTAGACCATGAATATATTATCAATCAAAGTTGATTAGCCTGGATTGATTCGAGTAGGTCTCGTGATGGCTGGAAAGAGCTGATGAGCAGTCAGACAAGTGTAAAATATATTAGTTTCTGTTCATTAATTTGCAATAGGTCAATATTAAAATCTCCTAGTAGCATAAGCTGTTGGGTCCCCTTAGTGACACTGGAGAGTAAATCTTCTATCTCAATATTGAACTCAACTAAGTTCTGCCCCGGAGGTCTGTATAAAACTTCCACCAAACATGTAGCATTATGAGTAGGTTTTACCAAATAGTCCCTCATAGGTTTTATGCGTTCTCTTGACTTCATTATAGTTGGTATTTAATTGTATCCCTAATAAACATTCCCACCCCTCCTTCTCGGCTTCCCACTCTAGACCTATGCAAAAATTTAAAGCCTGGTATAAGTTTTTTTTATTAATTAATGGTATCCTCCAATCCCGGCTCCAACCAGGTTTCCGAGAGAGCAAGTATAGTGACAGATAATAAACTAAGTATATCACGGATCCCAACGATTTATGTATCATGCTTCTACAATTTATATGTAGAATCCCAAAATTGGACTCTACAAGTTCGACCTTTTCCTCCCAAGAGTTGATAGTGGAATAAGAACTGTTCCAAGCATTATTAAAGAAATAATTTAGATCAGGGTCAGTGTCTGTATTATTTAGTAAATTGCGATTGTCTACTTCTTCCGGGAATACTTCAAATTCATTCATTCATTCATTACGAAGATGTATATAGCGCCCCTTCAAGGTTACTACTCAGGAGCGCTCCCGACCCCAGCACGGCTGAAAAGGACAGTTTTGAGACAAAAATAGACAGATTCGGAGTGGATTCTGAGATGCAGTCGCAGCACCAAAGGGAGCCTATTCCAGAGGGAGGGGCCAACCACTGAGAAGGCGCGATTCTGCTTAGTAGCAGTGCGGGCAAAAAGGTACCACGAGCACGCCCCGCTCCGTATAGCGGAGAGAGCGACGACCCGGAGCACTCAAGGTAGGGCAGCAGAGGTCGCGTAGATAGGCTGGAGCGAGGCCCAGCAAGGACCGCCAAACAAAAGCAATGATCCGATACGAGATCCGCTGCAGGAGGGGGAGCCAATGAAGCACATCCAGCATAATATGCTGGATGTGCTTCATTGGCCATATGTAGCGAAATAATTCTTACCAAATGTCTTGTTTAATTAACTAATTACGATCAACTTTAGAATAAGATAGTCAATTACAGTGGCGATAAAAAAAGACAGTGGCGCTAGATAAAATAATATTAGGGTAACTAAAGGCTTTCAAATACGTTGCCTAGCGACGAATGACGCTATACAACTTGAAAACAGCAACAGACAGTTAAACTGAAAGTCAGTTGATGAAAGGTCGTTCTAGAGGAGAGAGATGGAAGAATTGATTTGAGTCGTAATGGATATTGCGGATCGTCTTATGTGGAAGCGATCAAAGGGAATTAAAGTTTAAAACGTTAGTTCGAAGCGAGGAATAACGAACTTTAAAAACGTCGGGTGTTGGTGGTATAAAAGTGATGCCACGACATCGTGAAGCGGACGTAAAGCAGCATTAGAATTTGAACGTTGGCGAGCCAGTGTAAACTTGACGAACTGTCATTTTCGTGCTGAATGAGTTGCCGTGTGAAGCGAATTGGAACGATAGATCATCGTTTCTAAGCTGAACAATACGAACTGTCATTTTCGTGCTGAGTTGTCGTGTGAAGCGAGTTGGAACGTACGAACATCGTTTCTGAGCTGAACAATACGAACTGCATAATACGAAGACGAACGAGTGGATTGAGATATACTGTGGTACATGTAGGCTACATACGAAAACAAAGACGAACGAGGGAGAAGGTCGCATTCGATGTCATCAATTGAATCAACTACGATGTCTCACTCTATAGTATACGAACTGTATCACGACAATTGCTGAAGTGAAAAAAACTGATGAGCAACACAACTGGGGAATTCAGATAAGCCTCATAAAATCTATTTAGAGTAAAATAATACGCCACTCTGGGTAATTAGGATTTGTTGAATGAATTGACTTATTTTAATATAATTTAATTTATTTCTATGGATGTGTTCAGTGTCATGTTTTCGACAACACTTACAGTAGGTAAAGTCTACTCTGCCAAACGTGACTCAGCAAAAAAGTACTATTAGAGATGATAGCACTACACCATGTCTAAGCATATATTATATGCTTAGACATGGCCAAATTTCGGGATGCATCCGCAAAGGCGTGCGGCGGAGCGCAAGACCCGGTCCAGGCACCCAGACCGACAGGCTGGTAGACCAACATAGAGTGAGCAACAGTAATCAAGTCTGACTATGATAAAAGAGTGGATGAGTGTAGCAGTGGCGTCTGGAGTAAGTGAGCGAGCAGCAGTGCGGATCTGGCGCAACTGATAATATGAATCACGGCAGAGACGGTGTACGTGAGGGGCAAAGGTTAACTCCTGGTCAAGTGTAACTCCAAGGTCACGGACAACAGAGGAAAAGACAAAATGGGGGAAGTCTGCAGCAATGGTGGATAGTTCCAGCTTCGCTAGCCGCTGCCGAGTGCCTAGCCAGATAAAATGGGTTTTTGATGGGTTGAGGCGCAGGCGGTTTGTTGACATCCAGGCCTCCAGAGTACCCAAAGCCTGGCTCATTGTTCGAACAGCAGCGGTGGCGTTAGCAGCAAGGCAGTGCAGGTAGGCCTGAACATCGTCGGCGTACAGGTGACCCAGCACAGCAGAAGCAGTAAGTAGGGAACCAATTTCAGAAGTGTAAATTATGTAAAGAAGGGGACCCAATACCGAGCCCTGCGAAAGGCCGTAAGGGGCAGGGACCCATGAGGACCTGGAGGGCCCAAGGACCACACAGAAAGAGCGCTCACTGAGGAATGAACCCAATTCAAGATTTGCATCACACAATCCTATCGTAGCAATTTCATCCGTCCTGAAAATTCATTCAGTAAAAACTCTTTATCATCATCGGCAAAGGGAAAGACTTCCCTAATGCAATTTGTGCATAGCCAATTAACTAAATCGCAGGATGCACTGGCACTTAGATTGTAACATCCAGAGTGGTACCAGAGGCGGATCCAGGATTTCTGGTATGGGGGGGGCGTAAATACTACCAATCCAATCCCGTAAATATATATATATATATATATATATATATATATATATATATGAAATTAGATCACGCAAAACTATAAATGATCCTTTTTATAGAAAATGTTATGGTACTTAAAAAAATATATAGTTTCTCATATAAAACCACTGGTCTCCACTGAAGGTTAACAGTGAAACGATTATAAATCAGTTATCGGTTTTGATCATGCAACCCTTGATCCAAAAAGAAAATGATTAAGTGTCACATGCCAGTGGATTAAGCAGTGTCATTCTCCTTGGATGCTTTCTGGCGTAGGCATTGATAATGTCATCAATGTCTAACTTGATGTCCTTGTGGACAAACAATAAAATGAGTGCATTAAATCTGTTCTCGTTCATTGTAATGATAGAAATTGAATACACTAGTATTTGTATAAAAATAGATTCAATAAGCAAGGGATGCGCCTCATCCATGGACCGCACGCCACTGAGCGTTAAGAGAATGATTATATGAGTAGGCCTAGTCTATATCCTTGATTTGCTTTTGTCCATAATATCGGCAGCTGAACGCTTTCGGCGGCTAGAATCAGCACGACGAATTTCAAAATTATAATCATATGCCATCTTTTGAGATTTAGGCCTAAGATAGGCCTATGTCTTACCAACGGCAGTCGGCTTATTCGCGAATGATAAAACTGCTTGTTTAAGCCGTTTTGACGGCGGACCACTCGACATATTTTTAAATTGACCAATTTCTATTTACGTAAATTTTGTCTGTACATGAACTTTGTGAATGACGTCACGGCAAAAGTCATTGGTCACGTGGGCAACGTCTGCTAGCAACTCAGGTAAGTAGGTAAGAGAGCTCCGGTAAGAGAGCTCCATTCTGCCGGTCCAGCTACTTCAAACATCCTATTCCCAAATTGCAATTATATTAGTTTTAGGTCAGTTTAGTTTGAGAACATTTGCTGCAGGTTTAGGGGGGCGTACGCCGGCTCCGCCCCCTCTAAATCCGCGCCTGGGTACACTTCGTAGCATATGGAACAGGTAATCACATCAATTGTTTCATTAATTATGTTAGTGCATAAACCGCAGAAGAATGGGTCGCCATTAGACATGTCAAGAGGGCGAAGGCCCACTGCAGGTGGTGTACAACAGTTCTCATTAACATAATGTACAGTATGGAGAATGAGTACGGGTCTATACAAAATGAATATAGGTCAAACCTAACATTCACATGGGATTTCACTGTGGGATTTCACAACAACGTCAAGCAAATAAATGCTCAATTAATATGTTAACAATTCAAAATGTAAAATATGAGGAAAAGAATGAATGAAATAGGAAACTTAGCAATCAGACCAGAACAATTATAACAACGTCAAACCAGAAAATGCTCAATCAGCCTGTTGAGTCAGGTCAAAACTTAATGAATAGTAAAAGAAATGTGAGGAATGAAATAATAAGTAGCTCAACGAATTGCGAACCCAAAGGTCCAAGGGCCGGGCAGAAAAGGATACTTTGCGGAGATCCGGGTACTGCTTCATCGCGTAAACCGAGAAACGCACGTCCAAGTCTGCTATAGGGGAGAAACTGCAGGAGCATTCGACGAAGGAGAGGGGATTGCAGAACTTCTCCAGGCTCAATCCAATTGCTGAGAAAGAGAATGAGAGTAGTTCTGGAAACGCCTCCCTATAGACCAAGAGTCCATGGATAAGTGGGATTAGCATTCCACTCCAATCGCGGAACGACGTTAGTGAGAAGCAACGAGTGAAGTGCTCCAAGTGGTCGAGGGTTGCACACTCGTCCACGTTCTTTAGTGAGGACATTCTCACCGCCTTCCCATCCTGTGCCTCTGTTAGCCTTACATAGATTTTCCCTACAGAGGTCCAAGCGGATGTTGCTTTTTTCTGGCTGACTAATCTTCTGTCTCCGGCGTATATTTGAGCGTTGAGCTTTGTGAGATGCTCATTGATGTATATAACCGATTCTCCTCTGCCGAATGGTGATTTTTCAGCGTTTGACGGGACATGTATACCATGTTCCTCACCCGTTGACTGATGAATTTGACGACGATCGGGCGATGTTTGTCCTTACCTCTGCGTAGTATTCTGAACGCAGATGAAATGTCTGCTTCAGTGACAGACAAACCGAGGTGTGAATAATATTGCACAGAGAGAGTTGAATAAAGGAAGAGGATTCGCAAATCTTCCACGGTAACCTTGTTCCGTGTAATAGAGGATATTTAGTGGGTTGTAACCAAGACCAGTTTGTATCTGATCCAATCATTAAGCATTAATACAACTATTTGATATTGTTCTCATTCCAAGTTTTAAAAGTGCACACAGAGCATCGATGGCGCTGAGCAATTGAAATTAAGCCGACTTAATTCTGCTGTTCCTGACAACTTTGAATCAATGAAATGTCATTCCAGGCCTCATTCTTTGTCATGCAATGAAGTGGAATATAAGTTCAGAGGCTTTTTAAACGCAACTACTACGACATTATTCAATGTTCTGATGCTCGTTTTTTGTCGATGCTCTATTGTATGGTCATTATATGGGACGGTGACGATGGTTAGAGCGCTCGGTTGTAACGCCGAGAGTACGGTTTCGAGCCTCTGTGTAGAGACTTTGAGCAAATCCTATACATGAAAATTCTCCATTAGGGATGGGAACACCCTACTATGTAGGGACTTTGAGCAAGTCCTTCACTCCCAATTGCACAGCGCCGTCGATGTTCTGTGGTATGAAAAGGCCAATTAGCATAATCATTATTAGTAATGAGTAACTTTTGGCTGATATATTTGTCTCTTCCTTTTAACACAGAACTCGCCGTTGCAAATTCAGACGAGAAATTTCTGATGCCGATTCTTTTGGATGCCGACCATGTCGACGTTAAACCCGAAGGATTTCTGAACGGAATAAAGATAACAGACGTTTCATCTTCAGCCAAGTACGACGCGGAATTGTCCGAATTAATAAGAACAATCCGAGCCATGATTTCAGGTAAGCTGTTTCATGTATCAGTATGAATGGTAATTTTTAGGTAACGTATCGAAATGTATCCGACCAATTAAGCTGAGTTGCCTTGATAATGAATGAGAGAAATTGATTATGGAAGGTTCAGACCAGTTGCTTTCACAAACCGGGTTCATGGTCATTTCTGTAGATAGTTTGGCGCACCATCGATGATGTCCTTGTTTATGATGCTTTTTAATTAATGCCATAGAGCATTTGTTATAAAGTAACCCATTGTCATTGGTGAGTTGAAATTTGTTGCTTGATCTGTACATGTCTTTAGCTGTATGGGCAGTATCTCTATACATTGTTCACCATCATTCATACACAAATGAGCTTGTATAACATCAGCTATGTTAGGGAGAATTGCGTTTCTCGTTTGTGGATTCTGAAATAATGAACTTTTTCCAAGTTGTTTCTTTAGATTAATGGAATTTCCATTCAGAACTTCTGAAATTTTTTAGTGAAAAGAATGGAGCATTAATTTTGTATCAGTTAGGATTTGAGTGCATGAGGTTGCAATATAGAAGTTGTTTAAATATCTTCCATTCAAAGGGAATTGAATAAGCAATTGTACTCAAAGAAAGTTGCCTCGTCTGTTATATTTTCTTGACCGTTGACCGTGCTCCTATTCTTGCTTTTCTCGGATAAAGCCATTTTATAAATTTTAATTCTTTTTATTAATTATTAATTAGTGACTTCTATCGCACCAGTATCTAATGCACAGGGCATCAACCGATGTCAGATCAAAACCAAGCCATAATCAGGTCAGCATCCGTGACACAAAGCCTATGATGGATATGCAATCTGAAATATATCTAAGTCATAAGTCGAGAACGAAATGACATTAGCGACTGAGCAGATCTGATAGACAGAGAGAGAGAGTTCCAAAAACTACTGTAGTTCCGTCAACTAAAAAGGTCGTTCAGCAAGAAAGATAGTCAGATGACCATGTTTGATAATGATAAATTTGGAGAATATCGACTGATTTTTAAGTATTACGGTTGGCCAGAGTTCAGTTTTATTAACAATGGGCCCCAATTTGGTACCAATCCTATGCTGAACAGGAAGCCAATGCTGCATACACAAATACATTCGACAGGCTTCGTCAAGCAAAAAACCCTATGTCGTTATGTTTCGGAACAGAGACACAGAATACGGCGATCAAGGCACTTACTAACGTCTCGAAGTCCTCAAACAGTTCACCCGACGACCAGCTTGACATCCACAGCCTGTGATGTGAAAAGAGGACGACTTTACCTTGAGGTCGTGAACGGCACTATAATTTCTGTTGATAGTCACATCCAGCCAACCACTTCGGTCGTGCATTACCGGTACCATAGCTCTGATTATTTGTTGCGTCATATCGAATTGCTCAAGCAAATTTAATGAGTGGGATTGTATAAAGAGAGAGCAAGCATCCTCGAGACGTATATTTATAAGTAATCGACACTGATCAGACACTGACACTGATTTGAACGTTTGAAGTTATACGCTGCCAAAAAAAGAAAAGTATAGCTCTACCTGAGCTCGGAGAGAAACGCGTTAGCCAGGGCGCTAGAAGACAATCAACATCATTATAACCATAACCATAACCATAACCAAAAATGTTATTCCTTCAAGTACGCAACATCACAACATCACAAATATATTATAGAAACGCCAACAAAAAGCAAAGGGTGAGAAACCCTTAAGGGACCAGGGTCCCGCTAACAGGGTTACCCATGTACATGGGAAACGTGGCAGCAGGTTATGCATGAGAGTACCAAAAATGTTACATCTTAACTAGTTAACTAAATATCAAAAATTACACACAGTGAGTGTCTGCAACGAGCACAGTAGGCCTATGTACGAATTTGAGCATGTACGGCAGGTAATGGCAGGGGAGGCATGGTGGGAGTCAGGGATCCACAGACAGGAAGTGATGATGGAGTTTCTTTTTAAATACTGAAATGCTAGGAGAAACAGGAATGGCAACAGGGAGATTATTCTATGTCCTAGGCATTAGCAGAAATTAAAGAAAAGTGATCAGATCTCGGACAATAATTGTTGAAATTGGTTAATTCTTGTGTTTCTCGTCTTTATATTTTACCTGTGACAAGAAACAAGGTTACTAAATTTAGGATGTTCAAAGGCTATTTTAAGGAGAAAAAGGTCAAAAGGTTAAAATGAAGGTAAAATGACCATTACTCGGAACCACCCAAATAAAACAACATTTGACTGAGTTACGGCCATATTTACTTAATTTAGACTTTTTGACCTTGAAATGACCTTGGATTGTATTACTCTTTTAGTGCTATGTCTTCTGGAATGTAGCTCTTATTGGGCAGAGGAAACAGGTAAAAGAATAACTCAAATAGAACACATTTTGCTGAGTTATGGCCATTTCCTCTGATTTTTCTCTTAAATTGACTATTTTCCTTAAAATAACCATTGATCGTCTTAAATTTAGTAGCCTTGTTTCTTATCACAGGTAGCACAGATAAAGACGAAGACCATAAGAAAGAATAAACCAATTTCAACAATTATTGTCCGAGATCTGATCATTTGTCTGTGATTTTTGTTAGATTCGTTTTCTGACCTTGAAATGACATTGAATGACCCTGAATTTATGGTCTATATTTTACCTGGACGTAGCTCTCATTGAGGCAAACAAATACCAAAAGTTCATGCAGATCGGACTCTTCGTTAATATTTTGTAATAAAAGGAGCAAATCGACAATAGACCCAAGTTCCAAGACCCGAGCATGGAACTGGGAATTTAAGTATCGTATCTAAAGATTTATATAGCGCCTCTCTCAGAATAACTATTCAGAGGCGATCTCAGCACGAAAATCCCTCATCAAACAGTTTCAACTTCTTATCTGAGAAGGGGAAGTAGGTTATGTTCGGGGGCTTTGAGGGACCTCAGAATAACATTATAAAATTCTGTAGAAAATATTTAGAGACAATAATGAGTTGAATAATGTTTTATTCCACTGAAGACTATTGTTGGCAGAGGGTCTTTACAAGTTTTCATGTTCACAGATTCTAATCTGAGAAGGGCAAAAATAAACGTTTTGTGTTAGAATTCACATTGCCTATTTCTGGAGCTCCAAAACGTGTTTGGAAGCATATGTTTCTTAAAACTCTAGACGCGAATGAAAGACTCGTCATATACACACTTAAAAGGGGGCAAGAAGAAGGTGAGAACATTTGCCCAGTATCAGATAAGTGCAGCAGAAACAAAGCCTGACAAAAAGCCTCACAGGATTTGCTGGATGGAGTAAGGAAGCACATTCAGAAGTTATACTAAGGCTGAAACGAACAGAAAATTTGTAGTATAAGATCTCAACAGAAGCCGAATGTATGACATCAGGGCCGATGAGAGGGGGGTCAGGGGTTACTGCCCCGGGCCCGGTTCTATGGCAGGGGCCCTGAAATGTCTAAAACTTTGCTCAAAGTGAAGAAACCTGTGGGTTTTGGGGGCCCTGTTCTATGGCAAGGACCCGGAAATGTCTAAAACTTTGCTCGAACTGAAGAAACCTGTGGGTTTTGGCCCAATGCAGTCTCTATATGACGGATGCTTGATGAATCATGATACACAGGGCCACAGACGTAATACTGTATGTATGGTGTCTGTGTACAGTGTAGGTCACCCGATGTGTCATAGTATTTGACCCACAGTAGAAGCGAACACAGTTGCACACGAAGATACATTCATTCGGATGAACAACAGTATAAATAGGGCAAGAGATTCTCCCCTCAGATGTACAACAACCGCATACCATGCATTTACCTCGGCTTTACCATCACTCATCTCCAAGGCTGAGGAATGCTGGAAATAATATCTGCCTTGTCTGGCTCTGTCTGTCTGTCTCTGTCGGTTTGTCTGTCTGTCTGTCTGTCTCTGTCTCTTGCGCTCCTCTGTCTGTCTGTATGTCTGTCTGTCTCTATTTCTCTCTCTCTCTCTGTGTATTTCTGTCTGTCTCTCTCACAAGTCTATCTATTGCGAAAGTAGTTATTCATGTTCAGAATACAGTCGCTAATCCATTCGTTTACTTTTAAACAAAATAGCGATTTCAATTAAATTCTTCAATTTAATAAGTAGTTGATGAAGCTTTATAATAGAGAAGTCGATCTATTGAATCTCTTTGCCAGAAAAGCAAGACAGTAACGAATGTGACGGTGAAAATTGGACCGAAGAGGTTAGTTAGCACTACAGATAATTCTATTGGCAATATTGTCAACGAAAACGATTTAGTAGCTCTGTCATTTAACATAGTCTCAGTTGTTCAGTCAAAGAATAAAGGCGCGAGCACAGTAACAGACGTTGGGCATCACTCCGCATCAGAATAATTTCGGTCTAGCTGTTAGTGCAAAGTTCAGTAATGCAGACCAGTATCGATTTCTGACTGAATTCCATACTCCACCAGAATCATATGCATAGCCCAGGAGTCCAGTACTTCGCAGTACGCACCCCTATGGTAAAAATACTAGCCACGCTACTGCTTGATAAAGGCTATCCTACTATTTCAGTTATTTAAGTCACAACTGTTGTGGTCATAATTATTATAGTTGAATAATTATAGTTGAATAACTTTAATTTCAAAAAGACTGCTATCAGTATTATATTTGAGATTCATCAGCAGTCGGCCTAGAATAAATTAGGCTTATTGGTTTTCTGGCAGCCATAAAATCTTTAACTGGATGTAAATTTATGAATTGAAATTTGAGTTATTATCCAAATAAATAATACTTGAACTTACAACTGGATATAAGTTGTCATAATAAATAATTGATACCAAATTACCAATAGATTATATTATATTCCTTTAAGTTGACAAATTAGACGATGAATTACCATCAGAAATCTGGAGCTCAAAAAAGGAAAGAAAGATTAGCGAAAGTCAGGAATACAATCCTTCAGTCTTGGAGTTTCAATTTTATCAAAGGCGAATGATGCAGCAAATCAAGCTGACAATATCATCGCTAGTAGTAATAGTAGTAGTAGGCTATTGGAGTTAATGATCATGGCACAGAGCGAGTTGTTGATGTAGTCTATGTAGACATTGCAAGTGACATATCCTCACCTCCTGAGATTGGACATCATAATCATAATGCGACAACTGTCACAACTAACAAGTCAAGTTGACGTAGAGCCTGAAAATGGGTATGGAAGCAGTTTCATGCCTGCCTAGCAAGAAAATTAGACTTCGGTGCCGTGATCGAATTGTTTGCAAGCCGGAAAGCCCGCAAGCACATTTTTACTACATGCAGACTTAATACGTACACTTAAGTAGTTATTTAGGCCTGCATTTATTTAGTATAATAGTATCTACTATACGGTAAATTTCTTTTGTAACTGTAAAAATTAAAATCATTTATCACATTCACATAATGACATTTTCATGTTTTTGTAAATTTCTTTATAATTAGAGTCAGAGATGGATCTTTTAACCCAGAAATTGATTTTTACATTTACTTTTACTATTATTAATATTACCATTATTATTATTCATTAAATGTAGTTTGATGGCCTTTTTACAGTCTTACATCAGATTCGGGCTTACAGATAAAATCGAAAAAACAAGGGGCCCTGATAGACTCTGAGAAGTGTCTGCCCCGGGGCCCGCCTTGGCTCTCGACGCCCATGTATGACATGTACAACGAAGAATTCCACAGAAGAGGTTAAATGCCTGTCAGAGTTGGTGTATACAGAAAAATATTTTGTAATTTTTTCAATTCATCATTATTGAAACCTGCCTATGCCCGTAAGCTATCCATTTGCACAACAAAGAAAACCGATTTCCTGAAGTTGTTTAATGATGGGGCTATCCGAACAAAGTTCTGCACAATCTACATGTAGGCCTACAGTTCTGTTAAAACTGCCAGCACAGTCCGAGACTGCTTATAGGCCTAACAACCACACTGCACTGAATCCATAGTACAGGACCTGCAGGCTAATGATTGAATGTATCATAACTTTGCTGCCTATATGAGGCGGTGAATCTATATTAAAGCATTTGGTCCCGGACAATTCGCCCCCCGAAGATTCGCCCCCGGAAGATTCGCCCCCGGACAGTTCGCCCACGGGATGTTCGCCCCGGATGATTGGCCCCGGAAGATTCGCTCCCGGCTTAATAGACATGAAAACACATTTGTTGAATTGTAAAAGAAGTTTACTTTGAAGGTTATTGTCTAGTCTAGAACGTTTATTTTGAAGTTTAATGTCTAGTATAGTGTCTATTGTAGTCTAGAAGTTTATTGTCTAGAATGCCAAGTCATTTCAATTGCCTAGAATTCAAAGTTGTAAGTAATCCCTTGTAAATACTCCATATTGGTGCGGTTGTCGGCATCATCCGCAATGATTTTTAGTCTCTTCGAAATAACCTCACACTTCTTATTCTTTACAGCTATCTGACCTCCTGCAATCAATTGCACAACATCAAAATTGTGCAATCCTTGTTGTCTTCTCAAGCATTGAATGAAGCGATAAATGTTAGGAGAGGCAGTGCCACAGCTTTCCTTAAAGCTTCTGTTCCACCCTTCGACGTTGTTGTTGGTTCGATGTTGATCTTGAAGTGTTCGTTCGTACACGTTCCACACGTGAATAGGATAGATTGGAGCACGTCGCCCTCGACGATGTCGTCGGCCAATGTAAGTATCCTCGAAATAGTTTGCAATTGGTTCCACTTCAGATGGTAAATCTGCGTGCTCCACCAAATCCTCAAAAGCTGCCACTACATTATTAGGGGGAACAAATGCCAATGCTGGGATCATACGAATCCAACGGGCGAATTCATGATCGGCTTGATATCGGACTTGCAGACCTTCACCTTGAACTTTCCTCCAGACACACTGAGCTAGATGGAAGAAGCAACCTGTCTTAACGATTCCGGGGAACTCCAGATCGAATGTTTGCATTGCCGTCTGCTCGAAGTCGGTGAGCACCTGCTGTGGTTGAAGACCCGGTTCAATATTTTTCAGATTAAACATTATAGACTAGACAATAAACTTCTAGACAATAAACTTCTAGACAGTAAACTTATAGACATTAAACTTCAAAATAAACGTCCTAGACTAGACAATAAACTTCAAATTAAACGTTCTAGACAATAAACTTCAAATTAAACTTCCTTTACAATTGAAAAAATGTGTTTCATGTCTATAAAGCCGGGGGCGAATCTTCCGGGGACGAATCATCCGGGGAGAATCATCCCAGGGGCGAATCTTCCCAGGGGCGAATTGTCCGCGGACGAATCTTCCGGGGGCGAATTTTCAGGGGCGAATTTCCGTATCCCAATCATTTTAGTAATTAAATATGACCATTTAAATTGGTTCACGAGGCTGTTCACCATGAAACTGACAATCTATTTTGCACAATACATGCATTACGTTACTTTATTTGTAACTATACTGATTGACTTTCACACTGGTTGTTAACTAGTAATATTGTTTAATATTGTTCTAGTTTAATTTAATGTGAATGAAACTGCTCTTAGCTACATGTAGGTAGGCTAACAGTTGAGGTTATAAAATTTGTAGTATAAGATCTCAACAGAAGCTTAATGTAGATCTATGACCTGTACAACGAGGAATACAACAGAAGAGGTGAAATGCCTGTCAGAGCTGGTGTATAGTAAACATAAAGAAAACTATTTTGAAATGAATTCAATTCATCATTGTTGAAACCTGCCTTTGCCCGTGACCTATCTATTTCCACAACAAAGAAAGCCGATATGCTGAAGTTGTTTAATGATGGGGCTATCCCAACAAAGTTCTGCACAATCTACAGTTCTGTTAAAACTGCTAGCACAGTCCGAGACTGCTTATCACAACCAGACTGCACTGAATCCATAGTACAGGATCTGCAGGCTAATGATTGAATGTAGGGTAGGGCGGGGGAAGATGGACACCTTAAGCACTGTTTTATCAATAATGACAATAATTATCAACTTTTTGACACGCTTTTAAACATTTTTTGAAAGTCAAGTATTATAGTATTGTTAACCAGCAGTAAACAATCTTCTCTGATTGAACATATTTCTGTCATATACATTCAAGTATGACCCCCTCAGGTGTCCATCTTGTACATCGAACGGGGGTAAGATGGACATCATGTAGGGGTAAGATGGACAGATGGATCTGCAGGTCTACAATACTACATTTACTTAAAGTTTCAGCTTTATTTTCTTGTAATGCGCTAAATAACAATCTACAGAAAGCACAACACCGCATGGAATCGTTCAGAGATTGAGTCGTGTGCCTAAAACAAGGTGTTTAACCAACCATGGCCTAAAGTACCGTACGTAACACTTTCCTGGGGTAAGATGGACACCAACTCTTCTGTTTCTAACAAACTGTGAACTGTACATACTAAGCAGGATGCAATATGAACTGCTAAAAAGAAACAAGGGGCCTAATTATAGTTAATATAAATAACAATCTTTTGGGTTATCGGTTGTGAAATATAAATTGGGTGATGAACTTCTCTGATTGAACATATTTCTGTCATATAGCCTACAGTAAAGTATGACTTCCTCAGATGTCCATCTTGTACCTCGTGTAGGGTCAGATGGACAGACACCCTGCCCTTCGGTATGACTGGCATGACACCGCCTATGTGACCAAGAAGTGTCTGTTTTAATGCGCTAAATAACAAGCCGATATACAAATCTGTTAAATAAAATACTAGTCATAGCCGATGAATACTTACCGCCAACACAATTTCCTTAGCCGTTTGACTAAGCTTCTTATTTAAGTTTAGTCAAAACACACCCTTCTTCCTACAGATGGCGATCATCGATAGGCCACGCCTCCTTCAGTAGACTGGTACCCGACTTTGCATGTTTAAACGACGCGTCGATAAATGCTGTCCATCTTACCCCAGTTACGGGATAAGATGGACATTAGAAATGAATGTTTCGCTGAGTTTTCCGTCGAATGTCCATCTAACCCCAGTGTCCATCTTCCCCCGCCCTACCCTATCATAACTTTGCTGAATATACTAGGCGGTGAATCTACATGTATATTAAATCATTTTAGTCGTTAAATATGACCACTAAAAATGGTGCATCACTGTTCACCATGAAACTGACAATCTATTTAGCACATTATATGCATTACGTTACTTTATTTGTAACGATTGACTTTCACACTGGTTGTTAACTAGTAGCCTAATATTGTTTAATATTGTAGTAGTTGTATCTTCATAAAAAAGTTGTCTGGGACTATAATTATTTAAAAAATTTGATTGTGCAGTACGACCGCGTCTTGTTTAAGATATTTTGTGGCGGCCGCTCTGGTGAAAATTACACAGACTTCATGACGTTATTCATCATTTTATTTTCTCTTGCTAATAGGGTTCACCTTGTCAAACTTTGAACAAATTTCCTAATAATTAATTATCACGTTATGTGTAAACAATACAATGGATGTTATAATGCATTTTTAGAAGGGTTGTTATTATTCAGCATTTGGTAGAAATAATTTTAATTGTTTAAATCAAAAATGATTAAAACAAAGTTTTCTTAAAAGCTTTTCGTTTTCTTTGTTAATCTCAAAATGCCGAATAACTTAGATACGACATTCTGGCTTAATCACCGCGATGTATGCACTGAAGAGAGGCATTCCACAAATTTACCGAACCAGTCTGATAAGTAGCCTACATATTAAGTAGGTGACAGATCAATGCAAAAGCTGAATATCTCTGAAATAGGCCTACTACCGCACCTGAACTCCAAAGTGATTGGTAAAGTGAATATTGTAAATAATATAGATCTGAGAGGAGATTCCATTGGACAATAGAAGTGCTGAGACACTGATCGGACCAAGCAGAACTGAAATCCATTAATATTGACGAACTCAAATGCCTTCATTTAAACTTTAAAATATTTTCTTCTGCCAGACAGCAGGTCGAATATCTGTGCCAGATTTCGGAAGTGTTTCGTCGCGAAATCACATAAAAAAAGTAGCCCAAAAAGTCGCGAGCTCACACAGCTAAATGAAAACATTCATAAATTTTAGCTAGGCGCGTCAATATACATACTTTATTGGTTTCGCCAGGACACGTGATGAAACCACGGGCGTATATAATATTTACCTGTAAGTCTTAACAGGCTTGTAGGTGCAAGGTAAACGCCTACAAAGAACGCAACGTTGAGCTTTAGGCTACGGTTCAGCGCCTAGCAGCAGTCAACACTGCGTTCAGTCTAGCAGCAGACCTGTAAATAAGTCGTCCTTTAATTTTATTTTATAACTTAGACTGCTTAGTTCGTTGGTTCTCACAACTGAGTTCAGGTAGATTATCCTTGTGAGAGTAAGTTTTAATCGCATAGACATTCGTTCTCGCACGTTTATAATTATTAGACGCACTTTCAATAGCCAACGACTCATTAGGTTTATACCAATAGTGAAAGTGCTTTCGATTTTAGGAACTATCTAGCTTAGAAAATGGCTGCGAAAGAGTTAGATAGTGGTGCTACTAAAAAGCAAGAGCTCGATGATATGACTACATGTTGTATATGCACCGAAGTCTACACCGATCCGAAAGCCTTGCCGTGCATTCATACATTCTGCATGAAATGCCTTCGAGAGAATGGACTTAAAACCAACAAAGGACCTGGAGATGAGATGCCTTGCCCAATCTGTAGACGAATGTTCCAGATTCCACCAGAAGGGTTTCGTGAACTTCCAAAGAATTTCTTCATTGAGAAACTGATACAAGCTTCAAATATTTCACATCATTCAGGGACTTAGGAGCTGTATGCGATGCATGTCTAGACGAAAATAAAGAAGAAACAGGTAAAGAAATTCCAGAAGCTGATGCATACTGTGTTGAATGCAAGCACAAGTTGTGTCAAGAATGCTGCAATGAACATAGAAAATTTAGATTTACAAAGAATCATAAATTGGTGCTAATGTCTGAACATGATGGTGGCCAAAATTTGATGACCAATCTAGTACCAAGTGTTTGTGAACTGCATGAACAAATGGTTCTGAATGTATATTGTGCTGATTGCAAAACAGTTGCATGCGCCTTCTGCTTCATTGACGACCATAAGAACCACCAAGGTTCTGATGTTAAAAAATTCGTGGACGACTTTCGGAAACAGATCGAAAGCAACGCTGAAGCAATAACTGAGTGCAGGTCTCAAGCTGAGACGAGAAAGGCAGAACTCCTGAAGGTGAGAGAAGATATACAGAAAAAGGTTGAGACATTAGAATGTTATACGGAGAACAGAAAAGATGAAGTGAAACAGTTGGCAGATAAACATGCAACTTCCCTTCTACAAGGTCTAGGTTTGATACGCCACAGCAAACTGAAAGAAATCCAATTGGAAACAGATGATATTGCGACATATTTATCGTGTTTAGAAACTTACAATTCCTACTGTCAGAAGATAATTGCTAAAGGATCAGCAAGTGATATCTGTCGCGCATTTTCAGACTTATCTGTTAGAGCTGTGGAGTTCCAAGTCCAATGCCAACCTATGATTCAAAGAGAAATTGAGTCTTTCAATTTCCACTTCAGGAAATCAGAACTTGAAGAGATTCTAAAGCAAACTTGTGAAAACATGATTGGCGAAATTGAAGGTAAGCGGTTTCCTTTTGTAAACAGAGTCACAGTGTTACGTTGCACTTGAGCAAATGTAAATTAGGCACAATTAGAATTTGACTTGCCATACGGAAATGAAATGATCTACATTAAGCCATGATAGGAATCAAATGGAGAGTGCTCTCCAAGACGAAAGGTTTGAGTATGAGTAGAAGACCTGTGAATGACAAGAATGGAATGCAGAACGACTGTGTGCCTGGTGTACAAACAGGTCAACTTGTTTTTAGGCCTTAATACTACTGCCTATTAAGCTAATCTGAAATAATTATATATATACAGAGTGAAACAAAATGTAATTTTTACTTTTAGAAGAAGGTTACTCAAAGCCAAGCAAAAAGAGTAAATACAGTCTATTAGCCGAGCAAAGTAAGGAAATTGATCTCCTGAGAAAAGAAATCGAAATCGAGAGAACAGAGAAAGAGAGTTTGCGCTTAGCAAACGAGCATCTCAGAATTACTACAGATAAGGAAATACAGGCCAATAAGGCTTTAATAGAAGAACTGGAAAAGGAGAAAGCTAATTATGATGCATGCGCGGAGAAACTGAAACAAGAGCTTGACAAAAATAATACTACCCATAGTTTCTTCAGTTTCTCCCATAGTACACTTCAAGCAAACAATGACAAACTAAAGCAGGAACTGGATGCAAGGAATATGACCGACAATTCATCTCAAACCAACATTAATAAACTTAAACAGGAGCTAGACAAAGAGAAAATTACCAACACCACAATAACAATCGACAAAGACAAACTTCAACAGGATCTGGATAAAGAAAAATTGACCAACAATTCGCTTCAAGCCAGTAACAAGAAGCTTGTACAAGAAGTGAACGTGAATGAAACGAAAATCAAGATATTAGAGGACAACGTCGAGAAACTAAAACAAGAACTGGAGACGATGATAATAGGTAAGAAAATAAAATAATCTGTTTTTGATCTGTTTCTAATTCAATGACATCATGACGTCGTTATGATTATATGCACAAGTCGATGGTCGCTTAAAACCGTTAGGAAAACTGTAGTCTATTTAACTAATATTTTTAGTTATTAGCTAGACAGTTTAAGAAACAAAATCAGCAACTATCTTCCGCAATGATTGTCATGAGTAGGCTAAGTTGTTATATTACTCAAATCAAGTGAACTGCAGTGCATTTGCATTGCACGAATGCATAATCGTTTGCATTATCAACTTCATGATTTTCTGGTAGAACTGTACCAGCACTATTAATTAGTCCAGAACATATTAGCCTACATAGCTTGAAAGTGAAACTGTCATTGCCGCTCTTCATTACAGTTCACTTAATCTCTGTCATTGTGAAACTGTTCGTGAAAAAGTTTGTTAAAAAGTTGGAAAAAGTTTAACTAACTTTTTTAGTTTAGTTAACTTATTAGTCAAACTTTTTTATTTTAGTTGAAAAATAGTTATATTCTAATTAAAAAAAATTAGTTAATGTTCATCACTGGCAAGACCAGGGTCTAAAAGAGGAGTTATAAAATGAAATTTAAACGTCTAAATCAATTATTACTATTGATATTATTACTATTCTAACATTATTTACAATTTTATTGAAAATGTAGAATTTTACCTTAACTATCAATAACCTTTAACCTCCAAAGTATACGAATCGTACAGTTAAGCGCGTTTCATATGTACTCGTAATGTGGATAACGCATTTTTAAACAAAGGCCTTCTACACGCCATGACTCGATGGCTTTGACAATTCACCTGAGGAACTCTGCGTATTTTCTGTCTATGTCTTTGGCTCTGTATGGCATTGTCTGTTTGCATCTGTCAGTGTATCTCAAAGTCATTCTCTTTAATTTCGTCTATAGATAGGCCTATGCGTTTATCTGTGTTTGTTTCATTCCTATCACCATCAATTCTCGATCGTCTGTTTCAAGCTGCTTGACTCCAATACGAGCGATTTATAGCAAAAATTTATTACTACAATGTTGTTTTCTCTCGGGTTAAAGCAAAATCTTTTAAATTATATCTTAAAATAAATAACTATCTTTTCGTTTTTATTTTCAGATAAACTTTCATATAAATCGGATCCAGTGTTGGTTCAGACGATCAAAACAAAAGCCGCAGAAGAAGGAGAGAAACCGATCCGTGGATTGACGATCTTAGCCAAAGAATTGTTTGTTGTGAGCAAAGAGAGTTCAGAGGTTGAAGTTTACGATACAATTAAATTCAGTTTCAATCGTCGATGGAATTTGAAGGAATTAAATACTCCTTTGGACATAGGATCCTGCAACAGAAATAAATGTCTCTACATCTTCGATTATGAGTCGAATAAAATTTTGAGAGTTGATCCAAATGGAGAGTTAATAAAGAAATGGTCAACAGGAGACGATTATGGATGGGGTGTGTCTGTTACAGATGACTCGAATGTCATTTTAACTGTTTATAATAAAAATAAATTAAATGAATATTCGCCAGATGGACAATTGCTCCGTGAAATAAATCTATCATCAGACGAAGGTAGGCCTATTGGCCATCCAAATCATGCTATTAGACTGTCCAATGATCATTTCGTGGTTAGTCATGGCTTAGGTTGTGATGATCTGCATAGGGTGTGTGTGGTGGATGCGGACGGAAACCTTAGGAAGTCATTTGGTGAAAAACGTGGATCTAGCATAGGACAAATGGATTCTCCAGTCTATTTGTCCGTCAATGGAAATGGATTTGTGATGGTCGCTGGTCAAGGGAACACTCGAGTTTTGTTATTGGATCCAGATTTGAAATTTAAGAGAGTAATTCTCCCAAAAGAAGGAAAGTACGGACTACGATGCCCATTTAGGATTCTTCTGGATGAGTCCAATGGTCGACTCTTTGTGGCTGCAACGCATGGGACTCTGAGAAAAAGATATTCACAGGAGGACGAATTTTAATTTTTGATTTTTAAATGATTTATTATAAATACTTTTTAGAACTTTTGCCTTCAAACCGAAAGGTAATTGACTTTCAAATCTTACTTGTTTAAGAATTGCTTTTTAGTCTAGAGTAGAGGAGAGAGGGCAAGACAGGCACTTTTATAGAACACATGTTATGCGCTCAAATATAATACATAATTCCACAATATTTTCATTGGCATGTTGGCAACTGTTGAAAATTGCCTTTATATGGTTACATATATTGCAGAATATGCAGAAAACACAAACTGAAAATGATGCCATTCTTACCCACCAGTTTGGGAAAAAGTGGCAAATACCTTCATTTATGTTCAAGTGGTGGTGGAAGTTTGACACGAAGGCGTCGCCAATGGTAGCTATCTGAATAATTTGACAATTAACAACAGTAAGGAAAATGAATTAAAACTGTTGTTCGTATCTGGGATCTTAAGTGAGAAAAATTGGTAGGCTAATCTGGGACTATTAGCCTATTACTGACAGTAATAATAGTCCCAGGGCTAATTGACGACTGTCATTTAATTTAAATTGCATGTCACCAGGCTCAATCATAGAGGAGCAGCTTGCCATGTTTCTTCGGGTGGGTCGCTGTAAGGCTGTCTGCAATAAATACAATAGAAGATGGAGCAACTCTCCGCTCTGGATGTCTTTATGGCACTATTTTGTTGCTGGTTCTACTTCTGCTTCTTCTGCTGCTGCAGTGGCGTCACTGGGGTATGCGATGGGTGCGGACCGCACCGCGTGATACCTTCAGAGGGGTGACATCAAAATGACAAAAGGACTGCCATTTGACATTACTGTAGTTATTATATAATTTTCTGTATTCTTTAACCTCCAAAGTATACGAATCGTACAGTTAAGCGCTTCATATGTACTCGTAATGTGGACAACGCATTTTTAAACAAAGACCTTTTACACGCCATTACTCGATGGTTTTTGACAATGCAAGGCACTCTGCGTAGCTTTCTGTCTGTGTCTTTGTCTCTGTATGGCATTGTCTGTTTTTATCTGTCGGTGTATCTCAATGTCATTCTCTTTAATTCCGTCTGTAGATAGGCCTATGCGTTTATCTGTGTTTGTTTCATTCCTATCACCATCACTTCGCCATCGTCTGTTTCAAGCTGCTTGACTCCAATACGAACGATTTATAGCATATTTCTACAATGTTGGTTTCTCTCGGGTAAAAGCAAAATCTTCTAAATTATATTTTAAAATAATTAACAATCTTTTCGTTTTTATTTTCAGATAAACTTCCGTATATAACGGATCCTGTGTTGGTTCAGACGATCAAAACAAAAGCCGCAGAAGATGGAGAGAAACCGATCCGTGGATTGACGATCTTAGCCAAAGAATTGTTTGTTGTGAGCAAAGAGAGTTCAGAGGTTGAAGTTTACGATACAATTAAATTCAGTTTCAATCGTCGATGGAATTTGAAGGAATTATTTTATCCACTGGACATGGTATCCTGCAACAGAAATAAATGTCTCTACATATTCGATTACAAATTCGCCGGTCAGTCGATGGAAATTTTGAGAGTTGATCCAAATGGAGAGTTAATAAAGAAATGGTCAACAGGAAATGAATATGGATTCAGTTTGTCTGTTACAGATGACTCGAATGTCATTTTAGCTGTTTATGATAAAAATAAATTAAATGAATATTCGCCAGATGGACAATTAGTCCGAGAAGTGATTCTATCATCAGACGCAGGTCTTGGCCATCCAAGGCATGCCATTAGACTGTCCAATGATAATTTCGTGGTTTGTCATGGTTTACGTGGTGATGATCTGCATAGAGTGTGTGTGGTGGATGCGGACGGAAAGCTTATGAAGTCATTTGGTGAAAAATGTGGATCTAGCATAGGACAAATGCAATCTCCAGTTCATTTTTCCGTCGATAGAAATGGATTTGTGATGGTCGCTGATCACCTGAACAGTCGAGTTTTGTTATTGGATCCAGATTTGAAATTTAAGAGAGTAATTATCCCAAAAGAAGGAAAATACGGATTGCAAAACCCATATAGGATTCGTCTGGATGAGTCCAATGGTCGACTGTTTGTGGCTGACAACGGATGGGACTTTGAGAAAAAGATATTCACAGGCGGACGAATTTTAATTTGTGATTTTAAATGATTAATTAAATATTTCTTAGAAATTTTGCCTTCAAATCAAAAGGTAATTTACTTTAAAATCTTGCTTGTTTAAGAATTTCTTCTTAGTCTAGAGTATATGGAAGAGAGGGCAAGACAGGCACTTTTATAGAACACATGTTATGAGTTCAAATATATATAACATAATGCCACAATATTTTCATTGGCATGTTGGCAAGTTACTCATAAGGATAACTGAAAAACGTTGAAAATGGCCTTTATATGGTAACATAATTGCAAAATATGCAGAAAACACAGACTGAAAATGATGCCATTCTTGCCCCACCAGTTTGGGCAAAGTATAGCACATACTGTCATTCATGTCCAAGTGCTGGTGAAAGTTTGACATGAAGGTGTCGCCAATGCTAGTTAGGCTATCTGAATAATTTGACAATTAACAACAGTAACGAAAATGAATTAAAACCGTTAGTCATATTAGGGATCTTAAGTGAGAAAAATTGGTACTTAACGACTGTTATCGCATTTAAATTGCTTGTCACCGGGCTCAATAGAGGAGCAGCTTGCCATGTTTCTTCGGGTGGGTCTCTGTAAGGCTGTCTGCATTAAATACAATAGAATATGGTGTAACTCTCCGCTCTGGATGTCTTTATGGCACTCTTCTGTTACTGGTTCTACTTCTGCTTCTTCTGCCGCTGTAGTGGCGCCATTGGGAGATGCGATGGGTTCGGACCGCATTGGGTGACAACTTCAGAGTGATGACACCAAAATGACTGCCAATGGACATTACTGTAGTTATTACATAATTTTCTGTATTCTTTTAACGTCATTTTATAATGAGGCATGTTAAAGCTGCTGGAACCTTCACTGCTCTCTATAGTTCAAACATTATATTAATAGTTGCTAATTTAGTTTTCACTGATGCAACTGCTGATCTGATGGTAAATGATTAAAATAAAAAAATATGCATTTGTAATTTTAATTCTGCTAGTTGTTTTTGTCACTACTATTACCATTAAATTTTTGTTATTATATACAGGAATTACGATTTACGAGTTGCGTTAATACAAAAACATTACCAAGTATTCTGAATGGTCTGGTAAGAGAGGTCGAGGTCCATGGGCGTGATACCATGAGTTACCGCACTGGGTGACACCAACCCTATTGACGAAACTGTGCTGCTGGTTCTCCTTCTGTTTCTTCTTCTTCTGTTTGAAACAGACTGTTTCATCTGCTGCTGTTTTGCTTCTGATTCTTTAGCTTCTGGCTCGTTTGCTTTTCTGCAACCTCGGGCATAATATGAAGAAAGACAGCAAGTCGTTTTTGAACGTGCCTTTTACTGTTTGTAACTGTTACGCCGTCATCCCGTCGCAAAAATGGCGACCCCGAGCACTTTCATCCATCGACGGGAGTAAGACGTATTGCTGTGATATTCCAGGTGAGGGGGAGCGACTATACCGACGTATGACGTAGGATTCGAACCCATAACTAAGCGTGGAAGCATCCGAATCATATCACCTATACCAGAGTAATTCGGCCTAGGTTTGTTGCTCAATCGTGCACTTGTTTTTGCGGTGACAGAATAGAAAATAGGTTGCGGGGGAGCGTTACTTCAACCGGAAGTCTCCGCAGACTAATGGCCGAATGGTCTATGTTCGCGGCCGAACAGAAAGCAGCCATGGCAAAACCATAACCAGGGATCGATTCTGATCTCACAGCAAACTTTCTTAACGGGAGTTTTCGATACGCTCCACGCGAGCAGGAAATTCTACCAGACTTTCGCTCATCTTTTTCTGCACTCCGCTCTGGCGTTCTATAATTCCGACCAGGTTATTGAGTCAGTGGCTGAACTATGTCTCGATAGGCGAGACGCAGAGGTGTGGCTTACCTCATTCACCTCACTAGGGTGTGTGACTCTTTCAGGTGAAGGAACAGACAAATGTGGCATTTTAACATTTATTTGAAACCACGCGACAAGTTCAAACATCGATATTCAAGTGACAGCAATATTGACAAATTTCACAGTCTTCACCTTAGCTTAACAACACACAATGCGACTGGTAGTTTGGATCGAAGAAATGAATGTGGCTAGTTAATACGCTTAGTGTGATAAGCGGTGATCTATGTACTATATGAAGCGCCTGATGATATTAGGACAAGTGCATCGCTCGCTATAGGCCTACTTCCAAGAGGCTGCGAGCTTGGCGAACCTATGTTTTTCTCTTTATCTACCTCCGTAATGTGCTAGAGTGTAAAGTAGGGTGGAGTGAAAAAAAATTCTAGAACATCAACGTAATAGCGATTAGGCTACTCGTTGCCTTTTGGTGCAGTTAGTTATCATGCCAAGTATTTTTTTAAAATTCATTCTCTAAGATTTGCCCCAGCGCGTTTTAAAATTTTACAATTTCGACCAAAATTGTCGAATTTATAAAAATCTCAATAAATGTCTAAAATGTAATACGCTAATTGTAATTGTGCTTAAGCATTTAATTATGACGAGGTATTTAATTACATTGCAAATTAAATTTAGTAAAATTACTCTATGTCAGCAATATTAAATAAACAATAAGCAATAAACATTATAAGCAATTCCAACAGTTGTAGACTATATATACTTAGTCATTAGTCATTGAAAGTGAGTCAATAGTCATTTTTTATTCTATTGATTGAACTCCGATAGAGGAAGTATTGCCAAGTGTGTTTTTTGAGAACACCCACGTCAATCCAGTGCTACAAGAAGAAAATACAGCATTCATGACTTCATATTTATAGCAATCGGAGCCAGCGCCCCTTCAAATCTTGAAGGGGCGCTATAAGAGCTCACACATACATACATACATACATACATACATACATACATACATACATACATACATACATACATACATACATACATACATAGGCTACATGTATGCGTAAGTCATACATACATGTCCGGAGCCCATACCAGGAGTTCATCGGAAGAGCTGTAATAGCCTATGCCAAAAAAATAATCTTTGTCGGCGGAAACGGCCTAAACTGTGGATCCAAGTAAGAATCCAACCAGGACTTCATATACGTAGGGGCTACTGTTGGTGGGCTAGGAATGTTACTCCATAGCAACAGCTCGTATGTTGCGTCTTTGAGCGGAAACTTTTCTTTAAATTACAAATAAAGGTTATAAGTATTAATTTTTTTAAAATATTTCTTGCCAATAATGATATAAATATAAGTAGTAGATTTGGCAAGCTTATAGAATCGGGGGCTGAAGGATATAGTGCGTAAGTTTACTGGCGTCGTGAGTGTTGGTTAGGGCTAGGATTAATATATTAGTCCTAGGTTAGGGTCGTGAGTGTCGGTTAGGTCAGGGTTAGGGTTAGTATCGTCATTAGAAAACTTGGGACCGTCCGGCTTCCGCGCAGCATGCCCCAAGATACTTCAGCCCCGATACTATAAGCTTGCCGTAGATTTCATTATTTGTGATAAGCATGTATTGTATTGTATCTATCAATTTGTATAGCGCCTCTCGCAGTGCACACCAATCAGATAAGAGGCGCTTCCAGTGCGAAAGACCCAGACTGGGACTATTATTAGACCCAGAGAAAAGAAAGAAGTCTTGAGACAACGAAAAGAGGCACTTGGCCCACCAGTAAACAGGAACGAGTCAAAGGAGGAAGCTGGTTCCATAGTGCAGGGCCAATGAAGGCAACGGCGGTTGGATAGTTTATTATTTATTGGCCCCATCCTACCTGAGGTCTTTTTGCACCTTTGTCTCCTCCTTACCTGCGAGGGCATCTTTGCGATCTTCGACCCGTGGCCTTATTTATGGTTGTCCCTCGCATGCGCTCTGCTACGGCCCACTCTAGGTGCTTTGCCCGTGTTGGCCCATCAGCTTGGAACTCACTTCCCTAATCTCTTCGCCTCGAGTTACTAGCCCTCTCTCCTTCCCAGTTCCGTAGACGTCTTAAGACTTTCTTGTTCTCTGATTCAGGCACTGATGCAGGTCGAGAGCGCTGCTGATTTATGAGCGGCGCTATATAAATGTTCGATTAAAATTACAATTACAATTGTTCTGTGAAGCAAAACATACACCCTGTTCCGGCAATACAGGCCATAGATGGTATAGGCCTACTGAACTAGCAAGCTATGATTGATAAAGTATTCAGGATTAGGAAACGCTACAGTCTCAAAATTGAGGCTTATTTTCGCTTGGGTGTCTGATTTATGATTAAAATTTGAGTCACTGGCAAGTAAAATTCAATAGCTGGCCCTAACAGGCAACTTTTCACCCTACTTGAATTGTGAATTTAATATTTCATATATTTTGTTGTTGGAGCTGAGGTATGTGAAGGTATTCTTATATTTAGGGCAGTCCCTAAATCACGGTCAAAAAGTGAAAAAATCACGGCATACTTTTGCAAAAATCAAAAAATTCACGGCACCGTGCAAAAAAATTCACGGCAACGTGAAAAATTTTTCCGATGACCTTTTTTTTTTTTTTTGGTCGTCGTCGCCATTTTTGACGTGTTTCGCAACCATTTTTAACGTGTTTTTAGAAAAAAGTGCTGAAAATGTGAAAAATCACGGAAAATCACGGGAAAAGGCAAAATTCACGGCAAACGGCAAAATTCACGGCAAACGGCGAAATTCACGGTTTCCGTGATTTCCGTGAATTCGTGATTTAGGGACTGCCCTACTTATATTATTAATTTATTAATAAAAACAATAACACTAGATCCTACTGTTACATAATATTAGAAGTATAATTTAACTATGCCTTACAAGGCATAGTTAAATTATACTCCTAATTATGTTACTTTTTTCTCAGAAGTTACTGTTATTCAGGAAGGGAAAACTATAGCACAATCAAGCCCCGACTGAGTATGGCATTCCTTGAATTTCCTTCTTCCTGTAATATAATAAAACTCTTATTCCTCTTAAGGTAAATATGATCCCTCAGGGACTTCAGCATTATTCAGAAACGCAAATTTGTCTGGAATGCGCCCTATTCGAGCGCCTCTGAGTAGCCCTCTTGAAGGGGCGCTATATAAATTTATGAATGAATGAATGAATGAATATTCGTCTACAAGGTCCAAGTTGGTAAACGTACCCCTAAACTTAGGCCTAGAGGCCACAGCCTGAAACGCTGAATCGTCAGGTCGTCAGTGAAAGGCGTTGAAATAAAAAAGGTCGTTTCACGGACGTCCCCCGTAGCGGTGCTGATATTCTGACCCAGAGCAGAAAGGAAGGTCAAGCCCACGTTGTTAATCGGGCCCAGGGTTTCGAAAGCCAAGGGAGCAAAAAGATGGGTAGCAGACATTTCAAAGTATTTGACGTGCTTGCGAGCCGCTGCCTCTCGGCCGCCGCACCCGCCGCCCGAGAAGTATCGGGCAGATAAGAAGCGGATGAGTTATCGGTTACAGTCGCATCCCAGATAAGGCAACGACCAGCTCGCCACGGAATGAGTATCTGGTCTCCTGCCATCGGCTCTCAAAAGGCCCACAGGTTATTATTATTATTTTTCTTCATAAAACCAACAAACTTATTACAGACTGATTAAAAATGGCTGTTTCAATAATTTTATAAGCCGTCATTCAGTCCTGGGCTACTGTTGTTGCAGTCCGAGGTGGCTAAAACAGACAGATAGTTTCCAATCTGTAGGGCGACCGATAGGCGTTGCAGCAGATGACTGGTCTCACACGGTCCCTTTCTGACAGTGCCAGTCCCAAGCCTGGTTAAAGGAGGAGGTCGACGCTAATGGTCTTTGTTACCACACAGTGGACTTTAAACGGTAAACAAGCAAGCAAGGTCTCACGCTGGTCGCCGGTCGCTGCAAAGATCCTGTCTCCTAGTTCTTGAACAAACGTCAGTGAATCTGTATGCCAACTTCCTGAAGTTTCGACTGCAACAGGGACGAAATGATGGGACAGTGAGATAGCGGCATATTTGGATTCCTTATTGCGAGCTGCTTTTTCCGCTGCCGCACCTGAGTTTAGCGATGTTAAATCGCGGGCTGAGGATTATCTGGCTCTATGTCCAAAAAGTACAATTCCGAGATATTCAAATTTTAAAGTTCAACATACAAGCTCCAAAGGAATAATGAAAATATTGCAAATGTAACTGACTGTATTTGTTCATCTGTTAATACAGTAACATTGTATATAGGAAAATGCTGCTAAAAAATGTGCAAAAGTTTTTATGAATTTTTTAAAAGAATGCCCGATGTATAAAATGGACATAGAGCCGTATAACACTCAGTGCATACAATGGTTGTTGTGAACACAGCAACAGTGTAAACAGTCATTTATTACTATCAAAGTCGGTCTTTATAGTCAAGTTATGCATCATAAACTACATTTCTTTCACTTTGAACCCAAAGCATGGAAACCAGCAGTTACTGTGTTGTAGCTTACTAATTATGACTCCATAGTTAATACTAAATTAGCCATGAATGAAAATAAAAAAACAATAAAATTGAGTATGCCTAATACTGAAACACTCACTGTCAGTAATAATGGGATTACCAATAAGACTTGATGGCTAACTAAACTAATTACAATGACTGTTACTCATTTTATATTTTTGGAAAATGGAACGTTAGATTTTTTAAGGAACTGCTTCAATATAGTTTTCCAGTTTTGCTTTTCTTAATAATTCTGCTTATTTTTTGTCATTAACCTCATTTCTGCTTTTTCTTGTGACTTCTAACACTGGCACTGTTTATCACATGCTCACAATCAGGAACTGGTTTTGATAATGATTTCAGGCTTTTCTTGCGACGATCAGGAACTGATTTTGATACTGACTTCTGGTTTTTCTTGCGATGATCAGGAACTGGTTCTGATACTGACTTCTGGATTAAACCAGGAACTGGTTTTGATTCTGACTTCTGGTTTTTCTTGCGACGATCAGGAACTGGTTCTGATACTGACTTCTGGATTAAACCAGGAACTGGTTTTGATACTGACTTCTGGTTTTTCTTGCGATGATCAGGAACTGGTTCTGATACTGACTTCTGGATTAAACCAGGAACTGGTTTTGATACTGACTTCTGGTTTTTCTTACGATGATTAGGAACTGGTTCTAAAACTGACTTCTGTTTTTTCTTGCGACGATCAGGAACTGGTTCTGATACTGACTTCTGGATTAAACCAGGAACTGGTTTTGATACTGACTTCTGGTTTTTCTTACGATGATTAGGAACTGGTTCTAAAACTGACTTCTGTTTTTTCTTGTGATGATCAGGAAATGGTTCTAAAACTGACTTCTGTTTTTTCTTGTGATGATCAGGAAATGGTTCTAAAACTGACTTCTGTTTTTTCTTTTGATGATCAGGAACTGGTTCTAAAATTGACTTCTGTTTTTTCTTTTGATGATCAGGAACTGGTTCTAAAACTGACTTCCGTTTTTTCTTGCGACGATCAGGAACTGGTTCTAATACTGACTTCTGGTTTTTAACTTGAGAGTCAGACTTTAAACTGGCACTTATCAAGGTTTTCATGTACTGACGATCTGTCTCTGGCATGAAGTCTAGCATGGATGTAATGTCTTTAATCTTTTCAACATTCAACTTCTGATTATCTGTACTGTTTTGGGGTATTCTCAACAATACGGGCTGCTGTTTGTATCTCGAGCATGTTATCGGTTTTATGTTGCACTCATACCAAACATTTGAGAAACTCATTTTGTACTTAACAGTCATCGCAGTCTCCGAAGAATACTCAATTGCTTTTACTTTGGTGAAAGGAATGCAGTCAAATCTGAATTTGTTTGCTTCACTGTGGTAGTCCTTCATATCCTCCTTTCTCAGTTGTCTTAGTTTAATTGGTTTGTGACGTGGAGTTTTGCATAAAACACGAACTAATCCTAATGGACTATAAACTTCACACGATTGCAGTACTTTCTCGATCTGACTGTGCAGGTTATCGATTTCTTGTATTTCACTATGTCCAGGTTCACAAAACTTCTGTGTAAGCACTTTCAAAGATGGATGGTGATGAACAAACAACATAAGAGCAAGCGCCATAACTTTATTTCGATTTTGTGGTACACACGAGTCGCTCCATAGTGTCATTTCTGCTATGTCTGGGTGATCCTTTACTATGATCTCCAACCTTTGGACAAGACCGCTTGCAATGTCATTTCCTGTTCGACCACTTAGCGTTTCCGGCCACAGTACACCATAACTCTGCTTTGAAAGGGAACAGTGCGCAGTAAGATGATAGACATTGAGTTTTCTTTTGTAAAAGAAATTGGATACATTAGCCAGTGGCAAGGCTAAAACGTTTTGCATGTCAAAGCAGACTATGCATTTATTGTGATGTTCTCTGTCAAAGGTTCTTTCGTTGTGAGTTTCCACTTTTCTTAGTATGTGAGCAGTGTGTTCTTGATCTGAATCATCTGCTGTTGACACCTTACTCATCTTTGACATTTCACAGATGTCACAGCGATCCTTCTTTGGCTTCATAAATGCAATGTTGTATTCATGGTTGAAGATATGGCGGTATATGTGTGTTTTTGCTGGAATTTCACCTTTCTGATGACAGTAATCAACATATTGTTCATATAGAATTTGCATGTTCAGCTGCCCGTTAATATATGACTTGTTAGTGTCACGCCTGCAGTAGTGGCTCTCAATCACAGGTATAGATTCAATATGTCTTCGAATTGATTCACGAAATGGTTAACATGTTTTTTTAACATGCTTTCCACGTATGTATGAAGATGGTTTGCCAGTAACCAAGTTCTTGCTGTGGTGTGCATTGCGTATTCTCTTTGCATCAATATTGAGTGTCTTAAGATAGAATTCTTTGCAAACTCTAACTTTGTTTTCTCCACCAAAAAAGAAAAACGAATAGCTAACTTTCTTCCTGATTGTGTTTTCTGCCCTGCGTGTTCTGGACTTGTTTTCAATATCGTTGTATTGATGTAAAAATTACGTTTGTCATCATCCACAAGCAACCAGTGTTCCACATGTATAGCTTGTCGAGCCAAGTCATCAAACTTTTTGGCACATTTAAAGCGACATGTCTCGTGATCAATCTTGCAAGACTGCACTGCCTTTCTGGCTGCCATCTTACCAGAGGTCATTAAATATGACTGTCCTTCTTGACGTAGCTTCTTTCTTTTGACACATACCCATTCCAATTTATTTAAATTTCTCTTTCTCGTTAATGGCATTTCGGTTCGTTTGTGAGTACGTCCCATTGGTCTTTCAACTGGTTGAACCGTACAGTTATGTTCATCGCTAACTATTTCTTTGTGGTTGCAACTGCAGCCCTCAAAACTAAATGTTCCACATTTGTCACAAAAAGTCTGATTGTAATTATCATTCTCCATGTCACAGATCATTTCATCGTTCTCAACTTCACCGTCACTATGTTCTTCATCAACTATTTCTTTGTGGTTGCAACTGCAGCCGTCGAAACTAAATGTTCCACATTTGTCACAAAAAGTCTGATTGTAATTATCATTCTCCATGTCACAGATCATTTCATCGTTCTCAACTTCACCGTCACTATGTTCTTCATCAACTATTTCTTTGTGGTTGCAACTGCAGCTGTCGAAACTAAATGTTCCACATTTGTCACAAAAAGTCTGATTGTAATTATCATTCTCCATGTCACAGATCATTTCATCGTTCTCAACTTCACCGTCACTATGTTCTTCACCAACTATTGCTTTGTGGTTGCAACTGCAGCTGTCGAAACTATATGTTCCACATTTGTCACAAAAAGTCTGATTGTCATTATCATTCTCCATGCCACAGTTCATTTCATCGTTCTAAACTTCACCGTCACTGACGCCTAACTCCAGATCACAGTAACTATTACTACAAGAATCAAACATACAATGTGCATACCATACGGCAGAGATATATAAACTGTGATGATGACAATTATGGATGGAAATGGGCAATGAGGAGAATGTAACAGGGCGTGTGCGGATGATATCTAGGATTGGTGCAAAACAGATCTGTGGAAACAAGACTAGACTAATTAATAACGCGTGCATTGGAAACAATGCCATAGCTACGGGCCTTTGCAATCGTAATCGAGTATTTATATAGCGCAACTCAAAAACAGAGGAGCGCTCCCGATCCGGGCCAGTGTCTTCAGTGTCGTCGGCTCATGGATCACGATTATTATGGTAATGATCTACAACTAAATAGAGAAACTTAATGGAAAGTTACTGTAGCATCTTAACATAAATATTGTAAATTGTTAGTCATTATAAGACACTTAAATTATAACCTTTCGCTCAAAGTAAAATTAAGAACTCTTTTTGTCGCCATGATAGTAATAACATAACCAAGCGAGCTGGTTGGCTGGTGGACATAGAGCTCTATAACTCTGAAGTACATAAATAAATTGGACATAGAGCTAAATAATTCTGTTGATAAAAAGGTAAGCATTGATCCAACAATGTTCATTTTAGGTGGACATAGAGCCCCTTGAAATAGGCAATTCAACGACACCAATAACGCAAAAACGACCAATTATGGACATAGAGCCAGATAATCCTCAGCCCGCGAAATGCTCGTAAGATGCAGCGAAAGTGTCTGGCACCGTAACATCCCACGCCAAGCAACGACCTCTGTGCCTTAAGGTATGATGGTAACTTCGTCAGGCCTTTTGCCGTCAGATCTGGGCTCTTTGATGGCCGGTATTTTGGCTCTGGTGAAGGCCTGCCAAATCACGTCGTTGATCACTCCATGCTGTTGATGTCTTCCCGCTCCTTTGATGCAAGGTTATTAATAAGGTTATTATTATTATTATTATTATTATTATTATTATTATTATTATTATTATTTATTTATTTATTTATTTATTTTTTGTTACTGCTAAACAATTTCGCAATTATTCAAGGACAATTTTGGAATGCTATCTGTGCACGGGGAAAAATAAAGTTGCAAGAAATTGCCATACACAGCACATTTTTTATTTTTTTATGTTGGGCCACCTACTGTTAATTAATTTTGAAACATGTTGTTAGAGACATAACACATGATACACACCCACATGAGTGCCAAATGGAGCGCTTCTGAGTAGGCATCCTTGAAGAGGCGCTATATAAATTTTCTGAAATAAATAAATGTAATTGAGATATTTTCATTAGGTACTTGCAGACTTTCAAAGTTTCTTTTGTGAATATCTTGAAATGGCTCCAGATGTTCTTCCGATGAAGGTTTAATTTACTTAACCATCGCATGAAACTGTTACTCTAACCTTAGCCATAACTTTACACTGAACCTAGACAATGTAGGCCTAACCACAGCCCCAGTATAACATAAGCTCCAACCATGGCATCAACCCAACTCTAACCGTTGCCTTAATAAATTATGTAATAATAATCCTAACCCTATCCCATGACCCTAACAGTTTAGTTCTAACCCTAACATTTTCGTTACCATTTAAAAAAATCAAGGGGTTTAGACTTGCTTTTATTTATATACGTTGCTGTATTTAACTTTAATTTCTAATATTTATTTACTTGTTGATCTTGGATTATTTGCTTGTAGCTGTAATTCATCAAAGATGTCTGTTTACATCTGTTGCCCATACGACTGTCGACATAAAGACATCGCACGGAATGTTTTCCTTGCATTGAACAATGCCGGCCTGAAGAGCTTCTACAACGGGGATGTTCCAGAGGATAGAAGTGCGTAGTTCATTTACAATTATAGGCCTATGCGATGCTCATATATCTATGAACTAGACTATACTACTAGTTTCAATTTTTCAAACCATTGAATTTGAAGCACTTGCTGTCTAACAGGTGTTTCAGCAAATGACGGCGAGTAATGTCTGCCTATTAAGAGCGGACACCTATAATCGGCTATAGCTAATTATTTTTTTGTAAGTAAAAGACTTGCTCAAGTCCTTGCACAGTGACCGCCTGAGTAGAGGCTCGAACCCGTACTGTCCGCGTTACAGGCCGAGCACTCTATCCGTTCGGATACCTTGCCCCATCTTGAACAGCTCATCATGAGAAATTCTAACATCTTCGTTATGTTTGCATTCTGCAATGTGGCTTTGTCCAACGCCACCATCCTTCTACTCTACTTGGAATACTCTCGGACTACTCTTTTGGACAACCCTTCTGACTAGACGCAGCGCTCGTGAATAAGCTGGTGCCCTGCGCTTGGCTTTCGAGTGGCGCTTTAGAAGTTTGGAGATTACGATTACTTGACCATCATTGTGCGAAAGTTCGATCTGTCGCAAGTGATGGATACAAGCCACTGTCGGTTATAAGGCCCCCCAAGGCTTCTGACCGTGCTGTCTTTGATCGACTGTCGTTTTTGAGGTTATTATAATGAACAGACAGACAGGTAGACTAAATGAGTAAACTCTTATTAATAGTTAAGTCTATGAGACTAAGTAACTATCAATCAAACTATAAGTAAATTGAGCTGTTACCTAAATAAAATCAATAGTTATCGATCTTATCCATAGACGTACCTTGTTGCCCGTCAGCCATAAAGCGATGCTTCCCTCACTTGTACGAAGGGACTGATGATCAACCGAGCCTGTTTATAGGCTACTCTCAAGTATTCTATACCTCTCTGAAAGCTGTCCTTTTTCAACCGTGGTTGGACCGGGAGCGCCTCTGAGTAGACTTATTGAAGGGGCGTTATATTAAGTTCTTTTAATTAATTGATTGATTGGTTGATTGATTGATTGATTGATTGATTGATTGATTGACAGAACATTCAAGCGAGAATTCGTATTGTAGGGCCTACAATGCTTAGCTTGGTAAAGTGCAGCTCGTATTACAAATTTAGTACGTGCTGTGGTACATTTGCGGTTACTCACCTATACGTAACAATAAAATTAGTGAAACGACTGTTGTTTTTCTCCAGGAATCGATAGACGTTTAGGTTGTGCTATAATGGCTGCAATCGATCGGTGTCAAGTCTTCATTCCAATTCTATGTAAGGAATTCGGACAAGGTCTTGACGTTTGCAGCGACGGTGCGTCTAATTCACTGCTTGTAGTAGGCTACACAATGCATTGAAAATTGTGCGTTCTTAGTCGTCGTATATTTCGCCATCTTCTGCTATTTTGAGGTAAAATTAATCTGCAATAAAAGTTTTAATATGCGCTAACTCACAAGATTTTCGTACTGGGCAAGGCTGAAAAGACGAAAAGTATTCGCAATCTTCCACGGCAATGAAGGACGGCCGGTAGCTTGGAATCTAGACTGGTTTGTCACCCATCCAATCATTAATCCGGCTTAATTTAACTGTTCTTAACAACTTCGAATCAATAAAACCCTAACTCATTCCAGTCCTCGGACTTTGTCATGCACCGGTGATAAATAAACTCAATGAAGTGGAATATAAGTTATAGGTTTTTCAAACGCACCTATTATACTGCGACATTACTTCATGTGCTGATGCTAAATACATGTACGAACGCTTGTTATAAAGCCCACATCATATATAGCCTGTGTGATATAGGTATGTATACAAGCATAATTGCATAATGTACACTGTATGTATGTATTGTATTGCGTAATGTATGTATTGCATGTGTGTATGCATTGCATGTGTGTATAATAATAATAATAATAATAATAATAATAATAATAATAATAATAATAATAATAATACTGATTTGAGTGCCGTAGTTCGTAAGCAGTCGATGACTCGAAGCAACGATTCAGAAGCACTTTGATGTATGCATTGTATGTGCATATGTATTGTATGTGCATATGTATTTTATATGTGTGTGTGTATTGTATGGATGGCCTTATGGACAAGTGGGCTAACCTCGAAATTTACATAAATTATTTTTCTTGCTCAAATCGATGTGTCTATACATGAGTCACCTATAGGTCAAACGGGCTAAGCTTATATCCAATGAAAGTTTAGGATATTGTCATGTGAACTAATGGGCTATCTCTATTGGATCAATCTGCTGCGTGGCCAAGTGGTCTATCCCCTAGCCCACATGTCCTTACAGGGCTACTAGTCGATAAGATGTGATGTAAACACAGGTATTAAAGTATTAAACTGAATAATAATAATAATTGTTAAGAATGGCGTCAAGAAAGCGAATTTACACACTGCAAGAGGCTGTTAAGATGATCACTGAAGAAGAAGATTCACCTGCCAAGATAAAAGGTTCATTATAATAATTATATTAATCGTTATAAATTTTATTTTGAGCAGCGCGTGTAATTTGTACGTCAAAGTATGGCCCCTTTGGCCATGCTATCGTAGACATGTCGGTGCAATCGGTTTGCATTGCGTTGCACTAATATAATTATTATAATAACGCAGGCGTTTTGTGATATTGACATACTAACGGGTCATTATTACTGTTCTTTTACCTACAATAATAATCTTGTAATATTGGTTGACGCGCGTGTACGTAGCCCAGTCTTATCCACACATTTTAGTCATGTGTACACACAAGCGACATTCTGGGATAGCCTGTTACTAACAGTACTTATTAATAATATTATTCAGTAAATTTTGCTGAATACTGTTATTCAGATGTTGTCAATATGCCAGATTAATCGAATCGGCTCGACCCGATAATAATATTAATTTTATCATCCTTCACTGCTCCGTAAAATGGGAATAAGGTATATAAAGAAATAAAGTATATTACTTTTTATTTCGGTCCATACTGGGTATGGTCCATTTTGTCAGTAATCTGATTTCATGAATTTCTGTTAATCTTATGGTATGCCAATGTCTGAACTTACTAGGTGACAGGTCATTTTCTCATCTCTTGATTCATCCAGAAGGGTTAACACTTCACTTGGAACATTTTTTCATGTTGTCCACACAATGTTGTTTAATGTAATGTAAACACATTATCGGGTTTGGGTGAATTGTAACAATAATATTATTACAATATTATTCACCCAAACCCGATAATGAAAATTATAATATTACTTGCAGCTGAAGTGAAATCACCTTTGAGGGAAAACCGTCAATGTCCAAATGACAGGAAGGTGAGGACAAAGGTGAAGACCGTCAAGCAAACTCGGTATAAAGAGAGCTTCATGTCAAGGATTAGAAAGAGACCAGCAAAATATGACAACTTCTTGATGACCAATAGCCGAAAGTCAAATTCAATTAGAACAGCGTCAAAGCCAGCCACAGTTAGGGAAAGTGTACACAATGACGGCTGCTTGTTTACTGACTCCTTGCTGCCATCGGATGTCGTCGAGCAGTCGATGACACAGAACGAGGACATCAATTCGGTGCCGCCAATGTATGCCAATGAGAATGCTGATGCTGGTCTGCTGGCCATAGAATCCGTTGACTCCTTGCTGCCATCGGATGTCGTCGAGCAGTCGATGACACAGAACGAGGACATCAATTCGGTGCCGCCAATATATGCCAATGAGAATGCTGATGCTGGTCTGCTGGCCATAGAATCCGTTGACTCCTTGCTGCCATCGGATGTCGTTGAGCAGTCGATGACACAGAACGAGGACATCAATTCGGTGCCGCCAATGTATGCCAATGAGAATGCTGATGCTGGTCTGCTGGCCATAGAATCCGTTGACTCCTTGCTGCCATCGGATGTCGTCGAGCAGTCGATGACACAGAACGAGGACATCAATTCGGTGCCGCCAATGTATGCCAATGAGAATGCTGATGCTGGTCTGCTGGCCATGGAATCCGTTGACTCCTTGCTGCCATCGGATGTCGTCGAACAGTCGATAACACAGAACAATGATATCGATCTCTTAATGGTGATTAATGATCTAGATTCGTTTGATGAAGCTGTGGTAATGGAATCAACACAGTTTTTTCAAGTACTGTCTGAAACAAATTTAGTGCAGCTCTTATTAGACATGTCAGCTGGTGCAGGTCTGCAGCCGGACGAAGGTACCAACAGCGTAGATCACATTGCTTCCCAAGAACAAGACTGTAGCAGAATTCCAACGGACACTGAAGAGCTGCTGTCAGCTGGTGCAGGTCTGCAGCCGGACGAAGGTACCAACAGCGTAGATCACATTGCTTCCCAAGAACAAGACTGTAGCAGAATTCCAACGGACACTGAAGAGCTGCTGTCAGCTGGTGCAGGTCTGCAGCCGGACGAAGGTACCAACAGCGTAGATCACATTGCTTCCCAAGAACAAGACTGCAGCAGAATTCCAACGGACACTGAAGAGCTGCTGTCAGCTGGTGCAGGTCTGCAGCCGGACGAAGGTACCAACAGCGTAGATCACATTGCTTCCCAAGAACAAGACTGTAGCAGAATTCCAACGGACACTGAAGAGCTGCTGTCAGCTGGTGCAGGTCTGCAGCCGGACGAAGGTACCAACAGCGTAGATCACATTGCTACCAGAGAACAAGACTGTAGCATAATCGGAAAGCGAAAACATGCAGATCCAGGTGCGTGGAAGAAAAATCAAGCTAAGAGGAGAAGAAATAATGGTGAGGAATATACGTCGAGATCGGGGAAATCTGTACCTGCTGTTGTGTTTAAAGATTTTGACTGCAGCTGTCCAATGAAGTGTGGAGTTAAGTTTTCATGTGATGAAAAAGTTAAAATGTTCAATCTATACTGGAAGTCTTCTCGAGAGACGAAACTAGCATTTCTCTGTGGTCACGTCAAGCAACTGCCAGTAAAGAATAGATTCACCAAGAATGATATTTCTCGGCGACAGAAAACTAGACTGTTTTACATGACAAAGGATGACCAAACGTCTGTGAGGGTGTGCAAGCAGATGTTTTGTAATGTTATCCAAGTGAGCAACGGAAGTCTGGGGAGAGGTTTATCGCGAGAAACCGATGGTACGTTTGAAGAAAGAAGAGGAAAGAAAGAGCCGGCGAACAAAACTTCACAGGAAGGCGTGAGAAATGTGAAGGTTCATATCAAAAGTTTCCCACACTACATGAGCCACTACTGCAGAAAAGAAAATCCGGATGTCAGATTCTTACCCCAGCATTTAAACCTTGCTCTAATGTACCGCATGTATACTGCAGACTGTTTAAAGTCTAACAGCAAGCCCGTCAGTGAGACTGTGTACAGAAATATTTTTCACGCTGATTTTAATTTAAAGTTTCAACAGCGGAAAAAAGATACATGCACAAAGTGTGATTCGTATAACACACAGCTAGTTGCATTGCGTCAGCAGCAAACATCGGATGCACCGGATAAGATAAAAGAAATTGAAGCAGAGCGAGATCACCATCACTTGTGCGCCCAGACAGCTCGAAGTGCACTACAAGCTGACCGTCTAATGGCAAAAGATCGTGATCAAAATTCAAAAGTAATTACTTTTGATCTTCAAAGCACTCTACCAACTCCACGACTTAGTACCAACGTTATCTATTACAAACGCCAGCTTATGGTCTACAATCTAGGCATACACAATTGCGAACATGAGACGGGGGTAATGCACATGTGGCATGAAGGTGTTGCGTCCCGAGGTGCACAGGAGATTGCCTCATGCATACAGAAATATTTAAAAAGCTGTCCATCTTGTGACAAAACTGAACTAGTGGCATGGTCGGATAGTTGCGGTGGACAAAACCGAAATATAAAAATGGCATTGTCTTTCCTGAAACTTGTTTGTTCCACAGATTTACCGTTTACGGTGATAACGCAGAAATTTCTTGTAAGTGGACATAGTTTTCTGCCTAACGACGCTGATTTTAGTGACATTGAGAAGCGGCTGAAGTTTCATCCGCAAGTTTTTATTCCACAAGAGTGGTACGACATTGTAGCCGAGGCGCGGAGTGGGTCAAAACCATTTACAGTTGTAAAAATGGCGACTGAAGATTTCTTCTCAACTTTGCCATTGGAGCAGCGTATAACTAATCGGAAGAAGGATGTTGCTAATGATAAAGTTAATTGGCTCAACGCCAAACAGATACAAGTTCGTAGAGCCAATCCGAAATCAATCTTCATGCGATATTCACACAATAGTGATGAAACCTGGAAGGAAATTGATCTTACCAAACGTGGTCAGAAAATGGATCTGACAGCTGTCGAGCAGCCACCACTATATACATCTCCTCGACGAATCAATCCACTTAAAAAGAAGGACTTGATAAGCATTCTCAATCTCATTCCACCAGTCCATCACAGCTTTTACCTGAACCTACAAGCTGCAAACAAAGTAGTTGAAGATGATATCGATGGGCATAATGATGTCGTCGATTTTGATGTGGAATAGACAATACCGTGTGGCTAAAACAATACTGTTGCCTGGGTGTAGTTTGTATTAATAGGCGTAATTTGTATTGTGACGGTAGTATCGGATCACTACCACTTTTGTAAGAGCATAATTCTTAAACTAACACTTTTTAGATTAACGTAAAGAATACTGTTGCCATGTGCACGACGATTTTCATAGACACTTTGCACTAAGTTTTAGTCATCAGATCAGTCGATGAATTTTCGTCATTTACAAGGATTGGATTGCAAGACAGTCTAAAGGCTTAGTCTAAACCTATAATGTTCAGTGCAATCCAATAATAATAATAATTAATAATAATAAATGTTGGCTTTGTTAACAAGAGGTGTTTGTTATAATGTTTTGCAGACTTGATGTGCATTACTACTTAATTTATGATAATAATATTATTATAAATTATTAGGAAAAGATATACGGCAAAACGTCTAACTTTTGGATACCTAGACCTATTATGTTTTGAGCGCAAGTGGGCTAACCATGATAGCTTGTGGTATAACTTCTATAAAGCTCTATGCACAAGTGGGCTAACCAAAATTTATCTTAATATTTCAGTTAATATAATTATATTTCTTTAAATCAGGGATGTCAAAGAGCAGGCCCGCGGGCCATTTCTGGCCCGCGAAGATATTTTTCTGGCCCGCGGCGCATTGCCTGAAGACTAGGCCCTACACAATTTGAGAATAAAAGTTTATATTTCATTTTGAGGTTCGATGTGCTTTATATGATGTTCGTCATTGAAAAGTGAAGATCAAAATTAAGATTTTATAAGCCTAATTTGACTGTTTGTGTGCTAAAAATGCATCATTTAAGATTTAGCTTTTCACAAATTTTCTGGGGATGGGATCACCGAGCCCCCACTCAGATCCCATCGCCCATTTTGCTCAGGCGCCTTCGGCACTGTGGCCCGCCACTTGCTGGAAAATATTGCCACTGGCCCGCCATTGGAAAAGGTTTGACACCCCTGCTTTAAATGGAATACTATATATATGTAACAGGTCAATACAATTCAACATTTATTTTTTTTAAATTTGGAGGACAATAATAATAAGATTAAAATACAAAATATCGATTATCTCTGAACTTCAGAAATCGAGGTTAGCCCATATGTCCATAATGCCATCCGTATGTGTGTATGCATTGCATGTGTGTATGTATGTATGCCTCTATATATGCTTACGTCTGATGTTCACCGCAGTACACGACGTTTGCGGGCGAATGCTTTGTGGTTTCCATTCAAGAAAGGCTCCCGATTAATATCGTCTCCTCTGCCCGCATGCTTAGATAGGACTTATAATTATATTCTCATATTGGATCTATGTAGAGTTCATATGGGTCATATTACATGTAAATGCCTGTGGATATGCTAGCAGGGTCAGTCCATCTTTTCTCGTGGCCCTAGTGCAAACATGGCCAATTAACGTAATCATTCATTACTTAGAAGTGATTTGTGGCTGTAATCGTTACTTCTGGCGTTTTACACAGAACTCGCCGTTGCCACTTCAGACAAGAAAATCGTGATTCCTGTCTGTGTTGATCCCGACCATGTCGGCATTAAACCCGGAGGATTGCTGACCGGAATCAGGATAACAGACGTTTCATCTCCATCCAAGTACGAAACGGAATTGCCTGAATTAATCAGAACAATCCGAGCCATGATTCCAGGTAAGCTGTCTTAGGTATCTACGAGTACGGAAACTATAAAAATGGTTCCAACCAATTAAGTTAAGTTGCCGTTGATAATGGATAAGCTTTGTTGCATGCCTAATGTAGCCTATTGAAAATCGACTAAGACTAGGAGTTTGGCATTGCTTGTTTGTTTTTCTATAGCTTTATTTCACAGAAAGACTTTATTTTCTGCATACGTGTTAGAGCTGCGTGTATTACCAAACTTGTCATACTGAATCTCAGATTTAAAAAAATGGCTGATATGAAAAGAATAAAGTTTAAACTAAGTCCCTTGCAATGCATTATGGGGAATTTATCCAAGGAACCCTCGTCTTCACCCCGGAATCTGTTTTATTATGTAGCAACACATCCAAACAAGCCTTTTTTATCCAATTTCATCAACGAACCCTTGTCTTCCCCTAACCGGAATCCTAGGGTTCCGCGGACCACACGTTGGGAAACGCTGCTCTAGTGTATGGAATAGTGTAGTCACTTTTATTCAAATAAAATAAAGTTATAGTTGACAAATGAAGGTAGAGATAAAACGGAATACTGTTTCTTTTCTGCATTTTTGGGCATAATCAAGTGCTCATTATAATAACAAAGGTTGTGGCATCTGCTTTAAACGAAGGCGCTAAAATGAAAATATAGTCATTTCTTAACTATAAATCTGAGGTAGTCATTGTCTTTTTTTGAAGGAGAACATCTGAATAGTTTTCTGCTGAGTTGGCTTTGCAACAGAAATAGAAGTTTCACTTTATATGAAATCACGCTAAACAAAATCCATTTTGCTTTTTTAGCTCCCAATGTTCACTCAGGCAGAGCAACTGGGTCCGAAGCAGACGTCAAAGATGACAGCGAAAGTGGGTCGGAGAAAGGCGACCAAGACGCCTAGACAAGCAGTAGAAATGGACTCAGCATTAGCGGCATGTGGGATAAAGACGGGTCTGGGAAAATAACAGTTGCACTACCATGATAACAGCTGCGTGTTGTGATCAATCCATTAATGCTTTCGCAATTTTAACAGAATTTTTGATAACTTTTCACGAATTTCTCATATCATTTTCTAGTTGTCCAGGTGTTTTTAAACAACGTTCTAATTTTTGACCAGTTTAATATTCAATTTTTTCATTGTAGTCATGACCGATTTACTTACAGTTTATGATGTTCAACAGAGAACCCTCATTGTAACCGGATTGAAGGTCAAATTCATGGCATCGTTTTATAAATTCAAATGGAAACCCATTAAAATCTGGTTTGCCTACAGATGCTAATATTAAGATTGTTTTATGAGCAAAATACTAGAATTTTAATTTCCTATGCATCTGAATTTGCTTCATAAACTTCACGGCAATGAAAGCCAGTAAGAGACGTCCGGTGAAACACCTTTAGATTTATTAGCACCGCTGGAAGGTTCCTTAAGGGTGCCTTGTAGGAACATAAAATACACCTATAGTAGAAGTTTTATTAGAACATAAAGGTTAAGGATCTACTTTTAAAGCATCTGGTGACCTTTTGGAATCGACACTTATTCACGTGCTACCTAATATCAAAGCATAATAAATGAACCAAAAATACAATTTAAGTCCTTTTTCATTTCAAAACTGTAGGGACACAGCAACGTTTCAACCCGTAAATAACATTCAGTGCCAAGGAATTTTGTTTTAAACTGTTTCAAGGTGTTTGCTGACATTGATTTTAAATATTGGTTGAGCAATGTTTGGTCGTTTAAAGATTTGCAGATGGGTCGGTTCTTAAACTGATCGTAAAGTTCACTTAAATTCGAAGATCATTCCATACTTTGGCTTAGAGTGTGAATGGACGTGTTTGTCGACATTTTATGTAACGCAGTCATATTTAAATATTGATCATTAAGTGAAGGACGATACGTAGTTGTGCGCCAAGGATTTGATGAATGTCCTTGCAAAGTGACAGTTTTATGGAAGGTTCATACCAGTTTTTCACAAACCTGGATCGTGGTTACTTTTGGCGATGCTTTGGCACACCATCGATGAAGCACTGTTCATTACTTTTATAAATAAGTGCCATAGTAGTAGTTATGAAGTTACATGTACCTATGAATGCACATCAACTGACAACGGTGAATTGAAATTTGCTGGTTGTTCTGTACATGTCTTTGCCTGTATGGGCAATGTCTCTCTGAGTCTCTGTATTGTTCACTATCGTTCATACACAAACGAACTTGTCGTTTTCTTATAACTATAACATCAGCTACATGTATGTTAGCGAAAATTGTTTCTTTTATTCGTGGATTCTGAAATGAAGCGCTCACAAAGTTGTTTTTAAGACTAAACAAAGTTTCTTTACAGAACTTCGAAATCTTTTGAATGAAAAGAGTTGAAAATTTGTGTCAGTTAGAATTTAATGCAGTTTGTGCATGAAGTTGCGATATTGAAGTGTTCTCAATATTTTCTTTGAAACGTTAACTGAATAATCAATCAAATCTTCTCGAATGAAGTTGCCTCGTTTGTCATTTTGTCTAGTGTTGACCGTGCTACTATTCTTCTTTCTTTTCTCTGATCAAGCCATCTTATTATTTTTATTTCTTTTTCTTAACTACAGTATTATTAATTATTAATTAGTAACTTTTATCGCACCAGTAGATCTATCCGATACACAAGGCATCAACCGATGGCACATCAAAACCAAGCCATAACCAGGTCAGCATCCAGAAGGTCTGTCCGTTATACAGAGAGGCAGCCTATGATTAATACGCAATTTGCAAATCATGTTCAGGCTTGCGTGCATTGTCCGGCTGTGACTGCAGTAGCCAATATGCAGCGGGCTATGGAGACGTTTGGCAATTGGATGTCGTCTAAACGTCTGCGCCTCAACGCATTCGAAGCTCAATTTCTACGATTGGGCAAATAATGGACAGCAGCTTAAATGAATAGATTAATATTTATCAGGCTATATCTGCTGACTTTCCTTACTTTGTCTTCTCTACATCTGTTCGCAATCTTGGGGTTGTTCTTGATCAGGAACTTGTATTGTATTTTCGTTTATTCAAAACTGGCTGTCATAACGCAGCCAACGACAAAAGTGCGTAACTTATTGTTATTATAAAGGAGCTAAGACTAATTATAGATATGGGTAATGTTCATATCTATCCTGGATAAAAGTATTGGATTGTGCGCCTAGTTGTGCAATATGTAGGCTATGTATAATTGTGTCCAATTATTGAGCGGGGCAGGTGGTCCACCGGAAGTGTAGTGCTGTGGGCCAGGCGGGAAGAAGCTCAGTTGAAGCGTAGTAGTTCATGTTTAGCTCTTGTCTTAGAAAGTAGGTTCGACGCTGTGCTCTGCGGTTTTACGTTCTCGACGGACTGAGATTAATATACGTGTGTACTGTAGGCCTATATAGTGAAAATAGTGAACTGCGTTAGAGTTACGGTGATGTACATAATCGAACGTTGCTTTGTTATAATAAAACTCGAAAAATCTTCACAATTTGTTATTATAAAGGAGCCTCCGCTTCAGTTTATTTCACGCCTGAATACTTACGTGCTGCGATGGATTGAGATGGCCGGGAAGGAGGAAACTTTTGAAGACCTGAAGACGTTGGTCATCCGCGAGCAATTCATTAACACCTGCTCGAAGGATTTAGCGGTCTTCCTCAAGGAGCGAAGGCCTGCTACGCTATTGGAAGTGGCCGAAATCGCCGAGCGCTACACGGAAGCGCATCATCCAAGATCAGATGACGATAGTGAAGGCTCGTCGCAGGAGGGAACGACGAGAATAACTGACCGGAAGTTCAAGTCTCATATGAAAGAACCAGTCAGGCGTTGCTTTGTCTGCAACAGTACACGGCACCTGGCCCGCGACTGCAAGCGGAAAGTACAGGTCGCAGGCCTTGAGTGCAAAGGTCGGCAATTTCCGGAACAAAGGAACCGGAAGCCCTGGAGAAAGAGAAACAGCAGAACGAGCTCTTCAACGACATGGGACCAGAATCGTGACGCTGACGAGAGTTGCGGTCGAGGAACTCAGCAGTCTGCTTCATCGCCCGCGACTCAGGCCAGAAGTGTTTCACATAGAGCGGCTGAACCTATGTGTCGCGCACATCGTCGCCACCTGTGTGACGACTGTCTGGTGACAGTCGACAATGATATTGGACAGACGTGCAACGCCATGCTGTCCGACAGCGTAGAACTACGCTGTGGCTGCACATTCCCCGTGATTGCGGACGCCTGCAGAGACGTGAATTGTGCAGTGTCGATGCCAACTGTAGGTTGGATCGGGCAACGGAAGGTTGTCGCTCTACGAGACACCGGTTGTTCAACCGTCGTTGTCAGAAGGGATCTGGTGCCAGACGAGGCCCTCACAGGTGCAACGAAGGCCTGTGTCCTGATTGATGGAACGATTCGTCGCGTGCCGGTAGCCGAGATCGAAGTTGACACACCGTTCTACAAGGGAAGGACAAAAGCTGTTTGTATGCGAAGACCTTTGTTCGATTTAATTATCGGCAACGTTCCAGGTGTCCTGAACAATTTAGTTACCTAATTACCTAAATGATCAACAGTGACTCTGTATTAATCTGATATTGCTGGAGTTGAACTATAGTATTGTGAAAGTAGGCTATGTTGCACGGACTGAGACAAGTCGGTTCTAGTTTAATTATTGCGTAATTGTATTTAATTTGGCATTAGCTGGTGCCCTTTGTATAGGCCTGTTAGACTTCGTCGCGCTATTCGTCTTGTTTTGAGAGTGAGAATTCTTGTCTTGAATTTCCACTCTTCGAAAAGGGAAAGTCTTGTGACGAATAGCGGCTGTAGGCCTAATTATGCTTGGGCCCTGAAAGAGTGGTTAGACCCTTTGCACCTGCAAATAGGCACTTATGAGTGCGCGCCTAGTTGTAGGCTATTTAGGTAGGCCTCCAACTGACCAATTACTGATCAGGGCAGGTGGTCCACCGGAAGTGTGGGCGGTAGGAAACGCGGGAGCGGATTAAGTTAAAACAATTGAGGTAGTCAATGTTTAGCTCTTGTGCGAGTAAGTGGTTTCGAAGCTTGGCTCTACGATGTTACGTCTCGACGGACTGAGGCTAACCAACGCGTGTATATAGAGTGAATAGTTGAAAGTTTACGAGTTTCGTTAATGTACTTAATTGAATCTTTGTTTGTTCAAATAAAACTTCGTAAAATCTTCACAATTGTGAAGATTTTTCCGAGTTTTTATTACAACAAAACAACATTCGAGAAACGTGAAATCGCAAATCGTTCGACAGTCAACTATTTACACTATTTACACTACGCACGATTAGAAATCTCAGTCCGTCGAGACATAACCTCGTAGAGTCAAGCCTCGATCCTTCTTACTCCCACAAGAGCTAAACATGAACTCCCCAATTGTTTCACCTTAATCCGCTCCCGCGTTTTCTACCGCCCACATTTCCGGTGGACCACCTGCCCTGATCAGTAATTGGTCAGTTCTAAGCCTACCTAAATGGCCCACAACTAGGCGCGTACTTAAAAGTGCCTATTTGCAGGTGCAACGGGACTAATTGCTCTTTCAGAACCAACCACTAATTATGCCTACAACAGCTATTTGTCACAAGACTCCCCCTTTCCGAAGAGTGATCATTCGATACAAGAATTATCGCTCTTAAACAAGACAAATAGCGTGAAGTCTATAGCAGGCCTATACAAAGTGCATCATCGTAGATAAATCTAAACAACATTATGCAATATTTAGACTAAGAAAAGCTCATCAACGTCTGTGGAACATCACCTACTTTAACACTACAACACGCCCTTCAAATCCAGCAATATCAGATAGTTACAGAGCACTATTAACTTAGGTAACTAAGTTGCAAATGACGCCTGGAATGTTGCCGATAACCAGTCCATACAGTGGCCTTCTCATGCAGAGGGCCTTTACCTTCCCTCTGAAGAAAGGCGTGTTGATCTCTATTTCGGCCACTGGTACTCGACGAAGCGTTCCATCGATCATTACACAGGTCTTCGTTGCACCGGTTAGGGCCTCGTCTGACACCAGGTCCCTTCTGACAACGACAGAAGACTTACCTTTGACACCAGGTCCCTTCTGACAACGACAACGACTTACCTTTTCTTATCATCACAACTATTGAGAAACACTTAACATGCATTCATACATACATATATATATATATATATATATATACATATACATACATACCTATACAATAGTATACATGCCTAGACACAAACAGTTACATATACATTCGTTTAACACACCGAGAGGTGTAGACTATCCTATGTCACTTCTGACTCGTTCAGACATAACTTCTTTTCAGCTCATTGATGCCATCGTCCATCAGTCCCACACCTGAATTTTTACACTTTTCTTAGCCAATGACCAATAGCTTATCGTTAATTCGAGTAGCCTAAATATTACAGTCGTTATCTGACTTATCTCGAGACTTTCAGCAGAGCTCAAAAAGCTACATAGTGGAAACCGGCTTATTCACAGACTCTTAGTCAAACCAAGAGCGATAGACAGGGTCAGAATCCAAAGGGTCAGACAGTCAGACGGCTTCGGTGGGTGATGTTTAGGGCAGTCCCAAATTCACGGTCAAAAAGTGAAAAAATCACGGCATACTTTTGCAAAAATCAAAAAATTCACGGCACCGTGCAAAAAAATTCACGGCACCGTGAAAATTTTTCCGATGACCTTTTTTTTTGGTCGTCGTCGCCATTTTTGACGTGTTTCGCAACCATTTTTAACGTGTTTTTAGAAAAAAGTGCTGAAAATGTGAAAAATCACGGAAAATCACGGGAAAAGGCAAAATTCACGGCAAACGGCAAAATTCACGGTTTCCGTGATCTCCGTGAATTCGTGATTTAGGGACTGCCCTAGTGATGTTTAAAATTTAAGCGGCGAGGGAGGTAAGGGAAAGAAGAGAAATCAGGATAAGATTTGTGAAGTAGCAGCGTTTTCAATTTTCAGTGAAAAACCTGTGGAGAGATAGCAAGAGGTTAGGTTTTGACTATTTCGTAGGAAAGGTCGAATATTTGTCGTAATAATAGGCGGGAGTTTATTGTAAAGAGGCGGAAAACTACGGTCTGCTATGGAGAGATTTGCAAATTTTAGCGATGAGGTGACGGAAAAGTGTTCCGTATAAAGAGGAGAAGGTTGAATGGCGTGATTTTACTGTGAATAACTGACGTAGCTGTAATTGTAATTGTAATTATAATCGAACATTTATATAGCGCCGCTCACAAATCAGCAGCGTTCTCGAACTGCTTCAGTGCCTGCGTCAGTGTACAGGAAAGTCGTCTACGGAACTGGGAAGGTGAAATGGCTAGTAACTCAAGGCGAAGAGACTGAGGAAGAGAGTTCCAAGCTGATGGGCCAACACGGGGAAAGCACCTAGAGTGGGCCGTAGCAGAGCTCATGCGAGGGATAACCATAAGGCCACGGGTCGAAGATTGCAAAGAGGCCCTCGCAGGTAAGGAGGAGACAAAGGTGCAAAAAGACCTCAGGTAGGTTGGGGCGACCCCAACAAGTATAGGAGGGCTGGGAGGATTGGTAGAATGATTTGAGAACAGCTGTGAACTTGTGATGTGGTGCTTTATTTAGGTGATGTCTTTGAGTCAGAAAGAGTGAATAAGTATTGACGTACTCTAATAGTTACGTGAACCTTAGGCCTAGATGTGGCGATTATAGATTTGGATTTTAGCCTCGATGCTTAGCTGGTTTCACTGACGCTTTCCTTCTGTGACGCTGTAAATTCATACTTATTCATTTGGGGAGTCGTACTTCTAATAATTAGTTACCTATGTATATATATTATTTAAATGCGCAACGAGACGTGTTTATGCCCATTGCCACTCAGTAACTCAGTTACTCAGTGACTCATTCAGTCACTCACTCATTCACTCACCTACTCATTTACTCAATTACTCAACTACTCAATTACTCAACTACTCAGCTACTCAACTACTCAATTACTCAACTACTCAACTACTCAATTACTCAACTACTCAACTACTCAATGACTCATCCACTCACACACCATACACGCAAACACTTCATACACTCACACACTTCATACACCTACACACTTCATACACTCACACACTTCATACACTCACCCACTTCATACACTCACACACTTCATACACTCACGCACTTCATGCACTCACACACTTCATACACTCACACCCTTCATACACTCACACACTTCATTCACTCATGCACTCACTCAGGCATGCACTCATACACTCATACATTCATACACTCATACTCATACAATCATACTCATACAATTATACACTCACTCACTCACTCACGCATACACTCATACACTCGCACGCTCATACAATCATGCAATCATCCACTCACTCGTACACGCACACACTCACACACACTTTACACTCATACACTCATCCATTCACACACACATATACTATTACACTCATATACTCATGTAAATACGAAATGTTCCCTTCTGTTACCTATTCTTCCAGTGTCCGGGACTTAGAAGTCACTTTCGACTCTTCCCTCACTTTCACTGAACACATATCGACTCTGACTCGCTCCTGCTTTTTTCAACGAAGGCGACAGAGCTATCAGACGATCTGTATCGACGTCGGTCTTTACCACCATTGTCCATGCATACATCTGCTCTCGCATAGACTACTGCAACTCACCCTTTATAGGCCTCCATGCTCTGCGCCTGATCCCTCTTCAATCGGTTCTAAATGCTGCAGCCAGGCTCAACGCACGTCTTCTTAGGTTCCTCTATACATGTACATGTACTTGTCCTTGTTCATGCGTTTGTTTTGCAGTAGGATTGACAACTACAGTGCTGTCTATTCTGCAGGGCATCCCCTTGGGGCGCAATGGGCGGCTTGAGCACGTGTTGCTCGCAGCTGCTAGCCTTGTTGGTGGTATTTCAGCATTTGATCATGCCTTGCATTATAGGTCTATGCGTGCTGTGATCCATTGGCTGTCTATTTCCAAGCGCATTGAAATTGGGATATCAGTGTATGTTTGGTGGTGCCAATTAAGTAATGTTTCTGACTGCTTACGGGAGTTCTGTTGCCCCACTTCGGGTCTGGATGGCCGTGGAGATCTTCCTTCTTCATCTCGAGGTGTACTTGTTGTTCCCTTTGCGCGAACTTCGAAGATGCAGCGTCGTGTTTTTTCACTGATTGTACCGAGCGCATGGAATAACCGTTCTTCAGATCTGCGTATTCTCTTAACTAGGGACTCTGCAAACACATTTTACAAGCACTTGAAAACTGTTCTTTATTGCCGTCCAGGTTACGAGTCGCGTATGCCAAATTATCTAACAAAAACTGTTGCTTGAAATTAGCAATAGAGTCACCCAGTTTCAAGCGGATAAATATTTTAAAGTTGCTATGGAGTGCCTAGGAGCAGAAATTTATTCTTGGATGGTTAAGAACAGGGACGAAATCACGAACTTCTCTTGTAAATGCTTCATTCCCAGAATTTTGCGACAGTTCTTGGTATCAAAACATGTGCAAATCTTAACGCACTAGTCGCTTAACCCAACAATAATACAATATAGGCTTATTTGAGTGGAGCGTCTGGAAGAAGTCCTTAAAGGTTTTTGAGAAGTTTCCAAATGAGATAACTGACCACTTTCATGCCTAATGTATAGAAAATCGACTAAGGGTAAGAATTTTGTGGCATTGTTTGTCTATATTTCTAGCATTGTCTCACTCAAAAACTTTATAATTCACAAATGCTGCATACATGTTAGGGCTGTGCGTGTTAGCAAACTTGTCATACTGAATCTCATTCAGAAAGCCCATTGAAACAATTTTATATTCCATGTTGCTAGTATGATTCTTTAATCATAGCCTACACTCTACAACTACGGTAGGCCTACACGTCTGCAGGTCTATCTTTGTGCATTCCTTGTTCTCTTCTGAATACACACTGTCTTCTTTAAAGCTCACCGTGGTGTTTGAGCTTGTTTAGTGGTTTTGGTTAATTATGCAGGCCTATTATAGCCAGTGGTTAAATTCAGCCGGATCTTAGATCCAACGCATCTTATTTGAGATCCCACATCTGAACTGAGTAATAGTCATTACTGAACCACAAGTCTGACGTAATCATTTTCTTTTGGAAAGAGAATATCCGAACAGTTTCTGCTGATTTGGATTCGTGACAGAAATTGGGGTTTCACTCGACATAAATTCATACTAAAAACGATTTATTTTACATTTTTAGCTCCCAATCTTTGTTCTGGCCAAGCAACTCTGACAGTAACAAGGCGACGAAGATGACAGCGAAACTGGTCCAACAGCAGCCGACCAAGACGCCTATAGGCGAACAGTGAAGAAAAGGATTTGACGTTTGCGGCATGTGAGATAAAGACGGGTCTGAACATAACAACTGCGTTACCATGATAACAGCTGCCTGTTGTGATGATTCCATCATTGCTCTCCATCCTTGATAGAATTTTTGATTACATTCCGTGAATTTTTTATAGGCTATTATTCTAATTTCACAGATGTTTTAATCACCTTTCTAATTGTAGACCAGTCATTTAATTTGTTCAGCATAGCAAAGACCGATTTAGGCTACTTACGTGTTCAGATGTTTAACAGAGAACATAACGAACAAACATGCATGCATTAATTCACTTATTTCCAACAAATGAAGAATGCATAGTTTGCTATAAATTTTTAAAAATGGACTAGTACAGTATTTGATGTGGCGCATATCTATATAGGCCTAGGCAATTTAAATGATTTGTTTGTCTATGCATGATGTGTAGGCTAAATTTAGGCCAACAACCAGCGCCTTATCCCGAAACATATAGGCCTAAGCTTACGCTACACGTCAATGCTTACCGTAACGGTTATGTAGGCCTAGGGCCTATAACATCTTCGCCATTAAAATAATAGTAGTTAAGGAGTTACCTATGAAGGCATATCAACTGTGAATGGTAAAATGGAATTTGTTGTTGTTGTACGTCTCTGTGAAAAACTGCCTCTACATTGTTCATCATCTTTTTATAAAACACGCACTTGTGTTTTTAGTAAAACTAGGCCTATACATAGGCTTATGGTAAAGTAAGTAAGTAAGTAAGTATATTCTTTATTAAAAACCAATTGCATATCCGCACCCTGGTGTAGCCTACATAGCCTACATCTTAACAACAATCAACAGTTAGCCTACTGTCAATATGAGTACAACATTCTAACAATAAACGTCTTTCGCTGTAAATTATCTGCAAGAGGTACACAATGGTCGTGCGATCGCGGTCGCAGGGTAGGGCTATATTGTTTGGGCTTTTTGGTGGAAGTAAACTATGCAGTACGTACCCCTGGTTCATCAGGACCGCAGAGAAAAGACGGGTGTCAGTTTCAAGACAACGTCGCTCAAATTTTGAGCTGGCAAAAGGTTCTTATTTTTTCATGGATTTTTAAATAATGCGCTCTAGAAGTTGTTTCTGTAGATCAATAGAACCTTCCGTACTAGGGCTGCCAACATTTGGTTATGCCAGTCCGGTAGCCTAGGCCTACGTCCGCATAGTCATTCGATATAAGACATAAGACATAAGACATTTATTGTTCCCAGTAATAATTGTACATTGACATTTAATTATGCATGTTATTACAATTTCCATGGAGTATTATATCATCATAGTGTAACAGAGCTTTTACATGGGAGCAATAGGCGATATATACTGTTACACACAATTCAAGCGCTAAATAAAATTGCGTCTAGATACATACGTACGCACATACCTCAACGTCATGAAATTAATGACGTCATTGACCCTCCGTTATATAAGATCGTTGGACTTTTCCTTGTGTAACTTTGTGTTACACTTTTGAAAGTTAGATTTTGAAAGATACGTCAATTTTTCAGCAAATTTGTCATTAAGAATTACTTCATCCTGAAAGTAAGTCGCATGCTATTTAATTGACAGCCTATGTTTCATATCTTATGTAGCTTATAATAGTGCTAGCAGTTTGCCAGCGAAATTAATTTGTAAGAATCTTGTCTTGGCGGGATCAAGCGTCAAATCGGACCCTGTTAAAAGGTATGCATGAATTCGGAGAGAAATGAGATCATCTAGGATGGCGGAAGTCAAGCAAAGCCGGTAAGCATTAAATTTTAGTATTGGGTGCGTGTATTTTCTGCCGTCATTTTAGGCGTCGTGAGAGTCGGTTAGGGTAAGGTTACGCGTCGTGAGGGTCGGTTTGGGTCAGGGTTAGGGTTAGTGTCGTCATTAGAAAATATGGAACCTTCCGCGCAGCATGCCAAAAAATGCCGTACGACGCCCGTAAACTTACGCACCCCGATACTAAATGCTTGCCGCAAAGCCATTAGCCTATCATACAGGCAATTGAAGTCTATGAGCACAACGCTTCGAAGGCATTTGGTTGAACCGGCAGGGTAGCGACTTTGCCTTGAGAGCGTCTCAAGGTTAAAGTTACTGCCGCCATGGTTCCAGATTGCATCGATATATCCCGGATATATACTGCAGTCTGCTGATCATAGGCGCCGACTCTTTGGAAGCCTTGGGTGCGACTCAGAGAGAAACTTCAGCACCCAGAAAAATTCTAACCTTATATTCAAATTTTTCACAAATACCGTAATACCCAATATTGCATGATCTTAGAGCCCGTACATTTTTACGCGTCGTGAGGGTCGGTTTGGGTCAGGGTTAGGGAGGCAGCGTACGATGGATGTTTATTTTTAATTTTGTTATCATTTGATATAAAATTCATCGTTTTAAGCAGTTAAACTCTCGGTATATTTTGTTTCTTGAGCCGAATGTTTTGCTGAAAAAGTTTTAAATCCTTCGTGTGGTTTATTTACGCTCGGAATTTATCAAACTATTTGAAAACTTTTGATCTTCTATTATCGCTCATTCGTTCACCGTTTCTGGCCTAAGACGTTAAAAAGGTTTTCAGCCGAACTGTACTGTAATCTTGCTGCAAGTAGATGAGTTTGGGATTTTCGCTTGACATTATGACGCTGTGAACGTTGAAAAGTTTTTCAGCTAAACTGCGAAGTCAAATGTTCACTACGGTGAAAAGTCAGAAATCGTCGATTATCCCAGTAATTTCAACTTTATTTATGTCGAGGACCTCAGATGGCTTCGGAATTTGAACCACAGTATTTGAACCTCAGGGTTTCAACTGATTCCAGAGTTTTCAGTCGATTACAGTGATTTTAAACTGTGATGTATTAACACTTCAAATTTAAAATCGGATATTTCTACTGCGGTGAATAGTCAGGAATCTTTGAATATTCAAGTAATTTCAACTGCATTAGATGTGAACCACAGATGGCTTCGGAATCTGAACCTCTGGATTTCAACTGATTCCAGAGTTTTCAGTCGGTTACAGTGATTTTAACTGTGATGGACTAACACTTCAAATTTAAAATCGGATATTTCTACTGCGGTCAATAGTCAGGAATCTTCGAATATTCAAGTAATTTCAACTGCATTAGATGTCGTGAACCTCAGATGGCTTCGGAATCTGAACCTCTGGATTTCAACTGATTCCAGAGTTTTCAGTCGGTTACAGTGATTTTAACTGTGATGGACTAACACTTCAAATTTAAAATCGGATATTTCTACTGCGGTCAATAGTCAGGAATCTTCGAATATTCAAGTAATTTCAACTGCATTAGATGTCGTGAACCTCAGATGGCTTCGGAATCTGAACCTCTGGATTTCAACTGATTCCAGAGTTTTCAGTCGGTTACAGTGATTTTAACTGTGATGGACATGGACTAACACTTCAAATTTAAAATCGGATATTTCTACTGTGGTCAATAGTCAGGAATCTTCAAATATTCAAGTAATTTCAATTGCATTAGATGTCGTGAACCTCAGATGACTTCGGAATATCAACCTCTGGATTTCAACTGATTCCAGAGTTTTCAGTCTATTACAGTGATTTTAACTGTGATGGACTAACACTTCAAATCAAGATTTCTCTCCAGAAACTCTCCAGAAACTCAAATGGAATCAGCATATTCTTTATTCTTCATTTATATCAGCTAATTCACATAAGACAGTATCCAAACAACTCTGCTAGACAAGAAGACTTGGATTTTCATGAGAAATGTCAACAACTTCAGAATAGTTTCTGAAGCACTTTGGAGATCTTGGTCGGTTTTAAAGATTTCGGTTGAAAAGAGAAGCCTGAACTGGAACATCTAATCGTTCCTGAGATTTTAGATTTTAGTTTGAGGGATAAGACAAGAACCTCTTAGTATTGAGTTTTTGACATTCACCATTCACTATGGCTGCCTCTTCATGTTGCCTGGTTTTACATTGTATGTTGTTCATCCTTCTGCTCTTTGCCAAATCTGGTCGAGACAACTCTGTCACTGATTTTACCAATGCATCACTGCGGTCTGCTCTATTTACAAACTTGGCTCAGGCCCATTCATTTTATCTGGTTCCAGGTGTTGCTCTTTCGGTTCGGTCATATGTTCTATTGTATAGTGCAAGTAGCTATATTTCTCATCCTGTTCTTCATTCTGGTTTGCGCAGAGCATCTTCAACTAAATGTCGTGGGTTGTCTTTATATCTGCTTCTACTATTTCTCCTGGCTGGTGACATTGAAATAAACCCTGGTCCGGTTAGAATTCAGAGTCTGGGTATTGGTCAATTAAACATTTGTTCTCTTCGAAATAAGGCTGCAGTCTTACATAATTTTCTTTGCCAGCATTCTTTACACATACTTGCTTTGAATGAGACCTGGCTACAACCCAATGATACAGCAGCATTCATTTCTGATCTGACTCCTCCAACCTTTTCTATCCTGAATGAACCTCGGTCCAGTGGTAAGGGTGGAGGACTTGCTTTTCTGTTCAAATCATATCTGCCTCTGCATAAGTTCAGTTTGCCTATTCCAAAGCCCAAGTCATTTGAAGTCTTGGCTGCTACTCTAAATTCTGGTAACAAGCAAGTATTGTTTGTTAATATTTATCGCCCACCATCTCTCTCTTTGACTGACTTTTTGAGTGAATTTCAGTCACTACTTGAGTACTTGATTTCCTCTCCTTCTGAAATAGTTATTATGGGTGACTTTAATATTCATGTAGATGTAGCTAATCACTACTCATTGGCATTTCTTGATATGTTAGAAGGGTTTGACATGCGACAGCTTATTACCTTTCCTACGCATAATAAAGGTCACATTTTGGATGTCCTGATAACTCGTTCTGATTCTAAGTCACTTCATTCTGTTACTTCTGTAGAGTCATATTTTTCGGATCATGTTGCCATTTTCTCAAAATTTGACTTCCCTTTCAAACCCCCACCAAATTATAGAATTGTTAAATTTCGCCCCTGGCATAAAATTGATTTAAATAAGCTAAAGAATGATATCTTGGCATCTCAATTGTTGCTATCTCCTGCACAAACAGCTAATGAGCTGGCTCTGCAGTTCCAGTCCACTCTAACTGAGCTGCTTGATAAGCAAATTCCTTTTAAAATTAAGAGGGTTGTAGAGCGCACACCACAGCCTTGGTTCAACTCTGCTATTTCTGAGGCTAGGCGTCGAAGAAGTCAATTGGAGCGTTGGTGGCACCACTCTCGTCTGCCTTCTGATCACATTAAGTTTAAGCAACAGTGTAAACGTGTTCGAAAACTTGTTTCATCTGCCAAATCTGAATATTTAACTAACTTAATTGCTGAAAGTTCTGCATCACCCAAATCTCTGTGGTTGGCCTTAAATAAATTGTTACATCGGGAGAAGCTACATTTGGCTCCTACTTTGTGCTTAGCTGCTCATGATCTTGCAAGTAAATTCTTGAACTTTTTTGCAGACAAAATTTCTGGTATACGTCTTAAATTGATCAGTTCCTCTGCACTGGACAAATTCCTCTATCCAAATTGTACACCTCCTATCATGGACTACTTTCTGCCAACTACTGTGGGAGAGGTTCGTGCACTTATCTTTTCCTCGCCTAACAAAACCGGTCTCCTTGACACCATTCCTACTTGGTTTCTTAAAGAGTGCTTTGATGTCCTTGGTCCCACCATTACATCAATTATCAATTTCTCATTGCATGAGGGATCTTTCCCATCTACTTTTGCTCATGCCATAGTTCATCCGCTGCTTAAGAAACCTTCTCTTGATCCTGATGATCTGTCAAATTATAGGCCTATCTCAACCTTGAATTTTATATCTAAAATCCTTGAACGGATAGTCATGAATCGCATGCAGACTCACCTGTCATCAAACTCACTAATCTCCCCTTTTCAATCTGCGTATCGTAGATTTCACTCAACTGAATCTGCACTTCTTACTGTTCATAATGACATCATTTGCTCAATGGACGGGGGTAAGGTGACAGCACTTGTTCTGCTTGACTTGTCTGCTGCTTTTGATACTGTGGATCATTCTATTCTTCTTCATCGTCTTGAGAACTGGTTTGGGATCTCTGGCCCTGCACTAAATTGGTTTAGTACTTATCTTAGTCCACGCACTCAATCAGTGTATTTAAATGGTAATTATTCATCTGATGCTTTGTTGACATGCGGTGTACCACAGGGATCAGTGCTTGGCCCTCTTTTGTTTACACTATACACGACACCATTAGGAGCATTGCTTGATAATCATTCGCTGAGATATCATTTCTATGCTGATGATACTCAAATTTACATTTCATTTGATAGTCTGTCATGCGACTCATCTATACAGATGTTGTCTGCTGTCTTTGATGAAGTACAGTCCTGGATGGCATCCAATAAACTCCTCCTTAACCCATCAAAGACTGAATTTCTGTTACTTGGCACTCCACAGCAACTTAAGAAATTTGATGGGCTTAAGTCATTGAAACTGGGTGACTCAGTTATTGAGCTGGCCGACGCTGCACGCAACTTAGGCGTTGTTTTTAATTCTACCATGTCTCTCACTGGCCATGTAAACAGTATTTGTAAGTCATCCTATATGTTCATTCGTGACATACGCAGAATTAGGCGTTATGTGCCCATGTCTGCAAGAATATCTTTGGCAAATGCATTGGTTTCCAGTCGCCTAGACTATTGTAACTCGCTTCTTACTGGTATCAATAAATCAAACATACTGAAGCTGCAGAGGGTTCAGAACTCTTTGGCTAGAGCCATAACTAATACATCCAAATATGAACATATAACCCCTGTGCTTAAATCTTTGCATTGGCTTCCTGTTCAGCAAAGAATTCGTTTCAAACTGGGGCTCATAGTTTATAAAACTTTGAACTCTGGCCAACCACAATATTTAAAATCTGTTCTTATTCCTCTGACTTATCATTATTCAATGAGGTCATCTGATTGTCTTTGTCTGGTCATACCTAAATCAAGAACTGTTCTTGGTGAACGAGCTTTTTCAGTATCTGGACCTACTTTTTGGAACTCTCTTCCTGTGTCTGTACGCTGTGCTCAGTCGCTTGTGTCATTTCGTTCTCGGCTGAAAACTTACCTCTTTCAAATTGCTTATCCACCTTAGGCTGCCTCTCTGTCTCTTACGGACTGATCTTCTGGATGTTGACCTGATTACGGCTTGGTTTTGGTGTGCCATCGGTTGATGCCTTGTGCATTAGACACCGGCGCAATAGAAGTTGCTAATTACATTACATTACATTACATTACATTACATTACATTACATTACATTACCCAGAGACAAAAGTAACAGTCGGTACCTATGCTGCTGATGCATTTCTGTACACTGTCTGTAACATACGGAGAGGAGGCCTGCAATTACTCGGTTACGATGAAGCGTCTACATGGTGAACGACGACGTTCAGCTACTGCAACAGCAATATTTACGTTGAAGAAGAAGAAGAAGAAGACGAGCAGTCCCTTGAGCTAGCCCTGAGGCAACCATGGATATGAAGTGTTAGCGACTTCATTTTCTTAGCCTCGGAATATGAGGGTGGGTGGCCAATCCTCTCCCTCACCGTCTCATTTTCCCACCGACAGTGTCACTGTACTCATTATAGCTGAGTTGGCTAGGGGTGCTGATGGAACAGAAATCTCGAACCAAATTTACTGCCCTGGCGGAGATTTGAACCTCCGACCTCTCGATTGACAGTCCAGCGCGCTAACCCCTACACTGTCGAATATTTACGTTGCCAGTTGTAACTTCTAGGGTGCTAAAATTTACATTTATTAACTGACGTACCTTGTCTATTTATGTTATAAATTCTATTAATTTTATTTCTTCATTACAACTTATATTTAATTAAAGTTGTGATTTATCATAGATGGCAGCATTTGTCTCGTATGTTGGCACACACAAAGCTCAAGCGGTGGATCTAATGTCCCGTTTGGAACACGAGCATATTACAACATTTGACCATGATAACACCGGTAAGTGCCAATTGCTCACTCTAGATGTAAGCATTGCATTATTAGTAAATTTATGGACTGAACAGGATAGCATACTTACTGCTTAACTGGCGTGTCAGAAAATGGCGACAAGCAAAATCACATTAATTCGCACAATGATTTCTCATACAGCAGCTAAAAACAGCATTCATGCTAGGGAAAAGCCTATCATAATATAATGTTAGGGAAACAAAGAATTCGTCTTGTGAAATTCATCTATTTCCATTTACTTTGAAAATCTTGTTTCTGTCTTATCAAAGCAATACTGAAGCATCCGGTCAGCTCTGAACAGACATGGCACAAAGTATAGCCTGCTGTCTTGCCTGGTGTTTCGATTATGCCTACTCGGCTTTGACAGGCATCTCAGATCTTGAACTCAAGAGGTTTTAAAGTATCCAAAATTCCCTGGCTCACGTTGTGCTGCGTGAACCACCTTGAGCACCCTCAATGACCTATTTGGTCAACTGCATTGACTTCTTGCAGATTTCTGGCTATGGTTTAACACTTTAAAGACGAGAGTGTATTAACAGCGACTGGGAAACCAATGCAGCTAGTAGTTAAAGTGTTAAACAGGTTTCTGTCAGACGTATAAAATCCCTACCATGAGCACTTCCACCGACCTTCAATACCTAGTTGGTCCGTACGTCACTTCCCCAACGTGCATGGGTGTTTTGGCTGAGACACGATGCAGAACTGCCATGGGCTCGTCCATTCCATCCCGCTACGTTAAGAAATTTTGAAACCGACCATCTATGCTTAATAATAAACTTAGCCTACTCATGAAGACAAATAATAAATTTGCGATTACATTACTATATATAACCACATGGATGCAGGGCTTTTTTTAGCGTGCAGTTCTACACAAAATGTGCAGTTGGAAATCAATTTGTGCAACTGTAAAAGCAATTTTGTGCAGTGAAAAATTGAGGAAAAGTGTCGTTACCCCCCCCGGTCGTCAACTTTTTCTACTACCCACCCATGAAGACAAATAATAAATTTGCGATTACATTACTATATATAACCACATGGATGATGAAACGAATGCGATCTTTTTCAGAAAATTTCAACATGGACGAAGTGTTCGATGGTGTTGAGGAGTGTCGGGCGTTCATTTTCTTTCTGAGCAAAGACTTCACGAAAGTCCGTTCATGTAGACAAGGTATGCATCGTATCATATCGTATCGTGTAGATCTGAGAATTTGAAAAGCGCTTCTTACAGTACTAGCTATTCAGAGGCGTGACAGCCCGAGGAAATAAGAAAGTCTTATACAGTATGCATGGTGATGCATCGGTCACACAGAAATTGCATTCAGCATTGTTTTTTCCCTGGCAGTTTCAACAACAAATATTTTATAAGTTTCGCTGGTTTAACCGTCACACTTGTCTGCCATTTGAGATATCCGGTATGTGCTGCTCTCGAGCTTTTGGTACTAGGACAAGGGCAAACGAATGAGAAATCTTCCTGATTATTCTTGTTCTAGTTGATCAAACATCCATTTGAAAAAGGATGGTAGGCAAGTTTGAATCCACACATACAATCACTAATCCGGTTAAATTTTGCTTTGCTTCATAATTCTAAGTGTAAGCTTAATTAGTCATTTCTATCGCGCCGGTGTCTAGTGCACAAAGCATCAACCGATGGTGCACCAAAACCAACCTGTAGTCAGGTCAATATCCTGAACATCAGTCTGTAAGACAGAGAGGCAGCCTATGAGGATAAGCAATTTGAAAAGGTATGCCTTAAGTTGAGAGCGAAACGGCATAAGCCACTGGCAGAACGGACAGACACAGGGAGAGAGTCCAAAATCTAGGTGCAGCAGAATTATCTGAGTGTATGGCCAAATTGTTGAAGCAGAACCACGCATTCGCAAATCCTCACTTAGCAAAATGGCTGTTTCGTGAAGTGAAGACTGTACATAAGGAGAGGCCAAGGACTGATTCCTGTCGAACACGAACAGCACAGAGAGATGGCTCAGACCGAATAGTACCATGCCCACTTGCGACCAACTACGAAGGTAATAAGTTGTTCATCAGGCATGTCCAAAGATACCGATGCTTTTACAGAGTATGGAAAGGAGTACATGTAGCTCGTGTCAAAATTAAGGCAGCACTCAGGTCGAGCCATACTGAGAGGCACGCCTTTCCAATATAAACAGATGAGATGATGTTGACCTGATTACGGCTTGGTTTTGGTGTGCCATCGGTTGATGCCTTGTGCATTAGACACCGGCGCAATAGAAGTTGCTAATTACATTACATTACGTTGTCCAGTGTGAAAGCAAGAGGAATTTCAGTGAGAATGTGTCTGATCAGTAAGTAGTTTCAAGTGTGTAGCGACATCTTATGGCTTCCAGGTCCATTGACATCACCCTCCTTTACTCAGGTATCCTGACAATTCCTCCCGGACATTCCCCCCAACAGTAAGTAGGTAACTACCATTGTCCATGATAACTGTTATTAATCTAACTTCTATTGAAGCAAACCCCTTCTTTCATCATTCCAACCTCTATTTAAGCAGAGATTGTTATTCATCAATCCAATTTCTATTTAAACGACGAATTTCTTGCATAATCCAGCTTTTATTTCGGCAAAGAATTTGTTCATCAATCAAACTTCTATTTAAGCATAGAATTTGTTTCATCAATCCATCTTCTATTTAAGAAAAATTATTTCTTTCATCAATCCAACTTCTATTAAAGTAGAGAATTATTTTCATCAGTCCAACTTCGGGGGAAACGTCCGGGGGGAATTGTCCTAGACCCCTTTACTCAGGCTTGAGACTGGCACTACCATAGTACGGGCAGTGGCGGAATGTAAGACAAGGAACGATTTCCATGTGTTACGTTCACTGTTTCCACCAATAATATAATTATTCGTCATTATAATCTGCGACCCCGGCCTCATGATTTCACTTTGCCGGCAAGGGATGATCGAAATTTCATACCTAGAGTACTTTATGGTGTATTAGGCTAAACAATCATTTTCTTTAGCAATAGGTCTCAGTCATTAATACATTCCTAACACTCTTATCTATTTGACTATTATTTTTGTCTAATCGATATCTAAACTGTTGATTTTGCAATCTTGTGCGTTTGTGTCAACGAGTTTGTGAAATAAAGGAATAGTAGTAGTAGTAGTCATGTATGTATAATGTATGAATGTGTGTATTGTGATCGTATGTGTGTTCTTAATTTTCCACTATTCAGCGCCTTTGTGAGGTTCTTGTAAGGCGCTATATTGATTGTCATAATTATACATACAAGCGCGCGTTGATATAGATATGGTGTCAAATCGATTCGTCATCGGTTATGTAAGTATATAAATGTGTCGGGCGTTTATTTTCTTTCTGAGCAAAGACTTCACGAAAGTCCGTTCATGTAGACAAGGTATGCATCGAATCGTATCGTATAGATCTGAGAATTTGAAAAGCGCCTCTTACAGTACTAGCTATTCAGAGGCGTGACAGCCCGAGGAAATAAGAAAGTCTTATACAGTATGCAATGCTATGCATGGTGATGCATCGGTCACACAGAAATTGCATTCAGCATTGTTTTTTCCCTGGCAGTTTCAACAACAAATATTTTATAAGTTTCGCTGGTTTAACCGTCACACTTGTCTGCCATTTGAGATATCCGGTATGTGCTGCTCTCGAGTTCTTGGTACTAGGAATGCATATGTGTTTGTACGTATGTATATGTGTTTGTACGTATGTATGTATGCATTTATATAACTATGTCTACATAATGTAGGTCCCCTATGCATGTACATTATTAGTGAACTTAATGCTATGTCGTATTATCGAGGACATGCACAGTGAGAAATACCGTCTTCTTGTCCATGTCTACTAGTGCCTAATGTTCACAAATAGTTATATCACAATTATTACTATGAAATAATTTTAATCAATGTCTTTTCCATTTAAACACAGTGCTGGCATATGCAATGACACTCGATAAATGGGTGATCCCTATCGTGGTGGAACCACTGAGCTTCGGGTTCTCGCTTAGACGTTTGCTAGATGGATTGTGGATCAGCGATATGACATCGGCAAACTTCGAAAGCGAGTTCAAGCAGATGCTAAGAACAATCAAAGCCCTTGTTCCGGGTAAGCTGTTTCGGGTATCATTATGATAGGTACTTCGTAGGAAAATCGTAAAACTGGACGGAATCAGTTAAGTCGATTTACCGTTGATAATGGATAAAGCGACGGATTTAACTCCAATAAGTAAATAATTATCAAGAGTGAAATTTGTGATATGTAGGCTTATGTATGAAAGTCAGCATATATGCCCTATATGAAGATTTGTAAGTGTCATTTGAAGTGTCTCCAGAAACCGTTTCCAGAAGCATTCACAATATAAAAATATCAGGTTTTTATGAATAACTGCTTGTTGGTGTGCTTAAATTGAAAGATAAAGTGACTTCAAGCAGTCGGTCATTTATCACACGTCTCTGTTAACAGCTGTAGTTAATTAGCAGTTAATTAGTAACTTAATATGTGTATGATACAACTGCTCCGAGTTATTGGGATTTGGAAAAATTGGGCTTCTGTAATTTGTTGCTTTGGTTCTCAAAGTTGTCAAATAGTTATTTTGATAAAAAAAACACAGACTCTTCCTCATTTTAATATTTTCTCCAAACTTTGAAGAAATTTATGGGGGTATCACAGTAATAGCAAACATTGCAAGTCCATGAAGTTCGATGCTGATACGGGATTGCGACATATAATTGGGTTCACCTCACAAATACTTTAATCAGACAATTTTTCAATTTCTAGAAGGTGATGCTGGCGCTGAGAAAGTCGACAAAGAAGATGACAAAATGTAAGAACATAAACTCAAATGATACCTGACCAAATCTCAACCTTTGAACTGTATTATGCCGTACACGAATGGTGTTCAAAATAAGTTATGTCGACGTCAGTGGACTTTGTTGACATAAGATGTCGTTAAACTGTGGATCCATGTATCCGACCAAATCTCAGAAGCTTTTCCTGTGCAGTGCAGTCCGCGAGAAAGAGAACAGATCCGAATAAAGTTAACATACACACACATACACATAGCATACATACTTACACACTCATGGACATACAAGCATGCGTATATGCATATATACATCGAAAAAACCCCATAAAAATGCACAGAAAGACACACACACACACACACACATATATATATATATATTATATGCATAGAAGACACACACACACATAGATATATTTTAGCGGGATTCTTCATCCCTTTCAGAGCTCGAGGGTACGCGTACCCTGAACGTATAAATACGTTAAAATACGTACGTACCTTTCAAAAAATAGAATACGCGTATGGTACGTATCATACACGAAAATTTTATTTATGGTTTACTCGGTGAGTGTACTCGGTGAGCCTACATATATAATCTGACATTAGTGCATTAATTGCAATGCATGCTGGATAAACATAGACCTACAATATAGCATTGCAGCAATTTACTACGCTGTATAGTGTATTCTGGGTTGTGATTGTTTACCTAAATTAAATTGAACATTCTTATAATGAGAAATGACCTGGTTAACGTATTTTTGTATTGTTTACGTACCCTAAAATAGGGTACGTTAAAATACGTACGTACCTTTCAAAAATAGAATACGTATGGTACGTACCCTCGAGCTTTGATCCCTTTAGGGCCTCTTTTTTGTAGCCATGTTTAAATTTAAATGTAAACCTGATGATTTTTGTTTAGTTGGTTGCAAAATAAACATTTTGATTGATTGATTGATAGGCCTACGTATTAGAAATACCTGCCACTTCTAGAAAATGAGGAATACATTGGTTTTTGCCATAAGTTTTATTTAAAAGTTTTCTCTGGTGTATAAGCATTTCAGTTTATAGTAATTTAGGCATGAATTATGTGCAATTGTAGGTAAATGGGACGCACCTGGCCACCAACAGTTCCAAGTCGTTGTTGAAGAGCGATGTAGCAGAACTGATTCTACTAAGTGTCATCCTCTGCCACCGCATGCATTTATCTGATTGACATGTTGGGTTTTGATGTTATTGACATATTGGTTTTTAGTGCCATTGACATTATTGGTTTTTAGTGCTATTGACATATTTGTGTTTAATGCCATTGACAGGCTGTTTTTGTGTGATTCGCCTAAAACGAATAGCAGTTCAAAATTAGAATCAGCACAAACACAATTTCACTGCTTTTCTAGTGCAATAGTTGCCAGTTGTGATTTATGACAGAAGTTGTAAACACACATAATATTATTGCATATGCGATGAGACAGTGGCGCTAACTGGCGTGTTGGCATTCACCATGGCCTTAATGTTTTATGCTGTTTTTCGTAAATATTCGTGGACAAACTTAATCTTGCCGTTGTTATTTTCGGAATAAAAGCTGTTTGATTTTAACAGTCGCTGAGATTTTGAATTTTCAATCGTAAATTTTGACTTGAGTTGATATCTGGCTTAGCATGAACCCGCCCCCTACAGACGAGTGTACGGCGTTTTACGACGAAACTGCTCGTTCTTTAAGAACCTAGTGACAGAGAGATGCGTCCTTATACCACCTACGAGGGAGTGCTTGGTGTTGGGTAATGGGGTTGTGTATAACGATCCTCGTTGCCTGTCGTAGCTCCTCTTCGACGTAACTATAAGAATGGTGTATAGGCTAGTATCAGCTCTGAATGGAAATTCGTCGGAAGGGCGCTTCATGCTTGAGGGAGTTCACCAGTTGTGACTCTTGTAGTTTTCTTAGCACTATTCGTCAATTGATTAAGTCTGTTCTTAGTTACATTTAGCTTGGTGGATTCAGCGTTTTTTTAGATAGGCTTCCTCGACAGGCCTGAAAAGCTGGAGATAAGAATTTTATTTTAGTCTATCAAAATGTAATTGGATTTAGTGATAGATATAAGTAGGCTATGCTGATAAAGAAACTCAGAAAGAGTTCAGTTGTAAGAAAACGGTTTTCAAGAGAGTAGGGAGGGCTTAAACGAAGTTCAGAAAAAGAAATACCTTAAATAAATGCATCGATGCTAACTGACTGGATGCGACGGAGGGAGTATAGCCTACAACAGAAACACCCAATGGAGAAGGCAGGTTGTCGAAGCGTATGAATATGGGATAACGGTCGAATGGAGGAGTATCGGAAGAAGTATCTGAGTGACGGTATACGATCTATACTAGACTGACTTAACCAAACAAACGACGATTCCTGCTTGATCAACACTCACGTCAGTCTGCTGTCTGCTAGCTCAGTCGATGAGGGATTAGGTTTAATCGTCCCTTTAGCTCTGACGACGCCGCAGGACAGAGCCATGCGTCGCTTTTATGGCCGGGAGTCGCCACAGAACGAAACAGAATTAAACGGAGCCGAGCAGAACGTAATAGGACGGCGGAGTATGCAGCGGAGAAGCATTCTATACATTTTGCACACACAGGAAGCGAATGCAGTGGAGTCTGTTCTATTCGTTAAATCGCTTATTCTTTGATGCCGGTAAGCATGCAATTGGTGTCGGTATAACACTACTAATTTAATAGGTGCATTGAATTTTTTAAAAGAATGTTGCCGATAGTTGCCTCTTACCCTCCTTAGTTAGCTTGTAAATTTTAATTTTTTATAAGTCCTTGAGGTCCCAAGGACCCTTAAGTGTTTGTGATTTGAGGGTCCCTAAGCACTGCATTTAACGTACTTAGTTGACCATCTTTGGAGCAAGACATCGATACCTATAATATATAACACACCAGTGTCACAGATGCTATGTATACGTGCGTATGATGATAAGGACAGGAAATCGATTCAGTCCTTTAACACCACTTTAACGACGAGCTGCATTGGCTTCCCAGTCGCATTTGGCACACTCTCGTCGCTAAGGCAAATAGCTTGTTTTCTTGATATCACTGCTTTCTTAACAGGGGGTAATATTGTGAGTCTAATATGGACACTTCAAGATCACTGGGCACCTCAAGTTCGTGTGCTAAATTGGTGAAATTGCACCGGAATACTGCTGACATAAATTGGAAATTACTCTGCACTATTAGAAATAGAAATGACACAAAAATGCTCTCCCATTATAATCAATGCAACTAATGAGAATTTTCCTATAGAAACAGAAAACATTATAAATGTTTCAAGTGAAGAATGAAGACTCAATCTGTGACTTTGATCTGAACGTAACGCCGCCGCTCAGAATCTTCGTATTTCAAGGTTGAGCGGTCTGAATCATTGAAGCAAATGAAAGTATCTTACATCAACTGTATATATGCTGTAGCCTTGAGACTTGATATAAGACTTGAGAATGCATGCCAAGTGATCAATGATTCATCCACATCTACAGGGTCTACACAGAGTTATTTATCTTCCTGTTGTTGCTTGAAAGATAGAGGCTTATCGTGATTTCCGTTCAAAAGTCAGAGGTGAGGCTGAAATAACATTATTAGACCTATCTGTAGTAAATTGAAAGAAAAGTTACGCATATAATTATCCTTAGACTAATTTGTAACAGCCTACAAATCAATTCAATTCAATTCAAAAAGTTTTATTGTTTCCATCATAATTACAATATATATACAACTGTCAACACTAGTGTCATTTAGGCAACAAATGGAGAGCCCTGGAGGGTCACAGGGCCCACTAACTAGGGCTATCTAAGTACCATATGATGTGATGTCGTACGGAGCTATGCTTTTCATCGACATCTATAGGCAGTGATGGGCAAAATACTTTTCAGAAGTATTTTGAAAGTACAAAATAAAATACTTTTCAAAAGTATTTTGAAAATACTTTTACAAAATACTTTTCAAAAGTATTTTCAAAATACAAAATAAAATAGTATTTTATTTGTCTATTTGGAAAATAGAAATCTATTTTCAAAGTACTATTGTGCCCATCACTGTCTATACCAGAGGTTCTTAACCTTTTTTTGGCACACGACACACCTAAACTGGGGGAAAAAATTTGGCAATAATAATAATAATAATATGTAAATATCGTTAAAATAATTTTGTTTTAAAGTTAAACCAATTTATTTATTGAAAATTTTAAATTGTTAAACATTTCTAATGAATGAAAATGTTGATATTGAATGCTTTCTAATTTCTAATGATTCTAAAATTCTAATCGAATTCTACGATTTTACGTCATTTCTACGACTCTACGTTAACTCAAGTCTTAGTAGGCCTAACAGTTAATGGGATTTTTGCTCTTGGATTTTTTGGGATCATAATTATTAAAAGGAGGATCCACATTTTTTATAAGTGCAATATGTGAGCAGGCTGAGGAGGCACCTACGACCAGTTTCTTCCATTTCAACGATTTCACTGCTACCAAAATCTGATTCTGCGTTATCAGTTTTAGATTCGCTAAATTTTCGTTTTCTTATGACAAATTTGTCTATTTCGAATTTTATGGTAGGCCTAATTGGTGACAGTTTTAATCGACACGGTCGAAAACGTGTATAGGCTACTGCAGACTGCAGTGGGATTGTGTAACAGTATTGAACTATGTATGAGGCAAACACATCATGGCCGCTACAGATTTCGATCAAATAAAATATATAAAGAGAGTGCTACAAATTCTCACAGCCTACGTCCGCTAAACTGCTAAAGTAGAACCATTGACGTATGCTTTAAGAATTAGCGACACACCAATTCTTCGCGACACACCAACGACACACCATGTTTACACGACACACTGCCAGTCGATTCGCGACACACTATAGTGTGTCGCGACACACCAGCCTGTTAAGAACCTCTAGTCTATACTATAGGATAATACCTGACTTCCATATCTTCACTCCGTAACGTAATTCCGCAGTCTATCTATTCTAATCTATTGATCTAATCTTATATATCTATCGATATAATATTTTGATTTAATCAAATCTACTGATCTGATCTAATCGTATGACTTCTGTAGCGCAGAAGGGCCTAATGACTGAAGCCTTAGTCTCTACTTTGACGAAAGATGTGACATGGGAATCTAGGAAAGTCAGACTTTTGTGCTGCAAGTTGCATCACGTCTTCGTCGGAAACTTCCGACTCTAGTGATGGTTCTTTTACGTATATCTGCCAATCTACTGATCTGACCTAAACTAATCGATTTATGCTGGAAAAGAACTTTACTCTAGACTGAACTTGATATCATTTCTTTCTTTTCATATAGTTAAGGTAATCTGACATGTTGATGTAAAGTTCCCCATAACTGAAGTAAATGTTAGCTGTAAACTAACTGTCATTTTGCAACACTTATTATGTCTTAAATAGGCCTCTGTCTGGCGGGACTCCTCCCTTCTAAGTGTGCCTATTGCTCCCTTAAAGGAAACGCTAAATCTGATTAAGCCTATGTATAATACAATTTGTTGTAAAGGTTTACAACTTACTGGCAGTGGCGGCGCCAGGATTTCAGGTTTGGGGGGCTAAAACTCCAATCCCTTCCCTTTCTCCCCACCTTCCTGGCATTGGCAGTGATTGCCCACTTTTGTTTGGGGGGGCTGAGCCGCAGTTAGGAGGGCTAAGCCCCCCTAGCCCCCCTCTGGCGCCGCCACTGCTTACTGGGCGTGTAAGTTTTACCTCATAAGCCCGTGATTCATGGTAATAGCATTTTATTAAACCACAGTGCCCACTATGCTTCTTCGCCCGTCCTTCTGGGATTCGTTGCAAAGTCACTCAATCATATTTTTTCCATCTCATAGAGCTCCTAATAACTCTGCACATTCACTGCACAAAACAACTTCATACAAAGAAGCAGACTCCGGTACCAAAGTTAAGCCATGTAAATTATCCCTCTACAATCTGTGACAGAACAAATAATTCTCATTTATTGATATTTCTTGATATTTTTTGGTACACACAGTCCAGCAAAACATAATTTTGTAACAAATAGATAGGCTATTATTGCTTGAAGCTGATATTAATTTCTGGGTACTTTATTATAATGTTCACCTACATGTAAATGTAACATCGATTGATGCTTTGTATATTATTATATAGGCGCTATATAAGTCATTATATTAGAATTGGTAGATTGGGTGACGTGGCTTATAGACAACACACGAATTCAACGCTGCAGATTGATTAAATGTCTGATGTAAGGCGACAATATTATTGTGCAATGTATTGTACTGTATTGTATTTGAACACTTGTTATAGCGCCCCTACCAGATTGCCTATTCAGAGGCGCTCCCGACTACTGCGCGGACGCTGAATCGGAGTTTCACGCCGAAGCGCATGAGCAATATTATTGCGAGTGAAGGACTTGCCCAGGGTCCCTTTGAGGTGGATTCGAACCCGCAACCCTCCAGCTGCAAGGCACCGAACATACCCCTACACCACCGCGCCCCAGTTGTATTGTGTTGTGTTGTATTGTATTGTATTGTACTCCACGTTTATATTGCGACCGAGCCACCCACAGTAAAGATCCGAGAAATTAATCTCTGATAAACCGACCGACCGGGAATCGAACCCGGGCCGCCGGCGTGAAGAGCTGGCTACCAACCCACTCGGCCACTCAGGATCTCTCCAATATAGTTCGCATTTGCTCTTTAACAATAAAGCACACAGAGACGTGGCCTACATGCATGGACCTGAGTGCAGAAGGAAGGACGATATTGAATTTCCCTTCCCACTGCTCAGGCCATCTACACTGGAAAGCATTTTCGCCGGGCATTACGTCTGTCATGGAGAAACAGTGTTTGAACTAACTGCAGCTGCAGGACATTCTGACTACTTTGCATAGAAAATGAAAATCCTAACCCTTATTCCTAAACTAATTTATAGAGTACGCTGCAGTTAACTCGAGTTCCAATTGCTCTGTAGGCCTATAGATTTGGCGTCGTTGTTATTATACCCAAGAGAGTTAAGGACGGTTTTTATACCGGCGCCAAATATATCCAATCTCTTCGAAGGTTTCATGACTATCAGTGACGTTTAATCTGACGTCTGGCGCCCTCTAAATATCCGTTTAATCCTTCCCCTTGAACGCTGGTCAAATCCCAGTTGGTGGTTCTTTCTGGGCCTCCCATCGAGATCCGTTTAGCCAGACCCCTCTCTCGCGATTCCATATCACGATTCCACAGCTATAAATAGACGTTTTCATCACGAAACGTCAGAAGTAAATCGCGCATTAATAATGCGAGTGCGGATATTAAGCTTCTCGTTCGGAGCACGCTATTCTATGAAATGCAAGGAACTCTGTTGACTTACTCTGAACCGGGTGTGGCCTATTTATATAATGTTGGAAACCGAACAGTATAAACCGATTGTGCTGAGATTATATCTGATCCTTAGCCAGCAACAGCCTAGAAATCCATTTCTAGATGAGAAACAGGGTAATAGCTGGAACCTGTCGCAATAAAAGTAATGAGGAGAATGGAGAGTGGGGTTTATAACGGCTACTCTGAGCTCCTTTATCTCAGTGGACCAATACTGTAGTTGACGAGATCTGTGAAGTCGATGAGAAAATTGCAGTAGAGGACACGGTCAACCCAATTATGCAGACAATGCTCAGAGCAGGGTAATAACAAGGCCAGTGTCGCATTGCATGGCCTATTCTATCAATGCTGTGCTGCAGATATTGCTGTCAGTAATTCGTTTGACGTCAGCGCTGTGGCACTTATATGAGAATCGAGTTGAAAGGTGAAGTAAACACATTTGTTGACACGCTCCATCCTTTATGGAAACGCGTCAGAGGTCAAAAGGTCATTCGGCTGAAGCACAAACGTTACGACAACAATCTCATTAACGGACCATCTTCTGACGTCCCAGAATCAGTCGATCGATTTTCATTTATTGATCCCCACAGGATTGAGGGCTCAGCAGACACCAGGCGGAGTAGCGGCATTTCACGCATGAGCAGCCATCCAATGTATTACTAGCTGGTGTTAATGGCGCTGCTTAGCTCTACAACGCCTACGAGCGTCTTATCTAGGCCTATAACACTTTAATTATCACCGTGCGTTCACTTTGAATCCGTGTGGCGTCTCGTGGACTTTGGACTTTAATAATAATAATAATAATAATAATAATAATAATAATAATAATAATAATAATAATAATAATAATAATAATAATAATAATAATAATAATAATAATAATAATAATAATAATAATAATAACTTTGTTCAGCTGAGGTTGCTGGTGCTGCTGCTGAGATCGCAGCAGACAGAAAAACAACCAAATACACTGCCATTTTGCCATCTTACTGCTTTGTGCCCTTGGCCTTTGAAACGCTGGGTCCAATAAACCAAGAAGGCCTTGCTTTAATCAACCTTCTCGGCTACCGACTTGCCCAAACTTCTGGAGACAATAGAGAGACAACTTTTCTTTTTCAGCGCTTATCAATGACTATTCAGCGCTTCAACGCAGTTGCTTTTTCTAGCACTTTCCTAACCCACCAATCCATCTGTGAAGATTAGCCATTCCAGAACAACGCGCCCCCTAATTTTTGCAATCCTGAGGGATCATATGTACCTCGGGAGAAAAAATAAAAATAATAATAATAATAATAATAATAATAATAATAATAATAATAATAATAATAATAATAATAATAATAATAATAATAATAATAATAATAATAATAATAATAATAATAATAATAATAACTTGGTCTCATTCAACAGCACTTTTCCTGCAATCCTGAAGACGAGGCCTGACCCTCCAGACAAATTTCCTGCTCCTTATAGCAATTTTTCTAAATCCTGAGGGATCCTTGATACCTCGGGTAAAAAATATAATAATAATACTAAAATAATAATAATAATAATAATAATAATAATAATAATAATAATAATAATAATAATAATAATAATAATAATAATAATAATAATAATAATAATAATAATAATAATAATAATAATAACAATAACCCCCGTCTTCGGACATAGTTTTCAGAGCCTGAGGGAATAGAACTACCTCGGGCAAAAAATAACAATAATAATAATAATAATGATAATAATAATAATAATAATAATAATAATATTCTTTATTGAAACAATCCGGCTGACAAACCGCAACCGGTTACAGTGTACAGTTATGCAATTGAAACAATTCACTAGAACACAAATGACAGAAGACTATTACTATAATAATAATAATAATAATAATAATAATAATAATAATAATAATAATAATAATAATAATAATAATAATAATAATAATAATAATAATAATAATAATAATAATAATTCTATAGCGCCGTAACACAGACATGCCATTACAAGGGCACCTACACAAAACTATTGCATCGAGAGGAGCACACACAAAAATGCATGAGCTGTAACATCAATCAGAGTAAGCCATGGTGAACAGATGCGTCTTTAGTTTAGCTTTGAAGGACTTAACCGAGTCAGCAGAACGAATCGCAGAAGTGTGACTGCTCCAGCACTTGGGACCGGCAGCCGATTAGGTACTTGAGCTGCACTGAATTATCGCACTGACTTTGCAAGAATCAATCCTAAACGATTCTCTATTAAATGCCAGGGTCCAAAGGTTTGGAATTCCCTGCCTTCTGAACTTATATCCCTTCCCACAATAAGCCGTGTTATGTGAGCCCTGAAATTGTACTTGATCAACCATAATGATGAGTGTTGTATAGGCTATAATTTCGACCGTTCTATCTGTCAACCTATCCACTGTGCTCTTTTATCCAGTTTACGACATGTATGCCATTAATAACACCCGTTTTTCTACACAACTACTGTATGGCATTATTATGATGAGTGTAATTAATGTTTGATTAGTCAAGGTTTCTTAATGTCTTCGCTTAGCACTACGAAGATATCCATGTCAATGAAACTGTTAACCTTCCACCTATGATCACCGTTGGATACCCCGGACAGCAGGGTTTGTCCTTTTGGGGTTCCTTTTAATGAGTTTAACTGTGAATGTTTCATTCCGATAATTATGATCATAGTATCTGCTTGTATAACATCAATGTATACTACCGCGATTTATTTCACAGCTCTGTACTAGTGTCGGTTGTTGGCTCTTTGATAAACAGCTCTGATTTGATTTGATAATAATTTCTGGCAGAATATGTAAGTCTAAATGAAGTAGGCTACCATTAATAGAGATGCTATATGATATTACGACGTTTTCCACCCGAGACGATTGTATTCACAGATGCGTGAAAGACCAGAAATTCTTGCAGCTCTACCAGGATGCCTCACGCTCTCATTTGCCGATTTTGCCAGATTGACAAATCTTGCTTCATTCTAAAGTCTTGGATTGGTTTGCGATCCATTAACTCTGATTGAAGATACCACTCTGACTAGTTAAGATCTTTTATTCGGCGCAATTTAAAAACAATATTTATAGTTATATGCATTAGGCCTATGCATAAAATAATAAAATAATAGGCATAAACATAATTGAGTTATATTTATTCCAGTGGTTCGTAATAAATTATTATATAGGCCTAGACTAGAACAACGTTAATGTATATAGGCCCTATAATACGATTATTGCCTATTAAATATAACAAACATGTAGGGCCCACGTATGTATTGTATTAACATGCATATACTTCTTAGCACATATAAATCGATTATATTTACATTTATTTACAGAAGCAAATTGTTAAGAATGAAACTATTCCTGCACAAATACGACAGGTCAGTTTTGTTGTGCTTCACTTCTATTCCATCGGAATCCAGGCATCTAGGCTGACTTACCATGAGTCCTCCAGATGCACAGCAGCTGTAGACACACTTAAGCGCCGGAACTTTAATTTAATTAACTCCAAATGCAGTGCTCTGATTAACCCCAATCTGGATCGATAATCTCATTCCATCTCCTGGGATTGCTTTTCCATAACAGCTGAGACCACAGACACTTCTGCTAACAATCATGTCTGTTAGCTTAAGTGACTGGTGTGGCTAAATAGTCAGTGAGTAATTTGTCTGGTAATCGAACATTAAGTCAGTCAACAGCTGCAGTCCTTTGTGATAAAAAGACAAAATGTGGCTGACCGTAGGCCACAACAACCATGACCTATTACCATTTATTAGTCTAGTGGCTAGCCTGCTGGACTGTCAACTGAGAGGTCGGGGTTCAAACCCCGCCAGGGCAGAACTTTGTTTCACGATATATTCTCCACCTGCGACCCTAGCCAACTTAGCTGTTATGAGTACGCTGACCGCACGGTGGAAGATGAAACGGCGAGGAAGAGAGCTGGTCTCCCACCCTTGTATGCAGAGGCTAAGAAAATGAAGTCACTAAAATTTCGTACTCATGGCTGCCTCTCTGATTTAGCTTAAGCGACTGCTCTCTTCTTCTTCATGTGTCGTTGACTTGTTGTGGTCACATTATTTTAATGGGATTCTTCCAATCGATCACCCCAAAGAAACTCGACAGATGTCTGTTGAGACGACCATGCTCTGCTAATGAGCCTCTGATCGCTTCTTGGACATCAGTTTAATTGCCCTGGTCACGAGAGACAGCCCAAAGTCGCCCACTTCCTTCGTCAATCGTCAGGGTTATCGTGCCAAACGGAAATTAAACGGGCAGAATCACGAGGGGGGCTGGTCGAACCATGGCGCGCATGCGCAGTCGCGCTGTTTGTTTGACGCAAGCAGTCGGTTTCCGGTTGTTTGTTACATTGCTCCAATCATTCACAATCACTGCACTTCGGACTTTCACACAGACCGACTGCATGTCTCTCTATCTGCCTCGATCGTATTTCTTCTGGCTCTGCCTTTATTCTCCGTTTATAGCCGTTCCCCAAGTGTAGGTTTTGAGGATAAACAATATTAGTAATCACGTTATCAATGATATACTTATCTATCTATCTATCTATCTATCTATCTATCTATCTATCTATCTATCTATCTATCTATCTATCTATCTATCTATCTATCTATCTATCTATCTATCTATCTATCTATCTATCTATCTATCTATCTATCTATCTATCTATCTATCTATCTATCTATCTATATTATATCCATCCATCCATCCATTTGTCCATCCGACAATCCATCCATCCATCCATCCATCCATCCATCCATCCATCCATCCATCCATCCATCCATCCATCCATCATCCATCCATCCGATCCATCCGTCCATCCGTCCATCCATCCATCCATCCATCCATCCATCCGTCCATCCATCCATCCATCCATCCATCCATCCATCAATCCATCCATCCATCCATCCATCCATCCATCCATCGATCCATCCATCCATCCATCGATCCATCCATCCATCGATCCATCCAAATCCATCCATCCATCAAATCCATCCATCCATCCATCCATCCATCCATCCATCCATCCATCCATCCATCCATCCATCCAAATCCATCCATCCATCCATCCATCCATCCATCCATCCATCCATCCATCCATCCATCCATCCATCCATCCATCCATCCATCCATCCATCCGTCCATCCATCCATCCGTCCATCCATCCATCCATCCATCCATCTCATCCATCCATCCATCCATCCATCGATCCATCGATCCATCCATCCATCCATCCATCCATCCATCCATCCATCCATCCATCCATCCATCCATCCATCCATCCATCCATCCATCCATCCATCCATCCATCCATCCATCCATCCATCCATCCATCCATCCATCCATCCATCCATCCATCCATCCATCCATCCATCCATCCATCCATCCATCCATCCATCCATCCATCCATCCATCCATCCATCCATCCATCCATCCATCCATCCATCCATCCATCATCATCCATCCATCCATCCATCCATCCATCCATCCATCCATCCATCCATCCATCCATCCATCCATCCATCCATCCATCCATCCATCCATCGAAATCCATCCATCCATCCATCCATCCATCCATCCATCCATCCATCCATCCATCCATCCATCCATCCATCCATCCATCCATCTACCTTCGCTGTGTGTGTGTAAGTCCGTATTTTCCTGCAACTGCGTCTGTTATGGTCTTTAAGTCCTCAGTGGCCAAATGACTATCAGCATTGAGCATGTATGTATAAACCTACAAATATATTTAAAAAAAACAACAGCTCATGTATATTTATATAATATACATATATACATAACCTACAGACTACAGTATACAGTATAAAACGCGAAGCTTACAGTTCCAATATATCCCGCTACATTGCTCGCCTCTTGTCAGGCAGTAGTTCTGGTTCGCGTGGTGCCTCTATATTTCCATCCTATGCAGTACGTGTCTATGTTCTGACCCGACTCTTCCCTCGCCTGTCTCTCTATCTTCTCTCGTCTGTCTCTCTATCTTCTCTCGTGTGTCTCTCTGTCTCCCCTCGTCTGTATCTCTTCCGTATGTTCGGTCGAATGTAGGAGGCTCCGTTTGATTCGAAACCAACGTCGCAGAGTTAAATCCCTCGGAGTAGATTCATCGGATGATCGATAGTCTGCGCTTCGATGGAGAAATGTGTCGACGACTAAAAGCCAGAGAGAAATTGGATCTCATCCATCGTCCGCTCTTCTGCTGTGTTTAGACGACTGCAGCAGTGAAACGATCTGTAATGTTAGGTTTACTAAATGTTTCATACTTAGCTACTGAAAACTACTTTTCTACAGACGCATGAAGCATGTATAGGCTACATGTATGTATCTGCCTAATTCCTATCTTCCTACCTCCCGACATGCATTATATACAATTATACATACATGCATACATGGATGCAGACATAGATACATATATATGCATATATAGCATATATAGATGCATGCATACATACATGAAAATATGAATATTATATATACAAATGTGGATCCAAAACATCCATCCATATTTACCAGCATACATACATACACACTCGCTTGTACCTACCTCCATTACCATCTTCCTACCTACCGATATTCATATATAGATACATACATACATTCATACATAGATACATATATTCATGCAAACATGGATTTAAACATACATGAATACATAGTGACATACATATATGCATATATAGATATATAGATATATATGCACACGTATAATACATGTATAATATAGATGCCTGCACATGTAGATACATCCATCCATATGTATACATACATACATACATAGTACATGCATTCGTACGCAATGGATGGACGGATGGACGGATATAGAGCTTGGCAGCAGAGTATGCGGTTGGGATTGGTGGACCGAGTGAGATGCGGCACCGATTGAGAGAAGCACTGCGACCGATCGATGGACGATGAGATGCACAGGGCTGATATTTAGCAGCAGCAGCAGCCAATGCCAGTAGTGGGCCAGGTTCTATGACAGAATGATGTAATGGTCGTGTGTGGATATTGCCCCAAAGGAATCACTCAAAAGCCAATGCCTGTCTCTGTCTCCATTTCTACTTTTTTTGTCTTTCTTAATATTGGCTGCGTCTAACTGCACTGTCTTGTCTGGTGCTTTGTTTCTTTATATTTCCCTCTGAGTCTGTGTCTGCTGTATGTTTTAATCGGCCTCTATATCTCGGATTCATGCCCCGCTGTTCTCTTGTCCAGGCAAACTACCGCTGTAGCCATACAAACGGAAACTGCGCCCACGATGGCCACTGGTCGAGACGAGAATAGTTTACGACTGACTACTTGAAAGCTTTTTTTGTGTGGGCGTACCCAGGCAGTGGCTTTTGGTATTGCCCAGTCTGGCTTTGGTCTCACTTGGTTTCCCACAGGGTTCAGTCTTGGGACCGCTACTGTGATCTACGTTGCAGATCCACGTCTGATCTTTTCGTCTTTGGGTCACTGAATGCTCATAAATATGCTGATGACACTCTGTGGTCGAATGGCAAATAGGCAATCTCTTTCTTAGAGGAGAAAAAGCTCAAGACGATGGACACGATTCGTACCTGGGTATCAGTATTATTACCATTATAATTATGTATTTACTAAGCGCCACTATTTAATGATCAAGCATCAATCGATGACGCTGAGCAATTGTGAGTGAAGGGTTTGCTTAAGATGCACTTAGAATTTAGAAACTATTTACCTCGTATACTCTATAGAAAATAACAACCAATGACACTCACACTTTTGATAGAAGTCAACACTATATATTCCTTAAATTTTCATTGCCTTTACCTGGTTGCAGTATAACAACTAGTTTCATATATTTAATATATACATTGAATATATGAATATATATATATTCAACGAATATATATGTAATTATATACATATACATATATTATTATATGTGTGAGAATCTCGAACCCGTGCTCTAAATGTTACCAGGCAATCTGATACCGTGTTCCACTAGGAAGACGGTGAATTGGTTAACCGACTTTTCGATCGGAGGCATTTCAGCTGAATTTTAATAAACAACTGTCTTTATGTAAGGAATGGACGTTCCTTCTTTTCCAGTCGAGGTTCATGTCTCCTTCGTGTCTTCTGTAATTGCCTTCAAAATTATTGTCAGTTCCACGACATCGTGACCATAAAGCACGAACTTTGCCTTTCTGGCGTCTCTAGCAGAAAAATCCTTTAAGGTTAAACAGCTTTTATGCGCGGCTCATTAGACAGCCGTCATCTTTTATGCGAATGCATTGTTAAGTAAGCTTATGTCAGTCAGTCAGCTTTTGTATCGCTTCTAAGTAAACGTAATGCTTCATTTAATGACTGATGTATTCTGTAGTCCTGTTGCGTGCCTTGGACTGCAGGACTCAGACCTTCATTTGAAACGTTGGCAACGGGATTTCGAACACACCTGGAGGCAGGTGTCGCTTTCATATGTTACTCACCCAGGAAGTAGAACAACGGTTAGAGACAGACAGACAGAGACACAGACAAACAGACAGATAGAGACAACGAGAGATTGAGAGATACAGAGAGACAACTTAAATGCTCTGACACGGCGCCACCTTTAGCAGCCATGCATAGCAGACGCATTTGAAAAGAGGATAACCCGATTTGGTGTATTTCTTGGCTGCTCAGATCGGTTTCTATTTTAGGTTTTTCACGTTCTATGATAAGGATAACAAAGAGTGACAGAAACGAAAGCACAGAGAGAGAGAGCCAGAAAGAGAGGCACACAGACATAAACACATCCAAAGACAGATACACAAAAAGAAGCGCTGTAAAAATCCCCCGAGAGAAGCGATGTTGTACAACTGTGGCGTCCACGTAATCGCTGGCAATTGTTCGTCCACGCCTTCCTCTCCTCTGAACGCCAACGTCACCTGGTCATCGACCAAGGTCACCGACGATGACACGAGGTCATCTCGAAGAGGCGCCACTGGCTCCCAGGCGATCATAGACATCTACATAACCACTCCCCTCATCCTCATCGGGATCGTCTGCAACATCGTCTCCATCATCGTCCTGCGCAGAGACAAGGAGCGTCACGGCACCGTCTTCTTCCTCCAGGCCCTCTCCGTTGCCGACACGCTCTACCTGATCGCCGCGTCGCTTCGCTACCCACTCCGCTACCTCCTGCCTTCGGAAGACTGCTTCATCCAGGTCCAGCCGCTCGTTTTCCCACTCCTCAAGACCTTCCAGACGATTGCCATCTGGATGATGGTCCTCGTTACGGTCCACCGCTTCGCCTGTGTCTGCGCTCCATTGACTTCGCCACTCCTGTTTAATGACGCCACCAGACGTCGTTCCGTTGTTACCGTCTTCTGTACCGGACTGCTGTACAACGTACCGCGCTTCTTCGATAGTTGCGTGTACCGCTGGCACGACCCGTGTACCCAGCGCAGTCCTACTCGGATGCTGTACCGCCAGAGCTTCTCCAATTCCTACTACTACGATATATACATCGATGGATTGTACATGGCACTTCTGTACATTGGACCACTGACTACTATCATACTCATCAACTGTCGTCTTGTACAGGCGATTAGGTACACACGTTGCATCATCATCAGTTACACTCAGTGTGAACACGACAACGGTGATGATAAGATGTCGATTACGATGTTGCTGCTACTAATGATAACGATGACGACGACGACGATGATGATGATGATGATGATGATGATGATGATGATGATGATGATGATGATGATGCTGATGATGATGACGATGACGATGACGACAACGACGATGACGACGACGACGACGATGATGATGATGATAATGATTATGATGATGATGATGATGATGATGATGATGATGGTGATGATGATGATGATGACGATGATGATGATGATGATGATAATGACGATGTTAATGATGATGATGATGACGGTGATTATGATAATTCTAATGATGATAATGATGAATATTGCGGCGACAACGGTGACTGCTGATGATAGGGATTATGACGATTGGCATCATTTTCGTCCATAACCTTATGACGATTGGCATCATTTTCGTCCATAACCTTGGCGGAATGGCACACCTCAATATTTCGTCTGAAACTTGCTGCAGGTTTCAAGCTGCATAGTCTGAATTTCAATTTAAGTAAATGTCTGGCAAATTGTACATGCTATTTTGTTTCATGGCACTTCATTGTATCTGCAAGGTTAAACGCAATATCAAGCACTAAATATACCTGCCTGCTATTGATATCAGCGGCAATGTCTAACTCTGTAAATGCAGCCATATGTAACGGTATACCTGTTCCAATAGCATCTTCCTACGTAGCTCAACTGGGAAAATCTTTCACATAATTATATGCAACCACTGAATCATTTACGCTGTATCAGAGTACTTAGCACCAAATGCTGTTGCTTATGGCTCCACAGTCGAATGTGGTTCCCGGTTATTTGAAGCGTGTGTATAACAGTTAACTTAATACCAAATTAGAACAAACACATTCTTATCCTTGCATCATACTTTTTAATGCCTGATCATGTTAAAAGCGAAGGCACGTAAGCATGCATTAGAGCATTAGAGTACTGGTCATTATTTGCTTGCATTCCGGTGTCTACCCGACCAGAAAGGATCAGACTATAATGTTTCTCACCTTTCAATGTTAATTTACAGGATGCTATGAACCTAGGTAATGTTCATTACCAACAGGGAGAATTTTAGGTTCTCTGTAGCAAGTGAAGTGCTATTTTATCTACCTCAAAGTAAACCGAAACTGCTGAGCATGACATGAATCTAAGAACCACCGATCAAGTCATTATTTTTAGTCGGAAGATATCAAACAAACGTAGGCAGCTAGAACGCGACTAAGTTGAGACAAACATTTTCAACCACCGCCCTGGGTATACTATTTATTTTGCTCTATATTGTACTGAAACCTGCATTGATCTGTGTCGTTGTTGTCCACCCTCCAACATGGCTGAACACTTAATGACTGGCTTCATCAACGGTCAAAATAGGTCACACATTCACATTCAATAACATATTGTCAGAACACAGCCAAGGGGGCATTACAATGTCAATACATACCTACGAATATAAATATACCACCACACGGTGTTTTTTTTAACAAACTGAAGTCCTAATAGGTGCTGAAGGATCATAGAGTCCAATTACATAATATGATCTCCAAGTTTTGTAGTTAAATGGAATGATGTGATTCAGGTATTCAAGACAGCGATCGACTGAGGTTCACATGTCGCCTGGCTGCAACCAGTGGTCCTTGGGTCGTCTGCATTCGCAGTCGATCAGCAGCGCAACCGGAAGTGTCAGCGACGACAGGAGTGCCACCGTCGTCCTCCTCATCGTCGTCATCGTCTTCGTCATCTGCGAGACCCCGGAACTCATTCTCAAGGTCGTGTCCTTCGCCGATCGTAACTTCGACTACGGTCTGTTCTCGATGGACTTCATCCGCCTGAGCAGCGCCAGTCAGGTCCTCATGGTCTTCAACTCGTCCGTCAACTTCTTCATCTACATCACCTTCGGTCGCAGGTTCCGCAGAATACTCAAAGATATGCTGTTCCACTTCTCGTTCCGGTTCCGCTCGGGTTCCGCGACGCGTGAATCTCTTCCGGAACTGAGGTTCCACCACAACTGCGTCCACGCCCAGGGAGGAGGCAGGCACGCCTGTCGCAGCTAACTACCAATCCGCCACCGATGGCAGGGTTTCAATTTGGCTACATGTGGAGCCTGAGTAGTAACCTTTAAGGGGCGCTATATAAATCTTCGTAATGAAAACCTTCGTAATGAATGACAATGTTGTGAAAGGTTTGGACCTCTTTCAAGAAACGAAGAGATTGAATGTAAGGAAAACAGCCTGTTGTTCATTCGCGTTCATTCTGGGACAGAAAGAGCTGCAATTCAACAGATTAGATTCCGAGTGATATTTCATACTGGAGACAATTTACAAGTCTTTCGTCTTCGGTGATATGGGTGTTAAAGACTTTATATCGGAAGAGATACAACGGGCGAGTTATCGGTGGAACAAATTCAATCTCCAGCAGTCAAACTTCACGTGGGATGCCACTTTGAGGTGTTTGTGATGAACGTACAGAACTATTTGCCATTTGAAGCACGATATAATTATGACTTTCACTTGAAATACCAGCTTATTGTTGGCATATATGAATACCAAAGTGAACGATGATGAACTGCCACGTAGTAACAACAGGCTGGTGAACGCGGAAATATTGCCATACGATGCCCGTGATCCTTTTGTGCTACCTACATGTACACGATATGCGGTCACAATATAGGCCTACTATAATAAAACGCCATCACCTTTCAAACACTTTCATGGCCATGTTCTACAGGTAGCGGAATAGAACCCTGACTTCAGTTGCAGATAGATATATTTAGCTGTGACTGTCGCACTAATCAGGCCTTGTCATAACTGTCACAAAAGTAGTGGATTATCGCCAGCACGGAAGCTGTACAACAATGGAAATTTAAGTATTTGTAACGCAGACGTCGAATCGTGATAATTGCGAGGCAAACTGGTAAACAATGGTCTCACATTTCAATAGTTCAAATGGTTTCTATATTGTCTCAGACTTTAGCAGAAGTAACAGTATCTATTTCAGCGAACTCTGTTGCTGCGGTTGCTGCTGGTGTAATAGCTGCTAATCTCTCTGCAGTAAATGGCTATTTGGTGTAATTTCTAGGCAGTAAATTGTTTTCGAAGTATTTGCGATCTGTAGACAACTGGTGTACTGATTTCTGTGGATGTTTCCTTAAGGGAAAATCAATGAGGGAAAGGTCTTGATGGCAGTATCAGTAAACATTGATTTTATAATTAGAATTAATAGTTTGCAACCCCTAGCGTTGTAATAGTTGAATCTTGTATGCTAGGTAGGTCTATTCAATCTCTCTTTTTCGTGGCTACGGTTCGGTTATAAAAATTAATGTTCGGCTTGAAAATCTTGCGTTGGAGCAAAATTGTGTACGTTACTTGTTTTTAAAGCTGATGCCTTTTCATGCAAAGCAGCTGAATTCAGAAGAATTTTCCGAATAGAATTCAACAGTAGGGCCTATAATTTCTGTTCGCTATGTGGACCGGCTTTGAAATAAAACCTAGAGTGCACAACATCGCGTCTAGGATATCCTATGTATGGATTCTTCTGCATATAAAATTTGCTTCGCATTGCAGTTTGTTTTGATGAAAGGTTCAGATAACGCTTGTGTTTCAAGCATAATAGTTCTGAAAGTACTGATCACTGACATCAAAACACTTCTATTTGCTAATCAGGTAGGCCACTAATCGTACATGCATTTGAAACAAGTCTAGTAATTTATGGGGAAATCCTAAATGTTTCTTACCTAAGATATATGAGGCCTATATTAGACTTCTGTCACTTACGTGGATGTGAATCTGTGTGCAAAGCTCTTCGTTGAGAAACAACCGAGCGCCAGTGATGAGTGTTTTCTTGAAGTGGCGCCTCATAAATGCCAGAATACAACTACAATTACACTTATGACTTACAAATTGCCAGACGTATACGTTCACATTTGACCTTTACATGTTGGACGACGGACGCCTGTGATAACCAATTCTGCAAAGCCTTATCCATCGCATTGTATTGCAGGATTTCAAAATTTTCCAATGTGGAAATGCCACGACCTGCAACGAAGGACCAAATAGAGGTCTATATAAGTAGGTCGACAGTTACGAAAGTAAGTAGCTGAATAGGCATATGCAGGTGAATTGGTATTCAACAGTTATTATATATGTATGCCAACAGTAGTAACGATATTTCCACTCTTAGGTTTAGGATAGTGGTAACACTCTGGCGCGTAGAGGCAATTGACCCGGGATCGCTTCCCGGTACCCTCCCTAAAGTCGATTCAGCCTTTCCATTCGCTAGGTGGCGTTGAAAAAATGAGTAGTAGGACGTGATGGGCGCATTGCATGGCTGCCAAGCAGCTAAATTCTACTCCTGTAATAACTTGTGATCATCCGTTCATACTATGATTTGTAATCATATTGCCTACTTGTCATTTTGGAACAATAAACGAAGATTATTGTTATTATTAATATTATTATCATTATTATTATTATTATTATTATTATTATTATTATTATTATTATTATTATTATTATTATTATTATTATTATTATTATTATTATTATTATTATTATTATTATTATTATTATTATTATTATTATTATCACAAACAAGTTCTGAAGGAAGCCACACTGGAATTTTAGGCATAGGCCTACTCGTTCTGCAGCATATATGAACCACTATCGGGCATTCCATTAAGTTCACGGGAAGAGAAAAGATCCCATGTGAATTGACCGATGGAATGAGCCAAATTAATGCGAAGATCGGAACATTATCGACCGTGAAAACGTCTGGCACACCACGACGGTCAAGAGAAGAGGACGATCGCAGGTGGACAACTGCCATAACGTTTCTGATTGTAGACAACGGATCAGACACTTCTGCGCGGTAACGGTTAAAGACAGCAATAAATGTCAGAGCGGGAACCTTGTTTGATCATTCAGGTCAGACAAGTCAAGCCTACTTGAAAGGCAGAATCTGATGACTAAACTATATCGTCTACCGTTGTGACTTTATTTATATACCTATGATGTAAATTATGTCTATCTTCCATGCAATGCCTTCTGCTCTTTGTCCTATCCTCCTCCCCTTTCGTTCCTACCCTACAAACCGTATTGAATGCAGCAAACTATTTTTAAGAAAAAGTCAATATGACTAATAATTCAGAGTGTGTACGATGGGTGAGTTGAATGCATAACTTTGCTAAAGCTTTGGGCGTATGAGAAGCAGAAAGACGACGGTTGAATATTGTCAACATTTATCCATCACTCGAGAGTGCAACATCGTCGTTTGATGGTCACGATTTACCTGGCAGTGACTGGCCACGGACGTCTATAAAGGCTCCTCAGAACTCAAGACACGGACGTCTATAAAACATTTTCGAATGCACCACAATTAAGCGAACTCCGCCACTGTTCGCTTTCTGACAGTGCCAGTCCCAAGCCTGGATAAAGGAGGAGGGCGACGCTATTGGTCTTTGTTACCACACAGCTAGTCGTTAAAAAGGAAATATACACACAATTAAGCGTGCAACCACGGTTAAAGTTGCAATCGTGTATAGCTGGCTGTAGCCTGCATGAGAGATATTGAACAAGTGTCATGCGCATAGCGGCCTCATTCTGTTTTCAAAGGTTCCCGTCCATGAATTTTAAAAAGAATTCCACAAGACGTTCTTGCTCTTCAGAACTGAAGACACGCATCGTCTGTTCTTGGTCATGCTCTGCTAGACCCATGCTTGTAGGTAGGCAGGCAGGTTGGCAGGCAATCAGGCAGGGCAAGAAAGCGAAGCCCTGCGCCAGAACAGCTCAGCTCCTCAGTCACCAGTTGACGTAGGGTTACCTGATCGTTGAGCCCACAGGAATGTGGCGGATATGCTTGCTTACTTGGATTCTTAAGACTTTGGATTCACTACAAAAGCAATGAACTTTCAATAACTACAGTTATAAACTAATAAATAATCAATAGATCGATAGATCGATCGAAGAGCAAGCTTTACTCGACCAAATCAAGTGGATTGTTACCTTAAAGGCCAGAAGCCTAACTCTGCTCTTCAGCCAGGTACGCCTATTTACATAATTTTCAAGTGTAGGCCTATAGTTATTGCATGGTCTTTGAAACTGTTCTTTGAGTGGCGCCACAGTTGACAGGTGTCAAACAGGTTTCTTTTGAATGTTGTTGTGTTGTTGTTGCTCAAGATGAGTATAATGTTGTCTCTATTATTAATATAGCTAGTATTTCGCTTATTATTATTATTATTATTATTATTATTATTATTATTATTATTATTATTATTATTATTATTATTATTTACCCGAGGTATCTATAATTAATCCCTCAGGTGTCAGATATTAACAATAAGCAATGTTTACTCTTGAGTGGCCATCCTTGTCAAGATCTGGAAGAACAAATGTGCTGTGGAACGCAACAGCGTTGAAACGTTGGATTACAACCGACAGGCGCTGGATCAAGAAACTGGTTTCTCTTGGGTCGCCCGAAATTTGGCCCAAGAGACGACCCAGGTCGGCGAGAAATGCCAGTCCCTTGGCGCTAATTGGTCCCATGGTTTCAATGTCGTCGTCATCATCATCACTGGCATCATAGGCTTATAATTATTGTTCTTACCAACTATATCATAATATTGCATGACATAATTATAATCGTAAATGGAATTAGAAATTGATGGAGTGCCACTTCAAGGGAACCTACCCAGTGGTGCAATGTGTGACGTTGCACTTCATTAGAGTGCTCTTTGTGAGGTGCAAATTATGGCAGCATTTGAAGGGGGTACTTAGGAGCAGGAGCGAAACGCAATCGGTCGATCTATTGTATGTTCATAGGGAGATAACCGAGATGAGTAGATGATGGTTCCTACGACACATCGCACCCTGAACAGATATTAAGCATGTCTCACAAGTCACAACACACAGCCAAGTGCACCACAATATTAGATAAATAAAGTATAATCAAACTGGGCACTACATAAAATGTTCGTGGATTTAGAGTCCTTCAGATGATTTCATTCGTATCTTTCCGAAACGTTTACCACTGTATGCAACCAAAACTTTATGGTGAATAATCAGTACTTTATTACGCTCGAAGGCAGAAACAAATCATAGGCTTATAACTATTGTGATTACCATCCATAGCACAATATACATACATGCACAAATCTGAACAAACATAAATAATGAAAATGAGTAAATAAATGTCTGTGCCGCAGGACATCTTTAATAAGGATCTCTAAAACGCTGTAAGTTTTAGTAATATGATCGTTAATTTGTATTTTGCTCACAGTTGCTATGAGCCACAGCTAAGTCATTTGACAGAAGGTGAAGGTTTCGTGGATATGAAATTCCACACGTCAATTCTTCTCATGTGCTTCCTAGGAGGTAAGTCACACGAAGGTTTGTCTTATTTGTTATTTAGATACACAGGACTGTTAAATTTTACCAGGCTTTATTTAAATTAATTTAAGATATATTTCAACTTCATGCGATGAAAGCAGTCCCCTTGGAAACCAACTGAAAGAGCATTTCCATCATCGGTACAAATTGCACTGGCTGCCAATCTCGTCCAACACGTTGACTGCTTGACTCACATCCAAAACCACACACTGGACCTCATTATCACTTCATCGCTCCTTAGACTGTCATGCAATATCTTTTCTGTTGATACCCTCTCGTCTTCGCAAGCCTCAGCATTCAACTTAAGTCTACAGTGACTCATACTCTCATTTTACATTATTCGCATTCTACAAGCCCATCGGGAGAAAGAGAGCAGGTTTCAGCTGTTGAGGAAAGTAGCCTACACTTCACTTGGTATCTCTGAACAACCTTTCTGACACGACGTAGCGCTCGTTAATAAGCCACTCTCCTGCGATTATATTTCAAGTAGCACTCTAGAAATTTAGAGTTTACACGCAGCACTACTAGCCAGAAGGGCACGCAGGGATCCAAAGAAAAGTTGTCCCTGTGTAGGTGACCCAGTAGCTGAAAGAGAAGCCAAGGCGTTGCTTGCCAAAATGCTTGCACAATGAACACGTTCACATCAGGTCGTGAGGCTAAGATTAAGTCTCAACCGACGCCTTTATGACTAACTGCTTAACCGAAGGCTCACACAAGTCCAGAACCTTGCTGATGACGAATACACGAACAGAAAATAAGCATTGTTCGAGAAGTCACAGATTGAACAACTACACACTAATGCTACGGTGTACTCATTAGAAGAGAAGAACAGTCCCTTCAGCTAGCCCTGAGACAGCCATGGGTATGAAGTGTTGTCGACTTCATTTTCTTAGCCTCTGCATATGAGGGCGTGTGGCCAGTCCTCTCCCTCGCAGTCTCATCTTCACACCGACAGTGTAGGACTCATTATAGCTGAGTTGGCTAGGTGGCGCAGGTGGTGCAGAAATCTCGAACTGAATTTCCTACCTGGTGGGGATTTGAACCCCGACCTTTCGACTGACAGTCCAGCCACACGCCCTCTACACTATCGGAGTAGATCTACTCATAAGCAGTGACTAATTCTGTGGATTAGGACTTTATAGGGAATACGGTATCACGCAGTAGCTGTTGACAGATCAATTGCAGTGAATGAGATTCAACTGCTAGCATTGAATGCAACGTGCAAACATTCAGACTGAATAGGCAACGTACTTAGTGAACTTTACGAGAATACAAAACGCGCGTTAAACATAACTAGAGACAAAGTAGGCCTACACAGCAGCATTAAGAAACGTTTTGCTAGTTCATCGTCTGTAAGTTTTTCTCATTGACCATCACCCAAATAATAACGATGCTATTTTGCCAAGAATAAAACCTACTGCACACCTTCAAAACGAAAATTTTCAACGTGCATTATTGTTAATAAATATAATGTTTTTCATGCATACGAAATGTCACATTGATATAGTACCTGGGCTGGTTGTTTTGTAGGCTTCCAATGGTCGGCCACAGCACTAGAATGCAGCAACAAAACTCTCCAGTTCTGCCTGGACTATTTGTCGAAAGACGGATTGGACATTGACCACATCGATGATGACCTTCCCACTTGGAACGGGACTGTCATAACCCTTCAGGATCGTTGCAGGTATACATGACAGGTACACTCGGCTCTTAACAATGAATGTCTGCTAACCATTAGACACTAATGTGTCTTCCACGACGAATAGACAAAAGCTGGTGCCATTGTACTGTCACTGTCGCCTGTTGCCATGCAGCGTTTGCTTACTCCAGAAGAGGCCACATTGTAGTCTGCATGTTTAGTCGCGCATGATGTGCGAACTAGCTACATTAGTAGCTATATGTCACATACTGCGATATTGCGTTATGTTATATACAGTTACATAACATTACGTAATGTCATGTGATAATAAGATCATGTGCTCCAAAGCTCTTCGTCTTCCGCTTCTGTTATGTTTAATATTGTGCCATTTACAGAGATGCATACTTGTATAGTATTTATAATTTATAGTAACCACGAGCATTAACATTTGCGCTGACAGTAGACAGTTTTGTTAAGCGTTCTAGAAGTAGCTTGCTATCAACTACGCTATATAAATCGTCGTAATTACAATTACAATTACAAAGTATCTAGAAGCATCCTAGAGTGGCAAAGGCTGTGTAAGAAGAAGAGGAAGCGTCCTTTAGGCTAGCCTTGAAGGCAGCTATATGTATGAAGTGTTAGCGATTTCATGTTTTTAGCCTCGGCATTTTAGGCTGGTGGCCAGTCCTCTCCCTTGCCATCTGGTCTTCCCACCAACAGTATGCGGTCAGTGTACTCATAATAGCTGAGTTGGCTTGGAGGCAAAGGTACAGAGCAGAAATCGTGAACCAAATTTTTGCACTGGCATAGATTTGAACCCCCGACCTCTCGATTGACAGTCCAGCACGCTAACCATCTGACTATCCCGCACTCCATGTTTGAAAGCGATCTAAACTTCAAATCCTATTAAAATGTCCAGATACAATTTGTAAAATCAGGTTTGTACAGACTTATATTTATACAATGTTAATCAAATGCACAAATATCCTGGACTAACGGGAGAAAAGTACAAGGCCTACAAATTAGAAGCCGTTAGATCTCTCCCTTGGCGATGCTTAGAATGTGTTAGAGGAATTGGAGTCGGATGAAAATGCCGATATAACTAAACTAGATCTCTTCTTCCGTGCTACACAAGAAATCTTTTGCTCTTTTATTCTGAGTGAAGGACGTTCGACAAGTTTACGGAATGCATGAATGGGGTAACGGAAAACTGCGAGGCTCACAAGTATGCAGGATGGATTGATGCCTACGAATATCTCTGCAAGAAATCGAATCTTACGCGTAAGAACATCTCTCTTCACTACTACGTCTATTGCAGATTAGAGTTATATACTATTTTTGTTGGTGTTGTAGTAGAATTCAACATAGCAATAATAATATGATAATTTTCAAAATAATTTTCTGAATGATTTTATGATGATGTTTTGATGATGATGATGATGATAGCATGAATGATGATGATGATGATGATGATGATGATGATTAATAATCATAATAATAATAATAATAATAATAATAATAGTAATAATAATGTTAATAATAATAATAATATGTAATTAGCCTTGCTTAATAAAATATTAATATTTCTATAACGAACTGCAGGCATGCATTTTACCCACAGAGTCGGCTGAGATACCCTACGAACTTGCAAATTCAGCAACCGCTTGGATTACCCTGTCAGGTGCAGAACCACCAACAGGAGCAGCAACTCATCGTCAGAAAGAATGGGACCTCCGATGTACAGACAAGGCATGGACAGGCCTGCTGAGTCCACTAGCTGTCCACGCGATCGTGCTCGCCTGCTAGCTTCACGAGCACCTCATTCTGGAGACTGGATGCTAAAATCTGTTACTGCTTTGGGCCTGCGCCTCTCAGACGAGGAAGTACGTTCGCAGTCGGAGTGAGTTTAGGGACAGCACTCTATGAACCACATCTGGGGTAACTGTCGACAAAAAGTCGACGCGAGGACTCATGGGCAAGTATGCAGGATGGATCAACGACACAGTATGTTAAACGACATCATCTGGAGAGCACTTGGCAGAGCAAAAATCACAGAAAGAAACTCGGTCTGTCAAGAGAAGATGGAAAGCGACCAGACGGTGTCACGCTGATCCCTTGGTCACGTGGACGATGTCTTGCATGGGATGTGACAGTGCCCGACACCTACGCCACATCTCATCTTGGCCATACATCTACTGGAGCTGGGGAAGCTGCCGAACGCGCGGTTGTTCCAAGAGGGTCAAATATTCCACCATCACTACACCCACAGTAGCGGTCGCCTTAGTAACTGATTGGAGCAGAGAACTGATTCGTTTCTGAATAAGACGGATAATGAATAACCCATGATCCAATGGAGTCATCATACCTATTCCAGCGGATCTCAGTGGATCTCAACGACGAACGCCATCTGCCTCTCCGGGACACTTTCTACTATTCTTAACTAATGAAATTACAGTTCCAATGAGATGCGGCCAGAAACCATCTGGTCACGACGAAGTCTCTTATAAACTCTACAGAATCAGATAGGACAAGTCAGTGAACCGACATCTAACTATAATGTCCTTGAGGAACTATCTTCAAGGTGATAGGGCCATGAGCTCTCTACAATCAGATAGGGCCAATCAGAAAGACCACATCTAACTATGACAAAGTCATTAATGCATTATCTCTTGGGAGATAGGGCCAGAAAACCATCTGACCATGACCATGCCTGTTATGAACTCTCCCCAATCAGATAGGGCCAGAGATACCATATCCGGCCCAGATATGGTACCTCTAGATAAGGTTCTTATCAACTTCTGCAACCATGAGACTGCATCAAATGAAGTGTTACAACACAGTCTGAATTGCGCCATTGGTTGATGCCTTGGTCATTAGACGCTGGCGCAACATAAGTAACTAGTTACAACTATTCTATAGTGATTTTGATGTAGCTGTGTGTTGTGTGTTTTGTGCTGTGTCTGTGTAGTTGTGGTTGACTACCTCGAGTGCTACACCTCGCCAGCTGTCGTCGATTCTGTGGAATCACTCTGTAAGCGTGTCTTTGATTTCAAGGCCAATGATCTCCTCAACGGATCGAAGACGGTTCCAATGGATAAGATGAAGGACTACTGCAAGTGAGCATTCCGCACACTAACTGCCTCCAATTTCATTCATTCGTTCGTTTACTGTGACTTCAGTTGCGTTAATAAACAATTTCAACGATTGTGCACGCGTATGTAAATCAAATATCATACATGTCCATAAGTGTACGACTGTATACGTATAAATGTTTATATCAAATGTAGCCTATGCATTTTTTTGTATGTATGTCTGTATTTATGCATCTATGTTTGTGTGTATGCGTGCATGTATTATGTATATATGCATGTACGTATGCAAGTATGTATAATATGTATGCATGTATGTATGTATGTATGTATGTGTGTATATATGTATGTATGTATGTATGTATGTATGTATGTATGTATGTATGCATTATGTATGTATGTATGTATGTATGTATGTATGTATGTATACATTCTTGACTAATAAATAAATACCTGTAGGCATACATGCAAGTGTTTTTGTTCATTTGTTTGGATTCTGATGATTAAACGTTAACGATGTGTCTCTGTTTCTGTATAGATTGGCCGATAATTTTTTCGCCTGTCTGAATAAAACGTTGACCGTAAACTGCGGAGAGGAAGCAGCCAAGTGGCAATGGAACTGGGATCGAACCTTAAGCATGCCTATTCTAAAGACATGCCCCGGATGGATATCTACTGGTTGGTATAAACGGAGACATTTTGATTAGCTGTTGTAGGTAGAACTCTATAACATGGAAGAATCATTTCCAAAATCATTGGCTAAAATTCGAGGAATTTTCACGACATTTCGCAGTTGTTGAACTCTGAAAAGTTTTATGGATTTGCTGCGCGTAAACGGAATATTGGCAACAGTGACTATGGCTTTGACACTTCATGTAATGTTGTATCATTAGCTTATTCCCACCTATAGCACCTCAACAGGTAGTATTACTAAACTGCTGAATGTGCTTAAAACTACCGCTCAATAGAAGTTCATTATGTTTAAAAACTTTATTTTCAATATTGGCTTCAAATTATGTTCATTTCATTATGTTTAAAAACTTTATTTTCAATATTGGCTTCAAAATGCATTCGTATTTGTATGTGACACTTCGCGTTGACTTGACACATCTCACGTGCCGTGTTGCCGTAAAAATAGCCTGAATTTTGCCCTTTTTTGCGAAATGGCATGGGCCTTCGTCAGAGAAAGTTCAAATAATGCCTAAGTCTACTAACACGATTATTCTATAACAAAAACCTGCGTCACAAAAGTCTGTCCAGGACCTTGGTATTTGTACATTGCTGGCTCAAAGGCGGAAGACCTGGATATAAGCGCCACTCCTAAGTTCCGCATGGAACGTGGAGCCCTTATTGTACTTGAATTACTCGACTTTCTCTCCATGTCATGGTTTGAGCCACGTCTACAGATATTTGGGATTCAGAAACGAGTTAGATGTTTGGCTTATTGGACTTATTAAATTCAGTCCTCACTCAAGATCCAAATTCCTTTATTCCCGGAGTTGTGGGGAGGGAGTTGGACGGGGAATTTCTAATGCCATGCAGTTGTGATGCATTTTGCCGGAATATGCCACAAAAACGGTTACGAACAAAATACTGAGAAGCATTAGAAATCTGCGAATGAAGACAAATCGAACTTTATCTGATATCTTCTGTGCTTTTCTTCTTTTTACTTCACAGGAGATGACAGTTCCAGTGACGGCGGAACGAGTGGTGAGTTGCATACACCTTACAATAAACTTACGTGGGTTTCAACTTTTGACACTTATTCCAGTAGTAGCCTAAGTTATCTGTCGGTGACATACAAGTAGGGACCGTGAAACTAAAATGTATGTATGTATGTGTGTGCATGTGGCTATTTGTAAAGAGTCTTTTAATAATAATAAAAAGACGATTTGCATAGCGCCGTAGCACAGCCGCGGCCAAAGGAAAGGGCGCTGTACATGAGTTCAAAAAGTTAATGGCAGTCATATGATTGTTTAAAAAGATAAGTCTTGAGCTGGGATTTAAATGTCTCCAGAGATGGCGCGTTCTTCACATGGTCGGGAAGACTGTTCCATGCAATTGATCCTGAAACAGAGAAGAAACCGTCGCCGAACCTCGTAGTGGGAACCTCGCAAGAGCATTTCACAGAGAAATCTAACATATCTAAAAAGGTGCCTCTAACAATAGAAAATTATGTTCGAAACGTAGGTTAAAAACTTCAGATCATTGTAATGCCACAGGAATCACCTAATCAGCTGAACTTCTATTTTACTTCTCTTACAATATACCCTTTTCAGACTCGTCAATCAGTCATTCTGTGTGTCAGTCAGTCAGTCAGTCAGTCAGTCAGTCAGTCAGTCAGTCAGTCAGTCAGTCAGTCAGTCTAGTCAGTCAGTCAGTCAGATCGGATAGTCTATTCTAACTCAGTCAGTAAGTCAGATGGTATAGTCCCAGTAGGGAGTCTGCGGGCATACCGTAATAAAAATTTTAACTTTACCCGAAACACCTGCAAGGTCGAGACACGTTACTTGTTGAACGACATTTGACGGGTCGGTTTAGGTACGGGTAGGACTCATTACGGGTACGGGTCATACCCGGTTTTACCCGTACCGAACTGAAGTTTTGGGGTTACATGCAATAGCGGCGGTACATAACGTCACATCTGTACCCTTTTGTAATAGGCCGTGGAAATATGAAAGTTCGACGATAATATTGTCAATTATGAGTTTTTCTTGAATCAAATTATGGTGTATGACATAGCTGCATCGGGTGTTACTATAGCCTTCTTATATTGCCCAATTCTGGTAAATCGTTCCATTTGTGGGCCATAAATCGAAAAAGCCATATTCCGAACATTAACAAATTCAGTTGGGCAGCACGATTATCCATGAAACAGGTTCACTGTCATCATTATCATTCTCATTATGATTATGATTAAGATTAGGCCCTATTATGATTGCTATTATTATTATGTTTATTATATTATTATTATTATTATTATTATTATTATTATTCTTATTATTATTATTATTACTGTGATCATTACCATGATCATCAGACTATTATTATTACTACTACATGCTTTGTGAGACTATTGGACTGATAGCGGCAAAATTATGGTAAGGCCTATTAATTGTGTGACGGGTACGGGTATACCCGCGGGTACGGGTCGGGTTGGGTAGTAATTTTGACTACGGGTCGGGTACGGGTACGGGTAGCGGTTCTATGTTACGGGTACGGGTCGGGTAGCAGAAATGCTCTACCCGCAGACCTCTAATAGTCAGTATGTGTCGTAGGCAGGTATTTTGGTCCCGTCTCTCTCTGTCTCTCTGTCTCCCTGTCTCTCTGTCTCCCTTTCTCTCTTTCTCTCTGTCTCTCTGTCTCTGTCTCTCTCTCTCTCTGTCTCTTTGTCTGTCTGTCTGTCTCTCGCTCTCTCTTTATGTATGTGTGTTCCTGTGATTCATCGTCTGTGTTTTATGCGTAGTGAATTATTCTTTCAGCCTGGACGATTGCCTTGATCATCGTTCTCATCCTCGTAACTGGTTTCATGATCCTCGCCATCGTCTTCCTCCTCATCTTCCTCCTCAAGAAGCGGAAGCAACGGACGCGCTCCCAACAGATCCGACGCCAGACGCAGTCCGCCCTTCCTCCGCCTCCCTACAGCGCCGTCATGTTCACATCCTCCGAGCCAGGCGCCGAACCCCAGACGCACCTCGTCGACAGCGGCGTGGCCCTAACTCCCGAGGAACTCGGAGGGAACGATGCACCCACGGCTTCCGGTGATGTCGTCTTACCACCGCCGTATATGGGAGACCGACCACCTGTTCCAGCCTACGATTCTCTTCCTAGGAACGCCCGAGAAGAAGAGAAGAAGGATGGGAATGATGAACTTGCCCCAGGTCAACCAGAGGTCAACGCAGATGAAATGAATTCCAATAACAAAAGCTCAGACGAATCATAGAACTTTATTAACAAATTTTCGCTTTCGAATGACGCATTTTTAATTCTAGTAGCCAATTACTGTGGTCTCATCAAGTGGTTTTATAATATCCCACGATATAACTGGTTTCATGATCCTCGCCATCGTTATAAAACGACGGAGCATGTATAGGAAACAGAGACGTCATTCGCTAAATCGACCTCAGCCATCAAGTTTCTCTAGTTTCAACATCGCCTCTTGTCGAGAGCCTTTCGTAGGCGATTGAATCCGGCCGTGCTTGTGTGTGTATATGTACAATTGAACGTGTATGTATTAAGATACCGTAGGCCTATTATTGAGCCTTTTACGCATCAATATAATATTATTCGTTTAATCTGCTAAAGGTTGACATAGACGCAACACTAACATCTAGTAATATCTAGTAATAGTCAGTTTTCCTTATAGGCCACTCAAAAGCGTCGTCTACCGGTGTAATCAAACATGTTATAAGGCGACTGGTCATTTACATGTAACTGTAGCTTACGAGATATCCATGGCGTCCTCAAAGGGAGCATTTGCTCCTCTGGATTTTGCGCATATTTTACAAAAATAAAATCCTTTGATTATTATGATTATTACAACACGGTTTTCAGTGCGAGAAAACACTTAATTATTGAAATAAACGTTCAGATATAGCTGAAAATGGGATCAAAGAGCGCTAACAACAGGCTTCCAAAAGCGCTGGCGGCTGTTGGGATCTGCGCTAGACCCCCTAATCGCGAGAGCAAGCGCCGAAGGTTACGCGATTGATTGTTTTCGGCACCCTCGTAAGTCCCCTTGCCAACAATTTAAACCTTTGCTCCACCCTACAAAGATTCCCGCGGTTGCCCATAGAGATATCAATGCAAAGCGAAATGCAGAAAGTTCAATGCAAAAGCGAAAGAGAAGACGTGTGATTAGGGTTGCTTGAGTGTGTCCCACGATTATGGTTCTGTCTGCTATATACATGCAGTGAGTGATGATGGTTTGTTCGGTAGCGCTATTGATCTTTAGCCAACGACTGCGGGTTCGAGTTCGTTAAGCGGACTCCGTGGAGCCTTACTGGGCAAGTTGTTTACGGAAATGTATTTCCGTTACTAGAAGTAGAATCGAGTAACAGCGCAAGATGTGATGTCCTGTGATGCATCGGTCTACTGCATTGGTGTTAGTCCACTGCCGACTCAAGGGGTTAGGAGTCGAAACTGAGCACTTCCGCTTCGTTACGTTTTGAGGAGCGTAACTGTACTGACTCTTACTCATTTACTGACTAATTTACTCATTCACTGACTAACTTACGTATTTACTGACTAATTTACTTATTTACTGATTAACTTACTTATTTACTGAATAACTTACTTATTTTCTGACTAACTTACTTATTTACTGAATAACTTACTTATTTACTGAATAACTTACTTATTTACTGACTAACTTACTTATTTACTGACTAACTTACTTATTTACTGAATAACTTACTTATTTACTGAATAACTTACTTATTTACTGAATAACTTACTTATTTACTGAATAACTTACTTATTTACTGAATAACTTACTTATTTACTGACTAACTTACTTATTTACTGAATAACTTACTTATTTTCTGACTAACTTACTTATTTACTGAATAACTCCACTTATTTACTGAATAACTTACTTATTTTCTGACTAACTTACTTATTTACTGAATAACTTACTTATTTACTGAATAACTTACTTATTTACTGAATAACTTACTTATTTACTGAATAACTTACTTATTTACTGAATAACTTACTTATTTACTGACTAACTTACTTATTTACTGAATAACTTACTTATTTACTGACTAACTTACTTATTTACTGAATAACTTACTTATTTACTGAATAACTTACTTATTTACTGACTAACTTACTTATTTACTGAATAACTTACTTATTTACTGAATAACTTACTAATTTACTGACTGACTGATTGGCTTACTCTTATTTTATAAAATCTTGCTTTCAGACGAGAAAATGAACTTAATTTCGAACTGCTGCGAATATTTTGCTCCAGTCTTCAAATGGGTCAATGTTTGCAACAGCCGTCAGCATTTTTTCACATTCGCCAGGTGACGCCACTGTCGTTGTGGCGCCGATTACTAAGTAGATACAGATTCTATCAATATGGCAGCCTGTCCAATGCTCAGGCCACCAAGCAATAAAGGTAGGCCTAGTCATCATTGGTATCATAGGGCATATTTTGAATGTATTTATAAATTTCTCCATCCGCAAGTCCAAAGATAAACTGTACAATGTCATCTGTGAGAAGTGATGACGTGAAACTGTTCCAGCCTTGGCTTCACAGATATCCCGAAGCCCTTTTGCAAATTCCCCTTTCCCTGAGCAAAAAGCAATCTGCATTAGAAATTAGATTAATCAAAAACCTGTCACATTGCATTAGTGCCTTTGTATTGATATTTCTCGTGGATTCTATGGTCCAATAGTCATTGCGTGCACACTCCTAATAATACTCATCAATAAATTATGTCGGTTAATTTCTACAGTAAAGTCTGAAATAAGGGAAAGGATAAACAAGTAGCCTAAGCCATCTAACCACAATAAAATTTTTTATTACCAGTGAGATTCTAAATAGGGCTCCGCGGTCAACTCGACTGTGAACTGTATGAAAACGTTTTTTTATTGGATACCATCTTAACGTATCTGACTGTTTGCCATTGGAGTCTTGGGACCTTAAATGGCGTGGCGTCCATTCAAACGGTCAGCGGTGGTGAAGGATCTCACTCCATCGATTTATTGGAAAATGAGCAGGGTCGAGGTCACATTGTCGCTTATATAAAAACGTGTATATTTACATTTACATTTCCACAACTCTTAGCTTTGTTTTTCTACTGCAAACAAACTGGGCATTGTTGTTAAACTTCAATATCATTCAAGTTTTACAGAAGAATTACTGGAAAATGCTCCAGAAGATAGTTGGCTTCAGAAACTAAGATAGTTGGCTTAAATAAGAGAAATTGGCAACAACGAAAATGGAGTATAAATGTGTGTCTATTAGTATTTACTTGCTTGACACTTAATGAGTTAGGCTTTAGGTGTGCTTACTTACTTTGGTGGTTCTAGCATAAATAGCCTATATATAGTTACGTCTGTCTTTGTTTGCACCATCCTTTCTTTCACTCGGGTAATTTACCTCCATAGCACTTTCAGAGTCAAGGAAATTCTGCAATCATTTCTGAAGACTTATGGATAAAATCTAAACTTCCAGGTAAAGTTTTACATCAGTTTCGTTAATACTTTTTTCTCAAAGGCAACCGAGAAATTCGCAAATATGGGCTATTTAATTTTATGTTTGTCTCTCAATAATAGATGTAGAACATTTGTTGCTTGATGAGCAATTAATCTCTTTGCGATGATCTCATTACGAGAATACTTTATAAGCCCGTTGTGTCTCTATTATTAATACTAAGGTTTAGCATTAGCTAATTCTAGTTATAATTATGACGCCCAAGTTTGAGATTTTATTTCATTATCGTTACTGAGACTTAGCTATAAGATTATGACCATCCTTAACGAAGGTCTTAAGTTTCGTTGTAGGTTTTAGTGGGCACGGTAAATGCTGATTTGCTGATTGCTGATTTGCTGATTAGAAAAATGCTGATTGTAACAACAGAATGTAACAATCGGTTTTATTATTATTAATCAATTACATGTACGCTGATTGATGGTAAAACCCTGCTAGAAAAATGCTGATTTATAAAAACATAATAATTATTATTAACAAATTCTAAATTTAGTCTAAGATCTTTAGTGAAATCTAATTATCAAATGACTTTTATATGCACACATCACAAATATATTTAAAACGATATTGAAAACAACAAAGTGTATTGACTTCTGTGATCATTACTTCTTTGGATTTCAATCAGCATTTTACCCTTCCTTTGATTTGCTGATTTGGCTGGTAAGTAAAATTCTGACGAATCAGCATTTTCTAATCAGCGTTTTACCCGTCACCAATCACCAAATCAGCAAATCAGTATTTTACCCGTGCCCGGTGTTAGTAATAGTTATCGTTAGAACTAAACTTAATAAGGCCTACAGTTACCAACTGCGCAAATCTCCATACAGGATATAATCGTGAATCGTCACAATTAAGGACATCATATCTCTGGCTTGCAATAGGTGAGAGGTTGTGTGGTCATAGTCCTGGCATTGTAAGAATATCACGAGATATCAGACTTTTACTGTCGAGACGTTGATCAAGATGAATGTGGTTTGCGATTAGACAATTTCAGCACACGAGGATTTCACAGAGTTGCGAATGTCTGCTGTATACTCATAAATGTCTAATGCCTGTCGGTCTAAACATCGTCCTCTGTCTCTCTCTCCGTCATATATACAGAGCCGAATGACGTATGCAGCCCTTGTGAATAATATCACATGCGATAAATCGATGGATTCGCAGAGCTTCAGTAAGCAGAGACCGATTCAGGTCAGACGTTGGATAAAAAACAACGGTGCAGTGCTGCTTAGGCTCTTCTCCTATTGCATCTCCTTTCTTTGATTCTGCATCTGCAGCCAGTGTACGACGACGACGCACTTTAGACCGCTCTCTCCCAGATGACTGTTTCTGCGTGACATCTCGGGTGTCTCCCGTATACATGTCTTCAACGGACCTCTTCCATCTTTCCATGCACTCGCTGACCTGTCCAGCCTCACCAGTATGCTTAATGACCACCAACTGCCCTCTCCCAGCAATTATAATTAAGTAAAGAAACCGAGGTCAAGGCTGGAACCCACAGATGCCGAGGTCAAGGCTGAATCCAGAACTGAGGTTAGGGTCAAAACGCACGAATCGAGCGTCAATGATCGCCAATGATGATAATATCTTAAATGATGATGATGATAAAAACAACGACAACAATGAATAATAATAGTCAATAGTAATAATGATGATGATGATGATGATGATGATGATAATGATGAAGTTGTTGATGATGATGATGATGATGATGATGATGATGATGATGATGATGATGATGATGATGATGATGATGATGATGATGATGATGATGATGATGATGATGATGATGATGATGATGATGATGATACAAATAGAGAGGTATGGGTGGCGGCATTACATTATGGGTACGCGCTATGGATAAAGACTGGCAGGTTCAAACGACATTGAGTAGCAGTACTCATTACTCAATGAATCTAAAAATAAGTACGCTAATTGTAACTACAACCATTTGTATGATGCAGTTTAGGACATTCTAGGCATACCTGGACCCAAATGGCAGACTATAGAATACATATGGGGCGCGGTGGTGTAGGGGTATGTTCGTTGCCTTGCAGCCGGAGGGTTGCGGGTTCGAATCCACCTCAAGCCGCCGAGTAGGGACCCTGGGCAAGTCCTTCACTCGCAATTGCTCATGCGCTTCGGCGTGAAACTCCGATTCAGTGTCCGCGCTGTAGTCGGGAGCGCCTCTGAGTAGAAATCTTGAAGGGGCGCTATAACAAGTGCTCACATACATACATACATAAAGCATACATACATACATACATACATACATACATACATACATACATACATACATACATACAGTACATACATAATACATACATACAGGGGCGCATATAACAAGTGCTTAGTGCATCATACATACATACATACATACATACATACATACATATACCTGGAAATGATAGCTGGATGCGAAGAAACTGTATAAACATAGTTGTCGCTCACGGTTGGCTTGAAAGAATGAATGCACAGTTTAATCTGTTGATGCAATTTAGGCCCATCGTACAAATATTCAATTTTTATAGTCAACAGAAGGGAAAGCTCTGAGTGTCCGATCCGTTCCAAACAAGTGAAGTCTTTCCTTCTAATGTCTCAATCTCGAATACCATAAAATCTTCGATTTTGTGAGACACGGTATAGCCGCGTATACGGTTTCGAGCCTCCTCTGAGACTGTTCCTGCGTATGGACCTTGAGCAAGTCCTTCATTCACAATTGCCCTGTGCCATCGATTGATGTTTTGTCACTATAAGTAGGGGCGCTTAATAAATTCGGAATAGTTATAATGAGATTTCCACCAGCCTTTCACAGTAGACGGTGGAACGTGGTATCCATTTTCGAAGATTTGCATGAGTATGCATGATAATAATAATAATTATCTTCGTTTAATGTTTCAAACTGACAAGTACGAAGGATGTTTACAATTCATAGTATACAAACGGATGATCTCAAGTTATTACAGGAGTCGAATTTAACTGTTTGGCAGCCATGCAAGGCGCCCATCACGTCCTACTGCTCATTTTTTCAACGCCATCTGGCGAATGAATGACTGAGTCGACCTTTGGGAGGGTAGCGGGAAACTATCCCGGGTCCGTTGCCTCTACGCGGCAGAGTGTTACCATCACCCTAAACCCCTCCCCATGTGGCTTAGAACAAGCAGAGAAGAGCTTGTCCTGCGTTTGATGTTGTCCCGTTGTCTTGCGCCTTGCAATGGAAAAATCCTGCAGCTCTTGTATAAGCATAGAAGATAAAGAGAAGAGCCAGAGTTATATATGGAGATGAATAGCTTCACAACAGTAACGATGAGCATGACAAGTGCGTTGTGCGCATAGGCATAACTCATCATCAGAAAATATCATCAGCGCTCCCAAGAATACAGCACCACAGAAACAGCAAAGAACTGATTTGGATACATAAATACACTCAGCACTCATATATTCACAGAATGTGCATATATATATATACATATTATATATATAGGATTTGTACGGATTCGTGCGATTTTTATCCGGATCTCTAGTCATGTGCGCCTGCATAGACAATAGGGCTATACATGTACTAATATACATGTAAGCATATAATAATATGAATATATATATTCCTTCATAAATATTGAAAGACTTTCGTATAAATCAATGCAGTGTGTCATATATATATATATATTGATTTATACGATATAATTACATATGCGTGTATGTATGTATGTAATATATCTGTAGATGTATATAATTTTATGTGCCTTATAAGTGAAATATGATTTGCATCGCATCTATCGTAACGAGATGGCATAAAATTCCGGATTTGTTCGGCAAGTCACAGCTGCGGAAAGATGGACTGCATCTAGCCTCAGACGAAGACGGTCGGCCAGCGAGACAGAGAAGGCTAAAGAACGCGACAGACCGCTCCAGATTGCAATCTTTATTGAGACAGCCGGATCATTTGGGATTTGTACGGAATCTCGTGTGGTTTGTATCTGTGGCTTCGGCCATAAATCCGGTTCTAAGCTCTCTCACCTGAGCCCTGAAGAATATTCGCGTTGTTTAACCCAGTGATGAACGAACGGCTTGTTAGTGTCAGGTTGCGGGTTCGACTTTCAACCTCGGTCGCTTCGTGAACGGTCAGTTACACGTGGTCTTCAGAAATACAACATTCAGGTGATATATAGTTTCAGTACCGGTAGCGACTTTCCTGCTATCGACATACAATAGGATTATTAGGATAAGAAACCAGTTTTGTGCCTGGTCGTCTAATATAGGCTACTCAGCGCCTGTACGAGAGAGAGAGAGAGAGAGAGAGAGAGAGAGAGAGAGAGAGAGAGAGAGAGAGAGAGAGACAGACAGACAGACAGACAGACAGACAGACAGACAGACACAGACACAGAGAGACAGAGACAGAGACAGAGACAGAGACAGATACAGAGAGAGCTATATATAGTGAAAAAGAAACCTTGAAGATATTCTTTTTTTCTGGTGGGAAGAACCTATAGATCTGCATGATGAAATGAGAGGGAAAACTCTGCTTGTATGCACGCACTCAGACACTTATGTATGTATATGTGTGTAAACTGTGCATGCATGAATGTTTGTATGTATGTAATAGCCTACATATTTTTATGTAATGTAATGTAATGTAATGTAAATCTTCGAAAATTTCTCAGCGCCCACAAAAGCCACGTCAGGGAGACCAGCTTATTCACCGGCGCTATATCAAATCAAGTCCGCAATAGCCAAACTCCTCTGTTCGTTTCGGTGCCAGGTCAAAATCCGGGGAGGTCAAGGCGAGGATTTTGTATGTATGCGTGTATGCATGCATGCATACTTTAGCTGGGCAGTTGGTGCGCATCTTCATCTTGCTTTTCATGGCGGATGTTAAATTGAGGTGATTATCCTACTGTGGTCGGTTTTTTCAAGGATTAGTTTCTCCTCAAAAGACAGAATAATCTGTCAGTAGCTGCAGGTAATAAGTGTTCTGTGAGATTACTGTTCGTGGTATAACGAGCAATGGCTGAGGAAGTTGGGCAATTAATAAACAGGACATAAGAGGGAAAAGAGAGAGACGAGAGAAAGACGACGACGACGACGACGACGATGATGACGATGATGGTAGTGATAATGACGATGACGACGACGATGACGATGACGACGATGACGACGACGACGACGACGATGACGATGACGACGATGACGATGACGATGACGATGATGACGATGATGATGATGATGATGATGATGATGACGATGATGATGACGATGATGACGATGACGATGACGATGATAACTCAGACGAGAGTCGCATAGATGGACATATTTGTGCATCTGCAGAGAGAGAGAGAGAGAGAGAGACAGACAGAGACCGAGACAAAGACAGACAGACAGAGAAACAAAGAGACAGAAAGACAGAGACAGAGAAGCGGAGACCCAGAAAGAGCCACATCACATAAATCTGTGCAGAGAAGTACGAAGCTTGAGCAACATGGAGCCTCGTATAGTTAAGCAGAACGAACGAATGCATTGGATGTCATGACAGAAACGTATAAAAGACCTGACTTTCCCTATTTATGTCCGGAGTCCGACGTATATGACACGATAAATCAATTCCAACGATCATTCATCAATTAACGCTGATCTCACCCTTTTTCTCTGTAACCCCGTAGCTTTCCCTGTATCTTTTCCCATGTCTTTGTCTGTCTATGTGTCTGCCTGCGTCTGTCTCTATCTGTGTCTTGCACGTGTTTTTTCCTCCAAAGCTGCAGTAGTTTTCATGTGAATTTTCGCGAAATCCCGGGCGAGGATTATGCACCAGTCAGGGTCTTTGGAAGAATTGATCGCGGAAGGAGACTGCTATGGGCTCTCAACCTTCAGATATCTAAGTCCATTTACTTGTCAGCGACGCAAACACGAAGGCAGGGCATGCTTCCCGACGAGGCTGGTCCTGCTGCTGGTCCTGCTGTTGGTCCTGCTGCTGATCCTGCTGCACTTGTCCTGTTGCTTGTCCTGCTGCTGCTGGTCCTGCTGCTGGTCCTGCTGCTGGTCCTGCTGCTGGTCCTGCTGCTGGTCCTGCTGCATGTTTTGCTGCTTGTCCTGCTGCACTTGTCCTGTTGCTTGTCCTGCTGCTGCTGGTCCTGCTGCTGGTCCTGCTGCATGTTTTGCTGCTGGTCCTGCTGCTGGTCCTGCTGCTGTTACTGCTGCTGATCACGAGGGCGCTGATGCTGAGAGTAATGCTGCTGTCGTTGTCAAAATTATATTGCCATCAAATCCGATCGGAAAATGGTTGCCAACGTTTGACGAATAGGAAAATAATTTAATTATTGAGAAAATTACGATCGCAACTCCGCTGGATGATTTAATTTGTGTATACACGCACACGCACGCAGACGCCACAAGCTGTGATGTAATGTAATCGGACGCATAATTATTTGAGTAAAGTAATAGGAATCCTAAGGTGGAGAAGAATAGATGAAGTAATCTACCTTTAAGTGGGAGCATAAAACGAAAACCAAAGTAACATCATTTGGCCTGTGGTCGATTACAATATGCTGTTTAGGTAGAAATGGTTTATAGGTAGGATTTGCAAAATAATATTACAGCGAAAAGTCAGGCCTCACTTGTGCTGTTTTGTTAATCGTCGTCGCGTCGTCATCGTCATCATCAGGCCTCATCATGTTCATCATCATCATCATCATCATCATCATCATCATCATCATCATCATCATCATCATCATCATCATCATCATCATCATCATCATCATTGACAACAACATCATCATCATCATCATTACAATTATCATTATACGAATGTTACGTGTACATTGTATACTCTATAGTTTAAATGCAGGCACAAACTTTGGGATCGTTAATGTCAGTAGCGAAATACAGGGTCATTGCAGAGCGCCATCTTTTACGGGTTACATCAACAGCGTGGCATACGTCTCTTACCTTACGATTAGGCCTAGACGAAGTAGGAACAAACGTTTAACAACATCACATCGTATCAATGTTCTTGATGACAATCATCTTGTTTTGGAGAATTGGGATTTCACAACAATAAGAAACAAATCACAAACAAATGAATCGTAATTACTTTCAATATAATTGTATTTATTATTATTATCAGAACACGCGTGTTGTCTCGCAACAGCGTAGTTGGGCTTGTGCATAGCTATTATACAGTCTATACATCACATGAAAGAAAGTAATAGTAGGCTAAGCTTAATGGATGATTTATGCGAATTGTGTATAGAACCGAAAACTTTATGCCCACTTACAACAGCTATCGACAGTCTCTTTGCAGAAGAAAGAATAAATTCAATATGAATATATACTTGGTCAACTTGGCCAATATTCATCACCGAAACTGTTTTACGCAAGCTAACCTAATTTCATCAGCCAATCACCGAAACTGTGTCGCACAAGCTAACCTCGTGGTTACCTTAAAATCGCTGTCGTTCATTGGAACTTGGCAAACACTCGCGACTAATATGCTGGCTCCCCTTTCTTACACGACCTACATGCTATTAAGGATCGGATCCATCAGTTGAACAGCATCTTCTGATACCCAACAAGAAGACCCAATTGGGGTGACTAGAAGTAGGCTCTTTCCGGTTCTCACGCAGTGGAGTTTGGTCTGCTCCCCTCCTCTGTCTTGGTATGACAGGGGATTCATATCCTTGGGAAATTTTACCTAGGATGTTATTTACATGTTTTTCCTATGAATGTTCTTTAGTAGGCCAATTTGTGTTTTGCTTCTTTCGCCTTCTCTCTTCCTTCTTCTTGGCCTTTAACTTTCTTTCTTCTTGTTTTCTACCGTCTTAGTCTTCCATCAGCGAGGGTGATGAGCCATTTCACCTCATGGGACCTATGGGGATCGCCTTCCCTCGTTTAGGGTACGACGACCGCCAGACTTATTCATTATGGCCTCCCTCATTTGAAGCACGAGGGCCGCCAGAGTTAGCTGGGTCTTCTAACTTGTTTAATGGCTCAAGAATCGCCAAAGTTAACCGGGTCTCATTTCTTATTTAATTGCACAAGAACCGACAGAGTCATGCACACATTGCACAGTAGTGAAAGAGAACTCTAAGGGAAACACCGTTGGAAATTAGGCAGATTGATTTCAAAGATCTACCCCTGACTACCAAGCCAGATGAACTGCGCTTCACCGGATTCAGACGCAGGCAGTTGGACGTACTTCCGATGTCTGAAACACTTTCTCCGCCTATATTAAAGCTATATCCTTTACAGCTGAGCCATGGACTTTGTGCCTGGGTGCCATCTGCATAGATCTACTGCTGAACTGTAACTCTAAAACAAGGAACTGACTTAAATCGGCAGTGTAGAGAATATACAGTAGAGGTCCTAAGATGGAAACAGTGGGAGACCAAGCCAGGCCATGGGCTGGTCAGACCACTTGGAACCAAAAACCACAGCCTGCGTGTGCCCACATGCAGGAATACGTATTAAAACGGACCCCGTTAAACGAAGCCTTCTGAACCCAGCTTTTTGTTTATGTAGGAGGAAATTTGTCTCAAGATAAACCGTGAGCCGCATCGACACATAATTCTCAACTATCTCCGACAGGAAAGGATTAGTTAGGAAGAGATCAATAATTGGCCATATCATTAACATCTGGACCGCAGCGCTTCAGGGATGGCAAAGCAAGAGCCAGGTCGTTTCTGAGAAGAAGCGGGAAGCAAACCCTCACCCCTGCCCGGCCATTTCTGAGAAGCGACCACACATCTCACGTAGTATTACATAATATGGTGTATTAGATACTGCTCGTAAATACGCACTCGTTGGACCTAAAGCGCCAGGTAGCATGACATTAACGTGGAAGAATATGGATGGCACGTGACATTCGAGGGATTTTATACGGCCAGCGACATGACATTGGACAACGGAGGACAGAAAACAGGACAACAAGACAACGAAAGGTCGACATCGTTTTACAACCCAAACAACAATAATATTCGCCGCCTTTTATTCGCGCCATTATGTGCTGATGAATTGGGTCGCAAATTCATTCATTCGTTCATTCGGAGCATTTGTATAGCGCCCCTTCAAGAACCCACTCAGGAGCGCTCCCGGTCCAGCCACGACTAAAGAAAAAAGACTTGAGGGACTTGTAGAACCCTGTCGGATGGCTCACAAGTAAAGAGCGGAGCTTAAGCGGGAGGTCATTCCAGATGGAAGGTCCCACAACCGAAAAAGCACGGCGCTGCCTAATAGCCGCGCGAGCCCGTGGAACCAGGAGATCACCCCTCGTCGCAGAGCTAAGCACCCGACGAGCTGCAACGTCGGACACTGGGCGCAAAGATCGTGCAAGTACGATGGAGCGCAGTCAAGAACACAGCGACAAACCAGAGCAGAAATGCTGTAAGAAATCCGCTGAGATACAGGCGGCCAATGCAACACATCAAGCATGTATGCAGAGACTGGGGCGAATTTACGAAGCCGTCCAATAAGCCGAGCAGCCGAGCGCAGAACTCGATCTAGTCGCCTCTGTACCCCCAGGGGAAGGCCAGCCAGTAAGGAACAACAGTGGTCAATTCGACCAATAACGAAGGCGTGAACAAGGGACCACGACCGCTTCAACAGAGAGAGAGCGAGAGACCACTCGAATAGTAGGCACTTTGTGATGTTTTCTCTATCGCATTTCGGATCGAGACTGTTATGCTGAAAGGTGGCTCACGCTTTGGATGAAGAAATAGCATTCAACCACAGCATGCAAAGATACATATTATGCGCTAAAATACACTCATGAAAACACACGAAGGCATTTTGAACATATGGCATGAAAAAATAATAAAATAAAATAAACAGTATCTAAGTTTATGAAAGTACAGTACTGCTGATGGCGTTTTCTTGTTTTGCTGCTGCTTCTGTTGTTAAAAAAGGAGACATAGAAGAAGAAGACAAAGAACAAGACGAAGAAGAAGAAGATCAAGAACAAGATGAAAAACAGGAAGAAGAAGACGAAGAAGAAGATGACGATGATGATGATGATGATGATGATGATGATGATGATGATGATGATGATGATGATGATGATAACAAGATGGCAATAATAAATTTATGATAAGAAAGATGGCAATGTCTATGAATTATAAGGTGCGGTTGTCGTACCAGTAATAGCGCTAATGAACACTTTATTACGCCACAGAGGCAGAACAACAACTAAACGAAACAAAAATGAGAAAAAGAAAAGAAACATAGAGCATTAATTATAGTCCACAAAGCATCAATTATAGACCACAAAAGCTCAGCTCTGTGTACACAAGTCATCAAACTTACTATACAATAATTGTGTAATGGCATCATGTTTCTTCACGAATACCAAGGCAAGGCAATCATCATTATGGAAATTGTCTAATAGGAATGTCCAAAACAGATTATAACATTTTCAGAGCAGATGTAATGATACACACGATTAAGTTTTTATATGGTTAGTGATGGAGATGACGATTTCGGTTTCTGATGGATGTCGGTTATGCTGATGACTGTATGGGACCCAAAGGGATCTGTGGCCTCGGGTGTGCGATATAATGGAGCCATGACCATCTGGTCATCTTGTGCGACATTATGGCTCGATAGCCGTTAACTGCCCGTTAAAGAATATTGCCTTATATATCAGTAATGCATGTCGAAGCATAAACATACTGTATGGCCCCTCAACGTTGCGTATTGGACATTATTTTCGGGCGGGCTCAACGTCTTAATGTCAAGTACTATTAAAACGCAGATGGTGAAATGGTATGAAAAGGGTTAACGACGCTACATAAAATATTCTTCTAAATACAAACACAACAAACAAACAGAGAAATAGACAGACATACAACAGACACAACTAAACAAACAGACAAGCAAAGAAAATACTAAACAACCGTAGGCCTACATGCATATTACTATGACGATTCATTATCATCATCAGTTCCGGACGCCAGCCATTTGGCGGCGTTGGGTACGAATAAATGACCTCCATTGTCATTTGTCTAGTCCATTGCTTTCCATAGTGTCAGTCCAAGTCCTCATTTATATTGTCTATCCAACATAGTCTTGGTCTGCCTTTGTTTCTTTTTCCTTCGAATCTTGCGTGTTGTGCGTTGTGTGGTATTCGGTCAACTGGCATTTTCTCTACATGTCCAAACCATCGGAGTCTTTGTTGAATGACTTTATCTACCAGGGTTGTTTGGATACCTAATGCTTGTCTAATGTCATCGTTCCCTATTTTCTGTAGTCTTGAAATCCCTGCGATCTTCCGTAGTCAACTCATTTCTGCTGTAAGAATTCTTTTCTCATCTTGTTTTTCGCATTGTCCAGCATTCCGATCCGTATAAAAAAAAATCGGTTGTATCATCGTCTCGTATATTTTATTATCTTGGTTCTCTTTGCTAATAATTATTCTCTGCTTCTCCATATCCTGTTCATTAAATCTAATACGATTACATATACATGAAACAAAAGCAGATTATGATTACACATACATAAAACAATAACAGTGAAGTTCTGTACCCAAATGTTAAATGTCAAACCAATGCCTTCGATCGCATGCTTCCCTCCCGCTCATAAGAAACGAAGTGTCCACTAGAGTGTCCGAGGCGGATGGCCAGATCGAAAGTTGCCCTGGTCGAGACCCCATCCCTTGACCCTAAGACCCCATCCCCTGACCGTTGCATAATTTCGTCAGATTATACGGGGCTCATATATTATGCCCCACAGACCGCCATCAATTAATGTCAGCGTCTTATGTGTGTCGAGCAAAGCAGTGATACTGATTGAGCACGTACACACACAAACACAAACACACAAACATGTATGAACATACAGACATACACATAAGCACACTGCAGAGGAATTTCCAGTAGAGGACAACAAGGTAGCAGACACGTTTCCTAATTAAAATGAAAATGAATCTGTGAGGATTGGTTTGGAACTGAGAAGACCAATCCTCGGCTTAAACGATGAGAGACAACGAGAGAAGAAATCAGCAGATATTGCAACGGTAATTACTCTTCGCTTGTCTGCTCCTCTCAGTCCCTTCTAACTCATCGCTCGACATTACATGTTTTCATGTATGTGTACGTATGTATGTATGTATGCATGTATGTATGATTGTGTGTCTGTATGTATGTATGTGTAATTGTGTATGTATGTATATATGTTTGTATGAATGTGTATGTATGTATGTATGTTTGTATGAATGTGTATATATGTGTTTATGTATGTGCATGTATATGTATTATGTATGTATGTATGTGTATATATGTGTTTATGTATATGTGCATGTATGTATATATGTATGCATGTATGTATGCAGGTATTTATGCATGTATGAATGTATGGTTGTGTGCTCTAGGTCTTAATTGGTGAAAGGAGAGGGGTCGGAGTGGATGTAGGAGTTGGTGAAGTACATGCTTGGGGTTCTGTATTATGGAGAAAAAAAGAGTTTCGCATCAGCTATATTAGCAAGATCAGCGACTGTTGGAAAGGATTGTTCAATTATTCATGTATGCATGCATGCATGTATGTATGAATTTTAAGTACCTCACAAAAGGGCTGTATAGCCGACTGGTTTAAGCGCTTGCCTTCTAAGCTGGGCTGTGTGGGTTCGATCTACCACTGAGACGGTCGCAATATTCTAACCGAGCCCTCCCTGCAAAACTTATTCCAGCGCCATCGATTACGTCAGTCTTTTTACTTGCGCTACATAAATGTAAAAACAAAATACGCAAAACACGACAGAAGCAAGCGAAGAACTAGCCATATCTCTCAATCAGTGAATTTGTAACGACCGATAATAGTTGTAATGAGGTCATTAAGCGAGGTCAAAGGTTTGCGTCCAGTATAAATGTCACTACATGAGATCATTCGATCAAAAACAAAAACATAATAAGAGGTTAATGATCAGGATGATGAAGTTAGTGGCTATGATGAGAGTCGTTCTTTTAGTTGTCAATTATGTTAATGCTGATGAAAATGATGATGATGAGGAAGACAAAGATGAGGACGATGAGATTATGGATGAAGATGATGATGATGATGTTTGTTAACGTTCATAGCGCCTTTTGTTGTGCCCCGATGATACCCGATGATAGTGATGATGACGACGACGATGATGATGATGATGATGGTGATGATCATGATGATGATAACATGATGATGATGATGACAATGATGATGATGAGGGATGATGTTACTAATGATATGATTAGGGATGATGCTACTAATGATGTTGAAAGATGATGATATGATGGTGATGATGATAACATGATGCGCGCCTCAGATTCACATTTTGGTGTGACCTTGCCCGCGTTACAAATTTATTTAATAATAATAATAATAACGATGATGATGATGATGATATGATGATGATAACGATGATGATGACTAATGATGTTGACGATGATGATGATGAGGGACGATGATGGGGTTGTGGAGGATGGTAGCGTTAATTACGCTGTTTGTTGTTGTGTCTCCTGTGTACTGTAAGAGTTGTTTACAGTTGATTGTTGTTGATCATTCGTCTTCTTAATTTCCTTCCATCAATCGGAAATCCCGTCGTCGTTCGATTCATCCCTCTGGCTACATAGCAATGTCCTCTCTCCGTTCCTCCGCTCCCACTCCCCCTCCCCTCTCCAGCGCCTCCTCCTCATCCCCCTCCTTCTCCTCCTCCCTCATCTTCCTCTCTTCCTCATCCTCATCCCGTCCTTCTCGTTACTGCAACAGCTCGCAGCGCCGACCACCAAGGTGAGGAGGACAAATAAGGAAACGGGCGATGGCCGATAGCCCTCCGTCTTTTCCCCTCTCTTCTCCCTCTTCTTTTTCATGGTATTCTTCTCCATACTATCCTATTCTCTTCCATCAATCTTCCTTTCCATCTCCTCTTCTTTCTTTTCCACCACCATCATCTTTCCCTCCATGTCCTCCCAGTTGATCTGCCCGGCGTTCTTCGCCTCCCTTTCTCCTCCAATCCGCCCCTCCCGCCACTACTACTCCTCCTCGTTTGTCCGATGATTGCCTTGGCGGTACGATGACCGACGGACGGAGGGACGGACGGACGGCGTGAGAGCCCTCGGCTGGCCGGCGGTCGTCACCGGCGACGCCCGGGCGCTGCCACCGCAGGGCGCCTCGCACTGACCGACGGGGCTCCTGCTCTCCTCCCTCTCCTCTCCTCCTCCTGCATTGGCTGGCAGCAGGCTCTCTGCCTCGTCGTCGTCGGCCTAGCCTTGTATACCTTGCAATGCTTACTACACGCGCCGCTATCATCATCACTCACCCTCTGCAACAGCAGAACCACCAGCAGCAGCAAAGGCTCAGCTGCTGAGGCAGAGGAGGAAGCATTCGCGTCTTAGCATCATCGTTGTCGTCGTTGTCGTCTATTTAGGTTGTCGGTGCCACTGCGTGTGGTCTGCTGACGGTGCCTGGGACTCTGCACAAGCGCCAACCGACCTAAGGCACGACCGCCGCCCTACCAACCGACCAACCGACAGACTGCTTGGCTCTTAGAGCGCGATGACTATTTACGATTGCGTCGAATTAAAACGATCCCAGACTCCCGACGGTGGTTGGCATCATCGGCGACGGTTGACACACGCATGGAGCACAGGACATCGCCGGTCGCCGCCGTTGCTGGTCCATAGGCCTCGGCATGCGACGACGTTGTAACAGAGAAACACGAGGAAGAGGGACAGCATCAGCATCATCATCAGCCAATTGCCAATCACTCTGACTGATTGATACAGAAAAGACGGCCAGAAGCATTCGTCGTCTGCTTCGTTCGCGACAGATGGAGACACTCGACGCAGGTTAGTCTCAGCCAATTTCCTCCTATAACACCTTCACTATTATAGAGCTCACTAAACGCCATACACGTTCGTAGCCTGTCTGGCTTAGGTCTAAAGGCTGACCTGTGATGTTTCATACACTTGAAATAGGTTAGCGTTGTTCAAGGCCTCGGTTTCTGTCTCCAAAGTCAGGTTAAGGGTCTGGGCTTGCCAGGCATCTGAATTCACGCAGGCGATATATAAATGATTTTTTTTAAATGTTGCATGAATCGAATGGGTAAAACGTAAGGACGTTGTAACCCGTTGTTGCGTCAAATCCCAAAACCTCGTGGGCAGTTGGCTGTGGTTGTCATCTGAATCAGTACATGTATTCATAGCATAGAGAACTCTGCCACTGCCCTTAGTACCAATAGTGTTAGGCAGTGCCAGTCCCAAGCCTGGAAAAATTAGGAGGACGACGTCAACGGTCCTGGTAGCCATAAGATGTTGGTAAACACCGGAACTGATACTATACCGGAGAGCATGGCTGTCTTTACCATCGGCTGCATTCATGGAGCGACTAGAGCACCACGTAATATGGGCTGGAAGCGCTGCTGGATAGGCCTACTGAAGCAGTAGTTTCAGTTTAACGACAGACACTGTGCGAAAGCAAAGATCATTAGCGTCGCCCTCCTCCTTCTTCCAGGCTTGGGACTGGCACTGTCTGTGTACGAGCAGACTCTTAAGCAATATTTGTCAGTTATTGGGTTTCTGCTGCTCGGTCTGTACTTCGACCGACAACTGTCAGTCTTCAAGGACGCTTCCGAAGAAAAAGACGCTGCTGCAGAAGCCTTCCTTGTTTCAACCGTCCACATCTTATCCACCTTTTCTCGGTTTAACACGCCTGATCTGAAATTCGTTATCTGAATTTTCAACTGGTCTTCTCTCGGTTATCACAGGGCCGTATTATCCATTAGGCACAGTAGGCTCTGTGCCAAGGGCCTATGAACCTTTCAGGGGCCTAAGCAAGTCTGAAAATGAGATATTGAAAAAATAGGTTGTATTATAATAGCTTAGTGGTATATCCATGATATTAAATAATTAAACAATACAAAAAGTAAATTGAGATTTAAAATCAACTGGATGTTTTCGCAATTCATGATTAAACATGACGTCAATAACTAATGTGAATACGTAATAAATCTAATAATGCGTTTAGCTTTCAATGCAGAGCTGGCAGTTTGGGTCTACTAATGCAAGAGTGCCTAGGGTCTACGACGACCTTAAAACGGCGCTGGGTTATCATAACTAAAGTATTGACTCCCATCTTAAGCTGTTACTAGTTCCACTTTGCCTCGCAATCCATCACGGTAGTACAGCCTTGTGCCAACGGCCATTTTACTTATAGGATACGGTGTAGTTTTGAGCCCTCATTAATTCAAAACCACTGCACCCATTTACCCGAAATTTGATAGGAGCCATAAATTTACGCAGATCTCTGCCTTCTAAAAAGTTTGGCATTGATCGATTCCTGATGTTCTGGTTGCTGTCCGTAAATGTCAGACAGTATCGCATTAGCCACATTAGTAATGACTGTTACTAGACATAACCTTTGACAATCATATAAGCCTTGTTTGCACTGACTACACAGTGAAACTGCTGTAGTGGACACACATTTACGACAATTTTTATATGAAATTGCACTTGACAGTTAGCCAACGGACGTTTAAGGTATGAAAACAACAAATATTTATGGAAACACGTTCACAGTTAGCGGCAATACAATAAAGATTACACATGTTGAACAGTAAATACACATATTTAACAGCAAATACACATGTTAAACAGCAATTACACATATTTAACAGCAAATACACATGTTAAACAGCAAATATATTGATATTCTGTTTTGCTTGTGTTATTTGTATTGTGTTGCTGTTAGGAATCATATGATTCTGAAATTATACAGTGTTGTGCATTTAATACATCAAAAGGCTTTCTTTGACTTGCCTCGTCCTAACTGACCTGAGATGGCCCGGTATCTGGCGATGAAGATATATCAGTGTTTCTTGGTTATACATTGTTTCATTTCTGTCTTAAACAAAATTCAGATCTGTCATTGTTGATCGACTTCTGCTGATATAATGGATACAACTGAATTTATATATAGGCTTATAGAGAGATGGAGAGAAAAGCCATCAAAAGAACGGATCCGATTGTATCGTGTTTGTGGTCCATCTCTTTCTGCCTTCGCTCTGCCTGTTAATCTAAAATATCAAACGCCTAGCACAAATACAAGTACTTTTCAGGCACTACCGTTAGAATCTTCAGGACACTGGATTAGCTTCTTTTGTTTGAGATATCAAACACGAAGCACAAATATTTGTCAAGATCTGCTGTTATAAAGTCTTGAGGGTATTATACTGGAGAACCTTCTTTAGTATAAGATATCAAAGAATAAGCAGAAAATATCTGTCAAAATCTACTGTTAGAGTCATCAGGGTATACTGGAGTACCTTATTTAGTATAAGATTCAAAGAATAAGCAGAAAATATATGTCGACTACTGTTAGAGAGGGTATACTGAAGTACCTTATTTAGGATACAGCAGAAAATATATGTCAAGTTCTACTGTTAGAGTTAGAGTTATCATATACTGAAGGCTTCTATAAGATATCAGAGAATAAGGAGAGAATATATGCCTATCAAAAGAACGGATCCGATAAGATATCGTGTTTGCAAGTCTATCTCTTTCTGAAGTCCGCTCTAGCCTGTTAATCTAAAATATCAAACGCCTAGCACAAATACATTTAGTATAAGATATTAAAGAATAAGCAGAAAATATATGTCAAGTTCTACTGTTAGAGTTAGAGTTATCAGGGACACTGAATTAGCTTCTTTAGTCTAAGGTATCAAAGAATAAGCAGAAAATATATGTCAAGTTCTACTGTTAGAGTCATCAGGGTATACTGGAGTACCTTATTTAGTATAAGATATCAAAGAATAAGCAGAAAATATATGTCAAGTTCTACTGTTAGAGTTAGAGTTATCAGGGTATACTGAAGTACCTTCTTTAGTATAAGATATCAAAGAATAAGCAGAAAATATATGTCAAAATCTACTGTTAGAGTTAGAGTTATCAGGGTATACTGAAGTACCTTATTTAGTATAAGATATCAAAGAATAAGCAGAAAATATATGTCAAGTTCTACTGTTAGAGTCATCAGGGTATACTGGAGTACCTTATTTAGTATAAGATATCAAAGAATAAGCAGAAAATATATGTCAAAATCTACTGTTAGAGTTAGATCTTCAGGGTATACTGGAGTAGCTTCTTTAGTATAAGATATCAAAGAATAAGCAGAAAATATATGTCAAGTTCTACTGTTAGAGTCATCAGGGTATTATACTGGAGTACCTTCTTTTATCAAACATTAAGCAGAAAATATCTGTCCAGTTTTACTGCTAAAGTCTTCAGGCTATACTGGAGTAGCTTCTTTGGTCTAAGAGATATAAAACACTGAGCACAAATATTTTTCACGCTCGACAGCGGGAGACCGGAATAGCCTTCAGTTTTAGCAATTAGATTTTGGGTTTAGCGCATATTCAGGAAATATAAATATGGTCTCCTGCAGAGTAGATCAGCAATTATTCTCACAATAACATGGTGTGGAAAATGTAAGCCCTAATCAGGCATATAATCGAGAGCAGGCCAAGGAGTATATAGAAGAGGTGCTATATAAATACGTGGCGGCAATAACGCAGTATTGTCTGTAATTACATTGCCTGCAGTGTTATTCAAAACTTATTGTATAATCATTAATCAGTATTATATATAATATCAAATATTATTTCTACATGTTCTTTCAATATCTATATAATTTAATTTAATCCATTTTAATAAAGCCGAAAATAGTCGTGAAACCCACATCCATCTTCCATTGCCTAATGCGCAAAAATGTCGATGCTAAAAGTGCCAGACCAGTTGCTATCCAGTAGCAATCCATTGCGTGCAAATGATTCATTTATAGCCTAATGGTCCAGTTTTGATGTTTGTTTATCCTGGCATGGCACGCAATAAGTTTGTCATAGATCTGAGTTAGCACGAATGAAATAGAAGATTAGTTCGGTTCTCTGAGTGATGTCTTCGCGTTTACGAACTGGACGATAATAATTATATTGTAATAGAACGCTTGCAGGATAATGAACGAGATGCAGGAAAAGATATCTTTGGCTGTATTTTGTTCAATTTCGTTGCATGAGTTCGGGTCAATTTATTATTATTTTTGTCATTATTATGTATTTGTTAGGGGTCGTCCATTAATTATGTCAACAAATTTTAGGCAGTTTTTGACCCCCTCCACCCCCTTGTCAACAACTGTCAAACATTGACGGACCCCCTAAAAATTATGTCAACAATCCCAGAACCCCCCCTACAAAAAGAAACAAATGGCACAATACATGTAGAATCATTTTTGTTTAAATTTACACTCAAAAATGCAATCTCGAATTTCAAAATTTATGAGTTTAGTTTATTACCAGGTTTTTAGTAGTATTAAACATTAAGCACTTTATACATTTTGGTATTTCTTAATGTTTTCGCTACCATTTGGAAGGGTCTGTGTTGATTTATTGGGAACAAATTTCTTGACGTCAACTTTTACTGAACCCCCCTCCCCTTGTCAACAACTGTCAAACTTTTCCAAACCCCTTCCCCCAATTTTGTTGACATAATTAATGGACGACCCCTAGGCGCCTATATCTAATGACCAAGCACCAATCGATGGCGCTGAGCAATTGTGAGAACCCACGCAGTAACCGTCTCAGAAGGGACTCGAACCCACACTCTATGCGTTACAAGGCGAGCGACCTAACCAATCGGCTACCCTGCTCCATTTTCAGACAAGTTCAGTTAAGTTCATTTCAGATAGACAAAGATACCTACCTGTAAAACCGAGAGGACGTCCTTGCTCAGCAGTTGAATGAGTATTGTTGTTGCTGTAAGACATCGCAATTACTTCAAATAACTCTATATATAAGTACTAATTAATTTAAGGCTGGATTGTTGCTCACTTAAGATGCGAAATTAAAAAGCAAAGATCGAGTTAATTAATGCCATATCTACATCTATTATAGTACCAAGCTCCATCCATCAGCCTAAGGACAGAACTTTTAAAGTCAAGCTATGTCTACGGTGCAAATCAGACCTTGAACCTTACATTTATTTATAAGGAAATCTTGGCATCATCACTTCATTTTTTTTCAGTTATTGTACTTGCCCATTGCTAATTCGCTGTTTGCAAACTTACAGCAGCCGAGAGCGCACTTTTAAAGAAATGTCAACCAACTGCAGCTCTCACACACATTAAGGCGGGCAACAAGGAATGGCCATCATCGTCGACCGCTGTGTTTTTAACTTGGGCTAATTTGGCCATGCTTGGAAATCACGTATTTATCATGCTCTAGATTTTGAAGCATGGCACCAAAGCTGGATTCAGCCAGCAGATGCCTGAGATATGTCCTCAAGATGCAAACCGTTTTAGCTAATAATACGCAATTTCAGATGTTGGCATTAATCACTGCGCGTAACTAAGTTTATTGTTTCATGTGGAGAACGTGAGTTGAGGTCGTCGGCGCTGTAAGCTGTCCTAATGGCTTTTAGGCATTATCTGGGGAAACCTGAGCAATTGCAAGCAAATTATTTTACTGCTTTCTTGGGGCAGTTCTGAGCAATTTAGACCAAGTGATCTCGAGTCACGCTAGAAACCAAAGTAAACTACATTATGCCGGATAAGCGATATTGATTTCCTCAGCCATTTAGAGCAATTGCTCATAAATCTTTTAGGAGCAAGGTTTAACAGTCTCAAGCGACTTTTTAATGGGCAAATAAATCTAATAAGCATTGTGAACAATACCTTATGATGTGGTTTTCTGTATGCAGGAAAAAGTGCAAGCAGTTTATTTATGCAGCTTATGAGTCTTGATAATTAGGAACGGAGTTTGGAGACCGGAAACCTAGAACTGCCTAAGTGAATCAGACATCGAACATACTCAGTCTTCTCTTCTTCTAATTCTCTCTTATTCCAGCCTCTGAATCAGAAGTGTCACGCCTCATAAATTCGCTTCCCAACAAACAATGTGAACTAGATCCTATTCCCACCTCTCTTCTCAGAAATTGTGCCCCTCTTCTCGTTCCTGTTATCACCAAGATAATCAACTTCTGTCTCTCTCTCTCTCTGTCTCTCTCTTTCCCTCCCTCTTTCTCACTTTCCACCGGTCATTTACCCACCGCCTTTAAGTACTCTCTTGTCAACCCCTCCTCAAATAAGCTAATCTCGACTAGGAAATCTCTCTTAAAATCGTCCCATCTCATATCTTTTCTTTTTATCTAAACTAACTGAACGCAATGTCCTTGCCCGCTAAACGACAACCTTTCCTGCAACTCACCCCTTAACCCCACCAATCTGCATTTTACTGAACGCCACTCCACATAACCTCTGTTCGTCCTTCAAACTGCTGCATCAAGTCTCCTGTCTCTGTCTCCTCAACATCTCTCCCATTTTCGACACCATCGATCACGACCCATACTTTCCTTCGGCTGTCCTCTTGGTTTGACGTGGTCAGATGCTACTCTACTCTGGTTCCAGTCTAACCTGTCTTCCCGCTCCTTCTCTGTCAAAGTCGCAAACCACTGTTCACAACCCCAACCACTCTCTTGTGGCGTTCCATAAGGCTCCGTTCTAGGGCCGGTTCTCTTCATCCTTTACCCTACACCTCTGAGCCATCACATAAAATCCTCTTCTGTTGACCACTGTCTCTAGGCAGGCGACATCCAACTCTTCATAATTCTCCCCAGCGCTTTCTCCTCCTCCGTTGCTCAGCTGTTTGATGTGGTCAGTCTAATCTCTAAATTTATGGCCTCCAACCTCCTCTGCCTCTGCCTCAAAATAGAATTGATTATCCTTGACCTTCAGACGAGATAAAATAAATCCCTGACCATTTTATTCACCTGACCACCAACTCTTCATCTGTCACTTACACCTGCGACTCGCCTGTGCGTAATCTTGGCATCACCGTGATCCCACATCTTTCCTTCCCTAGCCATATCCACAACCTCTCGCACACCTGCTTCATGCATATTCGTGACCTTCGCCGCAATCGACTCGTGCTTGACTTGCAAACTGCTTCCACTATTGCATATTGTCCACTCCAAGCTTGACTACTGTAATTTCCTCTTACTCAACTCGAATACACATAAAAAAGCGTCTAAAACTCATCCAAAATTCACCCCCGTCCCGAACTATATTCAGGACACCCACTCTCGTTCTTAAATCAGTGCACTGGCTGAAAATCATTGAGTGCATCTACTTCAGTTCTATCGCTAACCTGCAAATCCCTGCAATATTCCCAGCTATAGTACGTACGAGAACTCTTCACCAACCCGCTCTATCCGATCCTCCTCCTATCTCACTCTCCCTCGTCCCCAGTCACTACTCGCCTCAAAGGCGTTACACCTGGTTGCCGAGGCCACCACCATCTCCAGGTTGCTATACGCGGCACCAGCATGGTGGGGCCTAGCGTCAGCAGCCGATCGCAACAGACTTGAACGGTTTCTTGCAAGAGCTGCTCGCCTGGGTTATCTACCATCTGGAACCGCAACCATCGAAAAGCGCGTATCGTCAGCTGAAGACCGCCTCCTCCAGTCCATCATCTGGAATGAGATGCACGTCTTCAAGAATTCTTTCCGCCACCTGTCCATCCGACCCTCCACGTCTGCAGCATTATGAGCATGTGTTTATTGGGGAGAGCGAAGCGTTGGGCGAACGTGGGTGTACACTGTACACCTTTGAAGAATCAAAGTCTTGTCTGGATATGTTTTCTACTGACTCGTGCTTAATGATTTAAACCTGTGTGAAGACAGTGTTTGGTAGTGTCTGTAATTTTTCCAGAGCATGTTTTTGCGACGGTTCATCATACAGTCGTTTGTTTGTTTGAGTAACAAATGTCGCTGTATATTGCTAACGATATCAATTTAAACATGCGTATAAGCATAGACTTATGGCTTTTGGCAATAAAGTACTGTCGCGACAAGCATTATTGGTTTAATAATCCGATTGTCCAATCTGAGCATTAGGTGCTACAGGTTGTTGATGGGGGAGCGATCGCTGGTGGCAGCAGTGGGTGTACAGGGACGGATCAAAGTCTTGTCTGGATATGTTTTCTACTGACTCGTGCTTAATGATTTAAGCCTGTGTCAAGACAGTGTTTGGTAGTAGGCTGCAATTTTTCCAGAGCATGTTTTTGCGACGGTTCATCATGCAGTCATTTGTTTGTTTGAGTAACAAAGGTCGCTGTATATTGCTAACGATATTAATTTAAACATTCGTATAAGCATAGACTTGTAATTTTGGCAATAAAGTACTGTCGCGACAGCATTATTGGTTTAATAATTATTGTACATTAGAGAATGGAATACGATCGCGTGTTTCTTGGAGCCAGTGCTATATGCTCCAAATTGGACGAATCTAGTGTCTGAAGCTCGATTGACTTACACCGTAGAAAGGTATTCGAAAACATAGGACTACTCTGTAGAGAAATGTATGAAATGCATACTATTTACATTATTCTTTACAAATCAGTCGAGTCATCGATTTTAAGTCATGTACCATCTACGCATTTAGGTGTATAAAAATATGAGAAAAGTTTTATGAAGTCTAAATCGATGGCCATCCGATATCATTGCAAATGATGTTTTGTAAAATGGCCATTATACGAAATCACTAAAAGTAATAGAGCCCTGCAATTATCCAAAGTATATTCTAGTGCTTTAAAATCTTCTTGTCGCGTTATTTCACTAATGGCGGATTTCAAAGCATGAATTTGATTAATAATTTAATCTAGTAAGTGCAGACTTGCAGCTTGTCGCAAATTCTATCTGATTCGGCGATTACCAAGCATGCAATGTCGGCCAAAGACTTACGTATGAGCGTCTGTATGTATGGCTTTATCCCAAAGCGTCTTTCGCAACATGAATCATTATGATGAAGCCTGTGATGCGTATACAGTTGGCATGGAATGCGGCATTTGTGGCTTTCTTTAGGGCATTTGTCTGTAATACTGGGACCGTTTTCCAGGCCAAAGGACAGGCATTGAGGCCAGCCCGATGACTTAAATGAGTCTCAAAGCTAAGGTTCAGGAATCGGATATTCTCATCGAGGATTCTGCAACCAAAATAGGCCTACGTCTGACCAAAGATTTCATTCTTGAAAACAATCATCATGAGAAAGTTTCTAGAATTTTTATCGAAACAGACGTTTTTCCTCAGTCTTCAATAATGCAGAAGTTTACATACTGATGACCTAATAATTAGCCTATTATCGATAACAAAATAAGCAACACGCCTGTACTCAGTGGCGTAAATCACTTAGGGGACAGAGGGTGACTTGTCCCCCAAAGTTTTGACTGGGCCTATCTTCCCCAAAATGCCGGCCCCCCAAAAATCTCCCAAAATTTATTTACTGATTTTCGCCTCTGCCTGTACTATTAGATCAGCGATTTATGTAGATCATATATTGCAATACATATAAAAATTGCAGCAGTTTGAAAGTGGAAAACTCCTCAGTAAGGTTTCCAATTATTCCGCTTAAATCAAAGTCATGCAGTGATTGTACAGTGCATAATTAAGAGGCAGCTCCACAGGAAAAGCGTTTTACTGCATTATACGGCTACTCAAAATGGATTTCCAGTCAAGAGCCATTACCTGCCTGTGCTACTCTCTCACAAATAATAGTATGATCAGATTGTACCTGGGACATTTGTCTGCGACCATGACACAATAATTGTGGCCTAATGCATATAGACATTAAGTAATCTATCACTGATTAATGATGGCTCTTTCCTTCATAATATTTCTCCAATGGTCTGTCATCTGTTGTTGAAAAATCGTCTCTGGGTGTGAACAACACCGTCAAACTATCGGCCAGTTTTCAATCAGATCCTTGCTTCTTTTGACAATTCTTCATCTTCCAACTCTCCTACTTGACTATCTGAGGTCTTTAGACGTGTCATTCCTGGATGGATTAGAATGAACTGCTTGTAATACTATCTTAAACTGATTTTCCAATTGTTTTAATAGAAGCAACTGAGCAAATTTAATTCGGTAAATCCTATAAACTTATGTAATTAGCTTACAGGACGAAGCTTTTCGGCTCGTAAATTATTCTGGCCTATGCTTAGATGAACAAATTAATTCGATATGTTAACCCTTTCCATGCAGCCCGAATTTTTTCGGGTGTACCGCGTCATACACACATAAAATAAGTAATAAACAAAAATAAATTTATTGCAATTTATTGCACAAAAATGGCCAAGGGTCCATTTGGACCCAACGGGAGTTCCCAGCTCAGTCCACAGCCGTTTCTGTGCAGTCTACAGTCCAAAAAATGCTTCGGTCCAATTGGACCCATGGGCTGGAAAGGGTTAATGGTTAGCCCACTAAAACACTCTTCTTGTCATCCGATCGTTCGACGCCATTTTCTTCACTGTCGTAGTTTGTCTGGCAAACCCCTAGTCTTTTGTCGCCTTGACTGTTGTAACTTGCTTTTTTTTAAATTGAAAAGCTAATTTGGCGATTCCTCAGAGAATATAAAAACACCTTAGTCAGAACCATCACCAAACCTCCAAAGTATCACAATGAATCTTCAGTTGCATTGAGTATACCAATCGGAGAGAGAATACCTTCCAAGACCGGGTAAAATGCCTATAAGGTTCTACTTACATCTGAACCCATCTCATTCTCTTAGTTGCGTGCTGGCCTCAATACCTCTAGCACTCGATCTGAATCACTCTGACCACACCACGGACCAAGACAGCTCTTGGCAGGAGTGTCCTATCTGTCGTTGGCCCTAGGTTCACGAACTCTCATCCGGTAAACGTTTACCCTGAAGAGCCTATTGGCTTTCAGACCTCGACTAAACTTAACTCTGTCTGATCTCATTTCATCCGTATACGCTCATTTTCCCGTGTCTTCTCCGATTCATTTTTTTTAGCTTGTAATCAAACTCACCCTGGAATTTTATTTGCAAAACGATTTTGCCGAGTAGCGACCATTATCTGGTTACTAGAAAGTATAAATGTTATTTGGACAATTATAAGTAATGTGACTTACTGTTATTATTGCCATTTATGAATTATATAGAGTCTTATAGACAATGAGAAAACTGCACGGCAGTAACTGACAATGCTAAGTGTGGCTTAACAATGAGATTTATTGTACTTAATGCAGGTGCTAACTAAAACTAAATGAGCCAGATGAGTGCCTTGTGCGCATGTATGTATATCTCTAAAACCATTACGATAAATTTACTGTAGATTTACTCAAGCTTAGGAGCGTCGTACATGTATAATTATATCCTGGGTCATCTGACTGTTTCACTCTGACTGTACCAAGGACCTGGACAACTCTTGCAGATGTGTCCTATCTGTCGCTGGCCCTAGATTCACGAACTCAGACATACACATAAATAAGTGTATGTATGCATGCATGTATGTATGTATGCATTGTTTATCAAGGATTTAGCTAATTCATATTTCTGAAATGTTGTTCTAGGTGTCCCTAGTTAGCGGGATCTTGTGGGACTCCTCTTGCGGCCAATCCTGATACTTTATGTTGAAATGTTATGTGTTTTTCATTTGGCTTCAATAAAAGAGATTTGATTGATTGATTGATTTGATGTATGTATCTATCTATCTATGTGTGCATGTATATATCCGAACAATTATCTAGCGCTTTTTGGAACCTCACAAAGGCGCTGCATGTATAGGCAATGTTTGCACGCGGATGAGTGCAATATTACGAGTGTGTGTCTGATGTCGTCCAGTTTAAAAGACTCGTTGAAATGTATTAGCCTAAAGGTTGAGACCTTCGTCTCGCGATGCTTAACGTTCAACGTTATCGATTGAACTGAAAGATCAGAAGAAATCTAGATGTCGCCCACTTGTGCCCGCCAATAGACAGACCAGGCCGCCTAAGTCGTGTAAGTAGGCCCTATTTAATGTAACGTAATGTAATTATTAATTTATATAGCGCCGCTCACAGCCGTGGCCATTCAGTAGAGCTCCCTGTGCGAGAACCCAGCATTTAACACCATATGTCTAGGTCTATGATATACACGACGTTTCTAAGTGTGAGTAAATCTACGGTAAGATCCAATTTCCCAAAAGGGAAGTATCATTTCCCGCTCTTCATTGCTTTGTCTTGCAATGTATACAGTTCGCAAGGTCTCGAACACAACCCCAGAACTTGTCGTTCACTTCAAAGTAACGCTGGCAGCAAATTATCAAATTATACTGATCTGTGACAGAGAAAAGTGTGATCAAACGACAAGTCCTGGATTGGAATGCTACTCAGGATTGTTACTCAGCACGCACGAGCTCACAGACCATCAGTTCGCAGATCAAACGTGCTACTAATAGACCACCAAAGCCAAATATAATAAAGGATGATCAGTAATCATCTTTTTCTTCCGGTTCTCTGCTCCTAGGCAGGTTCAAACGTCCAATCTTGCCATTCGTATCTCGTTGTTTAGCCCTCTCTTTCAGCCTGTTGTAACCGTCCCTCATCATGTATGTATGTATGTATGTATGTATGTATGTATGTATGTATGTATGTATGTATGTATGTATGTATGTATGTATGTATGTATGTATGTATGTATGTATGTATGTATGTATGTATGTATGTCAATGTATGTATGTATGTATGTATGTATGTATGTATGTATGTATGTATGTATGTATGTATGTATGTATGTATGTATGCATGTATGTATGTATGTATGTATGTATGTATGTATGTATGTATGTATGTATGTATGTATGTATGTATGAGCACTTGTTATAGCGCCCATTCAAGATTTCTACTCAGAGGCGCTCCTGACTACAGCGCGGACACTGAATCGGAGTTTCACGCCGAAGCGCAAGAGCAATTGCGAGTGAAGGACTTGCCCAGGGTCCGTACCCGGCGGCTTGAGGTGGATTCGAACCCGCAACCCTCCGGCTGCAAGGCACCGAAACTACCCCTACACCACCGCGCCCCACAATCCAATGCAATCCAAAAGCATCTTTCGAGGTCTTCCTTTAGTCTTTTCCCTTCCATTCCTCCCTCGATTACAGTTCTTAGGAGAGAATCTCCCCTCATTGTGTGGCCCATCCATTTTCTCTCCCGACAGCTGCAGAGAAAATAGATGGGCCACAAAATCATATAAGTGCTGAAATTTTGGCCAAAACAATATACATATAACTTTAATCATATTAAATGGTGTTCAAGGGTCGACTGCATGCTACATGGCCACCCACTGAACGCCATAGACAGAGAACAGAGACTAGTGGGGCGGATTGTAGCGCTGCCAATTCATACAATCTGCTAATGCTGCTACGGTCCTTTGATTTCACGATGCTTGCTTCATTAGGCATACATACACAGTTCACACCAGCTGACTTTCTATCATAGCCAATGCATTTGGAGACACTTGAACTACGACTGGTGGGCAGTGTTATATTCGTTAACGGAAACGATAAGTCGAACTGAAAATAATCCATTCCGTTAACGATAAGTATAACGATAACTGAAAATATTCTAAGAACGAAAACTGAACGGAAACGGAAATAAATGATGCCGAACTGAATAAAAACTGTAACGATAATTAAAATCCGAACGGAAATTATACACATTTATGACTAAAAATAGAAATGAAGTAATTTACTTACTGACTTAAATTAGCGGTGAACCAGTCTTTCGTTGGACTATGTTATAGAAATGAAGTAATTTACTTACTGAATACTGACTTAAATTAGCGGTGAACCAGTGAGTAGTTAGTATCCTGTACTAGTGTACTAGTGTAACTACGTTGATAGACCTTCAACTTCAAGTAACTACGTTGATTGAACTCGAAGTAAGATTATTTAAGAACTGTAACTGTAACTTGAACTAAAATTGTTTGAGAACTGTAACTTGAACTGAAATTATTTAAGAACTCGAAGTTGAAGTTGAACTGAAATTATTTGAGAACTGAAACTGAACTGAAACTGAAATTACTCCCAGCCGAACTGAACTGAAACTGAAATAGAAATTATTTTGTGAAGTAAAATAACACTGCTGGTGGGTTAGGGTGAGGTCTGCATCACTTGCGCTTTACCGGTTTGCGGGTGCTATCTCGTCGGGCTGTGGTAATTATTCATCGTAAGAAAGGTGACATATCGATGGATGAATTGCACTGGAAAGTGGATTTGAACGTTTTCGTCTCGCAGCTCTGCAAAACGCAAAGGACAAAGGCATCAGCTGTTAAAGTAATGATACTGTAAAATTGAAATGTGTTGTTGGTCCCTACGTGTCTGCGGGAGAATGCCAGCGGAGAGATTCTTCATTGACACAAGCATCAAACGTAGGCTATACAAACGAATTTTTAACTTAGCATCAGTTAGGCGAGCGAAAAACATTGCTGTGTTTTAAAGGGCGCTATAGAATGCCTAGATGCATGCATACACACACATGCATGTATACATAATTATGTACATTGTACATACATACATGCATACACACATACTCAATTACATGCATACAAACAAGATTATATACATACATACATACATACATACATACATACATACATACATACATACATACATACATACATACATACATACATACATACATACATACATACATACATACATACATACATACATACATACATACATACATACATACATACATACATACATACATACATACATACATACATACATACATACATACATACATACATACATACATATACATGCATGCATACATACATACATACATACATACTTAATTGCATGCATACATGCATATATATATATACACATGCATACATACATACATACATACATAGATACATACATACATACATACATACATACATACATACATACATACATACATACATACATACATACATACATACATACATACATACATACATACATACATACATACATACATACATACATACATACAAACAAGCATGCATTCTATTTCACCACAGACAGCCCCCCCTTCAAGAAAGACTTTTCTAGCTCTGTAAGATCTTTTTAGATCTGTTTGATTTCTCTGTTTAGTACCCTTGTGAGGTTCTCAAAAGGCGCTTCATAAGCACCCAGATACATGAAAAACGCACGTACGTCCGTGCGCACACACATACGTACGTATATTACATACATAAAAGCTACACGCAGTGTATACATTACAGCATAGAACGAGTATGCGCATATTACGAATATTAAGATGTTTAGAAATTGACGAATATTGACGAATATTAAAACTGGCCTACGAATATTAAGAATAGTAAATTTTTTAGTTCTTTTAATTGTTAATTCTTCAAAATCCGGGATTAATTGTAAAAAATCAGTGCCATATATAATTACATATGTATAAGAACAGTTACATATTACAGTTACTCAGCCAAGTACAGACCTATGGTGGGTAAAATCATACTTGACATTATATTGAGTGGCGCAGCAAGGTATTTGGCGCCAATACCAGCAATTTTGAACTAATATAGGCCAAAGACTCTATGACTAAGTTCATGCAAAAACATCGTCACATGACGTCACCAACGAATTTTTACGAATATTTACGAATGTTAAAAATGCCCTAATATTCACGAATATTTTACGAATATTTACGAATGTTAAAAATGCCCTAATATTCACGAATATTTACGAATATTAAAGCCTGAAGTCACGAATTCTCGTACTATGCATTACAGGTTGGATGCGCGACCTTGAAGTAGATATCTCACAGTTTGACACGCAACACCGAGATACAGAGTACGCTTTGTAGGCGCCACGCCATACTATTCAGCCGTAGAATGGTCCAAGTGTTTCTGACGCTTATCGGTTGATACATTGTCATGAGCTAATAGCGCAAGATAAATAAAAGAGAATGAATTAAGTATCTAATCGACATCAATAAATGCGTCTATATTTATAGTTTATATAAATACGTGCGCGTAGGTAGGTTACTTCTTGCGGGAAGGGTCTGTGAATATACTCGCGTTGATTGCGCTTCGTCAGGCTTATCTGTGGAGATGGTTTCCATTTGGGAATAGTAATTCAGGGCAAATGGAGATTTATTTATGGCTTTCCTTGTCGTCGCTTTCATTCCACTGGAAAACGCCTCCGTATACGATCGCCCGATAGGTTGTCTGGTGATGATGATCGTGCAGATAAGGTCAAGTGATTTGGATGGCACTACAATTATCCGCACAGCGAGGATTCGATTCCCTCGTACACCTTGAACACTTCTGTCGTCGGATCGAGCAATTGATTCATACACACATATATACATACATATATACACACGAACACCTACACACACACACCTACACACACGAACACATACACACACGAACACATACACACACCAACACATACACACACGAACACATACACACACGCATACCTACACACACACTGACTGAGTACTGAGCTTCCGTTATCTCGCCAGACCTTAAGTTTTTGTTTGATTTTTAGATACAGTCACTGCAGTGTCTCGAAGCCAGCCTGCCAAATAGTTAGCACTGGGCCTAAATACAAACAAAAGCAAGAGCGCAAAAGGCAGATAGGCCTACTATTATAAATGGACACACTGAATTAAAAACCGAATGCAAACACAAACAGAAATGGAATTTGTTTGGACAAGATAGAAATTCTAGGACCATTTTCGACGAAGTTATATCTAATTTCATATTTAATCAGTCACTTTTAATTGAGTATTATATACATATACTATTACACTGGCTAAGCAATAGCCATATATACATTTATATGTTGTATGCGACTATTGCTAACCAGTCTGCAGAGATAGTTTGAATTTTACCTAAGGATTTGATTATATCTTCTCTTCAAGAGAACCTGTGAGAACGGCCCTTAGCGAATCGGCGTCTACCTTTCCTTATCTTATCTCACTATGTTTATATTAGAAGTTTCCTGTCGTAATGGGTCCTGAAACAGATCAGGTGCTTGTGTTGCAGTGACGACTACCAGAAGATGCGTCCAGCTGATCAGAGTTCGTGGTCGCGTGTTCAAGGACCACGCTTCCGCCGGAAACCGTCAATCAGCTCACCCATGGAGTCTTCAAGAAAGAGTTCCATAGCATTCTTCGTTGTCTGAGATCCATCTTCATAGCAGCATTTCTTCTTCAGTTCCTGTCAATCAGCCACTAAGGCTCATCGAGATTTAGATGTCGCTGTTCGTTTGGACGCTGGTGGCTTTGGAAGCTGGAATCAAAAGCGGGGCCTGAAACAACAACAGCTGTAAGGATTTAGTTGGAAGAATCGACTGAAGATGCATTCGATTCTTAGTAATGGACCTCTGTCGTATCTCGCCTGCCTCACTCGATGTTCGCGTAGGAACGGAGGCGATAAGGCAGACGACACGGCATCCTACGCAGCCGACAATACGGTTAGTTCTCATCAACAACTTCATCATCATCATCATCATCATCATCATCATCATCATCATCATCATCATCATCATCATCATCATCATCATCATCATCATCATCATCATCATCATCATCATCATCATCATCATCATCATTTACTTTCCCCTTCTTATCATCATTATCAGCAGCATCATTTATAATATTATGCAATTGATAGGATCAACATTACCTAGAGTTGAATGTTAACATTAGCGTTAATGATGATGTTGTTGATGTTATTGCTGCAGTTGGGAAGTAGAACTGTTTCAAATGTAAACTTTCGCGTCCGTTTGGACTAATATGACAAAGAGACAGATCCACAGAGAATGCCATACAGTGACAGAGACGGACAGACGGACGAACTGACAGACGGTCAAACTGACGGGCGGACAAACTGACGGACTGACGGACGGACGGACGGATGACGGACAGCAGACGCATAGATTAAGTGCCTGGTGTTGGTCAGCTAAAAGGTGGTGCCACGCTTCATGCAATAAATGTGTGAACATCTGCTGTGTAATGTGACAGGCAGTTAATATATGCAAGCCAGCAAGTCAGTCAGTTAGTCTTTCTCTTAGTCAGTCAGTCAATCAGTCAGTCAGTCTTTCACTTAGTCAGTCAGTCAGTCAATCAGTCAGTCTTTCACTTAGTCAGTCAGTCAGTCAGTCAGTGAGTCAGTCAGTCTTTCACTTAGTCAGTCAGTCAGTCAGTCTTTCACTTAGTCAGTCAGTCAGTCAGTCAGTCTTTCACTTAGTCAGTCAGTCAGTCAGTTAGATAGTCAGTCAGTCAGTCAGTCAGTCAGTCAGTCAGTCCGACCAACTGAATAACCGAATAACTGACCGACCTACTTACTTACGTACTAACCACGCTCAACCGACTTACATGCTACTCTACTTATCTACTCACTTATACCTGCTGATCTATCTACCTTTCTCGCAACTGACTAACATACACATACGTACCTACCGTATTATCTCTTTATAATTATATTATGAACCAATTACATAATACATGCTTATTTTTCTGCCTACTTATCTATCTATCAGCAAACTTACACACTTGCCTACTGTCGTCTTACTTTTCAATCAATCAATCCTTTTATTGTTTCCATAGAATAGTTTACAAGTAGTGATCCAGAATAATCATAATCAACGATCATAAGTATGGAAATTAAAACAGACAGATCACATGATTATCTTATTAACATTTAAGGGAAACAATCGGGTTCCCAGAAGGGACTGAAGTCCCGCTAAGTTAGGGATACCCGTTTACCATGTTAGCAGAGGGATGACAGTTGAGTATAGTCTAGTCTACACAAATAGCATTGTCAGAAAAAAATGAGAATAACTGGCTTAACTAACAACACTTAACTAGGTCACTTAACTAATTGTGGTATAACAATGAATAACCATATTTAGAAAACGCATTGACTATTGTCAAGGAGGTAGGCTCTGACCTCTTTTTTAAACCGGGCAAGATTCGGAAGAGTGCGCAGTGACTTCGGTAGGTTATTCCAGACAGGAGGACCAGCACATCTTAAGGTAAAATAACGAGTGTTAGTGCGGGCATAGGTTCCATCAAAGTTATCGAGAGATCTTGTATAATGAGAATGTGTATCAGAGATCTTAGAGAAGTAGCGACTGAAGATTGGGGGAAGAGATTTGTTGGCAAAGCGATACATAAATTCACAGATTTGCAATTTATTTATCTGAGGGATATTAAGTATTCGTAGTATACTAAATCTACTTGCTGTGTTAGTTATCAATGATTTCCCAGCAATAATACGTACAACTCGTCTCTGTAATATAAATAGCCTATTCAGACGAGAGGAATAATTGGAGGCCCAGGCGATATTACAGTATGTCAAATAAGGGTAAACAAGAGAATAATATAGTGTATGCAGAACTCTAGAAGGTAACAGGTAGGATACACGAGCCAGAATCCCTATGTTCTTGGCAACCTTAGTGGAAATGTTACTTATGTGATCATTCCAGGTTAAATGTTGGTCAATGTAGACCCCAAGGAATTTGGAAGAATTGACTTGAGCAATAGGAATATTGTCAATGGAGAGGATGGAATCAGTAGCAGGGACGGGTTTCCGATGAGATCGGAAAAGGACATAATTAGTTTTTCCCAGGTTAAGAGAAAGTTTATTAGCCTTAAACCACTCCGCCACATGGATAAGTTCAGTGTTGGCAATAGATAGCAGAGACTGGATTGATTTATGAGAGAAAAAGACATTGGTGTCATCTGCAAAAAGAATAAAGTTAAGTTGGTCAGATGCATTCGGCAAGTCATTAATGTATAGTAAGAACAGCAGCGGACCCAAAATTGACCCCTGTGGAACACCACATGTAATAAGTTTAGTTTTAGACTGACAACCTTTACAGCAAACACATTGGCGTCTCTGAACAAAGTAACTTTTAAACCACAAGAGCGGGACTCCACGTATTCCATAGTTTTCAAGTTTAGTTAAAAGAATAGAATGGTCCACCGTATCAAAGGCCTTGGCCAGATCGAAGAAGATACCAAGAGAAAATTTATTTTCATCGATTGCACTAGCAATCTTATCTTGCATGTCAAGCAGAGCCATTGAGGTGGAATGACCGGATTGAAAACCATGTTGATTGGGATATAAAATATTCATTTTGTCAATATAGGTATATAAACGTTGGTACATTGATTTTTCAAGGATCTTAGAAAAAAGGGAAGGATAGAAATAGGCCTATAGTTAGTGACATCCTGGCTGTTACCTTGTTTATAAACCGGTACAACTTTTGCCATCTTTAAGGAAGAGGGTACAACACCAGTGAGAAAAGAAGAGTTAATAATATCCGATAATGGAGCAGCTACATAATCAATGATCCTAATAGCAACAGTCGGGTCAATGTCGTCAAGTGCTGAAGAATGGGTAGTGCGAATAGATGCAGTTAAAGAAATAATTTCTTGGGGGGTAGTCAAGTCCGCAACAAATGAGTTAGGCGGGGATGGTTTCAAATAAGATAGAAAGGAAATATCAGATTTTGGAATCCCAGCTGCAAGCGTTTGGCCTATGCTCGTAAAATAGTCGTTGAACTTATCAGCCATTATTTGGGGGTTATCAACTATCATACCGTTAATGATGAGGGAATCAATATTTGACGGATTGTGATTCGGTCTTAAGATAGAGCGAATTATAGTCCAGGTTTTTTTAAGGTTAAGACTATGTTTAATAAACTCAGCCTCATAATAATTTCGTTCAGCGTTAAGGCGCAAGGATTTGAATTTATTCCTGTAGGCCGTGAATATTCTTTTATTATTACTATTGGGATTCTTTATGTATTTTAAATATAATTTAGACTTAGTTCTACAAGATTTTAACAAGGCATTAGTCATCCATGGTTGCTTCCGGAAATGCAGCCCCCTTCTTACGGATTGGACTTGAGGGAAAGCGCGGTCATAAGCGTTTTTAAACTGTGCCAAGAATAAAGTATAAGCAAGATCCGGGTCATTATGGATACATGCAGAGGAAACTAGGGACCAGTCAAGGCTGGATAACAGTTCCTTAAAGAACTCCATCGTGTCATCGTTTATCAGACGAGTTGGATAAGCAGTGTTCGTATTTAAATTACGTGGGGTGATGTCAAACGAGGCCAGGATGGGAAGATGGTCAGAAATATCACTAATGATGATAGAAGAGTCAGTCAACTTAGTCCATACATTAGTGAAGATATTATCAATCAAAGTAGCGGTTGACTTACAACCTACCTACCTACCGATATTAGAAGCGTACATGCATGTAGTCTTGCACTTACATCGTGTTGTTATTATTATTATTATTATTATTATTATTATTATTATTATTATTATTATTATTATTATTATTATTATTATTATTATTATTATTATTATTATTATTATTATTATTATTATTATTATTATTATTATTATTATTGTGGGTCTTTCCTCTTGGAATGACCTTCCTCACTTTATGCACTCTAACATTTTGGTTGAGGTCTCTCTCTCATCTGCCTGCTGCTTGAAGACTTTTTATTCCCACGGAGCTTTCACTCTGAATAGCTTATACTGTAAGAGGCGCTTTACAAATATTCAAATACAATAGGCCCTACAATACAGCATAATATTGTTACAAACACTTTTAACGCGCGCATTGTGACACAGAAATGCGAATCGGACGCACGGTTAGTTATTCGCCAGAGGTATTGCAGTTAGATATCCAGAAGCTTGAAGGCCAATGAGAAATGGTTTTGTTTCTAGTTTTGAGCTTCGAGGAGTAAGTAAGTAAGTAAGTAGTTTATTCACCACCAAATAAAGCAAAATGACAGTTATACACAAATTTTACAAACTGAGTGGTGGGCTACCGGTGAAGTCTCATAGGACTCATCTCGCCGGTCCCCCTAATAATGATGGCGAAATACACATGTCTTAAAAGAGCAAGTACAAAATACTAGTACCAATTAGCAAACCAGTCTCATGACAATTAATTGTTAGTAGGCCTAATCCATTTTTTCCCACTGGGAAGCAAACAAATACAACTTAGGAGTGCTTTAAAGCCTTTACAGGAAGAGAAAGAGTTTAGTTAGTTTAATTAGTTTCTAGATATATCCTACCTACTTACCGGCAGGTATAAAGGCGCGATATTGTGTTCACAGGGATTGCAATGGACTGTTTTTATAGCGCCTCTAGACGCATTGCACTCTGAGGTGTTGTTGGTCTGTCACGGTTTGACATTCTTTGAGGGGACCCGCATTAACGTGGGTAGGCCCTGCGTCGAGCGGTCGACCGGGCGGCGTGTGCCCCTCGTCGAAGGCTGAATGAATTACCGGGTGAGATGGATGATTACACCCGTCAGCAACGGCTTTGGCGATGATCGATAAATTGCTCGGAATGTTCACGTCACTGAATAGCTGTTGGTGGGGCGGTCGTCCGACCTGCCAATCATTCATTTAGAGCAGGTCCTGGACCGAGTCCGTTCCATCTGCGGTCGTACAGTTGCTAAGACAACAGGTGGTCGGTCCTGCATTAGCATCTTCCGCCTCTCTCTCACTCTCTCTGCCTCTGTCTGTCTGTCTGTCTCTCTCTCTGCCTCTGTCCCTCTAACCGTCGCTTATTTGACTGTCTCCCTCACTTACTCTCTCTCTTTCTCACCTTCTTTCCTAGTCTCTTAGGTCTGTCTACATATGTCTCTCTGTCTATCTGTCTCTCTCTGTCTCTGCCTCTGTCTTTGTCAGTGTCTCTGTCTCTGTCTGTCTCTGTCGCACTCTCTGTCTGTGTGTCTGTATGTATGTATGTCTGTCTGTCTCTGTCTGTCTGTCTGTCTGTCTGTCTCTGTCTCTGTCTCTGTCTCTCTGTCTGTCTGTCTGTCTGTCTGTCTGTCTGTCTGTCTGTCTGTCTGTCTGTCTGTCTGTCTGTCTGTCTGTCTGTCTCTCTCTCTCTCTCTCTCTCTCTCTCTCTCTCTCTCTCTCTCTCTAACTAACACCTTCCCTCCTAGTCTCTCACTCCCCTTTCGACTCGAGCCACTTATTCTGTCAAGCTCTCTTCCGCTATCTGTAACTCGTATCGTCAGCCTTCGTCACCCGTCACCCTGTTTTTCTCAGGCAATAAGCATGAGATGAAAGTTCCTTTGCGATGCTATATCCCAACCCTGGACCAAAGCAACGGAGCTGCCACGGTCGCAGATGACGTCGGTAGATTTGACGTTACAAGAAGCGATTGCTGACGCACGACAATGATGATAATTATCGACCTTAATCCCACCAGACACTTGTTCGCTGTCCCTGGTGCCATGGCTGCATCCATTAGTGTCTCAACTCTCAAGTCATTCTATCAGGACCCGACTGTAATTAAAACGCAACCATGCAGAAGTGTAACTGATATGGGTTGGCATACGACAACTGTTCGCCAGCTTGACAATTCATCTCACTGGTCAAAGCACGGTGCCCGATTGGTTAGAGCACTCGGCCTGTAACGCGGAGAGTACGGGTTCGAGCCTAGCCCGAGGCTAGTACTGTGTAGGGACCTTGAGCAAATCTTTCGCTCACAATTGTTCTGCAGTATATATAATTATTTTGTCCGCGACATCGTCGTTTGTGCACTTATAAACTTTGGAAGGAGGGCAGTATCAAAGTACAGTTGTATTGTATTATTGCATTGTAAGCATTTCCTTCCACTATATTCTATTTCGGAATTGTATTGTATTGTATCTGGGCATTTATAAAGCGCCTCTAGCAGTAATGACTATTCAGCGGCTACTCGTGTTAGCGCTTGTTGTGTACACACCAGCGTATGGAGTTGTGGTCTGATTCTTGACATCTGCAACTTTAATATACGAACTGTATACGCCGCCTGTGGTAGGGTGTTTTGTCTCGGCGGAGGACGACCGACGCGGGTCATTGGAGTGACCTCAACCGTTAGTCACTGATGGTGCTTCAATCTACCGATCGACGCTCGAAGAATACCTCTTCTACGTAGGCCTACACCTCAGTGGCGCTTCGACGAATTAGTCGGATGAGCATCATATTTAACCGATAAGGGACAGCTTGGCGGCAGCGTCATCGCGTGCTGCGAGCGCTGTCACTTGGCTTCGTACCAACCTATCGAAACAACTTGGTCTAGAGACCCTGAACATCTATGCCATCCATCTATCAACTGTCGATAGGAACCCATTGGTTCACCATTGTTCGAGCGCCTCTGAGGAGTTTCTCTTGAAGTGGCGCTATACAAATTTACGATTCCGATTACTAGTGGTTGGCTCCACGTGTGTGTGCGTGTGTGTGTTTGTGTAGGTATATGTAGGTGAGTGTGTGCGTGTGTGTGTTTGTGTAGGTATATGTAGGTGAGTGTGTGCGTGTGTGTGTTTGTGTAGGTATATGTAGGTGAGTGTGTGCGTGTGTGTGTTTGTGTAGGTATATGTAGGTGAGTGTGTGTGCGTGTGTGTGTTTGTGTAGGTATATGTAGGTGAGTGTGTGCGTGTGTGTGTTTGTGTAGGTATATGTAGGTGAGTGTGTGCGTGTGTGTGTTTGTGTAGGTATATGTAGGTGAGTGTGTGCGTGTGTGTGTTTGTGTAGGTATATGTAGGTGAGTGTGTGCGTGTGTGTGTTTGTGTAGGTATATGTAGGTGAGTGTGTGTGCGTGTGTGTGTTTGTGTAGGTATATGTAGGTGAGTGTGTGCGTGTGTGTGTTTGTGTAGGTATATGTAGGTGAGTGTGTGCGTGTGTGTGTTTGTGTAGGTATATGTAGGTGAGTGTGTGTGCGTGTGTGTGTTTGTGTAGGTATATGTAGGTGAGTGTGTGCGTGTGTGTGTTTGTGTAGGTATATGTAGGTGAGTGTGTGTGCGTGTGTGTGTTTGTGTAGGTATATGTAGGTGAGTGTGTGTGCGTGTGTGTGTTTGTGTAGGTATATGTAGGTGAGTGTGTGTGCGTGTGTGTGTTTGTGTAGGTATATGTAGGTGAGTGTGTGCGTGTGTGTGTTTGTGTAGGTATATGTAGGTGAGTGTGTGCGTGTGTGTGTTTGTGTAGGTATATGTAGGTGAGTGTGTGTGCGTGTGTGTGTTTGTGTAGGTATATGTAGGTGAGTGTGTGCGTGTGTGTGTTTGTGTAGGTATATGTAGGTGAGTGTGTGCGTGTGTGTGTTTGTGTAGGTATATGTAGGTGAGTGTGTGCGTGTGTGTGTTTGTGTAGGTATATGTAGGTGAGTGTGTGTGCGTGTGTGTGTTTGTGTAGGTATATGTAGGTGAGTGTGTGTGCGTGTGTGTGTTTGTGTAGGTATATGTAGGTGAGTGTGTGCGTGTGTGTGTTTGTGTAGGTATATGTAGGTGAGTGTGTGTGCGTGTGTGTGTTTGTGTAGGTATATGTAGGTGAGTGTGTGTGTGTGTGTGTGTGTGTGTGTGTGCCCACCACTTGTTACTCTTCTAGTTTACTGCGCAATGTTTTGCTAACTGATGTAAAAATTTAATTTGTAATGACATTAAATTTTAACATCATATAGGCATTGAGAAGTGAGCATTGAGCATTGAGTGCCTCTGATTTGTTTTGCTCTTTGAGCGGCGCTATATAAATGTTCGATTACAATCACTGCTACATTTACAACTACTCGTTCTCTCTTAGATTGCATATTATGTCAACTCAGCCGCTGCTGTTATTATCATCTGAAGCAACTAAAGCTGTGGTGCAGACCCCGTCATTTGTGGCCCTGTTGACTGTTGCAATTCACTGTTCATTCAACTTCATTGGCTTTCAAAGATTGCTTTTGTGAGGTCATCAATCTGTGCTAAATTCTGCTGCTAAACCTCTGTCTGGTATGTCTCGTTTCTCTCATATATCCTCATATATCTCATTAAATGCGAAATGAACTCCACTGGTTACCTAGCTCCTTTAGAATTCAGTTCAGGACCCTTTCATTACCAGATGCTTCCATTGGGAGGCCCCCCCAATCATTGTGTCCCCAATCTCTTGTATCCATCCATTTAATCGTAATCGTAAACTCCACATTTCTGAAGCGCTGCTTTAGGGGGCACCAGCTTATTTACGAGCGCTGCGTCGTGTCAGATAGGTTGTCCATCGATGGCGAGGGAAGATTCGAGGTCCCGAGTTTAAACACTCATTCGTGGCTTCCTGTACTCACTGGACAGAAGTGATGTTAGTGTGCCTCGATCCAGCTTATGAATTCCACTGTGGTTGGTTGCATCGATCGGCAACAATCTTCGCGTATTAGTAGGCCTAGTTTCCAATCTTATGGCTGCCAGGTCGTTGGCGTCGCCCTCCCTCATCCACCAGGCTTGGGACTTCCTTGCACTATCTGGCACTTGCGGCATTAGTATCAGTGGCGGTCTGGTTAAGTGAGCAGTTCGCTGTCAAAGATACAGTGTATATGGGACATATTTCCACGGATATCGCATACTGGGACCGCCGCTGAATAGTTTCAGTAATAATTTCAAGACTCACTATTCCGTCAAACAATACAGTACAATACAATGCACAGAGCACAATAGATATACAATGCAGTGCAATGCAATATAAAAATCAATGGGTGTTAACCTAACCTCAATCCCACAACTGTTTTTTCATCTGATAAGCTCAAGAGTGAATATATTACATCGATTAGTTTAAATCGAATGCCGAAAAAGAGCAAAATATGTCTAAACAATTAAAACCTGTCACTTTTCTGTACTTACATGAATAATTAGAGAATCCGAAGTTGAACAAATGTTCACCAGTCACCCCTCGTTTGCTAAATAGAAAAGCTGCGTTCTATTAGGCAAGTTTTGCTTATTTTATCTCACGCTTATTCAGAATCTTACTGGTTGCACTTACACTAATTGTAATAATAATCTCCAAAGTTCGAAAGCGCTACTCTAAGGCTAAGCGCAGAGAACCAGCTTATTCATGAAACGCTTAATTGTAACATGTGTCACAAAATGATCCATTAAACTTAATAGAGTTGAAGAATATTGTTTCGCTTGCACAGTATAGGCCTATGTTGCGCATATTATGTCTCAATTATTTTAAGTTTGGTGGTGATGGTGGTCTTTAGTCAAGGCATGTCATAATGTTTATGTGGAAATCTTGTAAAAAATAACATTATGTAGATGTTTACATGAAAGCGACGATTCGATTAACTAGAGACTAAGTGTGTTGTTAATTGATCTAAAGTAGGCAGATTATAATATCAACCAATTAACTAACTGTGAATGCATTAGGCAGTTTATATTGTTAGTAGGCTATATGCCTTAGAAGGCTTAGATAATAGCCAGGCGGATCGAATCGAAAATTAAAGAATCGCGTTAAACTGACAATCTTATAATATAAGGCGAAGTCTGTTTACGTTTTCCTTCCGTTTGTTTGTTTGTTTGTATGTTTGTTTGTCCGTTGTCTAAAGGCTCCGAAACGGAACGCTTTAGCGATTTACAAAATTTTACAAAACATTATTACGCCACGTCATGGTCAACGCGACTATTTTCAGCTCGCAATTTTATTTAAACGCCGATATATGGACATTTTACATTTACAACTTTTTAAACGAGGCTATCTTAATACCGCCCATAGTATGGCCATTTGTCCACGTCACGCTGGCTAAAATTAATATGCAATCTTACGTCACGAGGAGCATTTAGGTCAACGCTCTGATTCGCAACCAATCACGATGACCGTTGATTTAAAATCAGAAGTGGTAACGCCCACGGCAAAATTTCAATGCAACACTTTAGGGATACGAAATTTTTAACGAACGTTTTCATTTGAATTTCTATAGATCTCAACCCAACTTTATATCAACTCAAAATTTGCTTTAGGCCTAAATTTCGATATTTGGACATTTTAAGTTTCGATGTGATCATAGTTTCAATGCCACTGAATTCTAGCTATGCATGGGTATATATTGCATAGAGTTGTAATTAAACAATTTCAAGCCAGCGCGTAAATTTCGCCAGAGGGACACACGAAAAATTTGCACATCGTTAAATTCAAATTCACGGGCGCTGACGAAGATCGTTAAATTCAAATACACGGGCGCTGAGGAAAACCCGGGCGAACGCCGGGTAAAAACTGCTAGTGTGGTATAAACTTAACTATGAAACACGACAACGTCAATCTGCAATGTTGGAGAGTGTACCTAAGTACTCCGCTCAATTCGCCAACGCTGTACTCGGTTGGTGCCAGTCCCACGTCTTAAAAAAGAGGAGGGTGACGCCATTCATCTCTGTTATGACGTTGCTTCGTTAAACAGCAACTAACTAGTCACAGCGTTAAAATATACCGCGAATATAGCATGACAAATCAGTTGTCTGTCTGTCTAGAACGGCTTTCCATTTCTGCAACACTGAATAAAACACGACATACATTTTTCAATACGGTTTACACCTTCTCCCATCCATCACTTAGTCTTGGATACAGCGATCTTTGAGTGCTGCAAAAGGCGCTATAAAACGTCATGTCGCTCCACTTCACAAACGTTTCATCCCAGTACATCTCTAACCCTTAGACATCATACCGCATTTAGATTGTTGATAACCTTTGTGCAGATGACTGCGAAGGAGGCCAAAGGCTCAGATACAAGCTGTCTCCAAAGGATGATAGGAATTTTCTTCGGCCACGCTGGCTAGCCACCTCAGAATCTGCCGCATAATACATTATTGCTTGCTTAAGGCTGTGTCAACTTGATTTTTCTTCTAATAAACGAATATCCTTTAGGGATAACCATTTGACACTAGTAAACTGGCTGTCTTGTGGTAGACAACGTTGCTGTATAGATACTTGATAATTGGACTGAAGTGAATATGTATTGCTCGAATTGTTGTTGTGAAGAATTTGTGTGTCAATAAAAGTTTTGAATTGAAAAAATATGTGATGAAGAAAGTTATACTGCTTTTCCAATATTAATGATTTTAGTCATTCGTAAACACCGAAGACGAATAATTATTGACATTTCTATTCCAAAGCGCCTTCCCCTCGAGCAGAAAGTGCTCCAACGACCAATCCGTGTTTGTAAATATGAATGTCACCGCCTTTCATAAATTAGTTTGTAATACTGTGGGTCGAACTATAGACGTTAACGTTTCGATTCTTCTGCGTGAAAAGCTCTAACGCAAACTAAATAAACTGTCAGCTAATGGCCATGGCAAACCTTTCCATGCTGAATATGACGAAACCGGAAACTGCTTCAATTTTAGACGATGGCTTGTCAGTCTATTCATGCGCGATGTCTATGCTCTGACTTCCGGATCCGTGCACTTGTCCATTGACCAGTCACGGATGTCACTCTGAATGCACGCCATCATCGGTGTTATGCGAGACCTCGTCAGCGATGACGACGACGACGACGACGTCATGGGCAGACGAGAATTAATTTAATCTCGCCTAATTCTTCCCCGAAATAATCTCCGTGGCGCCTGTTAACAGATTAGCCCCCGACTCGTCGGCAGTCGGCGCCACTGTCTGTCGTCATAACAGGTGCCCGGATGTCGCCAGGGCTGACCCCAATATTTATCCTCCATGGACGATACATCAAGCATGGCCTAAAAGTCATATAATATTATATATAGTTCAGCAGAGATCACAGTTCAGAGTCCAACATTGCTAGTCCGACATTTCCTTGAATCATCTGCTTGGCTAAATCGTAATCGTAAACTCAAAATTTCTAGCGCTACTCTAAAACTAAACTTCAAGCGCGGGGCACTAGTCTATTCACGAGCGCTGAAATAAGCCATCATCGGCAGACGTTCTATAGCAGGCCTCGGCAACTACTTTTAAGTTAACAGAGGGCCATCCTCAGATTTTTTCAAGGGCTGCTCAGGGACCGTTGTGACAATCACGGGATAATTTTTGGAGATTCATTTGCTCCAGAAAATGAGACAATATTAATTTTATTCAAACTAAACATTGCAGAATAACTGTTAAAGAAAATGAAAATAGTTTGGTATGATGAAAACCTAATGATCTTAATACCTACACTACAATAAAAATAATAAACAAAATATGTTTTAAGTTTATTCAGTTTTAAAAATACATAAAATGGATAAATGGTTCCAAAGTGCCAGCCTGGTACAATGCTAATAAAAGACATGTCAAGGGCCGGTTCAAAGGGCCCTATGTTGCCCACAGCTGTTCTATAGTCTTGAGGTGAATCTAAACATCGGAACGAGAGAGTTTGGAACATCTAACGCCATACTCCTTATTGAACAGCTTACCACTGTCGCATCAGTGGTAAGCCAAACTCTCTCGTTCCGCTGTTTCGCTTCACTTAAAGACTAGAAAGCATAATGATGGTGGCTTATTTCAAATACTTGAATCTCGGACTAGCATGATCCGTACACGGGGACCTTAAATGGCGTGGCACCCATTCAAACAGGTAGCGATGGTGAAGGATCTCGTCCGCTTAATTCATTAAAAAATGAGCGTGGTCGAGGCCATAATATTATAGTCGCTATAATGGGAAAAAGTGGATAAATACATTTAGAATCCTTGCTCATTACGGGCCTCTAGTCCCCTTCCTAGTTCACGTGATTCCTAATGCCTGCTGGATTCTGACCTGGGTTCAAACGCAAATTTCGACTTTTTTGCCAAGGATGTGATTTTTGGGAAAGTGCAAGCTTTAGCTTTATGCAATCATTGGCGAAGACTATATTGTGTGAAGATGCAGTTTTCGAAGTCATTAGGCTGCGGTCAATAGGTCTTATTCAATTGATTCCAGACACGATTTGCACCCTCGACTTGGAGAGGCCACGATCGATACACAAATATCGATCAGTGGGTTTGTTGGCATCATCTTTATTTTTAGAACAGTGCAACCGTGGAGCATCATTAAAGCCACAAAAGACTTGAAGTAATTTAAAGGTCACGCCCTTCTGACCCGGCGTGTCTTTGAGCGATCACGAATACCGCAGACGTCACTCCCAAGTCATTGCTGGCACGACGATTTCATCCGGAAAAGAACTGGGATAGCTTATTGGCCAGTTTGAGTCAGTCAGATCATGCCTGTTAGCTGGAGAATTGCAAGATACTTCGTACATTTGTCCTAGATATGGATCACAGGTGTTAGCTGGAAAATAACCAAGAAACTTTTCTAACCATGGATGGGTCATGTAGAGTGACCGAACGCAAGCTGGGAAAACTAGGAGACTTTCGCACGAAGATTGGAAGGACTATGTAAGTCAAATTAAAATCAACTTCGCATCATATAAGACTTACATCGCAAATCTCAACCTCTGATTTATTGAACTGTAGAATATCTCGAGATTACGATACAGGTCCTCATGCTGATGGTCTGCCTGTTCATCTGCGCTCCATCTCATCATGTGGAGTTATGTATTTAAATACATAGACCTGCCCTGGATTTTTTTGTTCTACAATAAGTTATCCAAAATGCAAAGTAGTAGCTTCGCCGTAGTTGGATCCTTATTCTGGAACAAGATATAATTCACCCTGCGATATGTGAACTTCTACTATCTCTTTGTCTGCTTTAGCCTCTGCCTATGTCTCTGTCTGCGTCTCTGTCTCTCTCCCTCTATCTGTCTGTCTGTCTCTCTCTGCCTCCATTCTCTTTGAGAGTAGTATTGTGTTTTTGTCAGATGGGGACATTGGGGAGAACTAAGATTTCTTGAAGGGGCGCTATGTATTATGTAAAATTAAGTTTTGCTATTGTTGTTGCTGCTATTATTATTATTATTATTATTATTATTATTATTATTATTATTATTATTATTATTATTATTATTATTATTATTATTATTATTATTATTATTATTATTATTATTATTATTATTATTATCATCATCATCATCATTGTCATCATCATCATCATCATCATCATCATCATCATCATCATCATCATCATCATCATCATCATCATCGTCATCATCATCATCGTCATTCCGACAATTTATGTTGAGCTGTAAAGCGAAATCTAGAGAGGAAGGCACCCGACAAACAAAATGTGACTCGCGCTCATTGCCTGCTGTTGACTGCCTCCTCGCGATGTGACCTAAACTCGACTGGTCTTTTCTTGCTGAAATTTTGAGTTTATGATAACAATTAAGACACTTACGACAGATGAACGGATAGCAGCAGAGAGGAGGAAAGGGCAATTAGTGGACAGTCCTCGTCCTCGTCCTCGTCTAAAGGACGATGGTGGTCGTGGTGAGTGGTCTTGCTTTCCGTGGCCGTCGAGTGCAACTACTGACCGTTCGTTCGACTGTCGTCCGTCCGTCCGCGAGAGATACAGGCAGAGCGCTTAATGTTCTTCTTCTGCGGAGACGCCTCTTCAGGTCTCAGCTGCCAACCGATGAAGTCAAGTGATGATAACGCCATGCTCAGATACACTGCAGGCGAAATCAAAGCCATGCACCACAGTATCTTCTTCTTCTTCTTCTTCCGATCTTACAGCAGCAGGCTGTTCAAACCATTAGGAACCAGATGCTATCTCTTTATGCCATCTCAGAGACAATTTGCGTGGATGGAGGAACTGTCCCTCGCAGCTACATATACGTTGTCGCCCACAATGGGCCTATATCTGACCAGAGTGGCACAATGAGCGTGGCCCAGTGGACGTGGCTGTTTGGGGTCAAGTCGTAGAGGCATAAACTGTCTAGTCAAGTGGTAGCATAATATTATTAGAGCACTGAACATATAATATACATCCGTTTATTGAGAAAACTGATTGTCAAACCGCAACCAAGTACAGATTATGAAAAAAGGAGTAGGCTTCAATGTATTAGTTACTATCAATGTTAGGATATCATGGGATTTTACTTTCTATAGAGAATACGTTTCTATCATCTGTAGGCGGAAGCAGGAAGCTATGCTGCCTTGGAGTTAACGTTAGACTCTTGCAAAATTATCATTTATAGCAGAGTGCATTCGATAGTGCAATCTGGTTGTAGACCACAATCTGTTCTAAATTTGCCTGTCGTGAGCTCTTTCATATACACCATTCTCTGCTCTTGTCAGACATTACACTGTTACGGTTCTATGTTCGTAATGAAAAAATGTGTTTCGTGCATCTGATTACAACGACCGATATCATTAGACTGATTGTCATCCACCGATTCCTTTCTTCTGCCGCTGTCACGCATTAAGTAATAACCACGCGCCCTTTGTACACCGTCACAGAAGACCCGATATCTGATTGGTAGGTCTACATCTGAAATTAAGCGATAGACCGATGAACGTATTTTATAATTATAACTAATCAACAAGAACACTGAATTGTGTCGGACTATAAAGGGCTTTAAATTGCCAATGATTATTTTTAGAAGACCAAATAGCTGTATTGATATTTTCCTTGCCTCGAACTTCACTGGCTCCCTCTCACTCCCTCTCCTTCAGCGAGGCGATCATCAACGAAAGCGTGGACCTTAATAGAGAGTCACATGCAAACAGCGGTAGTTTTTAACTGAAGTAATACGTTGAAACGATTGATACTTAGGCTTAACTCGGCCTATCTTATAAATCTAGTGCTTTGGATTTAGAAGATTGCGAAATAGCTTATCAAAAAGGTAGGATTAAAGAATGATGCAGGTGGACTATAATAAATAATTTCTAATGCGTCACGTTTACCTACGGGGAACAATAGGCTATGTATATCATAACGTAATGTGGATTTTTAGTTTTAAATTATGCCCATTTTAACCTCACAGGGTGACATATAGTTAATCTTTGCTAATTCATCAGCAAGCCAGTCAGCCAGTTAGCCATTCAATCCGTCAGCCAGTTAGCCAGTTAGCCATTCAATCCGTCAGCCAATCAGTCAATGGTGCCGAAATCTTGAACTCATCAACAAATTTTGTTTTATGTTCTATCCAGATGATTTTTCCGTTCTTCTGCATGTCCACATTTTTAAAGCCTCCAGTCTTCGTATGTCCTCTTTTCTCATGGTCCATGTCTCTGCTTCGTACAGTGGGGCGCGATGGTGTAGGGGTATGTTCAGTGCCTTGCAGCCGGATGGTTGCGGGTTCGAATCCACCTCAAGCCGCCGCGTAGGGACCCTGGGCAAGTCCTTCACTCGCAATTGCTCATGCGCTTCGGCGTGAAACTCCGATTCAGTGTCCGCTCTGTAGTCGGGAGCGCCTCTGAGTAGAAATCTTGAAGGGGCGCTATAACAAGTGCTCATGCAAACAAACAAACCACACTCCATAGCAGTGCCTTTATCATTGTAATCTTCAGGTTCCTGTTTAGTTTTCCTCTCAGGAGTTCTCTCCTTTTTGGTATGGTTAGCAATACCGGTAGCAATAAAGTCTAGACTGCCCTCCGCTGGAATAGACTGGGCTGAATACGATTGAACTGTATTCAACTAGAAAAGGATAAGATATTATGCAAAGGAGTAGGTTGGACTAAATTGGATGGAATTAAAGACGGAATAGGCTGCAATACACTGCAATTGACTAGACTGGAATGGGTCGAATTGAACTGGAAACACATGAAATAGAGTTTAGTAGACTGCAATGGGATAGATTGGACTAAACTGAATTAAGATGGAATCCGTTAGACGCAATACAACATAATACAAGAGGTTGTAACAGACTGCAATGGAATAGACTTACTGGATTGAGTCGGATTGCACTGGATTCAAACGGAATAGGTTGCAGCAGACCGGACTATAGACTGGGTTGCGAGGCAACAGACGGGATGGATGTGATGAGAACGTATAGCCTGAAACTGGGCGACGAGATATTATAGATGATTGGCGGCCCATAGAACGTCGCCGATCTTTATTTATCTGGTCCTCGCCAAATGTTGGCCTTCGAAATCCCCGACGGAAATCATCGCTACACAGACATAATCTACGTCTGCAATAATCGACCCACTGAGCATGCGCAGTAGAGCCGTCGACACGTCATAATCACGTGTTCGTCAGACGTCGGGACTTAGGAGGGAAGGGAGGGAGGGAGGATCGGAGGGTAGGGGTGTGGGGATGAGACGTTGGGGTGGGTGGGAAGGGAACGTGGAGTTAGAGTATTTACCGCCCAGCTATTTGTCTAACTGGAACGGGGATTTCGGCAAGGGAGCGGGGATTTGCGGCAGTCCAAAGAGAGGCAGGGAGAGGGTTTTTAGGTCGTTTGCGGCTGTTACTTCTCCTCGACGTCACCAGGCGGAGAGGGGCGTTTCGAACGAGCGATAAATTGCGGTAATTAGTCCAAAAGACGGGCTTTAAACGTTCGTTTGATTCATTCTGTGTACGATGTTTCGAACACGGAAGCAATTTCCTATCCATTTTCCATGTTCCCTTCTTTATCCAAGGACGTCTCCATATTTCAACGGGTCTGCACAGATAACTTCTTCTGCTATTTCTTCTCTCACCTTGTTTGTATGCATATATGGATATGACTGTTTACATAGCGTCTTTTCTAAGCACCTCACATAGACGGCTTCTTATTTAGTTTCAGTCTCTGCACTTATGCCTTCTTTCCACTCTTAAGATATCAATTTCCTGTTTCCTATATTATTTCACAGCCTTTATTCCTCTCGCACGCGTACCCACTCCTGCTGTCGCTCACTCTATTTCCACTCTCTCTTCATATCTGTATGTCTGTCTGTCTCTGTGTGTGTCTGTCTCTCTGTCTCTGTCCCTGTCTCTGTCTCTCTCTCCTCTAAGGACAGACAGACAAACAGAATGAGACAGACAGAGAGAACATGTCTCGCTGTGTCTCCCTCTACCTCTACCTGGCACTGTAAATCTGTCCCAACGAACCATGGCCATGGTGAAGTTGGAATTGAAATTTGCATTCAGATTTCGTTAGCCTATTAGGGCGTCGTCCGGTCGGACCTCATGCATGCCATCGGATCCTCTGAAGTGCTGTATACGACAACCAACCTCATCACGTCCGGTCTGACCTCCTCGCCTACTCCTCCTCCTCCTCCTCTTCCTCCTCTTCCTCCTTTTCCTCCTCCTTCTTTATACCACTGGATGTGTTAACCTCTTCGACTGTCACTGTGTTCTCCTCTCGTCCATCTATCTTCATCTCTATCTCCCACTGTCCCTCTACTATGCAGTAATTCGTAGATGCCTATATCTAGGCCTATCTCTCTCTCTCGATCTATATGTCTGTCAGTCTGTCTATATGTCTGTCTATCTCTCTATCTGTCTGTCTGTCTGTCTGTCTGTCTATGCGTCCACCCCAAGATATCAGTTTCGTGCTCTTTGTATTACTTTACAGCTTTTGCTATGTCGCGTACGCACCATCTCCTGCTCTCAAATATCTGTTTTTTTTTGTGTCTCCTTCTATCTATCTGTCTATGTATATCGATCCATCTATGGACTTATGGGGATGTTTGTCTGTTTTTTGTGCCTTTATCTGTCTAGCTATCTAGATAGCTAACTATCATCTGTCTATCCACCTATCTCTCCTAGTTCCAACTCTCTCTTTCTGTCTCTTTCTTTGTCCCTGTCCTTCGCATTGGCTCTAATTTAATTCCATACCTAAATGAGTTGCTAAGTGACTCTATGATACAAGTCCATCTTCCTGAATGTCACAGTCTGTCTGTCTCTTCATCGCTCTAGATCTGTCTCTCTGTCGCTCTCAATCCCTCCCTCTTTATCTCTTCTTTACTCTGTCTTACTCTCCATCCCTCCTTCTCTCTTTCTCCTCTCTCTCTCCCTCACTCTTCTCTCTCACGGTCTCGTTATCTCTTTTCTATCTGTCGCTTTCTCCCTCCATTCCTCTCTCCCTCTCTCTGTTTCTTGCTCACTCCCTCTAACATTCTCTCTGCTTTCCTCCCTCTTTCTCTCCTTCCTTCCCTCCCTGCCTTCCTCCCTCCTCTCTGTATGTCTGTCTGTCTCTCTCTCTATCTTCTTCACTCCCTCCCTCCTCCCTCCCTCCCTCTCTCTCTCTCTCTCTCTCTCTCTCTCTCTCTCTCTCTCTCCCTCTCCGTCACTCTCTGGCTCCATCGCCTGTTACATGGGCAAATGGTAGAATGACAAGTGGCGTCATTATCATTCGCCACACCGTTCGCGAGATGCTAAGATGAATTAAGCCAGCCTGCGTAGCTCACCATCAACCTGTTTCCGGCCGAAATGCATTCCACTCTCGGCTAAATTCAAGTTTTGTATGCAACGCCCGTCTGCTCCGCAAGATGTCGTCTCCCTCCCCAGCGCCACACGCGACCCCTGGCGGGCGACTGACGAACACCGAGAGCGGTTCTGTGGCGAACGCAATCCATTAATGTTTGAAAACTTTGATGATAGAGTCGATGAATATATGAACAGGTGCCCGCAAAAGTTTAACGTCTACGCTGCGATGTTGGAATTATTTTCCGTGGGCTGGATAGTAGTGGAAGCGATTGGGAAGGCACTGCACGCTCTGTTGCCATTCCAGAGGACACGCTACGCCGATAATCACATCGCTTCTGATCAGGTTGATGCCGTCCTCAGTCTAATCTAATCAGAGGTCATTTCATCGAATAATTGATGTAGTGGCAGCGACGTGACGCAGCAAGTCCGTGTTCGGTAAGTAAGTGGTCAACTGAGTGGGGTCACTGTGATGAGGTCAGTCTAGAAAGTTCTTAAGGTCTGGGTAAACAATTCGCCCAATGTAAGGTAAGGTTATGAGGTAAGGTTATAAGGTAAGGTTATAAGGTAAGGTTATAAGGTAAGGTTATAAGGTAAGGTTATGAGGTAAGGTTATGAGGTAAGGTTATAAGGTAAGGTTATAAGGTAAGGTTATGAGGTAAGGTTATGAGGTAAGGTTATGAGGTCAGGTTATGAGGTAAGGTTATGAGGTAAGGTTATGAGGTAAGGTTATGAGGTAAAGTAAAGTAATGCGGATAAGGTAGATTGAGGCAAGGTACGGTAATAACACTGGTCAACAAGCATTTTGCTACTGAGATTCTTTCACCTATACCTTACTAGCTGATGCCAAATCTGAAAACCGTGTTTGTCTACTACTGTGTAAAACCTCACTGATACGTATCTGGAAAACTTGACGCGCTAGCCAAATTTCGATTTGATATTTTAAATCAGCGTCCAAAGTTTAGCTAAGAACAAGCTCAAAAGCAAAATTAATGCCTCACACAATTTTAATAATTCACTTTCGCTTATAGTATGAGTTGAGAATTCGCAATTGTGTAGAACCTCACTGACGCGTAGGGCCTACTTGAAAAACCTGGCGTGCTATAGCCTAATTTCGATTTCGTAATCGAATCGGCGTCCAAAATTTAGGTAGGAACATTTCTAAAGTTCTCCGTAGCAAACAAAAATATTTTGTTGTTGCCCAGTGTAATGTATCATCGGTAGTCCTCGTGGGTGTACTCGTGTGGTTACAAGATCCTGCGGTTTAAACACAAATTCAAAGAACAAGCAGTAACAGTCTCCCCTAGCTGAGACGGTTACTGTGTAGGGACCTAAAGGCAGTTCTTCACTCATAATTGCTCAGCGTCGTCGATTGATGCTTGGTCATTCGATAATGGCCCTTAATAATATATGCATGACAATAATAATTAAAAAAATAAGACAATCAGCAGGTGAACAACTTTATTGAAGGAACACATCAAGACGAATCGCATCGATCATTTAATCTCCGTTGCGTCGTTTAAGCTTGGCGTTTACAGGTTAGGTTTAAATACAATTTACATGCAATTTAAATATAATTTAAATAAATTGTCGGCTGCATGCCACAGTAAACAAGACCGTTTTGGCAGAGGCATACGGTTAAGAATTAAGATAATCCTTTCCAACAGACATGTATAATTGTATATGCATCATTCAAGTTGCTACCTTTGTTCGTCTCTCTTAGTCTCTGTCTATATCTGTCTCTATCTGTTTATATGTCTGTCTGTTTGTGTTTATTCTGTATCTGTTGTTGCGACTATGTGGCGATACAGCGGATACAATATACGGCCAACGCTCTCCGGTCTGGTATTTGGGTGCCTCAAATATCTGAGTGCATGCTTTCCATCAACATATTTGCGCCACAGAAGTCAACATATTTGCGCCACAGAAGTCAACCGTATATATATATATGCATATATATATCTATTAGTCATGTATTTATTTATATATACATATTTATGAGACACGACCGAACGTCCTGGTCAATTGCTTGGCTACTAATCCAACCACAATGCCAATAAATTTCGTTTTATTACAACTGAATGCTGAATAAGCAGGAATGCAATGGTGCCAAATACATTATAACTGTGAAATTATTCAGAACTTGTGCATATGCTGCTTATGTATATACGTGTATATTTTTAGATACTCGAAATAAAATCGTCCCTGCATATCATGACAATTCCTCGACATAATTATCTCTTCATTGAGACCTGAGGCTGTTGACACTGTCGACCACTATATAATTAGACATCTCGACCTGTTGTCTTGAAGACTGGTTTGTAACGTGGCATTTTGATACTAAAATAGTTCCAATCATACTTTGTTTTTAATCCACTCAACCTATCTCTGATATGCCATCACAGCAGTCACCTGCAAAGTTCTGCAGGTAGATCCATTCTTTGACCTTTGTTCTTTCTAGTGCACCTTCTGAGTGAGTGTTTTATTGAGTCTCATCGAATACTGCTGATACTTGCTGATAATTATCTCGTCTAATAATTCTTTCTCGCCCATTTCTATTGTGAACTATAGGAATGGATGTTTTTGTCCAAAGACATATATATTTAGATGTCAGATCTCTTGAAGATCCAAGACAATTGAGTTCTATATCTATAGCCTACTCGAAGGAATACCATTGCAATAGGATGAAAGTAATCCTTGGCTGAATTAGGTAATTATGACGTTCCTTTTATAGGTCATCTTCATTGAACACATAATTCGGCATTGATGGCTTACTCAAGTTCGCATAGTCTAGTGATTAACGCGTTGGTCTGTCAAACGAGAGGTCGGGGGTTCAAATTCCCACAAGGATAGAAATTTGTGTCCAGATTTCTACTTCATCAGCGCCTCCTATCGACCACTCAGATAAAATTAGTACACTAGCCACACATTTTGGTGGGAAAATCACACGGTGAGGCAGAGGACTGGTCAACCGCCTTGTATACGATGAGGCTAAGAAAATGAAGTCGCTAACACTTCATACCCAATTACACATGGCTGCCTCTCATAGACTGCTCTTCTTGTAATCTTGTTCTTCTTGTTCTTCTTGTTCTTGTTTTATTCGTTCCTTCTTCTTCTTGTTCTTGTTCTTCACGTTTTCAGTCGTTTGATAGCAGATGTTGATCTGATTCTATATATTATTATAGTAATTAATAGTAATAAATTTTGTCTAGTTTACTCTAACCTAGTAAGTTATTAGATTCTACTGTTCAAAAAAGCATTCTTTTTAGTTAATTTATTCAATCAATATCTTCTTTAAATATAAATTCTTACCGGTCTCTTGTGTCGTATGCAACCCATCCCATGTAATTTGCTTCCGTTTTATGTGCCGTATGGTTCCGCTCCTCGCAGCTGGATACCCATTGCTTTGGCATAATTCTAACATGGCAATAAAATTAACATAATATGGTTGTCAGCTTTTTACTTTCGCTGGTATTGCGTCAGACCTTTGATCTAAACATACGTGATGAAACGGAATTTAGGTTTGTTTGCATATTCGCTGCACAGTAGTTTTACATTTAAATGACTGTCTTTTTCTGTTTACATGCGCAACATCCAAGTCACCTCTCTAGAGTGTTCCGGTTGTTTATTCAACAATTTTAAACGCATAACAGCGAAACCGGAAAAACTGTCTTCTTCCAGAACAGTAGATAACTGATCTACTTTGTCCAGATATCTATTGTACTTTATCCAGGTGTCTATTGCACTTTATCCAGATATCTATTCTACTTTATCCAGATATCTATTCTACTTTATCCAGATATCTATTCTACTTTATCCAGATATCTATTCTACTTTATCCAGATATCTATTCTACTTTATCCAGATATCTATTCTACTTTATCCAGATATCTATTCTAGTTTATCCAGATATCTATTCTACTTTATCCAGATATCTATTCTACTTTATCCAGACATTATTCTGAAAGATATATGTGCATGCGTTTCTCTTTAACTGCCACTAAGCTAGTCCCAGGTTTCATTATGTCCACTACTGATTCCAGCGACACGTCAGTCAATTGGAAAAGAAACGAGCACCTCCGGCAAGTCCCACTCTGGGACACGTGACCTTTACTTTACATTGCTCACTACTTATACCCAAGCGCATCGTAATCTCTTCGTTTTTCGGGGTTCTTGCATTGCAATATGCTGATGCTTCTGCCGGGCAACTATACAATTACAATAGAACACACTTCGATATTATTCTTTTACTGAAGTTCAGAAGTGCACACAGAACCATACGATAGAACGCCGATGGCGATGAGCAGTTGCGAGTGAAGAAGGACTCGCTCAAAGTTCTACACAGTGAGCATTTCGGGAGGCTTGAACCCGTACTCTCGGCGTTACAAGATGAACTCTCTAACCGATCGGCCACCATGCCCCATTGTCCAATTTAATCTTGGTGCTCAACGACGTTACAATAGCAACTTCTGCCAACTAAGTATCTTCTGAAAATTAACACATCATTTTATTCAGTTTTAAGAGCTCTATCTAGCGGTATATTGAATGGCAGTTAATTAGTTTTCAATTAGAATATTTTACAAGAAAAACTACAATTTTCTCAGTCAGTCTTCTCAGGGTAATGGCTATCTTCTCAGTCAGTCTTCTCAGGTTAATGGTAACACTCTGGCACGAAGAGCAGAATATCAGCACGGAAGCGGGATCGCTTCCCGCTACCCTCCCAAAGGTCAACTCAGCCTATCATTTGCCAGATGGCGATTGTTAAAATGAGCAGTAGGACGTAATGGGCGCCTTGCTTGGCTGCCAAAACAGATAAATTTGACTCCTGTAATAACTTGTTATAATCCGTTCTACTTCATACTATGAATTGTAATCATATTGCGGTGTGTCAGTTTGAAATATTACACGAAGATATTATTATTATTTATCCACTAGATAACCTATGGACATTCTTGCTCTAACGGAAAGCACGACTTTAACAGTTAAACATAAAAACACTACCGTCCTTCCTCTTCCTCCTGCTGCTCCTCATCCTGCTCCTTCTCTTCCTCCTGCTCCTCCTGCTCCTCATCCTCTTCTTCTTACTCTTCAACCTCCTCCTCCGTAAAGAACCTCGAGGGTGGTTGATTGACATTCCTTTGCGGTTTTCATCTCAGATCATTCCCTTCACTCTCCTTATTCCTCCTCTGCCCATATCTTTTGAGTGTTTTGTCGCAAGAGTGTTGATGTCTCACGGGTCATTATCACTTGCAATCTCAATGCTGAGTATAAGTGAAACACATTTTGTGTTGTTTTCATTTGCATTTCGACATGCCTTGTGTGAAATAAAGTATTTATGTATAGTCATCGCGGATGCTATGAGCGTTCAGGATATATATATATATATATACTAGCAGTTTTTACCCGGCGTTCGCCCGGGTTTTCCTCAGCGCCCGTGTATTTGAATTTAACGACATCTTCGTCAACGCCTGTGAATTTGAATTTAACGATGTGAAAATTTTTCGTGTGTCCCTCTGGCGAATTTACGCGCTGGCTTGAAATTTGTTTAATTGCAACTCTATGTAATATATACTCCCATGCATTTGATGGCATTGAAACTATGACCACATCGAAACTTAAAATGTCCAAATATCGGAATTTAAAGTAAATTTTGAGTTGAAATATAGTTGGGTTGAGATCTATAGAAATTCAAATGAAAATGTTCGTTAAAAATTTCGTATCGCTAAAGTGTTGCATTGGCGAATCTTTAAGTCCGATGACCTAGAAATTCTCCCGTGGTCCCCACTTCTGAAGTTAAATCAACGGTCAACGTGATTGGTTGCGAATCAGAGCGTTGACCTATATGCTACGTGTGACGTAAGATTGCATATTTAATTAGCATGCGTGACGTGAACAAATGGCCTTACTATCATGGCCATGGGGTAAGAGACCGGTATTGAGATATAGCCTCGTCGAAAAGTTGGAAATTTAAAATGGCCATTTATCGGCGTTTAAATAAAATTGCGAGCTGAAAATAGTCGCGTTGACCTAGACGTTGCGTAATAATGTTTTGTACTTTTTTTCAAATCGCTAAAGCGTTCCGTTTCGGAGCCTTTAGCGAGACGGACAAACATACGGAAGGACAGAAAAAAGAGACTTTGGATTATATTATATATATATATATATATATATATATATATATATATATATATATATATATATATATATATAATCCAAAGTCTCTTTTTTCTGTCCTTCCGTATGTTTGTCCGACTCGAATAGAGAGGGACAGAGAGACAGAGAGAGACACACAGATAGAGAGACAGAGACAGAGAGACAGAGAGAAAGGAGAGAGGGTGAAAGAGAGAGAGACTCTAATTAATTATATATGTTTGCATAATGACAACAATATTAACTGTACAACTGAATTCTACTGTATCCTGATGTCAGAATGACGTTTACATTTTAAAAATTTAATTAGCGCTTATGTCTAGTTAGTCTTCTTTCATGTCCGAAGGAGCTATTCCACCCGCAGCTATCCCAGTATCGATTCTGATATTAAATTTTGGTCCCGTCCTTGACTTGAAGTTTTTGAATTAAAACCTTTTATTGAGCACCAAATAACAATCGAAATATGAGACAATTAAGACAAAAGTTCCGCGAACTTATAATCAAGGGTAATTAAGGGTCGCTTAATTAAGTTAATTTCTTGACAAACATCTCTGGACTGCATTTGTGACAATTACATTTTTCATCAGTTTTCGTTAACTGTGCAAGTGCAATGTTATGTAAAACAATGTTCACAAGCGAAAGACATTAGCCCATTGTGATCAACAAACAAAGGTCTTGAACTGCTGGCAGTCTGGTGCATGGTAATTAACCCTTTGAACCCGAAAGACCGCAAAAGCGGTCCTAAGGAGAGGGACCGAAATCCCTAAAGACCGCTTTTGCGGTCCAGCTATTATATATGTATGTATGTATGTACGTACGTATGTATGTATGTATGTATGTATGTATGTATGCATGCATGCATGCATGTATGTACGTATGTATGTATGTATGTACGTATGTATGTATGTATATATGTATGTGTGTATGTATATATATGTCTGTACGTGTGTATGTATGTATGCATGTGTGTATGTATATATGTATGTATGTATGTATATATATGTATGTATGTATGTATGTATATATGTATGTATGTGTGTATGTATATATGTATGTATGTGTGTATGTATGCATGTATGTATGTATGTGTATGTATGTATGTATGTATGTATGTATGTATGTATGTATGTATGTCTGTACTTATGTATGTATGAATGTATGTGTGTATGTATGTATGTATGTATGTGTGTATGTATATATGTATGTATGTGTGTATGTATATATATGTGTGTATGTATGTATGTGTATATGTATGTATGAATTTATGTATGCATGTATGTTTGGATATATGCATCTATGCATGTATGTATGAATGTCTGTCCTAAATTCCGCTGGGAGCTCAGGGTCAGAGAACAATAGCGTGTGGGAGCATAGAGTTCAAAGGGTTAAGTTAGTTAGGTCATCGGGCAGACCTCTAGAGTCTATACAGTAACTGTTGGTCCAGTGATCGTGATGGAGAACTTCGTGGTCTGGTACGAGCGAGACATGTACTATATTTAAAATGAAGATCTATTACTGCTGTTGATTTATTAGGCGCCAGTGTCTAGAGACCAAGCAACAACCGATGGAACTGAGCATTGTGGGTGAAGGATTCTGTCAATATTCCTACACATTAATGTTCCAGATGAGGCTCGAACCCGCACTCTTCACGTTCGCGTGGCGCTCTAAGTAATAGGCTATACTGTTTGTCACGTTGAAAACAGTTCAGAAGTAAGGTGAAAACAAATATGCAATATAACAGGCATTTACAGTGTGTTGAAGTTGATATATATATACGAATAACAGTGTTACAGTTTGTTAAGCCTTCTGCGGGCAGCATCATGAGAGTATACGAATATGCAGTTTGATCCTTGACTATATCGGCATATCACAGACATTTCTGAATGGTTCGTTTCTTCGTTTTAATTCTCGACTATCTCTGAAACTTGTTGGCATGACTTCTGATTTTTTAACTGGATGCTTTAGTAGCACGGAATGGTTACAACAGCAATAACCTTTACATTGAACAGAAATCAAGTAAATAAAAATAAAATAAAATGTAAAATGGAATAGGCTCTCTGTAAAACAAAAGGTAAATAAAAAAAAGATTGTTATTACTGTAATTTGTGATCATCTTTAAGTACAATAGGCTCATTTGCCATACATTTAAAGAACTTTCAAGGAAAATTAACGCCAAAAATACACTTGGGCCTATAGCTACCATGTACGTGGCAGTATCGGCGCCAGGATTTCAGGTTTGGGGGCTAAAACCCCAATTCCTTCCCTTTCTCCCTCCTCTCTGGCATTGACAGTGATTTCCCACTTTTGTTTGGGGAGCTGAGCCGCCGATAGGGGGAGGGGCTTCAGCCCACCCTAGCCCCATACTGGCGCCGCCACTGGTACGTGGGTGTCTCAATACTCAGGTAATTGGTGCGGTTTCACCATGTCAAAATCCATCAACTGAAGAGTCGCATATCCCAGCAACAAAAACACTCAGAAGACAGGAATTAAGTGACTCCCGGGAAGCAAGCACGTCCAGTGAAAAACGGAAATTACGCCATCAAGTCTCAGAAATAGTTGAGAATAATAGAACGAATTTGACTCGAATGAAAGCCTGCAAAGAAGAAGCCGGATGAAGGGGAACTGAAGCCGAGTGAGCGATATTACGTATCTTTTCATGTGTGATCTAGCTGAGACCAAAACAATGACGTCTATTCATAAGGCGTGGGGCGCCCCTAGCGTTCGGTTCCATTCGGTCGTTATGATCAAATATGTATCTGTATTTGGATTTCGAAAATATGATTGGTGGCAGCTCCTACGGCTTCACATAATGTTTGTTTCCTTGAGTGTTTGCACTGACAGAGACAGACAGACAGACGGAAGGATACATACAGAGAGAAATGGAGGAAACAGGGACAGTTTAGAGTAGTCTTCGTGTGAACCGTGTTAACTGGGCAAATGGGTGTCTGCTATAATCCAACGGGTTTTTAGTATTCAGCATCCACTCGACGTCTCTCGCTCAGTGTTCTCCACTGAACGAAAACAACAAATGAGGCCATCTATAATTAAAAACAGACAGATGGACGGACACATGGAATGCGGCGCATTTCTGCAAATGATCAGAAGCCATCTCTCTGGACTTCTGGGCAACTGTAATCCAACCGGAAGTGCGGTGTCTGCGTGTATAGGCAATGGTGCATTGATTGCGTCGCTTTCAAGCGGAACTTAGACGGGGTCTCCTTTGGCTTCCGTTGTATCTGATGAGTTCTATGTTCGGGATAATAGTTGAGGTTGGTTCAGTAGACGAATTTTGCCGATAGATTTCAAGGTCCTTGTGAAAAAGCCGTAAAACCGTTTTACTCTATTCAGGGTATGAGTCGATGACAGAGGTGTGTTATTTAACGTACATAAGTTATCCAACCTGTATATAGTCTAAACGGTTACAGGTGACAATAGAACCTTCACTTAGCTCCACTGTTAGATATGGCTTAGCGTTTAAGTGGTATACTTAGACGTTGTAGTAGGCTACACTAATTGTATGGATATATGAACATCCATGCGTTGGTTGGTTCCACGTATGTGCGTGGGTCCGCCAGTGTTGACTCTTCTAGCTTACTGTGCATTGTTTTGCTAACTGATGTAATATTTTCGTAATGACACTCAACATCATAATAGGCTAGCGCAGAGAGCGCCTCTGAGTAGATATCATGGAGAGGCGCTATCTAAATTCTCAGAATGAATGAATAAATAACATAGGCCTACAGATGCGAGCAGGGAAGACATTACGTGCATATAGGCCATTGGTGGGGATGATCAGCCAGGCCATGCATTCTACGTTAGGGCAATGCTGCTGTAACCTTGCTCTATAACCTTTAAACAAAGCCTGACACTCAGAAGGCTGCTTAAACCAAATAGCCTACAGGTCTTGCTTTGCGGCAGATGATGTTCACCTGCTTCAATAGCAATGGCATTCATCCTCAGGCTGTCCGACATTGATTCCAAAGACAGAGCAGAACACGTACGCTTCGTCTAATTGAAGTTCAATAGGCACGGGAGGAGGACGTACATGCAGGTCGCTCCGTCTCTCCAGGTCCTTCTTTTACCACTTATAGTTCCATTGCTTCTTGACAGAGGCAGTCGTGCGCGAACCAATTTGCCGACGATCGTAAAGTCTGCGAGTGCGTACACGGTCAGTTGAACCCAAGATCCTGTAGGATCGTATGGAACGACAACAGCGACGACTGCAGCGAAACAGCGCTAATGATTAGACCATCGAGCCGCATTATGGCGCCCCTCAGTCTTTGATTTAGCTTTGATCTGGCTTCCACGCTCATCCCACCTACAAGCGACGGCGCAGCTGTGTCCCATAGGGAAATAAAACCTGCGGAATTAATAGATATCTACGGCTGGGCAACGCAGTGCATCGATTAAGGAGGGTGTATTGGATCTGTGGACGAACTCATAATCGATGATTACGACGATGATTGTTGTCGCAGAGATGACGCGCAGTTCGATAATGCGATCTGTTTTCATCTTAAGAGTAACACCGGGGATTGTAATCGGATTGAGATGGAATATCCACTTCAGAACCCATATATACTGCCCTCTTCGACTGCTGCAAATACAGTATAACTATTAAAACGTCTAAGTATTCCCTCTGCCCCGGGCTCATGACCGTATCATTCCACCCGCAGATAATTTTATGCGTGAAACTTTCATCACTGGGATGAAATTATATAAGGTCTGATCAAGAAGACTGCCTTTCTTAGATAAATTAATGCGAGACTATATAGATTGTAAACCAAAATATCGTTAGCAATTGGTTTATTGAAGAATATTCTGACTGTAGTTTAGACTGTATGTCCTCCTTCCAACGTACACATACGACTGAACATCGGTGGCACTTGCTCATGATCCCTACACAGTGACCACCTGAATGGAGTTGAGCCCGTACTGTCCGAGCTATATAGGTAGCGTTAAAGAACGGGTGTTCTATCCATTCGAGTAAGTAAGTAAGTATATTCTATATTCAACCAACTGCTAACCGCACTCTGGTGTACATGAAAGTTTTAATTTAAGAAATCGTTAATGAATCATTCTTAATATAATAAATCATCATGATTAAGAAGATCTTCCGTGCTAAGGTATCTGCTGCTGGGATTATTCTATTGTGTCCGCGAGTTCACAGGGTATAGCTTTTCAGTTTTATGGGAGGTAACAGTTCTTGCAGAAGATGCTCTGGGTCATCAATGACGCTTGAGAACAGACAGGAGTCGATACACTGACGAAGCTGTTCGAAGCTTTGTTGAGAATCGGGTAGGTGTCGTAGGCCTACTCTGACCAGTCTCCTCAATACTGCCGGGAGTACCGTATCCTGCACTGCTGGGAGACATCTGGGGTCAAGAAACAGGAATCTATGCTAAGTAGAGTAGTGGGACAATACGATCTTTCAATGATTGGTCGTTCTTCCGAATGGACCAGTAATCGTCAATCGCCATGCATACAGTTACTCACTAACATCTGACTAACTTGTAAATGCTCAATTTTCATTATGGACTTGTGTGGATCTCAGTTATAATCGTAATCTCGAGATTTCTATAGCGCCCAAAAATCCACGTCGTGGGAACCAGCTTATTCACAGGTGCTCAGTCAAAACAAAATCGATAGGCAGTAGGGTCAAAATTTGTTCCAGGTCAAGATCCCAAAGGTGAGGCAGGCAGACAGTCAAACGGATGCGAACTTTGCGAAGGATGGTGTTTAGAATTGAAGAGAGAAAGGTGAGAGAAAGAGGAGAGAATTATCAGGATAGGACTTGTGAACGAGCGGTGTTTTCTGTTTTGAGTGAAAGAAAGACCTGTGGAGAGACAGCAAAGGGTGAGAAGACGAGAATTTCTAGGCGTGTGGACGGATGAACATACCGACGGACGGATAGAAGGACGAATGGACATACAAACAGACAGACACACAGACAGACAGATCAGTGCTAAAGTAACCGTATTAGATTAAATGAAGGCGCGATCTGCATGTGTAATGATCTGGACGCATACCTTAGACAACTGCTTTGTATGTGAAATGAAATGTATACAAGTGAATTATTCCCAATATATAATTATAGTATCATATAGTGATACATGTATCACACTAACTTGACTGCCCAGTGTTCAATCCTCGTCCATTCTCTTCACTTTCTTTCTGAATGTAGGCCTATGAGACATTTATACTGAATACTGTTTCGCTTGCTTGTCCTTCGCGTTCTGGTTCCGCTTTTGTCTGTCTGAATCTCTCCCCGTATCTGTTCCAATGGCGTTCTCTTGTTCAGTGTTTTGCATTGCTTCCTCTCGTCAGTAACTGTCTCTATCCCTCTTTATTCTTCTTCAGTCTGTCTTTCCTTCTTTAGTTCCTTCTCTTTCAGTGCTCTTTGTTGCTTTATCGCGCGCATCTCCCTCCCTCTCTCTCCTCCCTCCCTCCCTCCCTTCTTCCCTCTCTTTGCTATTTCTCTTTCTCTTGTCTCTGCTGACCCTATCGCCGTTCTCTCTCTCTTCTGTAGCCGCCTTGTCTTTTTTATTTGATTTCCTCCGAACTGCACGAGAGCGTGGTGGTAGAGAGGTGGTGATTGTGCCCATGCATGATAGTGGTAATACTGGTGGAGGTGATGGTGGTATTAGCAGTGGTGGTGATGGAGATAATAGTGGGCATGATAATGGTGGCTGTAGTGTTGGTAGTGATGGTGGTAATGGTGATGGTCAACAGAGTGGTGATGATGAAAATGGTGGTGGCGGGAGCAGTGATTGTTGCATATATAATTCGGCCAAATGTCGCTTAAATTCTTCTCCTCCCATCACCAACCCCTCCCCCATCCGTTCGCTTGCTCCCATCTATCTCCCAGCGACTAATGTTAATTCGAGAATAATTGTGTTCTACGAATATCGTAATTCACCGGACTCTATATATACGTCTGGCTATCACTCTCCCCCCCTCGTCCTCTGACCAGGGATAAAAAATTCCAACCGAGTCGGACGAAACCTCCAATCCTCCGTGTCAGGTAATAATATGTCAGCCGGTGACTTCTGAAAGCGCCATTATGAAATCGGTCTTACATTAAGAGCTCGTGATAATCCTGGGTTCGTCGGCTCTTCACGGACCGACGGTCGCCCGGTCGCCCGCCCGCCCGGTCGGTCGGTCGGTCGGTGGGAGGCCCTCCTGCCTCACGTGGGGCCGTCGTCATCGTCGTCGTCGGTCGTAGTGTTCGGTGCACGCGATCCGCATCTCGGACACATATCAGGGTGAGTGTTGCAGCAGGAGGAACGTCGTCGTCGTCGTCGGGCCAACGTTGCGTGTCTCCGGGTGCTAGGTCGCCTGGCGCCATTTCGATGCTTCCTCTCGATCGGCGGGTTGCCATTGGCAACCGGGGCGATAGCGAGTCACCCTCACCCGGCAGACGAGGGGAGACGGGGTATACGACGACATCTATCGGTTTAAGCACAGTCTCTAAACTATCTCGACTGCATAGGAATATTTGCGTGGTTGCTGCCTGTTGTCTGATCGTCGTAGACACTGATGTAGAAATTGTTCTCATTTACAACTAATGTCTGCAACGATCATACGTCAGACACTTTAAATGTTTCTACTAAGTTTCTAATAATAAAAATATATTGCTCAAGTGGACCACACTGACTGCAGGTGGTCCACTAGCGTAGAGCATAATCGTAAGCTCCGAATTTCTAAAGCCCACCTGTAAATTTAAGCCTAGGTCAGGAGCATGAGGTCATTTGCCTGTCGTTCTAATGGGAAAAACATCTGCCACCACTCTATACTTGCTTTTGAACTTTGGTTGGAGAGTTCCGCCATCTATTGAACACCAAACACAAAATGAAGTCTGACTGCCCGCCAACTAAACTGACTGCTGGTCATTTTCCTAATCTGTCTCTTCATTTTCTTAATTCAACACAGAAGATAGCTATTTGACCTCAACCGATTCTGTGTAAAGGATAATGAGTAGGCTATGCAGTGTTGCTTTCCTTTGATAAATAAATCGATTGATATCACATTCATTTGATATGTAATAGCAGTGGTACTTTGGTTTTTATATTAATGTATGTAAATTATATTAGAATGTTATAAGAACAGACTATCTAATGATTGGACTCCATATTTAGAATTGTACATTTGAATACATTGGAAGAGTTCATTTTATGTACATATGGGGCCTATCTTCTTGGTGAGTGTTACGTTAAGAATAAAGTCAGTCACTCACAAGTTGTGGTTGATTAAGGACTCGTATGTGAAGTAAGCTTTCACACGTGGTGAGGCTTGTAGTTGATGTCCTGTTTTAGAATGGCGCTTTAGAAGTCTTCTGCATGGTTAAAATAGATCGCATTGTCATCAACACCAACAGATAATTCTGCAATCATACCTGCCACACAAACAATAGAACTATTAATCGGATTCGGTAATCTAAACGCTCATATTTATCACCCTCTTCTGCCAACAATTAACGCCCGCAGAGGTTATCAAGTCTTCCGGTTGATCCGCACACACAACATAAACAATCTACCAACTGGTCAAGCTTTCCACGTCGCTGGACAACAATGGACATTGTTCTGTTATCTTCGGATCCGCCTCAATTCGAATCTAGGACACAGAGTCAAAATGCGGGCGCTAGTCAACAATGCAATCAGCCACGAAGTCCTCTAGGGCCTCAGAGAGGTCAGTTAAGGTGACGGAGTAGCAAGAGAGGGCGCAATTGAAACGATTGGTTGATTGTGCATGGGACTGGAAAGAACACTTGGTCACATGCATCACAGATCGAAGAACGTGACAGTTGAACGTCATTTCGTGGCTATGTCTATATATTTAATTATGTATATATATATATATGATACATATATAAAATATATATATATTATATATATGACTCGACTTTCTACCGAAGCGATGCGAAATTTGACGTCGTTTATCTAAGAGATTTATGAGCCGCCAGATAAACTATCGAACTGGCGGCGAGTATTACAGCGTCTGTATATACGGGAGGGAAACGCAGTGGATGGATGGATGAGGGAATAGAGATAGATTGGAAGAGCTGAGGTGATTCCAGAAACAGATTGAAAGAGGAGAAGGAAGAGGGAGAGGGAAAGGTCAGATGGGTTCAGGAGCAGAGTCAGAGAACATGGTCTGAGACCAGGAAAAGAGAGTTCGTTCAGGTTCTCAAGACCAAAGACATAGATAACGATGAACGAAACCTGAAGCTATGACCAGCTAAGTCAACTAACCAGTTAATTAGTTGATCATTTATAAAGAAATAGGGGCCTACATGAGAGTTTTCACAGACGTGTTTATGGGTTGAAGAATGTTCAGGCATAACCTCAGCAACAACAAAAAACCGGAACCTAGGCCTAATTGTAATTGTAATTATAATGGAGCATTTATAGAGCGCCACTCCTCGATTCAGACCCAAGCCAGTGCAATCACTAACAAATAAAACAGACTTCGACACGTATAGCTCTCTACCTGTTTTTCAGGTCGACGCCAGTTGTTCAGAGGCAAAGGGTTATATATATATTAACCCTTTTATATGTATATGAAAGTGTAAACATGAAATAGGTTAAAGTAAAATCGGTCCCTGATTCTAAAATAAGGCTTTTGCAATCGCTCTATCAATCCTATAGTCTGCGAAGGTTTGTAAATGGATCATACGATAGAAATGCTGACCTAACAAACATCACAAGCAAATAGTCTAAAGTACTCTAAACTACTCTGGCTGGGGAACGGACATTGTCCCCTGGACATTGTCCCTCCGGACATTGTCACCCCCGGACATTGTCCCCCTGGACATTGTCCCTCCCGATTTTGCGTAGGACATTATCCCCCTGGACATTATCCCCCCCTCTGTGTAAATAGCCTATAGTCTGCATGTCATTGATAAACCTTAGTTGCCGTTTTTGTTGGCTATTTCATTCAGGTGTAGGCCTAAACTTAACCCTTAAACCGCCGCATACTATGTGGGGTTCATGCACCCCGGACGCCAAATACTTTTTGTTGCAATATAGGCCTACTTCGAAACGTCACAACTCACTGAGAAACCATATATATATACATATTTACATATATATATATAGATACATACATATATACATATATATATGTATATATGCATATGCACACATATATATACATATATATACTTAGATCCAAATATGTATATATATGTGTATATATATAAATACATATATATACAAACATATTTACATATGCAAATATATATATATCCATATATATATATACATATGTAAATATGTATATACTTATATATATATATGCATATTTATGTATACTTACACATACATATACAAAAATATATACACATATACATATACATATTTCGCAAGAATATTATACGATTATATCTTAGACTGGGGGGGATAATGTCCTACCCTGGGGGGGACAATGTCCAGGGGGGACAATGTCCAGGGGGGACAATGTCCGGGGGACAATGTCCAGGGGGGACAATGTCCTACACCCACTCTGGCTTCCTCTCATTCATTGATCCTTCTGCCATTAGTTTAGAGTCATCCCATTTTGGGGGAGTGGTTTCAACTAGACGCCTGTATTTAGGTCTTATAACGCAGTGACAGTTAACCGGTTCGTTGGACGATAACGCTACAACACGCCAGCCATCTTGTTTTGAATAATTATAATAATCAATTAAACGACTGGGAGCCGAAAACATGTTTAGCATAATTTTAATTGGAATTGAGATCAGATGCTATTTTTAAAAGTTTATGCCTATGTTTGCCTTTCTCTGTGTCTGTCCGTCTGTCGTTCTGTCCCTCTCTGTCTCTCTGGTCTTTCTCTGTGTGTCTGTGTCTTACTCAGTATGTTGTCGTGTGTTTATGTCTGTCCCGATTTTCTATATTGCAATTAGAAGGCTTTGTGGGTTCCTTATGTTTCTAAATGGTTTACATAGCATAAATGCCTCAGGTTAAGCGTCGTCTGCTCAGTGGCTTAATGGCTGCTGCGTCATCTACCGTAATCCCTCTGTTACGTCGTTCTTAATTCATCGACCTTCCATTCTCCATTCTCTCTTCTCTGTTTCTTACGACCGCTTTTCAGTCCTTGTTTCTCCCGACGACAAACCAATTCTGTTTCTTCTCTTGATGGCCTCTCTCCCGCGGCCATGTAAGGCCCGGCTCCCTCGTCGCTCCCTCTCTCCCGCGGCCATGTAGGGCCCGGCCTGCCTCGCCGCTCCCTCTCTCCCGCGGCCATGTAGGGCCCGGCCTGCCTCGCCGCTCCCTCTCTCCCTGCGGCCATGTAAGGTCCGGCCTGCCCCGCCGCTCCCTCTCTCCTGCGCCTGTGAGCAATGCACCGCAAATTACGGTAACGCGTTGTAATGGCATCGTCGCAACGTTGTAGACCGGAGCCTTAACCTAATTTGCGGTCAGAATGTGGCTTCCTATGGACTGTGATGATTGAGTTTTCGTCCGTCCGATGGGTCGGCTGTTCTTTCGACCGTCGAGGAAAGCCTTAAAGTCCTGATGGGAATTTTCTACGGGTAACGATGCAGCCACGCCGCCACGGACGACTCTCCCATGCAGTCGAGAAACTGAATTCCGTATCAATCGAGTGCCCGCCTGCCTGTCTGCCTGCCTGTCTGCCTGCCTGTCTGCCTGCCTGTCTGCCTGTCTGCCTGCCTGCCTGTTGTCCAGGGTGATCATGATGATGCTAAGGAGAAGGAGGTGAAAGAGGAGGAGGAGGAGGAGGAGAGGAGGAGGAGAATTTTGGGGAGGAGTTGATTGAGGAGGAGGAGGAGAAGAGGTGGGAGAGCAGTAAGAAGAGGAAGGAGAGGAGGAAGAAAGGAAAATTTTGAGGAGACGTTGACGGAGGAGGAAAAGGAGGAGGAAGAGAAGTAACCAGAAGAAGATGAAGAGGAGGATGAGGATAATTCTGGACCTGGGAGTAATGAAAACAATAATTTATTATACGCGAGAAAGTGTGACTTGCCTATCATTGGCTGAGACCAAAAATTAGTATTACAAGAAGAATCTCCCACTTACTTCCTCCCTTAATATTAAAGAACTTTTCCTTTGCCCTAATTCAACCCTATCTATCCTATTGCAAATTCATCTGGTCTTCAATTTATCCTACTCATCTATTAAAATTAAAACTTCCGCATCATTACTAAATCATCTTACAACTCTCACACTAAACCGCTCTTTTACGAACTTAAGATTTTAAATATTGACCAAATTAGATATGTGCAAACATGTGAATTCATGTTTCAGTAGGCTATGCCAACAACCTCCTACCGGCTGCTTTCTTCTTCTGTTTTTTACTCCAGTTACATCAACCATTACCACTAGAAGTAACCGTATCTACACGAATAAATAATATTTATACTTATATTAGTTCTAGCATAATAATATACTAATACGCGTAAATTTTCCATACAGTACCAGAGTCCCCTAATATGGAATAATCTAATGTAATGTAATGTAATGTAATTAGTAATTTATATAGCGCCGCTCACAGCCGAGGCCATTCAGTAGCGTTCCAGTGATATCCAAATTGCTCCCAGTCAATCTCACTTTAAAGGATTTGTTCGTGCAAATATACTAAATATATGATTCCAGGTTCAGCTCTTCACAGTCCCGTACCCAACATTATGTGTATACCAGCACTCAGCCACTTACTAACACAGTATAGGCCCCTATCTAGAAGGATCCGTCCCTTAAGGTGTGCCCATTAAATTTTGTTCCCATGCAAACTGTTTAAAATAAATTCCCTCATTCACCCACTCGCTAACGCCCTCGAGTTGATGGAGGAGGAGAAGAGCAAGAGGGTGATAGCAGTTAGAAGAAGACAAAGAGGGAAAAGAAGAAAAGAGGAGAAAGAGGGAGAGGAAGAAGAGGTCTCGAACCTGTAATTGCTCCAGTCCAAGGTTTCGCAGCAGTGCCTGCAACATTTCTATAGCGTCTCCGTTAACTTAAGGGAATTTCGCTTTGCAAGAGCAGCGGATAAAAAGGCGCTACAAGAAATGATGACATTCTACGCCTCTGATAACTTCCGAAAATTAATTATGCCAATTAGATCGTATTTATATGTTATGTGTTTATCCATACATTACGTGTTTTCATTGTTCAATCTATGTAAATGTCCGTGTATATTTCATCATTTGGAATAACATAATACGATGAAAGAAGACTACTATTGGTCTAGAGAGGCTGATCATGAAATAGGAGAGTAAGGACTGAGAGTGAGTGATGTTGCCAATAGAGCTCGGTCCTGTCCCATGGGATGGAGCGCAACGCTAGCCGTGAGGCGCCGAGTGAAAGCTGACCCGTGAACTTTATCAGGACTGCGCGTTACTGATGCTCGTATCCTCCAACCTTATAAGACTATTTGTCAAATCTGCACCTATGACATTCTATATATATAGGTTATGTCTTTCTTTATTCGATCCTTTCATCTCCTCTTCTTCTATAGAATACTCCTTCCAGAGGCGCAACTCTATGCATAACTTGGGGGGACAGACTTGTTTGTGGCCGGATTTTTGCATGTTTTTGGGGGGACAGATAGGCCTAAGTCAAAACTGTGGGGGGAACAGTCCCCTTCTGTCCCCCATGATTTACGCCACTGCCTCCTTCGTGCCACTGGATAGACGGCACTGAGATACATAGCTCTCAAACACTCCGAGTTTGATTGTTCTCCGAATATATGATTGTTCTTCCAATTTGCTCTGTATGCTTAATTTTCTGACAAAGACCGGCGAATCGGTTTATCGCCCAGTCTCATGAGGATGGCGGTTCCCATAATTATACTGATGATGGTTTATTTAAGAGATTTAAAATCTCTGGCTAGTACGATCCGTACACGGGGACCTTAAATTGCATGGCACCCATTCAAACAGGCAGCGATGGTGAAGGATCTCAGCCGATCAGTTCATTGGAAAATGAGCACAAATTGAGGACAAACGGTTGCCATATAAAAATATGCAACATTCACATTTACATAAAATAATTATAGTTATTATTTCGATAATTCGACTGCTCAACGTTCTTTTCCACATCGACCACATCTTTGGTTGCCTACTTGTTCTCCTTTCCCTTCTTGAAGTCGTCGGCATCATCACCGTTATCGTCGTTGTCATCACGTCGTCGTCATCATCATTTAATCACTGGAGTCGTAGTTGTAAGCATAGTCGTATGTCCTCGTCTGCACAGCAGTTCCTCTCTTCTCTTCTTCGTCACATGATCCTCCTCCATCGTCATATGCAATCGTCTTTTCTTTCTCCACCATTCACCTTAGCGGCTTAGCCTCAATCCTTTCCTTAACTGCTTCATATCCTTTGTTACTCGTTTCTCTCTCTGACTATTTATATCTCTGCTTCTTACTCCTCGTTTCCTTGCCTGTCTCTCTGTTCCCTTGTCACTGTCTATTCACTCCTTCCTTGATCTCCTTGTCTTCCTCTTCATTCTTTTCTTCTTTCTGCTCATCATTTTCTGCCTCAGCTTTCCTACCTTCCAGTACTTCCTCCTCTCCCTCCTCCTCCTCTTTCTCCTCCTGTTCCTTCTCCTCTTATTCGTCTTTCTCCTCCTTCTCCTCCTCGTCATCCTCCTCCTCTTCCTCTTCCTCCTCCTCCTCCTCTTCCTGCACCTCCTTTTCCTCTTCCCTACTCCTCCTCCTCCCCGTCTTCTTCCTCCTCCTCGTCATCCTCCTCCTCTTCTTCTTCCTCTTCCTCTTCTTCTTCCTCCTCTTCCCCCTTCCCTTCCATGTCACACCTCTCACCAGAGGCTTATGAGTGCAGTTCGTGTTTGTGTGTGTGCACGTGTGTATGCCAATGGTCGTATACACATCTGTATGCGCGTATGCATATACCCGTGTAGTGTATAATGGCAGTGGCATCGGAATCTGGTCACATAATGCGCCACCAGTCTTCGGCGCCACCAGGCCTTTAATTATCTCGGCCATTATTCGGAGAGTTGAAAGCGCCATCTGGACAACTAATGACAAAATGACTTAGCGCCTCCACTGATCGCCGTCGCTTTTAATAGTCCATATTAAACGACGCAGACCACAGCAGACGGACGCCTGGCGCTCCATCAATCAATCGCTGGAGGACGTGCCAACGACAACTGATCCCGCAAACAAAAACCCTTTCTGGCAAATTGGAGCTCCGTCCGGTCTTACTTCGTGCGTTCTTCATTCGCCAGGTGGCGGCACTACGTTTGTTAATTGGAATCTCATTGGTACTGACAGCGACAGTTGCGCTCTGTTCATTCGCTAGGTGGCGATAGTCAACGCTGAGCAATTTGGGCAAAATTATTGTAACACAAATCTCTGAAATTTCTCAGCGTCACACAATAGCAGTTGACTCAGGGAGACCAGCTTAACACCGGCGCTATATCAAATCAAGTCCTCAATTGCCAGACTGTTTGGTTCGTTTCGGCGCCAGGCCAGAGTCTGGGGAGGTCAAGTCGAGGAAGCAGCATACGAATTGTTGACGAACGTAAGAGGGTTTGGAGATTTATAGGGCGTATAATTATAGGGAGAGATACAACTTTGTAATGGAAGCGCTTGGGAACTTTTAGCCCCTTCAGTTTGGCTAACGGATGAAATATATATTCGTTCGTACTGACATTTAACATCATGTAGGCTAGCGCAGAGTAGATATCTGCAAGAGGCGCTATATAAATGTTCAGTCACATTACATTTAGCCACTGAAGTGATTTAAGGAGTGGAGTTAGGTGTAGTGTTTGGGAGTTGTGTTGTGTTGGAAGCCCTGTAGAAATGCGTCTGTATTGAATAAGTGATTCAGAAGGTGGCTCAAAATTTGTGAATCAGACAGTTAAGTTACTTAATCTAATCCTGTGGTTTTCAACCTTTTGTTAGCGACGGAACCTTACAGAAAGAACTCACTTGCTCAAGGAACCAAGCTCGTATCATCCGTCCAATTTTTCAAGAAATAAATGCAATTGTAACTTGTAATTTTGGGATAATAGATAATAGATATTAGATAATATAGATTTTAGAATTTTAAACTTTGAATATCGGTTATCTGCACCTCTGTTGCAGGCTTTAACATTACATTACCAATACACACTTAGCCTAGCACTTACATGTGAATGTAGTGCACAGAAACTATGGCAGTTAGCAACAGCACTTCTATTGAATTGCGGCGGAACTTCTGTCCGACGCTTAAGGCTTCAGGTTCCGCTGAATCCTTAAGTTCCGCGGAACCCCGGTTGAAACCACTGATCAAATCTTATCCGATGATTTCTATAGCGCCGTTATGACAATTCACAAAGCATCAGTCGATGGTCGTTTCAGGTGAGACCTTGGTCAAAGATGTGGTCAGACCCATGGGCGCCCGCAGGATTTTGTACAGAGGGGGTCAGTCACGACCTGGAGACAGAGGCGAAAATCTATACATAACTTTGGGGGGACATGGTATCTACGAGGGCCGGATTTGGGAGGGCTTAAGCAAAACTTTGGGGGGGACAGTCCCCCTTTGCCCCCATGATTTACGCCACTGCCTGGAGAGTTAGTTGCGTTATAATTTGTCATTAAAAACTAAACAACTCACAAAATAACATTGTCTTAATAATTCATTAATTCATTCTGAGAATAATATTTATGTAGCGCCTCTTAAAGATATCTACTCAGAGACGCTCTTTGCGCTAGCCTATTATGATGACAAGTGTCATTACGAACTAAAATAGTGCATCAGTTAGCAAAACAATGCACAGGCAGCACAGCAAGCTAGAAGTGTGCTTTTGGCCACTGGCGGGCCAAAGCACACGCGTATAACCAATCAACTTATTCCGGTCGACAGCTGAAGATGGCATGGATGTTCAGAGTCTCTGACCCAAGTTGCGTCGATAGAGTAGAGCCCAGCAAAGTTACAGGTGACAGCATTCGCAAACATGATGACGCTGCCGACGAGCAGTCACTCACTGGTGGAAGATGACAGACGTCCTGCTATTCGTAGGGCACAAAGGAGCGCGCAAAAAAAGGCATTTTGTCGTGTGTTGGTCGGTTGATTGAAGCGCCACCAGTGACTGAAGGTCGAGGTTGCTCCAAGTCTCCAATGGCCCGAGCGGGTCGTCCTCCACCAAGACGAAAACATTCGGCTACAGGAAGCGTACACGGTCCGTCTGGCTGAGGCTCGACAATGGGCCTGATGTAGGCCTAGTCACATGGCGACAAGGCGACTTGTGAACAACATACCATCAAACGTACAATATCCTTGGCAAACCGACGAATAAGTCCGACACGCAAGCCTGGAACCAGAAAACTCCAACATGCCCGAAGTTACTGAGAAAATTCTGCATTTAGACGAAATAATCCATCGAAATGACGGCGAAGTCGATAAACGACCGACATGGCCGATATAGGCCTAAAATGCGCAGAATCAGAATACTTATAATAGCTGCAATTGCATTCCTCGATTCTTTCACATGAGCTCTACATTTATGGCTGAACAATCAACTTCATTGGCTACCTCTCTCTGTTCGCATCCAGTTTAAAGTTCTCATTCTTGTGCTCAAATCTCAACTGGGTCTTGCTCCAAAATATCTTTGTCACAAAATTCTCCGTCCCATCTCTGCTACGTCATTGCGTCCTCTCAGATCCTCTGACCGGCTTGACCTTTACGTTCCCCGTGTTAGGACCACAATGGCTCAATCCAGGTCCTTTGCCTGTATAGGTCCCTTTCTGTGGAATGGACTTTCTCCTACTTTGCGCTCTATACCATCCTCTCTGTTGTCATCTCTACCTCTTTCTCTCACCTTAAATTTCCTTAAAACCTTCCTTTTCTCTCGGAGTACCTCGCACTGGGAGCTCTTTTGAAGGGCTTATGCTGTGAGAAGCGCTTTATAATGATCAAATACAATACAATACTATTTAGTCAGACGCAATCAGAATGCAGCAATCATGACGATGACGGGCGGGTCTGGGGGATGTTCCCGGAACACAACCAGGAGGGGCGCGATGGGGTTGACCCCAGGTCTATGACTAAATCCGCTACTGAGCATTAGTGTAGTAAATTATTAGTGAGCAGTCTGAAAGCTAGTATTTAATAAATCTGTTTTGAACAGAATCCTGTGGCATATTTTAAGCTTCAGTTAAGCGTGATTAAACTTGTCGAAATTTTATCTTTCATGATTTCCAGGGGGGTCACGCGACCCCCCTTGACCTATGCTGCGGGCGCCCATGGTCAGACCATTGGAGAAGAACAGCGGCTTTCTTTTTTGTCTACATACGATACCACAGAAATTTGACAATGTCCCTTATAAATATTCAGAGGTGCACATCGAAGCAGCCGGGCAACAAGAGAACATTAAGTCTGAGATGAAAAGACAGTCCTCATTACCTGATATCATCTTACATGCGCAAAGTCTGTTGGTAGCATCTGCGATCTCATCTATTCGAAGATTTAGGCCTAGGGCCTACATAGAGTTGGGTATGATCGACATAAATATGGATTTCAATGCCAACATGACAGGGCAGTGGCTAGCAGAGAAGACTTATGAACTCCGTCGCGGCTCGTACTCTGGCAGTGCCACTCCCAAGCCTGGAGAATTATAGAGGAGGAGGAGGACGCTAATTATCTTGGTTATAACACTCTCGTTAAACAGCGACTAATCAAAAAATCAAATCAGAGCAGACTTATGACAGATGAGGGTGCCTTAAGAATGAACCACATCAAACATCAAGAACACAGCAGCGATGAAGGGCGCGAGTAAGCCGAATTCGGACGAACTAAGTCCGACTACAGACGTATGACGGGGGGGGCGATAGCGCATTGGATAACACACTGGCACAGAGACCGAGAGGTACCGAGATCGAGATCCGTAGGCGGACATGCTTTGTAGGCTGCTATTAGCGCCGTGTATTGCAGGCTGTCTGTTGACTCTGTTCTGTTAGTAGTTAAGATTTATGTCTTCTGTCATTTGTGTTCTTGTGAATTGTTTCAATTGCATAACTGTACACTGTAACCGGTTGCGGTTTGTCAACCGGATTGTTTCAATAAAAACGAAAATGTTATTATTTTTATTATGAGACAAACCAATTGAGGACTAACTAACTGCGTGAGATTGCGAAAGACTGTTGCAAGACTTTCAGTAGGATACAGTACGTAGTTAAAAGCACAGAAAGCAAGGACTATTAAAGCAGTGGGGTGTAAGCTACATCTAACTAGGAGCAAGGACAGGACCATTATAGATGGATCGTTCTGTTTCAATTGTGGTCAGCTATGGACCTAAAATGTTAAGACCATGCAGCCTGTTTCGAAACTCGTAACGGTTGCAAGGAAGCTGCTACTCATGTCGACAACGATGTTGATGCAACACAATACCAGAGAAATGAATGACAGAATATCGGACAAACGATTATTGAACAAGTTACAATTATTATTATTATTATTATTATTAAACTGTCATTTATAGCGCGCATAAACAAAATGGAAATCTTGTACAAAAGCGCGTAACAGAGAAAAAAAATAAAGAAAAATATGTCTGTGCTGGTCTCATGATGTTAAATGTCGTTTTGTGCAGACCATTTGTCGGCTGGATAACATTGCTAACTAGAAGAGTACAAGTACATGTGTTTATACTACAACCAGTTCGACGGTACATTAGGTTGTCTCAACTTGTCTGATTCTACGAAACACATGTGCAGAATAACTCTGCGCATCATGAGATCCCAATACACTCAGTATTAGTGTATTGGGATCTCATGATTTCATATTGGTGCCACATGGTCAAAAGGTAATATATATGATGGTTAGCTGGATCCCTGTGGAACCTCACCAGTGGGTGTGGAGTTTGAAAGTGCCGTTGGCAGGTGCTCAAAAGTAATCCAGCCATTTAACAGCAGGACAACTTATTTTCTCTGAGCAAATCAATCAATCAATCAATCAATTTCATATAATCTCAACATCAAGCTGACAGGTCGCAACTTGTAACAGGTAACAGCTAGGAAAATTTGTCTAAGCTCTGACAGTTTGGTATTAATTGGGTTGAGATATCAAATATTATCTGCGCTGTAACAGTTAGTTACTAAAGAAGAATTAGGCTAGTGCGAATGTTAGTTAGGGCAACGAACGACATAGATGTGTTCCAGGAACTAGGTACTGCATGGTTTCATACCGCTGAACCTGTAAGCTACGTAGCCACATCACCAATTAAGCCGTCATCCTAGACGCAAGCTAATTGGGTGCTATTTGATGTCCAGTTAAATTACGCCATATTCCCGGTGATCATTGTGAATATCTAAGGACAGGTTGTGCAGTTGTTGGAACACCTTTTCGGGTTTGAGTCTCAGATTAAATGTACTTCAACTTAAGGAAGCGCATTCTTTGACGATAACTGTTGAGAAAGACGTGGATTAATTGTTTGATTGGCAGGTTGGTTTGCTGGTCAGTTAATTGAGTGAGTGAATGAGTGAGTGATTGAGTAAGTGAGAGGGCGAGTGAGTAAGTGAGTGAGCGGGTGAGCGAGTGAGTGAGCCAGTGAGTTGATGAGTGAGTACATGAATCGTTACCAAGGCAATGAAAATGGTCAGCTGATGCATGTATTTCCTCCCTCCCTTCATCTTTCGTTGATGAGTGAGTACATGAATCCTTACCAAGGCAATGAAAATGGTCAGCTGATGCATGTATTTCCTCCCTCCCTTCATCTTTCGTTGATGAGTGAGTACATGAATCCTTACCAAGGCAATGAAAATGGTCAGCTGATGCATGTATTTCCTCCCTCCCTTCATCTTTCGTTCTCATATCCTTCCCTTATTACATCTCCTTCTAATACCACCGGACTGGCTTAAGAAAAAAACACCGACCGGACCATATTAATCTTTAACGCTGCTCTGTGCTTCGCCGTTTCCACTCTATTTGGAATCTTTCGAAAGCCTTAACCTAATCCCTGAACATCTTTTTAAAGCCATGGACACACTCAGTCCGTTGCCGCAACGAATGACTGTCATTCTTCCTTGGTCTGCTGCCTGCCCCCATTGGGTGACTGTCCTTCAGTGCCCATGGTCCGCTGCCCCATCGTCCGAGGGCTCTCTTATATATCCATGGTCCGCTGCTCCATCGGGTATTCTCGGATGTTTTTTCCTTGGCTATTCAGGCGACAGTCGTTGCAGCCTTTCCAGTTCATTTTCTGCTGTCTTATCGACAAATTCGATTCGGACGTTGCCTCTCCTCCGTCTCTCCTTTCGCTCCTCCCTCCTTCCTCTTTATCGTTCCTCTCTCCTTCCTCTACTTCGTTCCTCCCTTCCTCCCTCATCTTCTTCGTTCCTCCATTCTTCATCTTCTTCATTACTCCCTCCTTCCTCTTCTTCGGTCCTCTCTTTTTCTTCATTACTCCCTCCTTCCTCTTCGTCGTTCTTCATTCCTCCTTCTTCCTTCCTGTTCATTTTCGTTCCTCCCTCATTCCTCTTCTCCCTCCTTCCTCTTCTCCCTCCTTCCTCTTCTTTTTTCCTCCTTCGTTCCTCTTCGTAATCGTCTTTATAATATTATACATCCGTTCCTGGTTCCGGTGCCTAATTTGCTCACCGCCGCTTGTCCATTGCTTCGTTGACTCATCCCTCCATCTAGTCATCCTCTCCATGTAGTAATCCTCTTCGTGTATTCATCCTCTCCATGTAGTCATCCTCTATAGTTCTCCGTCGCCCGAATGTGTTCTGTTCTTTCGTTCGCTTTCACTCACTCCTTCAGTCAATCTACTCTATAAGACCTGCTGCATTGGATCGGCGTATTCTCTCTCTCTCTCTCTCTCTCTCTCTCTCTCTCTCTCTCTCTCTCTCTCTCTCTCTCTCTCTCTCTCTCTCTCTCTCTCTCTCTCTCTCTCTCTCTCTCTCTCTCTCTGTCTTTGTGTCTCTATATCACTGTTTTGGCATCTTCCTTGTTTTGTTAATGTCTCATTTCCACTGACTAACTCACTCTCTCACTCCCTCACTCATTCAGTCGCTCTGACATTCACTCACTCCTTCACTCACTCAGTCACAATTTCAATCATTCAATCATGTATGTCTATCTGTATCATTGTGTGTCTATTTGTGTCTCTGTTGCCTGTCTGTCTGTCTGTCTGTCTGTCTGTCTGTCTGTCTGTCTGTCTGTCTGTCTGTCTGTCTGTCTGTCTGTCTGCCTGGCATTTATTCTATTCGAAATCTATCTAATCGCGTGCTTTACGGATGACTTGATAGGATTGTGATTCAACTCTCGTCTTCTCGCCTATTCATCTGTTCCTCTTCTATGGTGGTGTCTCTTGCAACACTTTCGTCTGTTTCTCTCTGTTTGTCTCTCTGTCTGTCTTCCTGTATGGCTCCCTGTTTGCCTGTCTGTTTGTCTATCTCTCTCCCTGTCTAACTGACTCCCTGTCTCTGTCTCTGTCTGTCTCTGTTTCTGTCTCTGTCTCTGTCTCTATGTCTCTTTCTGTCTGTCTGTCTCTCTCTCTCTCCCTCTCTCCTCTCTCTCTCTCTCTCTCTCTCTTCTCTATCTCTCTCTCTCCCTCTCTCCTTCCATCCCTCTCTCTGTCTCTGTCTCTGTCTCTGTCTTTGTCTCTGTCTCTGTCTCTGTCTCTGTCTCTGTCTCTGTCTCTGTCTCTGTCTCTGTCTCTGTCTCTGTCTCTGTCTCTGTCTCTGTCTCTGTCTCTGTCTCTGTCTCTGTCTCTCTCTGTCTCTGTCTCTGTCTCTCTGTCTGTCTCTGTCTCTGTCTCTGTCTCTGTCTCTGTCTCTCTCTCTCTCTCTCTCTCTCTCTCTCTCTCTCTCTCTCTCTCTCTCTGTCTCTCTCTATCATGCCATCACTTTCTTCCGCCATCTGTATGTTTCTCCTCTATAATTCTCCTCTAACTCGCCTACTCCCTCTGTCTTTCGTGCCCTCTGCGCCCCTGTGTCTGTCTCTCTAGGTCCCTGTCCTTGTCCTCTTCCGTATCCTCAATGCCAATCGGACAAGTGGCCGTACATGATGTTCCTATATGCATGGCTCATCCGTGGCTCACTTCCTCGCCCAGTGCATCTCCTCTGCAGCAGGAGCCGGACTGCTGCAGCAGACCGTTGCCGATGCTTATGACACTGTTGCTGATGCTGTTGGTGATGCTGTGGCTGCTGCGGCTGGTGGTGTAAGTGAATCGTCGTTGGATGCGGCGCCTGCTGCAGAGACTGACAGTTATTATGATGTCTGTCTCTGTTGCTGCTGCTGCTATGGTGGCTAACGAAGAAAGACTTGGATCGTGAAGATGCTCAGATGAACAGCGACTGACTAAACACAGAGGTAACAATACAGGCACATACACGGGCACCTACACACAAACAGCCACATAAGACACACACACACAAACATAGAAAACGCAACACTGACAAGCAACACAAACACACAGATAGAACACACAAGCATAGAACACAGAAGCACACATAGAACACACAAAGACTGATAGAACACACAAACATAGAACACACAAACATAGAACACACAAACATAGAACACACAAACATAGAACACACAAACACAGTTAGAATACACAAACATAGAACACAGAAGCACAAATAGAACACACACAGATAGAACACACAAACAAACATAGAACACACAAACAAACATAGAACACACAAACACACATAGAACACACAATGACACAAACACACGTAGAACACACAAACACAGATAGAACACACAAACATAGAACACACAAACAAACATAGAACACACAAACAAACATAGAACACACAATGACACAAACACACATAGAACACACAAACACACATGCTTATCTTGCACCTGCTTCAATAGCAGCAATGCCTAGATCTAACTGGTCGTCTTGTACGAGGCACAACAGGCGCCATATAAACATCTCTTCGTGGCTGTCTCTCCGGAAGCACCTCTGAGTAGCCTCTCTTTATGAGTCTCTATAAACTTCATCAATCTGGGCGCATTACATTACATTGGAAAGTTCTTTTGTACATTACATTATCATCGTCAGCTCGTTTTTCGTTGCTATTCGTATTGCCAAATGATAGATTGTAATTGTACTTGTAACTAGTAATTTATATAGCGCCGCTCACAGCCGAGGCCATTCAGTAGCGCTCCCAGTGCGAGAACCTCGAGAGAAGAAATAGGTTAGAATAATAGATTGGATTTGAACGAAGGCGATAAAACTCAAGTTCAGTATGACCGTTGTTCTTCTTTTTATACAGTGTCTTCGTAACTCATTTATGCTGAATTTAAGTATGCATTTTGTTGGTCAATGAAGCTTATGAATTGAATTGCAGTTTGCAGTTTTTAAAGTAGTTCCAGGGTGTCAAAAGGTAAACCCAAAAGGAATAATATTGTTCCGCTGGAAGGGTCGCCCTTGTGACGTTTCTATTTCCATACACAGTAAGCCTACCATTGACCATCAAAGCACGAATCAAAACCAGCCGAGAAATGTTCAAGGGTGCAGAAATGTACATGTACAAGGGCATGACGAAATTCCTGAAATATAGGAAATGTTCGAGTAATTTTATTTCGAAATAGCAAACAATTATACATGTGGTGTGTTTAGCGAACCATAATCGTACATTGCCTATTGACTGACACTTTTCGCAAGATTTCAGTGCCACTGATCAACTTAAATAAAAACTTAGCAAAAACAATTTTGAAGCATTAAAATAATTAGTAAATGCGTGTAGAATAAGAGCAAAGTGGGCGAATGTTATGCTTTAAATTTATTTAATAGAAAAACGTCAGTTCTATGAGAAACTGTTTAATAATTGACTTCTAAATTAAAAAATAAAAATTGTATGTAACTTCGAAGCAAATCTAGTCCGAAAACTTATATATAATGGCCTCCTCTGGTCCTCCGCTCCCTTTTTAGAATCCCTTCTCAGGAATTCCTCTCTCAACTTAAAATGGTCCTATTTGGCCGCGCTGTGGTTGGGAGCGCCTCTGAGTAGTTCCCTTGAAGAGGCGCTATACAAATTCAAGTAATGAATGAATGAATGAATGAACGAATGAATAGTGCCATTATCGTAATACATATCATCAAACAAGCGTCGCTTTTAAGCAAAGTCGCATTGCATAATCAGACTCAAGATATGTACTGCACATCATAAGTCTGAAAGACGAGCTGGGGGATAGGGAGGGGGTTAAGCTATTGGGGACAAAGGGGTTTACAGCCCTGACCTCGACCACATCACAGAAGTTTCAAAGCGAACAGAACGGGCACCGAATTCAAGATCCGATGGCCGGTTACCGACGAAGACCTATAATCCACAATTGTTTTTTTTATTCGGAATACAATAACACGAGTGAGTCCGGTATTCGTTACGAGGGATAAGATGCCTGGCCGATTTATGTGTTTTAGGCCAACTTTGTGAACTATGAAACTGGAATCTTTGCTCTGTAGGAAACATGCGTAATGACTGCATTGGAGGGATGATACAGTGGGTTGAAATGTTTTCGTTATTGTCTCTGAAGCGCAATTGTAATAATATTACGTGGAGATTCGTATTTGCGATGCCACGTTTCAAAAAGTGAATTAATTAACTAACTGTAATTAACTGTAATTAAGACGACTCTAAACTAGAGAGTTAGCCAGTGGGATTGAAACATTTCTTGGTGCATGCGGTGTTATTTTACGTATGCGTCGTATATTAAAAGGAACAGATATGCCAGTGCCTTGAATAGATGCCGTGGGAAAGACACATGGGATTCAAACGTGACGCCCAAAGGACTCACTGAGAGAGAGAGACAATCGATCCACCCAGATGAATGCACGTAAGCCAATCGAACTTGTGGAGCTGCTGGCTTCAGACCGCAAGAATTAATTTCGTTTGGAAGGTTCAAGGCAAGTCAATTGAACGCTATACAAACCGGGATATCTGCGAAAGCAGCTGCGTGTATAGTTGCGGAGAAAGATCAGCCGTTGAACTGTCAACAGAAATCTGAAGTTAATTGTCGTCAGCGTAATTAAAGTGAGCTGTCAGCGAGTAGTAAGTACAAAAATACACCAAGATCTATACATGAACACATTGAACAGTGACAATATTATTAGATATCACAGTTATTGAGTGTTGTGATAGACCACATCCCAAAACTATAAGTGTTGAGATAGCGCATTGGATAACATCTGGCACGGAGAGCGAGAGGTACCGAGTTCGAGCCCCCGTTGGGCGGACACGCTTTGTACATGTAGGCTGCTATTAGCGCCGTGTATTACAGGCTGTCTGTTCTGTTAGCAGTTAAGATTTAAGATTTAAATTGCATAACTTGTAAATGTACAGCGCAGTGCGTTTGTCAGGCGCTTAATAAAGAAAAGATTATTATTATTATTATTAAAATTCTTTAATGTGGACATGTGGAGTGCGAAGTGGCAAGCAAGAAGCAAGCCGACGAGAGCTGCACGCAAGAGGCCAAACCAGTGTTTGAGACAGAGAAGAAGTATGTTATGATGATTGACAGACTTAAAGGCTGATAACAGGTTAAGAATGAGAGCAGTCACCTTTCCTTTATTTATAGAACGGATTATACGATCAAGGACATCAAGCCGTGCAGTTTTTCGGTTGAGAGGAAGGTACCGTACAGGGCTGCGAAGACAAGACTTAGTGATGGCTAAGCCTGTCAGCTGCAACCCTCTGAAACCACCTGGAAATGTAGTTTGTTTAGAGTAGAAATGGGACTGTTACTTGAAAAATATTTCGGAGAAGTGTAAGCTTCTTGGAAACTGTGTAGATCATAGCAGAGACATGCAAGAAAGGAAATCGGCCTTCATCGAGATGATCGAGGACATGTTGACAACAGAAAGAATGTTTGGACCTAAAACATCGAATACATTCCTTGAGAAGAGCGGTTGGAATCAGGTCCAGAGCAGACTATTTGCTGAAGGACGATATAGTGAAATGGTGAATTTAAGACAGGTGTAGCTGGTTTGCAAACAGGTGTAGGGTAATTTCAGAGAGATCGAATGAAAAATAAAAATTCTGAACAAAATATAATGTTCTTTAGTTGATACAGAGCCAAAGGGTACAATTAAGCATTAAATTAATTTATTAATTAAATCCCTATTTGATGTCAGGCATCAATTCCAGGGACATGATAAAATTTCAGCCTAACAATGTGATGAGTTCATCATCATCAGGATCCATGGGCCGAAGGCCCGTAGTGTCCAACGCTTGCTCGGATTGGGCCGAGGCCCTTTTGGGGTCCAAATTGGATTTCATATTTTTTCTTTACGAACGGAGTATCGCACCCATCCGTTCGACCTTCGCGCTTCTCCCTTAAAGAAGTTGGCTTAGGACTGGCTCTGATAACCACATGTGGTATCAAAGCGATGCCACCCACGTTTGCCAGATTTTTCAGGGTTCCTGTGAGCCTGTCCACCTCGCGTAACAGCTAAGGTGGTACTTCGGTCAAGACCTTCACCACTGATGGCATAGCCTCAGCAGGCACTCCCTACTGACTGTTGCCACCCCCTCACCACGTTGAGGTGTGAGTTGGACTTCGAGGGGGATGTGATGAGTTAGCTTTCAAAATATAACAACATCGACGTTATTACTAGAATTGGCTTGGTGAAACTTCCGAGACTTTGGTACCCTAACCAACAGTTTGTTGAGCGATATTAAAGGCATTTCAGCATAATTCAATTAAAACTTTTATTTATGTCAAATACTTCATTACCTGAGCTAAATTTTGTATTCCGACGAAAGATTTGTGACGTGGTTAGCCCGCTATACTTGGGGCCCGGAAGCTGCAGCATCCGTAGCACCGTCCTTAATGCGGGCCTGCCTGTTAGACACGAAATGGCCAAACCTTGCATCTGCATACACACTTCCACATGCCAGCACAGTCTCTGTCTTTCCAGCTGAGCGAACAAACTGTGGTTATCAAAGACGAACGAATCGATTCATTATAAACCGAAAGACGAATGGGTGCAGTGGGTCCGGAAGAATGAATGAACGAAAGAATGGAACGAGGACAGACACGGAGAAGCAATTAAAGAGAAACAGTCTCAACAAATACTGACACGTTCACTGAGGCAAACAGAGAGACACTTACACAGGTACAGACACGAAGTCAAACAGGAATAGTCATGTATGCATGCAGCCAGGAATAACTGAGATATGTCAATAGGCAGGCAGGCAAGCAGGAAGGCAGAGAGTCAGACAGGAAGGCAGAGAGGCAGAGAGGCAGGCAGGCAGGCAGGCAGACAGACAGGAAGGCAGGCAGCGACGGATAGAGAGACGCTGGGACCGTGCACCAGATTTTCCGGCACCGATAAGAGATTTTCTCGTTCGGTCTCTCGTTCTAATCTCGCTTCGTCTGTTAATATTTCCGCCAGTGGATAGAGGGGGGAGGGAGAGAGGGAGGGAGGGAGCGGTGGAAGCTGATGAGGAGGGGCAGTGTATTGTGGTCGCCGGCTCCCACCCCGTCCCGCCCAATGGGGCCTTATCGCCTGTCGGACGAAGATTGGGCGACAATCTATCAAAGCCAGAACCATGTCTGTCTGTCTGCCTGTCTGTACATCTGCCTCTATATCCGTCTGGCTTTCTATCTGTCTACCTAAATGTCCATCTCTGTGTATGCCTGTCTGTCTGCCTTTGATCAGTTCCACCCTGCATTTCAGCACAGACTCACTAAGTCCCTGAACTGGCTTCCCGTCCTCCAGTCCCTGCCACGCCACTGGACCCACACAAATCCAACTCGTTCTGAGTTGTAATGTAATCGACCAATTTATATGGAGCCAGATAACACGTTCAGGCAGCATCTGCTCTGTTTTTGTAGCTGGACATTAGGATGAAAAGTGGACGGCATTCGGACAGTCATCGTATACTGACCGTTTAGTCTCATTTAAACACAATCACAAACTAAAGCTTCCGTTGTGATTCATTTCACGGCTAACGTTTCGTAGGTGTGTTGTTAAGCCGTGTTGAATGTTCGTCTTTTGTTATCCCAGGTTCGAACTATTCGCAATTTTGGGGGGCCCGATAGCGCATTGGATAACATCTGGCGTGGAGAGCGAGAGGTACCGAGTTCGAGCCCCCGTTGGGCGGATATGCTTTGTAGGCTGCTATTAGCGCCGTTATATTGCAGGCTGTCTGTTCTGTTAGTAGTTAAGATTTCAATTGCATAACATGTAAATGTACAGCGCAGTGCGTTTGTCAGGCGCTTAATAAAGAAAAGATATTATTATTATTATTGAGCTGCGTGTGGGACTCAGTAGCCAATAGGTTAGAGGGCTCGCCTTCTCTAGCGAAGAGTACGGGTTCGAGCTTCCTCTGAGACGGTCACTGTTGTAAGTCTACCTCGGGGAAGTCCTTCAACCACAATTGATCAGCGCCATCGATTGGTCATTAGCCATTAGATAACGGTGCTTAATAAATGTGCAATAATAATAATAATAATAATAATAATAATAATAATAATAATAATAATAATAATAATAATAATAATAATAATAATAATAATAATAATAATAATAATAATAATAATAATAATAATAATAATAATAATAACGACGATTAGGTAATCCATTTACTGTAATAATAATAATAATAATAATAATAATAATAATAATAAAAATAATAATAATAATAATAATAATAATAATAATAATAATAATAATAATAATAATAATAATAAGAGAAAGAAGGAGTAATAGAAACTATGTAAGTTGAAGTATTACGCACACTGCTGCAGTGTTGCTTGATATATATCAGCCACAGGATATGTATAAAAAGGTGGACAGAGATTTAAACAGAGAGACAACTCCGCCACTGCTCGTACTGTGGCAGTGCCAGTCCCAAGCCTAGATAAAGGAGGAGGGCGACGCTAATGATCTTTGTTATCACACAGGGTAGTTAAACGGAAATTACTACTAAAACACAGAGAGACAAAGAGACAGACGACAGAAGACACAGAAACGTACAGAGGAAGATAGAAGGGCAGAAACATTGGTAGATGGGAGGCAAGGAACTAGTTATGTAGGAGAAGGTCCTTCTCCAAGACAATGGTTCTTTCCAATGTCTCCTTAGCCAATCAAATGCGTCGTTCCGACTGCCATCTTGCGGTCGGCGTCTTTGGTGGCTAATGTGTTCGCTGGGTGTCGCTTTTACTCAGATAGTCCTGACATCTGACGACCAGCGAAGACCTGAGACGCACGCAATGGCCGACCGGACTTTTATTGCTGCGGGACTCTTTCGGTCATCCTATCTTTACGCGCCCCGCTGCCTGTATGTCTCGTTGTCTGCTTGAGTGTTCGTCTGTCCGTTTGTGTCTGTCTCTGTCCGTCTCCGGGTCTTTCTCTGCCTCTCTGTGTATGTATCTGTCTGTCAGTCTCCCAGAACAGGCTCTCTTCCTGGGAGTAATCATCCTCTGTACCATGCCAATTGGACTGTGCTTTATGCCGATCCATCGCTCCATCGCACGCGTCCCTGTCTGTCCGTCTGTCTGTCCGTCTCTCCCTGCCTCCTAATCCCTTCCCTCTGGTCTTCCGGATCGTCTCCTCCTCCGCTGAAGCGTCGGACTCGACCCTTTCTTCCTTCGCCGTCGATGGACACAACTAATAAGCGCGCGATTGGCTCTGGCAAGTGTCCAAGAAACGAGCAGTCATCTGAAACCAATGGCAGGCAGACGACGGAACGGGTGTGGCTCACGGAGGAAAACAACAACGGGGAAGATGAAACGAAGGGAGGAAGAGAATGGAAGGAAGAAAGGAAAGAAAAAGAAAGAGAGAAAGAATAGGAGAAAGGAGGAAGGGGATGAAGGAACAATAGAAGGGAAGAAAGAGAGTAAAGACGGAATGAAAGAAAGTAAGAAAGGAGAGGAACAAGACATAAAAAAAAGAAGGAAGAAAGAAAGAAAGAAGGAAAGAAGGAAGGAAAGAAAGAAAGAGGGCAGAAATTAAAGAAAAAGGAAGAAAGAAATGAAGGAATAAAGGAAGGAAAGAAAAAGAGTAAAGACGGAATGAAAGAAAGTAAGAAAGGAGCAAAAATAATACGAAGGACTGAAACAGACAGGAAAGAAGGAAAGAAAGGAAAGAAGGAAGGAAGGATAGAAAGAAGAAAGTTGCGAAAATAGAAAAAAGAAAGAAGCAAATGTAGTTGAGAAGAAAGAGAGAAAGAAGGAAGGAAGGAAAGAACGAAGGTAAGAAGAAAGTATGAAAATTAATGAACGAAGGGATTAGTGTGAAATCTAGTAGTAGATATTCTGCTTGAAAGCTGTATAATATTATATTGCATGCACAGTCTGGAGAAATACATATAGTAAGTAATTAAGTAGTTTAATCACAACCAAATAAAGCGAAATCACAATGCACACTTATACTAACTCAGTGGCGGGATACCGGTGAAGTCGTATGGTGCAAATCTCACCAATCACCAAATGGTTGTATCTAATATCTAATCAGATTGTGACGAATAGGATCTCGTCTCGGTTATATCGAGAACGTCCAATGTCAAAAAACAACACACACGATTAACCGAAGTTCAAAAGGACTGTTGATCAATATCTATAATTAGGAAAGTAATCTTATATTCTTTAATATTCTACTTATGCCAACATCAGAACTGATCATCAAGTTTCTGATCTATTTTGCTTCAATCTTCGGGTTTAACTGATCATCAGTTTCTGATCTATTCTAACTCACTCGTCATATTTAACTGATCGTCAGTTTCTGATCTATTTCACCTTCCTCGGTGGATTTAGGGGGAAAAACTACAGAGAAGGACAAATGAGAAGGCAAAGAAGGGAAAAGATAGTGAATGCGGGAAAGAGGGGAGAGAGAGAGAGAGAGAAGTTGTTTTGCAAAGTGGCAGTGCAGAATAAGGAAGAGGAAATTGATAGAGGATGTGAAGGAGGAAGGACCAGTGAGAGAAGGTAGTTGCAAATATACGACCAAAATGGTTTAATTTGTGGTAGAAATCGAATAACTAGTCAAGAGATAAGAGAACAAACAAATCGAGGATAGACCGAAGTATGATAGGTTATTAGTCAAGACAAATTGGCTAAGACGGAGAGTGATTGGAATCTGGGTCAGGTTCGGCTCTCCTAGGTCAAGAAGCAAAGCGTGCATGCTTGGCTAAAGCGACTTGTTATGAGGTTGATGACCGAAGGAAACAGTCTCTATCTGTCTGTCTCTATCTGTCTGTCTGTCTGTCTGTCTTTCCTGCACAAAATTAATAGGCTGTCTTCGCGTTCTTCTCTTTCTCGTCACCTCTCTCTGTCTCTCTCTGTCTCTCTTTGTCTCTCTCTCTCTCTCTCTCTCTGTCTCTCTCTGTCTCTCTGTCTCTCTCTCTCTCTCTCTGTCTCTCTCTGTCTCTCTTTGTCTCTCTCTGTCTCTCTCTCTATCTCTCTCTATCTCTCTCTATCTCTCTGTCTCTCTCTGTCTCTCTCTCTGTCACTCTCTCTTTCTCTTTCTCTGCCTCTGTCTGTCTGTCTGTCTGTCTGTATCTCTCTCTTTTGCTCTCTCTCTGTCTTTCTCTTTTTCTGCGTATTTGTAACTACCTTTGAGTTTCTGTCTTAGTCATTTTCTCGGCCCGTGCCTGTGTGTTCGTGCGATGATGACGACCTATTCCCCGGTTGTTCACAGTCACCCTGTCGCTCCTAACGCAGTCCACAGTTAATGGCGCGCCATTCGCTTTTGGCGCCTCTGCGAATTGGCGCCAAGAGATAACAGACGACGCCGATATTTGGCGGAAATTTGGACGGTGCTGAGAAAGAGGGGGTGCGTCGGACCCAGAACCCATCGGGGGGCCGTTAAGCGAAGTCCATTTGCGACTTATCTCAGCCCAGCCGTCGAAAGCGATCGAGGAAAGGAGGGAGAGGATGTTGGGGTTGGGGAGAGAGACGAGGAAAGGACTGTAAGGAGGAGGAAGGAAGGCAGGCGGAAGAAGAAGGAAGAGGGAGAAAATAAGGGATGGGAACAGAAAGAGGTGGAGATTGTGACGAGGAGGAAAGAAAAAGTAGTGGTGGAGGAGTAGAAGGAGGAGGAGAAAGAAGAGGAAGAAGATGAAACACAGGACCATCAGACGAAATAAGAGTATGATTAAGTGAAGTAAGAGGAAGAGGACGAGAAAGAAGATGGAAGAAACAGAAAGAGTGTGTGGAATATCAAGAACAAGAGAGAGACAGACAGAGACAGACAGAGAGCGCGTAGGAATTGTGAGAAGAGAGAGCTGCATAAGTTCTTTCTTCGCAGCCACTATTTCACCGAAAGCTAGCCTTTCTACAAAACCTTTCGAGGAAGTTATTGATGAAGCAATAAGGGGATGAGATGATGAAACGGAGAGGGAAGAGTGGGCTGAATATCGGGGTTAGCAGAAATGGGACGAGAAGATAAGTCAGGAAGATGATGAAGAAGAATAGAGAAAGACGAAGGAACAAGTAGAAGAGAAAGACAGACAAACTGAGGAGGGAGATAAACAGAATGTAGGAAGTAGGGAAAATGTAGGAATTAAGAAAAATGTAGGAATTAAGAAAAATGTAGGAATTAAGAAAAAGGAATTAAGAAAAATGTAGGAATTAAGAAAAATGTAGGAATTAAGAAAAATGTAGGAATTAAGAAAAATGTAGGAATTAAGAAAAATGTAGGAATTAAGAAAAATGTAGGAATTAAGAAAAATGTAGGGAACCTCAGTGAGGAGACAACTATTGGAAGAAAGAAACACAGATTAAGACTAGGAGGAGGAGTTCAAGCAGGAACAGAAGGATTATAATATGAGACAATACGCTCCACTGGCTTCCTGTTGAGGAAAGAACAAATTCCAAGATACTCTCCAAGAGGCGAGCTCCTTTGTCGGCTCTGCCCGGGATATAATACGAAAATTTGAGAAAGCTGCTTGACAAAGTGTCTATCGAGTCAATCGATGCGTTCGGCTGCCCATGGAGATATTCTGGTCTCTCGTTTCCGTACATTAACGTACAGCAGCTTCTCGTGCGTTCGACTATCCGTCTTGAATAGTCTTCTTGGGAACGTACATGTGCATACTGTTCCCTCTAATTCTGCTTAGATCACATTCTCTTCTTGCATATGTTTGAATTTTTAGACAGTCATGTTCACAGTGCTTTTGATTGATATATGAAACGCGTTTAAACAGACTCAGATATACGTACGTGTACATGCACACACGAGAAGAAGAAGGAGAAGAAGGAGAACGAGGAGAGGGAGGAGGATGATACTATAAACGAAGCATATAGGAGATGGACTGGGAAGCGAGTTATGGGGAAAATAAATCTCTGAGCAACTATAACAAGCAAGCAGTGTACGAATAGATAGGGCACAGTTTTGAAACAGACTCAATATATTTGCCAGACTGAGTACATAGTGCGCCACCCTTTGGCAGTTTCTTCAAACCTATTGGTTTCCATTGATACGATCAAACCAATATAAATCCATGGAATTATTTCTTCCTTGGGCATCCGTTCCTTGTGTGCTTTTTCAGCGCTCTGCTTGTGTACAATATTACACATTATAATCGTAAATGAACTTTATATAGCGTCCCTCAACAGCAAAACAAATCACAGATACTCCCTGGACTGGCCTGTATACTATTAAATGCTAAATGATGTGGAATAGTCGCTTACAAAAAAGGCTCAAATAAATCTAAGTCCTTGCAAATGGCCAAAGAAACGAATGAAAGAAACGAATTTATATAGCGCCACTCAGGCAGAAAAACAAATCACAGGTGCTCCCTGTATGATGTTAAATGCTAAATGATGTTGAATAACCGTCTACAAAAAGGCTTAAAATAAATCTAGGTCCATGCAAATGGCCAAAGAAACGAATAGGATCAGTTTTCCTGTGAGATAGTGGCTTCGGTTGGTAGATCCATCTGACCGATATCACATTCTCGAATCCGTTCGTCTCCAGTTCGTCTTCGGCCGAGTCCATTGTCTGCGACGACGTCTTGGATGATTCGCTTTCGTTTTCCGTTTCCTAGGCAACGCTGGACCAAGGCAACGGACGGTCGAACGGAGTTTAGAATGCTGCGGACTGTGCGCGATGCTATGCACACTTCGATGTTGATTAAGGTTTCTTGTCCATCCATCAGTCCGTTCTCTCGTCCCTCTGTCCGTTCGTGTCTTCGTACGCCTGCCTCTGTGTGTGAATTAGCGCCACTGTCTGTCTGCGTGTGCTTCCTTTCATTCTATGCGTCTGCATCTGTCTGTTTGTCTGCCTGCGTATCAGCGTGATTGTTGCGCCTTTCTCCCCTTTCCTCGTGTCTCTGACTAAACGTTTCTGTTGAGTCAGTCGGAAGGCTTTTCTACGCTAGACCGCCTCGGACTTCTTCATTCTACTTCTCCTTCCATCACTTATATTTCTTCGTTCTGTACATCTTCATTTCATAGTTCTTCATTCCCTACTTCCTCATTCTATTCATCTCCATTCTAAACTTCTTAATTCCAAACGTCTTCATTCCATACTTCTTCATTTCATAATTCTTTATTCTACACTTCTTCATTCCAAACGTCTTCATTCCATACTTCTTCATTTCATAATTCTTTATTCTACACTTCTTCATTCCAAACGTCTTCATTCCATACTTCTTCATTTCATAATTCTTTATTCTACACTTCTTCATTCTAAACAGTATCGTTTCATACTTCTTCATTTCCTTGTTCCTGATTCCATTTCCATTCACCTTCATTCTAAACTTCTTCATTCCAAACGTCTTCATTTCATACCTCTTTATTTCATACTTCTTTATTTCATACTTCTTTATTTCATACTTCTTCATTTCATACTTCTTTATTTCATACTTCTTTATTTCATACTTCTTCATTTCATACTTCTTTATTCTATACTTCTTTATTTCTTCATTCAGTCGTCTCTTTCTTCATCACTGCATCATATCTGGCTTTTTCACTCCATACTTCTTCATTCCATCGTCTTCACCTTCATCTCTGACTTCTTTCTTGAGTCGCCTCTAACTTCTTCATTCCGTCGACTTCTGACCGCTATAGATGCCGCAACGAGGGTCCTTCCGTTGGAGTCCCACTTGATGGATGTATTGATCGCCTGCTGCTGAAGCTGTTGCGACTGCATTTGAGGATGATGCTACGGATGGTGGCGATGATGATTCTGACGATAATTTCCCCGACTGTCAATAGCATCATCGTATTTGCTTATCATCACTCAAGCGCAAGTCGCATTTGGCTGCTGAAGATGCAGAGTATGCGAGGTGTAAAGAAAGCGAGGTACAAAGTTGACGCATCCTCACACTTTTCCACAACATCAGGGATAAAGTGCAGATGTCGACGAAACGATTGCCGCCAAAGATTATAAGTTGATGAGAGATTGTAATTGTAATTTGTAACTGTAACTTGTAATTGTAATTTGTAACTGTTATTTGCAATTGTAATTTGTAATTGTAATGTGTAATTGTAATTTGTAACTGTTATTGCAATTGTAATTTGTGATTGTAATTTGTAATTGTAATTTGTAATTGTAATTTGCAATTGTAATTTGTAGTTGTAATTGTAATTTGTAATTTGTAATTTGTAATTGTAATTTGTAATTGTAATTTGTAAGTGTAATTTGTAATTGAATTTGCAAGTGCCTATTTATGTAGCGCCTCTTCAATGAAACTCATCAGAGGTGCCTCATCCGGATTACACAGACCATCTTGAACCCCTTGCGAAATAAAGGCATAGGGATTGGAGAATAGAAGCCCATGTCGCAGATTGCAGGAAAGCTTGGATAATTGCAACGATGTCAGTTGGCCTGTACCTTGCTGCAGCATTTCAATGGGCATTAAATTTGACCCATATGGAGTTTATGGACCCTATTATACGAGTCCGATATGGGTTCTAAATGAGTTCCATGTGATGAATTCATGCTGTTGTTAATAATATAATGCTCTGGCGATGAAACTGATTTGCAAAAATGATATCGCCTTTTTAATTAGTTAATCGCGACGGGGAATCACGAAATTAGGTAGCCCCCCCCCCCACTAGACCAAAGTTACGCCCTAGAATGTCGGTCATTCTCCCATTTAATTTTGGGAGACCCGCCGTTGAGTCGGCCTAGGACTACATAAGGGTTAGTGGGACCTCCCTTCTTGCTCTCTTCGCTTTATTAACTCGTGGATGATCCACCAATTTATGATAAAGAGGATGCTGTTGGTGTCTTTCATTGCAGGGTATGGTCAGTGTTGAGACGTTTGTTGAATTCCTGCGAAATAAAGACTTAGGAAGAATCAAGTTCGCCATCAAGGAAGCTGGCTACGACCTCGACAGCCAGGACAAAGTGAGATTGTCTGTCGTCGCCTGCTTCTCTGTCTATGTCTATCTGTCTCTGTCTCTCTGTTTCTCTGTCTCTCTCTATCAAGCTATCTCTATCTCTATCTCTGTAACTCTGTGTATATCTGTCTATCTGTCTGTCTCTGTCTGTCTCTGTCTGCCGGTCTGTATACTCGTCTTGGTCTCTGCAAGGAAGAGTTTGAATATGATAAAGCGTCACTTATAAAATAATTGATGAGGTATCAAGATCCAATGCCTGAAGGTGACCTATGGCTCCAAAGACCGGTGACCTTCCTATAATTTCAGACTTGATTGATGTTTCAGACTTAAAACTTACATGAAGCAAGCTTTAGCCCTGAATCCTATGAACAGGCATGTGATATAACCTACATGTACTTTTCTTCTTCTCGTTCTTGTTCTTCTTCTTGTTCTTCTTCCTCCTCCTCCTCCTCCTCTTCCTCTTCCTCTTCCTCTTCCTCTTCCTCTTCCTCTTCCTCTTCCTCTTCCTCTTCCTCTTCCTCTTCCTCTTCCTCTTCCTCTTCCTCTTCCTCTCCTCTTCCTCTTCCTCTTCCTCTTCCTCTTCCTCCTCCTCCTCCTCCTCCTCCTCCTCCTCCTCCTCCTCCTCCTCCTCCTCCTCCTCCTCCTCCTCTTCCTCTTCCTCTTCCTCTTCCTCTTCCTCTTCCTCTTCCTCTTCCTCTTCCTCTTCCTCTTCCTCTTCCTCTTCTTCTTCTTCTTCTTCTTCTTCTTCTTCTTCTTCTTCTTCTTCTTCTTCTTCTTCTTCTTCTTCTTCTTCTTCTTCTTCTTCTACTCCTCCTCCTCCTTCTCCTCTTTCTCCCCATAAATCCTTCTTTTCATACCATTACTTATTATCCTAATAAGATATGATCGAGCTGTTTCGTGATATATGGTGTGTGCAGGAGGGTCGAACCGCTTTCCATCATGCCATTGTCCATGGAATAGTGGAGAATGATCTGGAAGTGGCTCGGAAGTTCATTTTGTTTGGGTCAGATGTCAATGTCAAGGACGAGGTTAGTGTCTAGTATAATCAGTCGATCAGTATCTGTGTGTCTGCCTGCCTTTCGCATGTTCGTCTCTTGAATGACCTCTGAGCTCTGTATAGACCAACAACTGTTCTTGTGTAGGCACTAGGTACGTACTTAAATTGCTCATCCATTATCTTGGAGGTGAGCTATATAAAAACTCCATAATGGTAATAATCCAAAAGAGGCGGATCCCAAATATTTGTAAACGCAAAGCGAAGTCTTTCTGGCTGATCTATTACTGATTCTCGCTATTGCTTATTCGATTACAACAAAATATATGTGACACATGATGCATATCGTCGACTATATATATGAAACCAAAGATACACTTAGGTGACGGATTTCCTATTGGCAGAGCTCGTAATTCAGCTGGCGATTCTCAAAGCTGAGGTGCCGTATATCAGATCCGGCGGGATCTGGCTGGATCTAACAACTGGGCACGTGCTGGTTTGTGGCTTCCCATTTTAGGTCTGCAGCTAGATTGACGCAAAGAGTAATGCTGCTGAAAACCGAATTTGCATTGGTCTAAATCAAGTTCTCCCGCAATTCTTTGAAGGGAACGTCTAATAATTAACAGGAGATATTATTATAGACACCTTATATACTAACTAATAGTCTAGTGCATAAGAATCACTGAGTCATTTGAAATATAGCATGATCGTTTAGACTCTCAGACTAGTGGTTGGGAATTGGGTACCTAGGTCGATTATACTAGTTAATACAATTGTAGATTTTATTATTTGACGTGTTGAAACTATATTTTGTTAATAAGCCTCCTGAAACTCTATTGTCAGTATAATATATTGACGTGTAAGATAATACATATAGATGCCCACGTCCATCGCAAGTGGAGAAGACCAGAGAGTGATGAGACGAGAACAACGGACAGGTTTCCAGTGGAATGGAGAGTGTTTGGGGCAGAGAAGACTGCTTAAAAATGGAGACGAAGAGGAACAGATAAAAATGGAAGAACTTAAGAGGCTGAGGAATTGTGAAAAATGAAATTAACATTGAACTGATGGTCATGCGAGTAACACTAAACTGATGGTCAAGCGAATAACATCGTGGAGCCGTAACTGTATTGTATACATAGTTATTAATATTATAATTATAAGGAAAATCAAACGAATCCCAGTTTATTCTTAGACGATTTACGACCAATCAGGATTAGTTGACATAAGTCTCTCTAAGACTGAAGCTGGCGAACGTGTTCTGAAGATACTGGAAGAAGATTCCACTCGATCTCGGTTCCCTTGTCTTAGGGGGACCTAGAGTCTGGTCTTTCAGTATCTTCATTACAAGTTCTCCAGGTTCAGTCTGAGAGAGATTTTAAGTCAACTAATTCAGCCATCGTTTATATCTTCCAGTTACTCTTACAAATATTCTGCCTAAATTAGGCTTACGTGTGTCTGTTAAGCTCTTACTTTAACTGTATTATAACTCCTTTGTCTTTTGCTGTTATCTTTATGATATTTCAGACCTCCCACCGCGAATCGGCCCTTCACACGGCCATTCGACTGGGTGGTATCGAGGCCACGAAGCTCATTCTGGAGTCGGCGTCCTTTGATATCGTCAGGTGCGACGCCTATCAAAGAAAAAAGGTGAGTAGCCAGAGTAAAAACAATGCAGCTGAAAGGAGTTGTGAGCGAATCGACGACAATGAATCCCTTCAGCGTCAATGATTTGTGTCCTACATTCATTCATTCATTCATTCATTCATTCATTCATTCATTCATTCATTCATTCAGTCAGTCAGTCAGTCAGTCAGTCAGTCAGTCATTTATTCATAAATTTAAATATGGGATGGTGTCACGGACTCCGGAAAGGTAAAAAGTGTGGATTTAGAGGTTATTCCGGATGTGACCACATTAAATTTTGAGCTTCGGGGACACACTATATAGTTGCCAATACCGATAAAATGAAACGGAAAATATTCAAAACAAGAAAATAAATTGGAGAGATAAATAAGAATTAGATAATAAGTTTTCTATGTTTTCACTAATAAGCCGACGCATGAGGTCATTGAGGTATCCAGGCCCGCCGACAGAAATTCCGGGCCCCTAGGCAGAGCAGTCACGGGCCCCTAACTTTTTTGAACAAACTGAATTTTTTTGCTTTTCCGTGAAATTGTCAGAAGGAAAATTGTCACAAGCCGCATTTTCCGCCCTCCCGGGCCCCCTTGTTACGTGTTACGTTATATTTTATAAGGCTTAACATCATAAACTTTGTATATACATCATAAACTTTGTATATCTTATTATAATATATATCATAAGTTGATTGCGGGCCCGGCCCGGGCCCCTAAAAGTCGCCGGGCCCCTAGGCATTTGCCCCCCTGCCCCCCCTCTCGGCGGGCCTGGAGGTATCCTATATTTTTATCCTATTTTCTTCCGGGTCGGGAGCGCCTCTGGTTTTGAGTGGCGCTATATAAATACTCAATTACGATTACGATTATCTCAGGTAGGATATTTCATTACACAAGTTTCAGATGACAATTATTGGCTGCAAGACTGGATTTAGCGGGATTCATGGGGATGTTCAACATCTCCTTTTGGGGGTCAAAAGTCAAGCTCCCAGTGTTAATACAAATATCGAGGCAAGGAAAGTTAACCCCACTGAAAGCCCACATTGTTCACACACAAATTGTGGTATAAAAGTTATAAACATTTAACAGAAAGGTTTAATGCTTCAATGTTCCTGATGCGAAGTAATGCGATAAGACTGCAGCTTAAAACGTTGTAACGCAATGGTTCATTTATTAAGCGCCGGTCAAATGAAACACTTTAGCGACGCCGCAACCGATCTAACGACGTTAAACGACCATCAAACAAGAGAATCTTCATCCGCTGACGAAATAAGGGCATTTCCTTTAATCCCTCGGAAGGAACGATGAGTGCTCGGTCGCTAGAATTAAGTGCAGCCGATTGCGATTAGGAGAGCACGCCGCACTCGTCAGTGCACGAGCGCCTTGCACTCAACGGCTGCTCACTTGAATGCTTCCTCGCCCTCACCCTCCTCCTACTCGTCGGCGTCCACCCTGCATCTGCCCCACCTGATTGAAATACTCGCATCAATCGGTTGACGGGTCCGTGCCGTTCTGACAAGAGCAAATGATATCCTGCAGACGCCGCAGCCGTCCTCTGCTTCTCCAAACGCCCCCTCCCCAGGCGGCCGCCCTGGCATCTTCTTCGTCCGTTGCACAAATCCAATTAGGACGCCAATTCCATTCGCCGGACTCGAATTGCATTTCATCGGCGCCTATCTAAGCCTCTCTTGCGCCTCTCCTCGATTTAAAGCCCTGTTCGCCAAAACGAGCTTTGTGGCGCACATGGGGCGCGTTCGATTCGACGATTACTAAGAAACGGATTGGACCATTCGATGGATCGAGAATCTCCCCTACGTTTCGCAAGTCCGATTTCAGCCAGCTGTTCTTTCAAGTTCCCTCTGCATCTTATCAGCTGTTATTTCATCTGCCCTCTGCGCCTTATCAGCTGTTCTTTCATCTTCCCTCTGCTCTCATCAGCTGTTCTTTCATCTCCCTCTGCTCTCATCAGCTGTTCTTTCATCTTCCCTCTGCACATGATCAGATGTTCATTCATTTCTCATTCACTTCTTATCAGCTGTTCTTTCATCTACCCTCGTGCATCTCAACAACTCTTCTTTCATCTCCCCTCTGCATCTTATCAACTGTTCTTTCATATCCCCTCTGCATCTGGTCAACTGTTATTTCATCTCCCTCTGTTTATAATCAGATGTTCTTTCATCTACCCTCTGCATCTCGTCAACTGTTCTTTCATCTCCCTCTGCTCAAATCAGGTTTTCTTTCAGCTCCCCTCTGCATATAATCAGATGTTCTTTTATCTCCCCTCTGCATCTCATAAACTGTTCTTTCATCTTCCCTCTACATATGGTCATATGTTCTTTCATCTCTCACCTGCATATTAGTGGCTGTTCTTTCATCTACCTCTGCCTCTCATCAGGTGTTCTTTCATCTGCCTCTGTATTTGATCAGCTGATATTTTGGATCACCTCCCGACCTCCAATCAGCGATTCGTTGAGCTTCCCGCTGCATATTAGCGGTTGTTCTTTGAGCTTCCCTCAGCATCTATTTAGCTGTTCTCTGAGCTTCCCTCCACATCTTGCGTCTTAAAGACAGGTTTAGAATGAATAGATTGTTTCTAAGACATAGATCCTGGGTAATTAGGTGAAAAATCATCATCAAAGATCGTTTTTATAATGTACAAGGACATAGGAATGAGGTTTTACTATTTTATCTCAGGCAACAGAAGCCGCTTCGTATTCCTCTTTTTTCATCTAAGCTGATCAGCTGTTCTTTAACTAATCTTAGCTACTGCCGGAAATTCGTCATAATGTTTAATATCAGATATAAAAGACTTCACCCTCCTTACTTCCTTTACATTTTCATCCGTTTGTCAATCCTTTCATCGCCATTATACCAGATCTTGCAGTAAATATCGCACATGCTATGCTCGCACAAATATAAGGCAGTTTTCTGTTTTGGTTCGTGGGCCTACTCTGTGGAACTCCTTGCCCACTGAGCTAACTTACCTGCGTATACTGTACACCATTTTAAAATACAGTTAATATGAAGGTATTTGATGGAATCACTGTGTGTATATCATATGATGATTGGTTGATATGTATAATTCATTCGTCTGCATGCACTACTGCACAAGCACCACCTTGTTCATTTTCTGCACACTCATGCACATTTTCTACCGGTTTTGATTCATGCTTTGCTGGTCTGTGTTACTATATAAAAATAGTAATGAGAAAGGGGCGGCCCTGCCAGCGGAACGATATTGTTCCTTTTGGGTTTACCCTTTGACACCATGAACTACTGCAACAAATGTACATGAACTTGTATTTTGGTTGTGTATGTATGTATGAGCACTTGTTGTAGCGCCCCTTCAAGATTTCTACTAAGAGGCGCTCCCGACTACAGCGCGGACACTGAATATGTATGAGTTTCACGCCGAAGCGCATGAGCAATTGCGAGTGAAGGACTTGCCCAGGGTCCCTACGCGGCGGCTTGAGGTGGATTCGAACCGGCAACCCTCCGGCTGCAAGGCACCGAACATACCCCTACACCACCGCGCCCCAATGATCAATGAAGCTTGTGACTATATTCTCGTGTCATATCCAGGCCATGCTCCATCAACCACTACAACCTATTCTGTTTCTTATCCAATTGTTTCTTCAATGCTTCTTGTCATTCCTCCTCTGAGCGTTTCATACCGTTTCCCCAGTTAAACGTTGTCGTATAACGACAGAATAAGTGCATGAAGTATTCAAAATGATTGTTCCAAGTCTTGAATGCGACTGTAACAGAGCTTTATCATCTTCTGCCTCTCCTGATTCTTCTTTTACTCTGGTCTTCTGTGCAAGACCTTCTTCTTCTTTATGTCATTGTTAAGGGTTAAGGTTCTTGCGTTTCCTACAGTTAGCGAAAGACATCTGGCAGTCATTTTATCTGACCATTGCCATGAATCGTTTGTCGGGTAAATTAGCCTTGCCACGGGTGCTGCAGCTGAGTTGTCTCTGTGTCTATCTGTTTCTGTCTCTGCCTTTCTTCCTCTGTCTCTCTCTCTGTATATCTCTTTGTCTGTCTGTCTCTTTCTATTTTTCTTTCTCTCTCTCACTGCGTCTGTCTCTGTCTCTGCATATCTCTGTCTGTCCGTCTCTCTGTGTCTGTGTCTATCTGTCTGTCTCTGTCTGTCCGTCTCTCTGTGTCTCTGTTTGACTGTCTATCTCTATCTGTCTGTCTGCCTGTTTCTGTCTGTCTCTTGTGCCACCCAAAGACATCAATAAGACGACCAACGTATTCAAACATAAGGATTAAATTCCTTTCATAGATGGCGTGTCTGTTGCAGCCACACATACATGTAGTTTAGTCAGCCATTTGGTATATTCATCCAGCCAACCGCTTTTGTGAGGTTCTTCAAGCGCTCTATATTATAATAAGTGTTAGCTACACACGTCTTCAGGCAATTTATTGTGTCTTGCGCTGTACAACAGTCTTTAGGGTATCAATGTAGGTATGTATGCAGACGTGTGTATATAGTGACCATGTATTGCATTTTGTATTGTATTTGATCATTTATAAAGCGCTTCTCATAGCATAAGCCTTTCAGAAGCGCTCCCAGTTTGGTACTCCGAGAAAAAAGGAAGGTTTTAAGGTGAGAGAAAGAGGTAGAGATACTAGAGAGGATTGTAGAGCGTAGAGAAGGAGGAAGTCGATTCCATAGAAAGGGACCTATGCCCACAAAGGACCTGGATTGAGCCATTGTGGTCCTAACACGGGGAACAAAAAGTTCAAGCCGGTCAGAGGATCTGAGAGGACGCTTTGACGTGGCAGAGAGGGGGCGGAGAATTTGGTGACAAAGATATTTTGGAGCAAGACCCAGTTGAGATTTGAGCATGTAGCCTTCGACCCTGCTAAAGTTTCAATAAATTTAATGGACGCGATCTTTTCTCCAGAGTCGGAGCTGATGCAGGGTTTTGAGACTCTGGTTGTTTTGACACTGCACGCGCTGCGAAGGTTACCAGGACCGTGCCATGGTCTCACGAGCAGTGACTTCCGGCCCTCCAAGGCGATGGAAGAGGCCTGCTCGGCGCCACCGCTGCCAGTTTGAATTAGCGACACGTCAGTTCAAGTCGTTGTGCTTGAGCAGTGCCAAAATCCGTAGAATCACTGATTGGAATCACTGAATTATGGAATCACCTATGTGAACTGGCTCCCTGTTTCGAAGTGATGCTGATATAGCTAACCAGACCAGGGCGTCAGTCGAATGTAGACAGTTGTGCATCTGTTGTGTACACACATCAATCTGTTTGAAGCAGCCATTGTTAGCGTCTGGTGAATGTATATATATATTAGTATGAAGTATAAATAAGTGAATGCATGTATGTAAATGGCCATTTATATAGCGCCTTACCAGAACCTGACGAAGGTGCTAAAGAACCTATCCGAATGAGTATCCTTGTCCAGATTGGTATGTTTCGAGAGTGCAGCGCAAGTGTTATTTTTGAGTGCAAATATTATTACCTGTTATTATCGTGTCTCAGAATGCTGCAATCTGCATGCCTGTGGAAGCGTGTTGAGTGAATGCTGAACAGAGACACAATCAAATTGAAAACCTTCTGGAATATTTCTGCTAATATTTCATACGTTTCGATGTCTAGTTTCACCGAAATGTTTGCATCTTTCAGTGTCCAACAATAAAGCATGACAGGACACCCGTATAGTTGTTGTCAACAGTAACTGTATTATGTTCGCTCAAACGTTTCTGGCTCACAGTGTCTACTGAGAGACAACTGAAATTGTTAAGATTCCTGCAGCATGAGTTTCACCACATTGAGCACGTGCAAGTATACATGGAATGTATATTCATTCATACGAGAATTTGGTTGCTACTCAACCTAAGCGCGGCAGAATAAGACTGTCTTAAGATGAGCGAGGCATGTCTTAGAAGCGGTTCTAGAAAGGGAGCGGAGCGCCAACGGGAGACCATTCTAGATCAAGGGCAAACCACAGAGAAGGCACGGATCTGCCTATAGTGGAGGTGCGAGCAAAGGAACAGAGAGGATACCCTGTTCAACCGAACGGAGGAAACGTCGAGTCCCGAGCACTAAGGTACGGCTATACGGAGCTCGATAAGGTAGGCATGAGTGACTCCGAGTGAGGCCTAGCAAGCAGCGCCAGACAAATGCAGCTATCACATACTCGATTCGCTTCTTCAGGGGAGCCAGGAGAGAACGTCGCGCATATAGCTGGAGATGTGGTCGAATTTTGGTATTCCGCCAATGGGTGCGATTCAGGCAGCTCAGTCGGGAAGCTTTGAGGCCAGCCTAGAGAGAGCAGCAGTTACTGTAGTCAAGTCTTGTGGTAATGAAAGAATGGACAAGGGTAGCAGCAACGGTAGGAGCAAGAGATCTTACAAGTTCGTCGCTGGAGCAGTTGATAATAACGAGCACGGCTGAGCGAGTGAATGTGAGGAGCACAAGTGAGCTCCTGGTCCACATAGACACTCATGTATCTCGCCTTCTCAGTGGTTGGCCCCTCGCTCTGGAAAGGGCTCTCTTTGGCGCTGTGCTTGCTTCCCAGAATCCACTCTGAATCTTTCTAATCTTGCCTCAAAGCTGTCCTTTTCAGCCGTGCTGGGGTCGGGAGCGCTCCTGAGTAGTAACCTTAAGATTGAAGGGGCGCTATATAAATCCTCGTAATGAATGAATATATATAATATATATATATAATTATATGTATACAAATATCAAAACGTGGCTCATTGCGAGAGAGAACATATACATGTATGAACGGTGATCCAGTACTATAAGATAAACTTTTCTAATCTGTTAATGGAATCTACAAAAGATTGTCGATGGTATATGAAGCACTGAAATTGGAAATTACACAAAAGAAATGAAAGACAGTTTAGTATATAGTCGGCCATGAACCCCATAAAACTTCTTCTGGCTACAATTTGTCTAACTGCAGTATATGATGTGTGACCGTGTGCGAAGAAAGACGATTAGCAATGAGGATGGACGTCTTGAAGGATGAGCAAATAGCAGCATCAGCAACCCTAGAAGATGGGGATCAGGAGAAGGAGGATGGAAGGAGGATACGGTGTTGTCTTTGACGGTTCCTATGTTGCCTGCGGAAGTGGGATGCAGAGACGACGCTTTGATCTCTGTGATGGAACATTCGATGCCTTAGGCGCCGACGGAGATGGCGTCTCTGCCGCCTCAGGAGTCGAGAGCTGCTGCTGCTCCTGGTGCTGATGGTGGTTGTGGTGGTGCGGCGGCGTGGTGATGCTGATGATGTCGTCGGCGCCTTCATCGTCCTAATAGGGACCTTGACGAGTACAGATACATATTCAGCTAATGACGCCATCTATCTCCAGGCCTCAAACACAACGACTGTATATAATATATATACATATGCATTATGAGGTCTATATGCATGCATATATATACCGGTATATAAATTCTCAGAATACTCAGAAAGAACAAATGAATTTGCATATATATATATATATATATATATATATATATATATATATAAATTATATATGTTGGACGCATATATGTACTACCCATGTGCAATAGATATCGGGAGACGGCGACATTGTAATTATAATCCTTGTGTCCACAAATATAAGCACACACTCCTCCTATTCGTATAATAGTTGTTACACATTTACATGTTAAGATGTATAGGTCATATAACCCAATACAATATGCACTATAAGGTGGTGCTAAAAATGAAAGTTCTTATTTCCTTTATGGTACCCACTCAATCTGTTACCTTGCCTTAAGTGAATAAGTGTAAAATGTTAGCATGATTGATTGATATTTAGTGGTTGCTCAATGCTCAGTGTTTATGACTTTTCAATATATTCACGAATCATGATAATATTGCTCTTCGCAATGCCGACAAACAAACAAATCAGCTCATCAAAATAAATAACAAAGACCTTTTTAAATCAAAGAAACAGACTGAACAATGTAACTATATATAATTTCGTTTATTGAAAATAGAAAGCAACTTTTCACATGAACAACAGAGAGAAAAAAAGACTGTAAGAGACTAAGTGACAAACGGATCTGCTGAAAATCAATCATTTAGTCTTGAAGTCATACAAGGTTTAGTACTGCAAAGGCTGTCATTTCCTACTGAACAATTTCTACGCAACGGTTTTAGAGAGTTTTAGTTTGCTGGAGTCCCAGAAGTACCACAGACTTCTTTGCCTAACGGAACTGAGCTCTGTGCTCAGATGCAACTTGCAACAGGCATTGTTTTGCTCTTCGTTTCTAGTGATGGATGAGTTGAATTCTTGAATAAGGTTTACACCCCGCTCGGGAGCCATTGTTGTTCATTACCCGGAGACTCTGCGCGCAATGTTTTGCCTTCTGAAAGTCCTCGATTTCTTCTCATTGTTCAGTATCAATCTCAGTTAGGAACTTGCTGGGTAGTTCAAGCATCTCAAAGGAGTTGAGAGTATTGTCTGTCACAAAGTCTTCCATCTGCTTGCTGTCAATACTGCTCACCTGGGCTAGAACGCGTTTCGGCTGCTCGTTTGGTCCTGGTTTTGAAGTGCCTTGTTGGCCATCTTTCGCTTTATTCCATGGTCGATGGTAGGGTAAAAAAGATTCGTCACACACAAACCACAAGTGGGCGAGGGGCTAGTACGTCCCCTGGGATGCAACAACTATTCACACGTGCGCTGCCTCCTACATCCATCTGACCTCGACAATTCCTGGGAGGGCAGCCGAACACGCCACAGACCGGAAATGCGCCAAATACTCATCCCTCACCGCCACTCACGATTTCGTTCCCGTGGCAGTAGATTCGCTTGTCCCCTCCCCCGTCAATTGCCCAGGACGAGAGTTCTTGATGGAGTTGAGGCGCCGCATGACCGCCGTCTAAGGCGACCCTCTGGAGACCGTGCACCTCTTTCAGCGTTTATCCATATGCACTCAACGCCATTGTCTTCAGGGGCACGTTCGCACAATCAACAGGGGGCGAGGACCGCTAACTCGTCGCCTGAGAATTATCTTGTCGTATCCCCACTTTTTTTCGAATGCAGTTTAGAGTTGATTTGTAGCAGAATTTTTCTTATCTTCCTTCAGTTTCAATGACTAGGAGATACGACAGATCGTCTTAAAGATATTCAACGAAAACTACCTGTCGTATGTCCTGCTTCCAGAAATTTTTTATCGTATCTCCACGGTGTTGCAGTGTCACGTGTTCTATGCCGTTGGAAAGCTCATCATTGATTGGACGCAGGAGATACAACAGTATAACATTCTGCGTTTGTCTGGATTATAGTGTCGCATATCCAGGCCATTACAATTCTTTTCTTTCAAAAATCCGTACTATATCCATGAACATTTAACGAACACACTCCATAATAATTGGTCGTTGCTTGTTTCTTTCATTTCATGCCTATGTGTTCAGGCGGATGATTTGCAATCGCTGTAAATCACAAACTTCAAAAAATTCTCAAAAACAAGTAATTGTAATTGTTAATTTTTTTAATGCAATGTCTTTATGCAATGTTGAGCTTTATTGCGCTGAATTTCTTATTTTTTCGCCCGATGGTGCCCAAACTTCTACCTCAAAGGCTGGCTCGGAATTTTCAAAAATGGATATACGCGAGGATAATTCTCAGGCGACGAACTCCAGGTTGATGTCACACCCTAGTTTAGTTTACTAGAGCCTGAGCGATTATTAATCTCATTCATTGTTAAAAAATGATAATAATTTACACAAGTCAAGATTCGTCGTTCTTCTCCTGCTCATTGGTCTAAACCGATCTTCCTTTCTTCTTTCCGTGGACCTCCTTCGATGTTCTTCCTACAACAGTTCTTCTGCAAGCTCCCGTTTCCACTGCTCGTCTGTTACTGAATTCTCTATGTTTTTTCTTATTATTATACACAACGAAACCACATCATAGCACAGTCTTTTGAGCAAACACTGCTACCACGTGCTGCCTGGTTGAATATCCGCCAAGACCGAAAAGATCTCGATTATCCATTGCTACATTTATCCTCATTTGTCTGGACTCGGCGTTCGCTCCCTTACCCATTGTAACCATATCTTACTCCACCACCAATCTGTATACAGCTGCAGCCTGGACATCTTCTCTGGCCAATTTTGCCTGAAGCTTGACTGGGCAATCCTTTATCTGTAACTCGCACTGATCTAAAAAATGTTCTCTAACTGCGCTGAAACGTCACCCGGTCAATGATCTGGTTTCTGCAGTGTACCTCCTGCTTCTTTCGTCCATGACTCAAATCTATCCATCATAACTGCATTCATAACCGCTCCTGTTGCTCTGTTGTCTGGTCTATTTCTGTAGCGCCTTTCTCTCTGTCATAGTACGACATACAAGGGCTTAAACACTAGAAGGGCGGACGGAGAAGAGGACGAAAAATGGACAAACTGATAGACAAATGGACAGCCGGACAGACAGACGGACAGACGGACAGACGGAAGGATGAGAAGGATGAGAAAGCGAAGCGGAATAAGAATGCGATATGTCGTTACAGTTTGTGACTAATGGCGATGTCCAATTATAAAGATGAGCGCATTTCGGTCTGGAGAGATAGAGGAGTGAGTGAGAGAGAGACAGACAGACAAACAGACAGATAGACAGAGACACAGAGACAGACAGACATACAGAGACAGACAGACAAAGAGAGGGAGGAAGAGGGAGGGAGCGAAAGAGAGTGAGAGTGAGAGAGAGTGATGTCCATGCAGTGAACTCTGTGTTTTATTAGAATCGGAAGAGATTGGGCTTTGGACGGCTTTGGTCGGCGGCCAATCTCGACCAGTCTATCTTCCGCCCTTGTTATTTTCATGCATTCTGTCCGTCTCTGTATCCGTCTCTATGCCTCCGTCCCTCTGCCTCTATGCCTCTGTCTCTCTCGCTCTATTTCGCATGCATCGCGATCTTTATCTAAGCCACTCTGTGCTTCCCGTCGTATCTCGTCTCATCCCATCCTATTCCACCCTATCCCACGCTATTGCATCGTATAATATCAGATATCATGCATATTCTGCCACAACCTACGCCATCTCATTCTATCCAATCCTATCCATCTCATTCTATCCAGTCCTATCCTATCCTATCCATCTCATTCCGTTCAATCCTCTCCTCTCCTCTCTTCTCATATTCTCTCCTAGCCTACCCATTCTATGTTAACAAGTAGGACAGAGGTAGTATCCTAATCTGTCTCAGCTTGTTCTTCTGCCCGAACACTTTTAATTCATTCGCATTAATAGCCTGTAGAAACAGGTGGTTGTTTATAATCAGTTTTTGGGGACTTACAATATTTATTTTCCAAACAGTACCTACTAATATGCCCAACAAACGGTAACAAAGACAGTTCCTTACTAACCATGCTTGACTGTGCCTATACATACTACACTAGCCTACCTTATCCAGCATAAGAATTAAGCTATTCCTTATTTCTGTGCTAAACTGCTACTTCATAATCTTAAACCCCAAATTTCTAAAGAGCAACTCCAAAGCTGATCGAAGGGCACCAGCTTATTCATGAGCGCTGAGTCGTGTCAGAAGGGTTGTCCATAGATGTCAAGGATGAACATCCGAGTCCGGTTGTCACAGAGACCGAAGAGAGGACGCAGAGGATCTGCTGACTTCGGACTTCTGACTACTTCCCTCGTTGGCATCCAGAAAAACAGAATAGCAAGTACCTGTACGGACAGTTCGATGTGGTATTGATTGATCTGTTCCGAGCAGGCGTCCCTTGATGGTACGGAATTTATTCGCTTAATAATAATAATAATAATATATAATAATAATAATAATAATATAATAATAATATAAAAATTATTTTCGTTTATTGAAACAATCCGGTTGACAAACCGCAACCGGTTACAGTGTACAGTTATGCAATTGAAACAATTCACAAGAACACAAATGACAGAAGAACTGAGAAGACATCAATGTTAACTACTAACAGAACAGACAGCCTGCAATACACGGCGCCAATAGCAGCCTACAAATCATGTCCTCCTACGGGACTCGAACTCGGTACTTCTCGCTCTCCATGCCAGTGTGTTGTCCAATGCGCTATCGGGCCCCCCACCCTTGATCACTCGTTGGACTTCGAATAGAAGTTGCCTCCGACGTACGTGCTGAACTTCCAACTTTCGTCTCACCAAATATTCGTCTCAAAAGCATCGCAGCTGCACCGGAATACATACAGACTCTGATGACGATCAAATTCGGTGACAAACTCGTTGAACGAACTTCGACGAACCTCACTCGATGTAGAAATTGCCTCCGAAACGAATTTCTCTTAACGAATACTACTGTTTGCTTGCCACTTTGTCTTCGCTTCTTTGTGATCAACCGATCTCACGGACCAATCGCCATGACCAATCATTTGACTAATAGAGACCGAAGTCTTTTGACACCGATACTGTCCTAGCAGTTCTGTATGTAAGACAACCTGGATTTAGTAGGAGATTGACATTTTCAAGGTGGCTCTGTCCTACGACTAATGCCGTAAACTGAAGAAATCTCATTTGCGCCTTGCAGCAAGCATCTGCTTCCAATCAAGATCGGCCACTCGTTGTTTCACAGTTTATTTTAGCTGTTTTCCTGTTTTCCGAAGCGGAGTAGATAGTTTTCAAAAGCCCAGTCTACATATTTTTACCCCTTCATGCTGAAAAATACGTTGATGATGGCAATTATCACACACACACAAATATATATAGTATGATTTATTGTTTATTACATACACAACAATATATGCACGCCTAGCTCTAGCCTATCATCAACCTGTAGCGCATTAACATACTTAGCGCCTTCGTGAGGTTCTTTAGCGCCTTCGTGGGGTTCATGTAAGACGCCATATAAATGGCCATATACATACATACATACATGCAGAGATCCTGAGTGGCCGAGTGGGTTGGTTGCCCGCTCGGTCGCAATTTAAACGTGGAGTACGAGGTTGCTTTCTGCCTCCGACACTAATCATCTTCGATATGAAAAAGTGTCGTTAAGCCGAAACAATTTATTTTAATGTAATGTAATGTAATTAGTAATTTATATAGCGCCGCTCACAGCCGAGGCCATTCAGTAGCGCTCCCAGTGCGAGAACCCCGAGAGAAGAAATATGTTTTAAGGAGAGAGAGAGAGAGATGAAGACAATGATCCAGAAAGGAAAGTCTCACGCAAAGTGAAGTGAAGGGCATTCCATAAGGAGGGCCCAATGATGGCAAAGGATCGAGTTTGAGCAATCGTAGTCCTAGCTCGTGGGACAAAGAAGTCAGATCGGTCCAGAGATCGTAAAGGCCGATGAGAAGATGCAGAAAGAGGAGGACGAATGACATCCCTGAGGTATTTTGGAGCAAGTCCCAGTTTGGATTTGAGGACCAAAGCAAGAACTTTAAACTGAATGCGGTCAGAGAGAGGAAGCCAATGCAGTTGGTTAACCATGAATGATGATATATGGGAGTATTTAGGAAGGTGAGCAATCAATCGAGCAGCAGTATTGCTCAGACTGCTGCTTCCACTCTTGTCCATGCCTTTGTCACAACCAGACTTGATTACTGTTGTTCACTTTATGCTGGCCTCCCGGCTGTTCGACTTGGGTGCTTGGATCGGATCCTGCGTTCTGCTGCCCGCCTTATTGGCCGCATACCAAAATATGACCATATTTCTGGATACATGCTCGACGTTCTCCACTGGCTCCCCTCTGAGCAACGGATTGCGTACAGAACAGCTGCCCTAGTCTGGCGCTGCTTACTAGGTTTCGCTCCTGCCTATCTTCGTGAACTCTGCTGTCCTGTCCTTAGTGCTAGGGGCTCTCGATCCCTCCGCTCATCTGAACAGGCACTCCTACTTGTCCCTTTTGCTCGAACCTCCACTATGCAGAATCGCGCTTTCTCGGTGGGGGCCCCTCGACCTGGAATGGCCTTCCTCTGGAGCTTCGTCTTGTTCCTAGGACCTTCTCTCAACGTTCTTTCTCACCTTAAAACCGTTCTTTTTGGCCGTGCTGGAGTCGGGGAGCGCCTCTGAGTAGTTTCCTTGAAGGGGCGCTATACAAATGTTCGGTATGAATGAATGAATGAATTGAGAACAGATTGAATAGGGTATAGACGGACCTTGGGAAGACCAATAAGTAGGGAGTTGCAATAATCAATTCTGGAACAGACAAATGCATGGACAATGGATGCCATGGTAGAGAGAGGAACAGATCTGCGAATAACCCTGAGACGCCGTAGGTGAAAGTAAGAGGATCGTGTAAGGTTGGTTACATGAGCAGAAAAAGTGAGAGCGCTGTCCAAAGTGACACCTAGGTCACGCACACAAGTAGAGAACGTAAAATTGGGAAAGTTTTCAGAGAAGAAAAGTCAATTTTCAGAAGTTGTTGGGGTGTGCCAAGCCAAATAAGTTGAGTTTTGGAAGAGTTTAGCGAAAGGCGATTGGAAGACATCCACAAATGCAAGTCATGGGAAAGGCTTCAATACGGCGAGCTAAAGTGAGTTGAGTAGACGCAGGACCATGAACATATGCCTGAACGTCATCAGCAAAAAGGTGACCAGTAGCAGAGTAATTTGTAAACAAAGAGGTAATATTATATACATACATACATATTTATATTTATACATACATACATATTTAAAAATATTTATACATACATACATACATACATACATACATACATACATACATACATACATACATACATGCATACATACATAGTTACATACATACATACATACATACATACATACATACATACATACATACATACATACATACATACATGTCATACATTTATACATACATACATACATGCATACATACATACTTGCATACATACCAGTGGCGTAAGAGGGGGCAGAGGGGGGGCCGCCCCCGGGCGCAGGACAGGGGGAGCGCAATATTAGGCTTCTGACAATTTTTGTGTGAAAGAAATCAGGCACGAATAGTTACTAAGTAACTATTATACATGAGTCTTGCACGGGGGGGGGGGGGGGGCAAAATGAGGCTTGTGACAATTTTATTCTGGAAAAAAGACGGGAAAGCAAAAAGTCATTAGAAATTTCCCTGAAATTCTTGTCCCCGGGCGCACGAAACCCCTAGTTACGCCACTGATACATACATTAACACGTGGAGACTGGCTGCAGTAATGTGTGACTATAGCTGTGTATCGATGGATTTCAGATGTTGCCTCAGAGTTGCATCGTCGAAGACATCGACTCTCCATCGAGACCAGTCAGCCCTGACGTCGACGGCTTCCTATCGAAGAGGGAGCAGCTGCTGCAGGCGGAGAGCGGCGGCGGTGTGGGCTGCGACCAGCGCCTACTCATCGTCCGCCAGAACACCTTCGACTACATTCAGGAGAACCTCTTCCCCGGCAGAGACCGACTGCGCGACCTCGTGATCATCCAGGACGACCACCTGCCGCCCATAGAACAGGTGTTACGGCGCATCGCATTCACGTCGCTCACCAGCCTTTACATCGTCGACTGCCCCCTCGAACTCCCGGCCACGGACGACTGCCTTGTCGCCTTCGCAGACCTCTCCCTGCAGTCGCTCGTCCTGTCACATACGCAGCTGCGTCGCCTGCCGCCCTGTGTCTTTCAGATGGACTCGCTCGAGGTCCTCAAGGTCGACCGCAACTGTCTCGACGAGATTCCGGCCGAACTCGGCAATCTCTGGCGACTGAGGACGTTCTGCTGCGACCGACAGAGGCCGCGCCTGAGGGCACTGCCGCAGACGATTCGCAGACTCGGTCAACTGCAGGTGCTATCGTTCAGCGGGAACAGGGTCGACGATATCAGCTGGATCTCTGCGTTATCCCAGCTGAGGGTCGTTCGGTGCGACGGTAATCGACTGACGAGGCTTCCCAGTGACATCGTCAACCTCCGCGATCTGACCGTTCTCGACGTCAGTCACAACCGCATCGAGACCATCCAACCGTGTCTCGTCGAACTAATCTCGCGCCTCTACCGGTTCAGCTACTACAACCTCACGCTCCAGCCGCGTTCAGTCAGGCACGACCGATTCCACCTCATCTCGCACCTCGAACTCGAGCACCTGCTTGCACAGGCCACGACGCGCGCCAACGCCCAGGACATCACCGTAGCCATCGTCGGCGAGACGAACGCCGGGAAAGCGACGCTCGTCGGAGCGCTGAGTTCCGAGCGCGGCGTCTGTCGTCAGGACAACAACCGGAAGCAGAACCAGGTCTTCGAAGTCCACCAGTTCGAAATGTCGACGGGGGAGGAATTCGGCGCCGGGGGCGGTGGAGGCGGCGGAGGAGGAGGAGGGGGAGGCAACTGTTGCGTGAACGCCATCGTCATGTCTAACGATGCACTCGATAACTTCACGCGCAGCATCCGCGTCGACCTCTATCTCCTCGTCGTCGATCTGACCTCGCTGGAGATGCACCGCGGGTCGCAGCATCTCTTCCTTCGACACCTCAGTCGGCTTCAGATGTGGCTGAAGGCGCTCTACGAGATCTCGCCCGACACGCCGGTGCTTATCGTCGGCACTCACGCCGAACTGGTCAAAACGGTGTCCCTGATGGACATCTGGAACACTCTCGAGGGTCTCCTGGATCAGGCGAGGCCGCACCACGCCAGGCGCTACTCCGGAGGATCGCACTGTCCCTGCTGCCTGCTCTGCGCCCCAAAGGAACACGCTGTTCGGCACGCCTTCATCAAGTCACGATCAACATCCGGTGGATTCGTCGACATTTCCGCCTGGCAGTCTCCGGACCAGCGCATCCTCGACAACCACGTGACGGGCCTTATAAACGGCGGCTGTGAGCTGTCGGACAAGTTCCGGTTTCCTCACGTGGTCGGCTTCTACGAGGTCGACTCTCGAAAGGCGTTTCCGAAGGACGCCAAGAAGTGCAATATCAGCATCGAACATCTGAAGGCGGCCATCGTGCGCCTCACGCGCTGCCTCAACAAGGTCGAGATCCCGGCCAACTGGTTGACGTTCAGCTGCCACCTGTCGACGCTAAGAGACAAGGTCCCGACGCTGCAGTGCATCCCGACGGACGACGCCATCGCCATCGCTCGAAGCTTCGAGATCTCGTCGAACCACGTGCTGCACATGCTGCGCTACTTCCACCGCCGCGGGAAGGTCGTCTTCTTTGAGGGAGACGCTCTCCTGTCGAAGGTCGTCGTCCTCAACACGCCCTGGTTCGTCGAAACGCTGAACCGTATCGTCGCCACGTTCAACACAAGCATCGTTCACATATCCGACATCCTGGCCTGTGTCGTCGACCGGGAGCTCGAGCGCCAGCTGCAGAAGGCTAATCGCCAGCGGGGACCGGACGGACCCTCGGGGGCGGGAGCGTCCACCGCTGCAGCCGGGCAGTGGTTCCTCGAGGCAATGCAGCGACTCGAGGTGTGCGTGCCTTTGCTTGATCAACGAGAGAACCGCTTCGTCTTGTTTCCAAGTCTCCTCGAGTCGGGCAGTCCGAGTCAGGAGATCTGGCCGGACATCCCCGACTGGGACGAGAAGCAGGTGACCTGCGACGTCCTTCTGCGGACGCTGAAGCCGGGCTTCTTCGTCGACCTCATCCTCAAGATCAACAGAGACGGGAGAAAGTATCTGCAGGTGCTTCCGGAGCCCGTTCCTATCTACCTCTCGCACCACATCGTCTTCTTCACGTGCATCGATTCGGGCGGATGCGAAGACTGCTGTCGACTGCGGAAGAGGATCCGCGACTCTCAGCGATGCGACGAACACACCTCTTCATCCGCATCCTCCTCAGCAGCCGACCTTCAGGATGACATCATCCACAAGGTCCACATCGTCCTGCATCCCCGCCTCTTCTCCCTCGGAATTCAGGTGCGTGGGGTCAGTCCCTGCTGCACGTTGAAGGCAGTTCTCGGCTTCCTCGAACTCTTCCTCGACGACATTCCGGAAGAAGATGGCGGCGGCGGATCGGACGTCACGTGTTCATCGGACGACAACGGAGTCTCGTCTTCGTCGTCGCGTTGGAAGAGCAGCGGAAGTCCGAGCTGCAACTCCGACGGGAAAGGAAGCCTCGGCAGTGTTCCATCGCTGGATGAGGACGACGACCGCGAGATGTACCTCCTGTGCCCCAAGTGCGTCCTTCTTCGTCAGATGCATCCGGAGCGCATCTCCTACCCGTGTCCCTCGTCTCGGCGTCGGGCCATCTGCAGCAAGTGGCACAACCTCGGCAGCTGGACGCGGGTCGTCACCGGTGACTACCGCTTTACGAGTCTCGACTCAACGTCGGCGATCAGCCTCAGTACACTTCCTGAACACGAACATCCGCGACTGGTGATCGTCCTTCCTCCGAGCACGACGGTCTCGACCGTCGACTGGTACCTCTTCTCAAGGATGCGCTTTCTCGAAGGATTCGAGATACACTTCCTGTGCGAGTACACCGGTTACTGGCACCTGACGGAAGACGCCGGTTTCCGCCTGAACCACTCCCTGGCGTCTCGAGGAGGAGGCGGATGTGGTGGAACAGTGGGTGGACTGACGAAGAGGAACTCTGCGCCGAGTCCACTGACGGCGCTGTTCCAGCTGGCCCTTCCGCTGATCCAGTGCATCCAGGGAGTGAACGAGAACTCGCAGAGCAGCCGCCTCATCGCTCCGGTCGTCGCCGATCTCATTCCCATCTACGAATACCTGCGCAAGGTGGACCCAGCGCTTCAGGTCGACCCGTGTACGTGGCTGACGAAGCACAAGGACCGTCTGGTGACGATGCTTACGAAGGTCCTATCGAACGCCAGCGAGGGACTGACCGATATCTACTCACGGGCATCGACGGCCATCGGAGCCGACCTCGTCTTTCAGGCGGCCTCGCCGGCCAGTCGTCACACCCTCGCCCGCCTCCTGAGGCTCGACTGTAGCTCGGGGAAGTTCGGGGCCCTGCGCCCCGTCTACGTCGGGCGGGACATTCGTTGGGTCTGCGAGGCCCATTACGAGGAACTACGGACGATGCCGACTAAATGAACCTCTGTTGCTGTAGGGTAAAGCGTCGGCGTGTCGTGGTAGTAGTATTTTTCCAGAAGTAAACAATGGGAGTTAAATTATAATTATTGTTTAGTGGCATTTAGTTACAGTATCTCTAGTTTAATTTCGTGTTTATTTAATTGTGCGTTACTAACAAACGACAACAATTTTAGACGTGTTCCGAATGCAGATGGAAATGGCTAAGCATGTGCAAACTCTACGAATACGGGTTCTTATGGGTTCGATTGCCAGCTTTAATCAACTGAGACAAAAACATTCATATATCGTTCAAGGTTGTGGGTGATTTTGAATCGTTTGAAATTCAGCCCAAGACGACAGTATTTCGGAATCTCTCATCACTGATTGAGCACCAATATGAAATGTTTAATAGCAGAGGTTTGAGCACCAAACTCCATTTGTCTTGAGGCGTGTGGTCTTGCGTGGCAAAACAATAATCATCTGGTCTATATATAATTAGGCGAATCTTGGTTTTCCCCCCGGAACTTAACCTCACGTCGCTGACTACATCCGTAGTTCTGCTGGATATCTCCAGGGATTTCCTGTCATTGCGAGAGTTGAGCTTAAGGTGCTCACCGTAAAGTTATTATATACCTATTACTTGAAGTACAATTGGTTAACGCCGGTGTATTTGATGTGTTCAAATCGGATGTTATGTTTGATATGGTGACATCAAGACTTATTTTACATTTCGTTGACCTGGGCTTCATTTGAGGTTCCCTGCTGAAAAATCAATGCAACTGGTAATGTGAATTAAAACTTGACCGTCTTGACGAATCTTTCAGTTTCGCAATAAATATCTGTCTAAAAACGTAAACTGTCTTGCGAGATATAACCCGTATCAGCAATTCAATATCACGACCTACAGTATATTAACGAGATAATTTGTTTGTAGGCCTATCATTTTCCTTTAAACGGTGAAGATAAATTTGATTATCTGATCTATTACATATTAAAACAACTTATTAACATAATTATTCACGCACCATTTTATAAACGTAGCAATGATCCCACAGTCCATAACCAATAATTCATTCATTCACTAAATTAATCATTACAAATTACACTTATCACTTAGTTCGTTAAGCAATTAATAGGCCTCTATGCTCTATAGGACCCTATAAGACCATTTGCTAATTTTGTAACTACCACCCTATTATCAATGATAAATAAATTGCTAAACAATTTATTTGATGCTTCGTAGTCATTCGTAAGTCGGTCCTCAATTTAAGAAGTAATCAAATTTTTAGCCATTCTTTTCAAGACCCAATTAATTAAACAACCAAAATCATTTGAGAGACACAGTGCGAGCGGAACTTGATGGAATAAGAACATGGGCAACTCAAAACAATCTGAGGCTTAACACCAGCAAATCACGTGAGATGCTAATAGCTCGTGGTGGAAAATGGAAAGTCGCACCTAAAGCCTCTTCTCGACATGGAGAGGGTAGCCTCAATGGTTATCCTCGGTGTTACAATCAGGGATGACCTCCGTGCAACCTCCCATGTCGATGGAGTCCTTGCCGCCTGCTTTAAATCACTCCACGCGCTTAGAGTGCTAAGAGCGCACGGGTTACCATCAATAGCACTTCAAGAGGTGGCAAGGGCGACAACCATGGCACGCCTCCTGTATGCTGCTCCAGCCTGGTGGGGCTTCGCCGGAGCTGAAGATCGTCACAGGATTGAACGGTTCCAGAGAAAGATGCAGAGAATCGGTTATCTTCCATCAACGACCAAGGGAATCGAGGAGATGATTGGCGAGGCAGAGAGGAGACTATTGCAGGCAGTGATCTGGAATGAAGATCATGTGCTTCGGGGATTATTTCCAGGGGTAGTGCAAAAACATTACAATCTTCGCCCCAGGCCGCACGATTTTAAGCTCCCAGCCAAAGACGATAAAAACTATATAGACAAGAGTTTTATATAGAAAGTAGCAAATAATCCTTTTTATGAGAACAATGATAGCAACGAACTTACTATCTAAATTATTTCTAATTTAACTTGTACCAGGATGCGGTGTGACATCCCGAATAATCAATAAACGAAGATATATATATTTGGTTATTAATTCGGTTAACTTCTAACTGTTCCTTTTCTACACCAATCAAACAATTCACCAATATTTTGCCAACACGATCATTCGTCAGATAGCAATATGCCTAACAGACAGAGTTTCTATTAAAGCAGCGTTGAAAGTAATGCGTTTGAACATCTGATATTTGTATGTAGGCCTATCATATACATTTATTTAGCGCCAAAATATATAAACGGTTAAGGTAAATTTAACACAGCTTTAAAGGCCTCGTAGCGCGGTTCAAGGATGAAGGATCATTATCATTATTGGCCCAAATGGGTCACATGAAAGACAGAAGTTCACACAACGAACTCAATTATCCAGGAGAAACCAAGGTAGCTTTCATTAATAACTAACAAGATTGCGCTACTCGCTGACAGCAAAAGCCAGAGCTAGCCAATTTCCTGTTTACCGCAAAAGGCAAACACAGACAATCACGCCGGGTCCATGGCATTGCCTTTTGCGGTATGGCTAAATTGGCTATTTATTCCTTCTATTCAGCGATTCAAAGAATTTGCCTGCACTTGACTCATTCGCATTTCTTCAGTTGAGTTACAGATCTTCGGCTGATTCCCAATAAGCATTGCTCGACTAAACGGGAAGTCTTACCGTAGGACAGACATGACTCGATAGTATACATGACTGTGCAAATTTTACACAGGAATCGAACATCAGGCGCACTCATTGAAGGCCATTGTCTTTCCACTTAGCCAAAGAAATTTGCGGCGGATGGATAAATTTGAATAGGAAAGTCATGGGTCTAAAGTCTAAACCTGAGAACAGACAGAGTTAATAGAAGCGACTACAGATATGTTAAACTTCGAACAGCAGCCACCAAAGCCCAAGTAATCCCTTGACTTGCTGGTACATAGCAAGATCAAAGTGTTTCATGAGTGAAGCTGGATCACCCAAGACGCATTGTCAACAAATTCGGCCGAAATAAAAAAACCGTCCCTTGTCAACCAATTCTACCAGATCGGTTTAACCGACTCCTCAGCGAAGTTCAGTTCATGAATAATGAAATCCACGCTCTGTTTTGAATTCTGTATGCCAATGAATGGCTATATGGCCAAGTTGCAAGCGGTTCAATGGTAACTTGTTTTGTTGTTGAGCTCAGTATAACTTTGCAACAGAAGCTCTAAGTTAATATAGGCCTACTGCCAGGGATGGCAAATTATTACTCGGAAAAGGTAATTGAATTATAAATTAAAAATTACTTTGGGACATGAAATATAATATAAAATTACAAAATACAATGGAAAATGTACAGCAGTAGAATTACAAATTGCGTAATTTCATGTAATTTCAATTACGTAATTTCAATTACTGCCCATCCTTGCCTACTGGTCATTAGATCTAAATAATTTCCACAGCGTTGCCTACAGCAGGTAGGATTGACCACGTTTCCTGAGGATGTTAAACCAAGCAACGTAATACTGTATGTCAAATGCTCACGTTGAACGAAGTCTTTGAGCCTTCAGTTTCTTGGCTTTGGCCAGTCCTGTCCCTCGCCGTCTGATCTTTTGACGATAGTGTAGTCAGTCTTGTGATCCAGGCTTTATTATGAGTCAGAGCTGCTCGAGAGTGTCGTCGGTTGACAATGCGATTTTTGTTACATTGATTAGCTGAGTCACACTCAAAGTCAATGAAACATGACGCTCTGATATGGAGTACATAGGTATGCAGGTAGCCTATGCATAATGAACAACTGTAACACTGTACAGTTATAGTTAGACAGAAAGTGTTGGTTGACTTAAGTAGGCCTACGCTTTAGATATTTCTACAACATTATTAGAACTTATTTTCCTGCAATGAACTACTTAGGTAACCTAATCGACAGAGTATAGAAGCTATATGAGTTGTTCTTAGTCATGAAGATGAGTAGAAGTAATCAGTCAAAAGTTACAGATAAGGTAATTAACCAATCGAAACATTACACAGAATGACAAATCTTTCAAAGACTACACATAAGGGAGCGACCAAAGCAGTAACAGGGTGCACACAGAGCAACGCAGCGAATAAAGGGACACACACAGTCTGCTCATTGTTTAATCTCATCTCGCTATGGGGCGCAAATGTAACAGAATTCTAGAAAGAGCTTCTGCTCTGGTGGGATTCAAATTCCTAACCTGTCGATTGATATTCCGCTTCTTCAAGCTGCAGTGTGATCAAATATGATGCTGCTTCTTGCAGTTGCAGCCTGTATTCTAACGCATAAAATTTTGAAGTCAAAACTACCCTGAACATCATTGAACATACATGTACTAAATTTTGTAAAATGTATCTCTTAAACATTTGTCGATTAGGGCTTCCGTGACTCCGCTGAGGATCTTGTCCACCAGTGGCGGCGCCATTGGGGGGATGGGGGGCTTAACCCCCCTAACTGCGGCTCAGTACCCAAAAAAGTGGGAAATCACTGCAAATCACAGGGAGGAGGGGACAAAAGGGAAGGAAGTGAAGCTTTAGCCCCAAACCTGAAATCCTGGCGCCTCCACTGTTGTCCACTATACAAAAGTCAGGATAGCTCAGTCTTGATGGAAACGGCTTGCTTTTTTATCCTGTCGTTTACCACAAAATTACGTACGTAAGCAAATTGAACTTTAAGTCTATGAGATATTCAACCATCTACATGTAAGTCACAAGGGTTAGACCCGAAGCGTTGGTTAATACAAACGACATCTTTTTATTTAAATTAGGCCAGGCTTTCTTTGTCCAGCTGAATAGAGGCGCTGAAACCATCGGAAGCTGTTACCGTTGGAAGCGACGCCCTGTATGTAGCGTGATCTTAATGAGGACTGCTCCCCATCGACACAAAACCCATTCAACCAAACGTTAGATGGCACGACATTGCTTAGCTTAGAAAGTAGCGCCACCTGGCGAATAATGCAACGAATGAAAGCAAACGATGAGAGATGGCCACTGAGTTCATCTTCTCTCCATTCCTACGGAATCCTACCACTAGCTTGTCTCTCAATCTTTCCTCCTTTCCACTACCCTTGTCTCCCGTTCTTTCTTCCCTTCCACTCTTCTGACTTTCTTATACATAACAACATACTATGCTGTGTTTAAACACCGTTTGGTCATGTAGATAGAGTTGATAGAGTAGCTCATGTATTTTATACACTATACAGTGTATTTACTCTTAACTTAAGTGATAGAACTTTGAAATTGTATTACTGACTTAAGAAGGTGGGGTCAATGACTCAATGTCTACAAGCACCAGTGTTTTGACTACATTTGTGCAGTTGCTATGCTGTTCGTTTCTCAGTTTGTAAGAGTGTTTCTCTGTTATTTATTTGCTGCTGCTACAATAAAGACTTCATCAACAACAACAAGAGTTACATTAGCGCCGTCAAATATGTATCTAGACATGTATCTATCGTAATAAGACGCTTTGTTAATAATGCTATTAAGTCACGCCATTGAGCTTGACTTTGCAAAACAAGTCTCAGTTTCACATTACATTCTATTAGAGTTTGATAAACTAAAACTAAAACAAAAACCGATGGGTCGCTGAATTACGAGGCAAATATGAAAGATTTCAGTAATGTTCAATATTTAAATTAAGGAAAATGTTTCGTGGCAAAGTCGACCCTGTAATCATTCACTTGTTCATTCATTCGTAAATTTATATAGCACCCCGACAAGGCCAACCGAACGCTTGGTTATTCAAACATAAACTCCGCCTTTATTTACTTAAAGACTCGTCATGAGTTGGAATGATTAAGGAAATGGCTTCTGCTCAGTTGTGGTCTGAGCCGTTAGTTAAGACGATATAGTTAAGAGTTTTTTCGGTCTAGTTGTATTTACTTGGTTTGGCGACTATTATTAACATTGGTAGGCCGTCGCTTTGCTTCCTATTCTACATAAGGGGCCATGGAAAGAGGGGTCCTCGACCCCCTTAGGCTCCCCTGTGTAACAGAATGACTGACTCATTTTTTTGTAACCTCTCTATTACTTCCTTGGAATCTGGTAACCGAATAAATTCAATTGAAACTGCATAGGCCTACATATGAAATATGGGCTACGGGGCTATTAAGATTAGCTTTGTGCTATGGACTTTTTATTGTGGCGACATCTCTTTGTTCTACAAACACTATTATTACGTCACTTTTTTGTCTGTGGACAAAATAGTGACGTAATAATGATGCCAGGTCGTTACTTTTTGTTCTATGTACTTCGTATTGTGACGACTTCTCTTTGTTCTACAAACACTGTTATTACGTCACTTTTTTGTCTGTGGACATAATAGTGACGTAATAATGATGCCAGGTCCATACTTTTTGTTCTATGTACTTCGTATTGTGACGCCTTCTCTTTGTTATACAAACACTATTATTACGTCACTTTTTTGTCTGTGGACATAATAGTGACGTAATAATGATGCCAGGTCGATACTTTTTGTTCTATGTACTTCGTATTGTGACGACTTCTCTTTGTTATATAAACACTATTATTACGTCACTATTTTGTCTATGGACCAAATAGTGACGTAATAATGATGCCAGGTCATTAATTTTGTTCTATGTACTTCGTATTGTGACGACTTCTCTTTGTTACATAAACACTATTATTACGTCACTATTTTGTCTATGGACCAAATAGTGACGTAATAATGATGCCAGGTCATTAATTTTGTTCTATGTACTTCGTATTGTGACGACTTCTCTTTGTTATACAGTTTTGTTGCGTCACGTACTTTGTTTATGGACAAGTTGATGCTACCATAATAGCTTTGCACTATTGACTTCGTATTATTATGACGACATCTCCTTGGTTTAAAACACTATTGTAACGGCATTAGCTATGTTTAGGGACGCGTTGTTGTTAGGATAATGACGATTTCGTATTGTGACGACATCCTTTTGTTCTACAAACACTGTTGTTACGTCATTCGCTTTTTCATGAACTTGTTGCTGTTAGGATGATAGCTTTATTACATGGACTTCTTATTAATTGTGACGGCATATCTTTTTGTATAAAAATACAAAAAAACGGATAAAAGGTTCCCAGCACAATGCTAGTATAAAAGACATGTCAAGGGCCGGTTCAAAGGTTCTCAGGGGCTGGACGCGGCCCACGGGCCGTATGTTGCCCACCCCTGCTGTTAGCGAAACCTTATGTTTCTTTGGGTTTGCCTGTTGGTGCCAATGTACATGAATGTCTAAATTGTGTTTGTATGTGTTAGCAGCATTATGGTGATCAATAAAGTATTGATTGATTGACAAAGAACTATTACACACATCTGTATATAACTATGGTGGATCTGAACTACTGTAGGGCCTATGCATGATGCGTGTATGTGATGTATGCATGTATGTGTATGCACGCGTGTATGTGTATGTGTGTATGTATATATGTAGCCTATTAAATTTTGCGCTTTCATGGAGCGCATTTTTTTTAAACCTCCCATTGCACTAAAGAATTAATAACATATTAAGAGATAGGTTATCGAGTACAGTATTAATTTTTGTCGATTGTCGATGCAATCAAACTGTCGTGACTCAGTGCAGATAATAACCTAATGGATATAATTATATACTGCTGTCTTTATCTGGCTGTTTGGTAGACGTCTGGTAAGGCGTGCGCTATAGATTTGTACATTGGCTTTATAGAATACGTTGCTACAATGCGCTATCTAGCATCAACATGTCAGTCATGCAACGCATTCTCTGGACCGATTGTTTACTGAATCGAGATTCAGCTTACGTTATTTGTTACAGTTTAACAACGGACCATGTTTGAATAAACCGATTCGTGTTTGCTCATTGCTCACAATAGAAAATATTGTACTCGATAACTTAGGGCCTACCGTTTAATTTGTTATTAATTCAGTCTAGTTCTCTCCAGTCTTTCACTTGTTGGCATCGTATACGTATAGATTGCACCTGAACTAGAAGGTTCGTTTGATTCAGCTTCTCTGCCCATCAGAGTCTCTGTCTGTCTCTCTAACCGACTGGACTTTGATCAGAATTGATAAACAGATAATGATTGTCAAATAAAGGCCACTTACTTACTTATTTTAATGTGGCTGCACTTTGAAACGACCAACGATTGATGCTATGACTGTATACTAACAAAGTAAAAGATTTGCAAAAGGTGCAACAATGTACCAAGCTTCATATCGTCGTGGCTATGCTATTGGTGATAGTCGTATCTTAGACACAGCTTGGTATCTGTTTTCGAACCTTGCAATCGAATACCAGGTCCTGCAGGTATAGGCCATGGAACCCGAGATGGTCAACAGTTCCACTCTAACGGTACAGATGAGGACCGACTGGAGTGACGTATTCTGACGCTTTGCTAGTCCTCATAGGATTGAGTTACAGTATACTCAGTCCTCGTGAGTGTGAATGAGTGGCTTCGAGTCACGGCAGCATTAAACGAAAGGTTACGCCGTATCCGACGCAATTCATTATGGCATGGACCCAGAGCGGACTAAACACTAGAACGGACTAAACACTAGAACGGACTAAACACTAGAACGGACTAAACACTAGAACGGACTAAACACTGGAACAGAGAAACAACTTGTGGACTTGATTTCGTATACCTGACTTTTGATATAGCGGATTTGTTGACTTGATATAGCGCCGGTAAATAACTTGGTCTCCCTGACTCGGATATTGTAAGATTTACATTACATTTACAACATTGACAAGCAGGTTCTGTAAAGCAAATTCACGTGTCCATCCACTCACAATTCAGCGTCCAAAAGTACATCCAGGTCACGAAAAATGACGAGTTTTGTTTTGTTTCCAATAACAGAATTCCTATGCTAGTGTATCTTTGTCAATTTTGATCATGCCTGGCGTATGCTTAGCCACATGAACTGTTTTTGAATACGTTGCTACAATGCACTATCTAGCATCAACATGTCAGTCATGCAATGCATTCTCTGGACTGATTGTTTACTGAATCGAGATTTAGCTTACGTTATTTGTTACAGTTTAACAACGGACCATATTTGAATCATCCGATTCGTGTTTGCTCATTGCTCACAACAGGAAATATTGTACTCGATGACTTAGGCTGTATACCGTTTAATTTGTTATTAACTCAGTCCAGTTATCTCCAGTCTATCACTTGTTGGCAATAACATTGCTAACAACTCAAGCCATCCCTGCTTAAATTGACACATATTTATGAGCAATTGAGCAAACGGTACATTCTGTAACATGCTAATCTGTGGACAAAACAAAACCAGCCAGGAACTGAACTTAGATGTTTGTAAACAAGCTGCGGCCATGTCAACTTGTGTCACAATAATCGAATATTATTATTATTATCGTATACGCATAGATTGCACCTGAACTAGAAGGTTCGTTTGATTCAGCTTCTCTGCCCACCAGAGTCTCTGTCTGTCTCTCTAACAGACTGGACTTTGATCATGGTTAATCAACAGATAATGATTGTCAAATAAAGGCCACTTACTTACTTATTTTAATATGGTTGCACTTTGAAAAATACCATCGATTCATGCTATGACTGTATACTAACAAAGTAAAAGATTAGCAAAAACTGCAACAATGTACCAAGCTTCACATCGTCGTGGCCAGGCTATTGGTGATAGTCGTATCTTAGACAAAGCGTGGTATCGGTTTTTGAACCTTGCAATCGAATATCAGGTCCTGCAGGTATAGGCCATGGAACCCGAGATGGTTAACAGTTCCAATCTAACGGTACAGATTGGGATCGACTGGAGTGACGTATTCTGACGCTTTGCTAGTCCTGATAAGATTGAGTTACAGTAGTCAGTCCTCGTGAGTGTGAATGAGTGGCTTCGAGTCACGGCAGCATTAAACGAAAGGTTACGCCGTATCCGACGCAACTCATTCTGGCATGGACCCTGAGCGGACTAAACACTAGAACGGACTAAACACTGGAACAGACTAAACACCGGAAAAGAGAAAACAACTTGTGGACTTGATTTCGTATACCTGACTTTTGATATAGCGGATTTGTTGCGCCGGTGAATAACTTGGTCTCCCTGACTCGGATATTGTGTGACGCCGAAAAATTTAGAAGATTTACATTACATTTACAACATTGACAAGCAGGTTCTGTAAAGCAAATTCACGTGGCCATCCACTGACAATTATTCAGCATCCAAAAGTACATCCAGGTCATGAAAAATGACGAGTTTTGTTTCCAATAACAGAATTCCTATGCTAGTGTATCTTTGCCAATTTTGATCATGACTGGAGTATGCTTAGCCAAATGAACTGTTTTTGAGCTGGTTCAGCCAATGTCAATTTGACATCCATATCTGTACTTTCGAAACGGTTGTTTGAGCACGAAAATGGGCTGAGTGGAGAATTGCTGAGAATATAAGTGGAACTGAGCCCTCGGTAGTTTTTACATACATCAATATTGCTTAACATCCATCCCTGTAATGTACACGTCACTGCACTAGCCAGTGTCGTATCCACAACGCCCAGTTGCCGACCATAATGGCTTTACATTACGTTGGACTGATGCTATAATGCCTATAAGCTCCGGCGAAAGATAGGACTTTTTGCTATAACCATGGAAGCAAAACATTATTAGATATGGGGATTTATTACACGGCTTCGGGCGAGGTAGACAGACAGCCAACGAGTAAGACACAGTAAGACAGAGAAACATGCACACACAGTGGAAGAGAGTGAGTTGCCAAATTTCGTTGTTTCAATATTGAGTTCAGCGTTGTGCAAGTTATTGCTAATCCGCGCACGAAACCCGAACGATGCATCCATATCGCGTGAAGCCATACGGAAGAAGATGCCGCCCGATGCAGAAGCACGGCGTCGGCCATAGCCGAGTCAGCCTTGAAGCCGCCATTGCCGAGTCAACCTTGAAGCCGCCATTGCCGAGTAAGCCTGTGAGAATGGCAGCTGGAGGCGTTATGACCACAACGCTAAAACCCAAACTCACCTTTGTCTCTGTCTCTGTCACTCTGGTCTCTCTCTCTCTCCTCTCTCTTTCTCTGTCTCTGTCTCTGTCTCTGTCTGTCTCTGTCTCTGTCTCTCCCTTCCTCTCTCTCTCCTCTCTCTCTCTCTTTCTCTCTCTCTCCTCTCTCTCTCTCCTCTCTCTCTCTTTCTCTCTGTCTCTGTCTGTCTCTGGTCTCTCTGGCAACCAAACTACAATCTTCATTTGACATCTGTATGATCTGTGGACTGATGCAGCGCTCGAGAATAAGTTGGTGCCCAACACTTAGCTTCAAAGCAGCACTTTAGAAATTTAGAGCTCACGTTCATCATTGCGATTGTGATTGGCTTCTAAATTTTCGTTATGTTGGATGATAGGCAGATGTCGTAAAAATTCGGATTTCTATCGGAAGACTGTTCCAGCAATGATTCAATGGACGAGAGAGTGAGCCGCACTTCAATTGAAGAGTGGGAGCGTTAGACAAAGTGGTCACAGGAGCACAGAGTTTCCGATGTATGTTATGGCTTCTCCCACCTTTGAGCCACTTTGCAATACGTGTTTATATGCTCTCATCTGCCTATATTTTTCCCCGTCTTTTCGTAGAAAACCCTTGCTGCCGTATGTTATATATATTTAATGGGATCTTGCTACTGTATGCACTATGTACATGATTATATCCATATCTGCACTTAAGTTGATTTAGTTGTTTTTGACATGCATCGGTTGTTAGACCGATTATTGCTCATATCGATAAATCTCATAGCCTACCCTACTTATAAGGCGTCAAATTGAAACTGTGAACCCACGCGTTCTACTCCCTTTCTCTACCTCCACCCCAAATCCTGTTTCCGCCCAGAGGCATCGATTTTTTATGGGCACTTTATACCGAACACCCAAAACTGCGCTGCGGAACAACGCTGCCGTATTCGCCGTCTATCAATGTCTCCGATCGAGGAGCATGCAGCGTAGGGCGGACAACCAAAGCGACTGTGGCCTACGATCAGACATCATCTCTGTGTCTGAGTATAATGGCAAAAGCACAACAGCATTTCCCAATCGCAATGACCAATCGTTCAACTAACTGCAGGTCCATGTCTTTCGATTCTAGCACTTCTCTCTCTCGGTTCTCTACGATACGATCTCGAGCTATGGTAGGTGTTGACATTGGGGAGTAGAAAGTCTGTTTGATTAACACCGTCGAAACTGAGAAGGTTTCACAACAGCCTTGCAGCACTTGGCAGAAAATCGTCTGCATAGAACCAAACGAATGTTATTTCAAATTCTCGTTATCTGGATAGACTGGATGTCTGTTTCCGTGTTGTTTCCGAAGCACATTAGATACTTCCCCGAAAACCTCATTTTAATATTTATACCCTGTGATGTTGGCATATACATCGATGCTGGCAATTATATACAACATAGAAACACATAAAACTCTAACATATCTTTATGGAACCTATAGTGCTACCCAATCAAGATATCACATAAACCGCAGATGAATGCGTATAAACTTACGGGAAGAATCGCTGAACACACATACACACATAAATTATGTACATGTTGGAAATGTATACATACACACATACAAAGAACTACCTCGTGTTTATGCGTCATATGCACGTTTTGGTGATGGAAGAATCCGCTGTGACCCTTATGTCTTTGTAACCTTCTTACCTTATGCCGTGTTTCTTTGTGTCCTGTGTCTCTGTGTTCCTGTGTTTGTGTGTCCCTGTGTCTTTTTGACCCTCTGTCCTTGTAACCCTATGTACGTGTGACCCTATGTTCTTGTGGCGTTGTGTCCGTTACCGTATGTTCTTGCGACCTTATGACCTTGTGTCCTGTGTCTTTGTGTTCCTGTGTCATTATGACCTTCTGTCCATGTGACCTTCTGTTCTTGTGACCTTATGTCCTTCTGACCTTGTGACCTTGTGTCCTGGTGCATGCTTGTTGGAATCATCCTTCTGGGATTCGTTAACTGACGCCTTTTCTCTGCTCAGTCCTTCTTCGTCTGATTGTATTGGCATCGACCTCTGGCCATCAATCGATCGATCAATAAATCAATCGATTCCATATCAGTGGCCGTCCTTCTCTGACGTCCGGCGTCCTTCCCTTCAATTATTGATGTCCCCGGGTGGTGTAATTAAACCCGAAATTGCCACCGACCATTCCGCTTGCCCCTTCTTCTTCCACCCCA